>CM062818.1:1953332088-1953959684 GCA_031772625.1 Pinus tabuliformis
CATCTTGCACTTCTTTAGATTGATTACCCCATTCATGTCAATGGCCCAATCAGTTCCTAAGAGGGCAGGGTATGGATAGCTGTCATCAACAATCTCTATCACATCGAAATCCACCAGCATGATCACTCCCTAAATATCCACAGTTATTCCCTACAATCGACCCATAGGTATTATTTTATGCTTGTTCTCCATTCTCAGTTGAATTGAAGACCACTGTAACGCAAGTCTTCCCATTCACTCCCATGTTTGTTTTGGAAAATCATTCACATCTGATCCTAAATAAAGAATGAATTTATCCATCTCATATTCTCTGATCTACACAGTAAGTCTCATTTCATGCCCTGTCCTTATCTTATGTTTTCCTATCTTCCGGAGGCATGGTCCCAGCGCATCTATTGATGAGTTCCTGTAACCCTTTTATAGCCTTACTATCACGCAGTAACTTCATACAGGTTTCCAAAAAATTTGTGAGCATAGATGGGTCCATTTTCGGCTCCAGTTTATCTTTGCTTCTTGAAGTGGAGGCATCAGTGAAGCTCTTCTTAGCTTCCATGAAGGTTCCCGAGCGCGCTCCAAATCAAACTCAGCATATTTCACCAGAGCTTTGTGAACCCAAGTACTCTCTTCTGGTAGTTTCCCCTTGTCATATCCTATCATGATTCCATTTCAAAGCACAATGTTTACATCTAGGTCTTCCTTGTGCAGCTCAGACCTCATCATTTGCAGGTTCTGAGTCGGGGAAAGCGGTAGCGCTCCTTTGTCATGTATCCTAGCTATTAAAGTAGGACAATATTCTATCTCATGATCAAACAACATGCAATACTTACATGACGGGCACTTTGGATTCGTGCAATCTTGGGTGTTATCACAAAACCTTCTCCTGATAGGCTACTGATTAGGAAGACCTTGAGTAACTGTTTCAAACCAACTTTTGGTTGAGGCTTAGCCTCCCCAACCTGAGAGGGCTCTCTCACTAGGTTAAAGATTTAGTAAAAGATTAGATGGCTAACTCTATGAAACAAGTAAAGAAGTATGAATGGTTGAACACAATCAATAAACATCCACTGGGCTTATGGAGTCAAAAAATGTTTAGAATGACAACAATATTAGCTTAACATGGAAGTCAAGGCATCAAGAGTTCAATATATTAGTAACGCATAAGAACATGTAGGAAACACAGTCTACAAATGCATGAAGGAAGTTAGAGAATTGCCAGTGAGTTCTAAGTAACATACATTCATATCACTGCAAATGAGGAAATGAGAACAACCATAAGAAAATCAAGCATTGAACTCTCTTCTAAATCCTGAGTAGTAAAGCCAAACTCTGTATTACATAAAAGCATAGTCTTCCATAATGACACAATCTGAGTGTTTTTCACAAAAATTTCCAACCCTTGGTGCATTACACCTCTTTTCATATATATAATTCATTAAAATCTTGTATTTCTTCCTCCAACATGAGGGGAATTTGAATTTTACATTACCTGACACCTATTGATACTTAAACAAACTATTAATTACAACTAGCTATTAACTAATAGTCCTAGAGTCCTAATACAACTAGGAGTGTAACTCCTTATTATGCTAGCAACAACCTAGGATGTGGAATAAATTTGGTTTTTTACAGCTTCTCCTTCTTAACTTCGAGTTTTTTGATGTCTATAACCCCCCAGTTGGCCTCCAATAGCTTCTCCTTCATCTGCCTTGAAAACTAGGAAATTGTCCCTTGCTATGTTCTGGCTGAAAAATAGGTGTTGGGACAGAGTTTTTTTCTCCTCATAAAAAATGTATTTTTCAAAACTGAAGGAGGCTTTTGTAGACCACTCTGTGCTAAGAAAAAACCTTTCTTTTGTTTCTGCAATACCTTTCCTACTGCCAAAAAAGTGTCTTTGAATATCAGGTGTAAACTGGAAAATTGTGATTTCTAAAAAACTGCTCCTACAATAGTTTCGTAGCGCAAATTGAGTCATCAAATTCTCCCATATCATAATTAATTTGAAGAAACGGAAATATAATTTTGTATTTCATTATGTTAGGAATAAAAACCTCTTTCAGTTTTCCAAAATATGCTTTTAGTTGTGCAAGAGACCTTCTGGAAGTTGACTACTTAAAACAGTTTTTCTGCTGAAAAAGGTTGCTTTAGTGATTTCGTAGCGCAAGGTTTGGTATGTGTATATGTCTTCATTTCTTGAATTTACCTTTTTCTTAGGGCTCAAACCTTCTCAAGTGATCTTCTTACACCTCTGTAGTAGCATCCCTTTCAAAATAATCCCCTTTTTCTTTCAAGATAGATGCTAAAAAAAAAACAAAACTGTTGTGTGAGTCAAAAACACAGTTTTTTTTCTCAAAATTGTCATTCTTGGGATTTTTTAACGGTTTCACCATATGCTAATGGGCCATATAAAATTGAAATTTATCCATCCAAAAACAATCTTCAAGAAGGTAAGTTCCACATCAAAATTGTATTAAGACTCCTCACTTACTGTATGGTTCATTTAAGCCGAGGATGCCCTTCAGGTTTACTCAGCTGAATCTTCAAGTCTTCAATTTGCCTCTTCATCACTCTGATGTTGGTTCTGATCCTATTATTAATCCATCTGATGTATCTTTCCTCCTTAATAGCAGGGACAGTCCAGGTGAAATATTGAGCTTTTCTGCTCACTACTTGGGTTTTTGAATTTTTCTCATGTTCCCACTCAGCCTTCATTTTGTTGAAGTTGACCCTTTCAATTGCATGTCTTCTTGCCCTTTTCTTAAGTCTGGAAATTTCAAGCTTGGCAAGCTTCAACTTCTCCTTAACCTCCTCAAAGCTTTGTTCTTTTTCTTGAGTACTAATTGCCTTGATTTGTCATCCTTGTGCACTGGTGATGGTTGTACTGGTGGAACCACAATTTCTTCATGTAACTCTGCTACCTCCCCTGTTTCATCTACCACTGGCTCTGCCTCTTGTAACCTTCTTGAATGTCTAGTCACTACTCACCATGGGCTTGTTTACTTCGAACTTAAGAACAACAACAAGTGTCTCTTGCATGCATATGAGCAAGATCAACATGAATATGTCCAGGATCAATTAACCCTTCCCTTTTTTGAAATTTGAAATGACTGCGGACAAATGACCCCTAACAAATCTAATGATGGATATGAATGGTTGCATGTAAGTGGTAAGGTTCATGGACTGACACCTGATGATGAAAATCTAACAAATTCTAGTGGATTTGACAACTAGACAAGATTTAACACGAATCCCCGATTTCATAGCGCATCCAGTGTAAATTTGGGGTTTTGTGCTACGAAAACTCCTAACTGGACTTTGCACTATGAAAACTCCTAGACAGTTTCATAAGACCTTCAAAATCTTAAAATGACTAGATACATGAAACTTTTGAAATGATGTGGGATTCTATGATAGAAGAAATAAAGTTGTTGACCTTTATGTAATAATGGAAACAAGACTCCAACTCTATGATTTAGACTCTAAAACAAAAACAATAAAAAATGACTTGACCATGTTTAACATAAAAAATTTGGAACCATGTGGGTTGTCCAAAATTTTAAAATTTTTTATAGTGATAACAATATTGTTATCACTGAAAAAGTTTTTAAAATTTGGACAGCTGCTATGGTTCCAAAGTTTTATGCTAGTCTTAGTAAAAGTCATTTTTATTGTTTTGTTTAAGGAGTCTAGAACATAGAGTGGAGTCTTGTTCCCATTAGCAAATAAGGTAAACAATATTATTTTACCTATCATTAATCCCAAATTGACTCAAAAGTGACATGTGTTAAGGTTGTTTTAAATTTGACATGTGCTACGAAATCACCTAGGAGTTTTCGTAGCACAAAACGTAGAAAATAAACTATGCGCTATGAAATCAAGGATTCGTAATTAGGAGATTTCTTAGCACAAAACCTAGAATATTCACTGGCTATGCTACGATATTGGGGATTTGTACCAGATCTTGTCTAGTTGTCTAATCCATCAAAATCCATTAATGCTTCATGACCATGTGTCAGTCCATGCACCTTGATTATCACATGTAACCATACATTCCCATCATTAGATTAGTTAGGGGTCTTGTTTGCACTCTTTTCAAATTTCAAAAAGGTGATGAGTTGGTCTTA
Source organism: Pinus tabuliformis (assembly GCA_031772625.1). Taxonomy (NCBI): domain Eukaryota; kingdom Viridiplantae; phylum Streptophyta; class Pinopsida; order Pinales; family Pinaceae; genus Pinus; species Pinus tabuliformis. Next base: position 1,953,336,210 of record CM062818.1, read on the forward strand.
GTCTTTTCCATGTTCCTTCATGCATAAGAATACTATCAACAAGCTCAAGCGAGGCAGTTCTTCGTTTCAAGCTCAAGCAAGGAAGTTTCCAAATTAAGATAGTGCAGGCTCTTTCAAATCTCCTTGCAGGTGTCTCACAGAAATGTCTGAAGAAAGGAAAAATCATATATCAGGCCGATGTCTTAGAACTGAGCCTGAAGGCTTAGATGTTCTCACAAGGGATAGAGAGGTGGAACATGCATTCAAATAGGTGGGCTGCTAGAGATTCTGTGAAAAACTTCAGGGTGGTCACATTCAGGTAACCAAAGACTTTGCTTTCAATTTCACCGTTTTGAATTCAAGGGTTGGAGTCCTAGAAATACTAGTTTCTCCTGAGGTTATATCTACAGTCACAAAGATTCCTAGAGGCTAGGAGAGATGGTTCAAGAACTTCAAATTTGAAATGGCACCTTCCCAAGAATTTCTAAAGCCAGAATTTATAGGCTTGAAGCTAGCCAAATCAGTACCCAGAAGCTATGTAAAAGATTCATATGCCAACTTGTTGTCATGCAACCAAAGATATTTTAATTGTGAAGGAAGATACCATAAGGTGTACTCTTACCATTTCAAGCTTTTATTATATTTCACTAGAAAAATATCTTTAGACTTACCTTTTTATCTATTTCGTAGCATAGGAAAAATGTCTGATAAGGTTCAGTTGAATAAAGAGGCTTGTGAAACCTTGTTGTTCCATCATGGTTTGATCAAGATGATTGTTTTACATGAGCTTCAAAAGATAGGTAGGGAATGGTCTGCTTTCTTTTTTATGACAGGTTTTAGAACTGAAATAGGCCTTAGCCTTAAGGCTAAGGAAATATCTTCATCAGCAGTGTGTCATCAGGAGGAAGCAAGATCAAGTAGGTTTGTGAAATTGAAAGCCAAAAAACAGGTGAAGGAGACTATGAGACCACTAATGGTTCAAGATACCCCTCAATAGTCATAGAAGAAAAAAAATTTCAGATCAAGGAAGTGGTACATGCAATACACAAGAGTTTCATAGCGTGCTACGAAACTGCTGTAGCTGCAATTTTGTTTTTTTTAAGGATCTATCTTGAAAGAGAAAGGGGATTATTTTGAAAGGGATGCTGCTACAGAGGTGTGTTGGTCACTTTAATTGCTTATTGAATTAAACAACAAAGTGCGACAAAAATTGTCAACCTAGGGAAGTATTTTTATTTCAAAGGCAATTTCATACTACATGCACTCAATTTTAAAAGCAGCAAAAGTTGTAGTACAAACAAATCACGCCTTAATTTAACAAATTGAAGCTCCACTCTGCATTACAACAATTACACTCTATTGAAAATAACTATCAAAGAATGCTTAATTCCATTTAAAGAGTCATATAATGGAAAAGAATCAATCTGCAAAGGAAAACAATGGCTGTGCTGTAACAGAGAGTCAGGACCCTATCCCCAGAGCGGGAATCTCCAACACCTGCCTCTGATTAACTAGCTTGCCAATTCAATCTGTAACTTAATCACTGGTGAAACACTCATGAATTAACTTTGAATAATACAAAAATCAATTGAGAAAGAAACAGAGTTTCAGTAAATGTATTATAAACAATATTCAGCAAACAGTACTTGTTAACAAGGCATGAATAAAAGACACACTTGACACACTGTAGAAATATAATGGATGAATCATGTGATGAAGGTGGGCCCGGTCCTTCTCACAAGATTCCCCAGGAAACAAGAACTAGAAAAAGATGTTCAGAACAAAATTTTGTTCATCCATAAATATGTCATATTACAAAAAGATTTCTAGTCCTGTTCCTTCCGTTGAGTCTTTTTCCATAGTCTATCCCCCTCTAATGTAGATGTCTCATCTTTATAAAGAGGAGACATCTATTACAAAAGATTTACATTATAAGTTCTATTTTAACCCATTATACAAAAATAGGGAAATCAATTTCCTATCAACAAAATGTTGTTACAGTAATACTGTCTTTAGATTATAGGCGTTACATCTAGTGTAACAGTTTCCTTGGTGATCAGTCTGGTTCCTTTGTTGCTGTCAAATTGAGAATGCAAATCTCAGTTGTTTCAGCTTTGAGATTCGCGTGCCATTTCTACTGTTTCAGCAACTGCAAAAATAGTCTCGCAAACTCCAGGTTGTTTCAAAAACGCGGACTACACATCATTCTTTAACTGTTCAGCACTTAACAATTTAAATATTAACTATGAAGATATCGTGATTATATGCTAAATAATTAAATGTATAGTGATGAGAAGAATCATTACATACCTTTGGGATAATTGGGTTAAAGCAATAGCAAGTACTTTTTAAATATAAGTTGAAAAAGATAATATCATGGCAAAATGTATGGTCAAAAAGGGACAATATGAAGTCCTAACATCCCCCCCAACTGAAGCAGTTGCATGTCCCCATGCAACATTTACTCTGAGTCTGAATCGGAGTACTAGGATGTATAGTGCAAATTTCTTATACAGTAAGTATAGAAGGTTATATCAGCCGAATCTCTGAAGCCCTGGACACTCTATAATCTCTACCATGCTGCAAGCTCCTCCTTTTTGGACACCTTGAAGTAGGCCTTATATTGCTGTACTGGAAACCAGAGAAGTGGGAAATGAAAATGATAACCCAACCATATGTTGCCATACCGTTGAACACATTTGACGTAATTAGGTATTCATGAAATTGTTACGTGAAGATTAAGAGGGTTAAAGTGATGGTATTCCCTTCTCTCCTTAGGGCAATGTTCCCAAAACAGATTGTTTGCTTGTATGGAAAGAGGTCCTTTCTTTTTGACATACTGTTGACATTCCTCTAACACTGCTGCCTGTAATCTCTGATATGCTGAGTCATTCCTGGTTCTCCTATAACCCGATGATGTTTAGCAATGAAAATAGCAGCATTTTGTGGTTCAGCTTGGATCCACAGAAGGCGATTTTCTTCGTTATGTTTCGTTGAAAGGAAAGTGTTTTGCCACATGAGCTGATTGGCCATAAAAGAGACAAGGGCTCTAATCTAAATGTCACCAGCCAAAGGAATCAAATTAAGCTTTCTATCCTCTGGCATGGCTTCATTATGGAGATAGAGTTCACATAATAGATTCTGTTCACTGACTGACGCTGCTGCAAAGGTTTCAATAAACTGTTGGGGTGTAGACACCTCATGAGGTCATCCATCTCTGACTGCTTTTACTTGGAGGAATGCTAGGCGTTCTGCTAGAAACACAGAATAGTTAAAGGATGGTTTCCTGGTGGCCAGAAGTCTTTGAACTAACTCAAAAATAAGAGACAGTCTAGTTTTCAACTCCTTATTTTCCTTATGTTGTGCATGGAACTGTTCCAGGACTTCCCAATTCCTATATACATGATTCTGCCATAATGATTTATGTTCCTACAATGCCTTTTCTTACGACAGCGCATACTCTTTCTTCCATATATCCCTAAGTTCTTGAATGCTTAAGGTATGAGTGAAGACAGTCTCTACACATCGAGGTTTAGTCTGGGTAAACACCATCTTTGCAGACTTTGGTGCAGGATTTTCAACTTTAATGACTAGGGTAGGCCAGGGTACTTGCAGTTTCACTTCCTCTTCAGAAATCTTTGAAGGCCCTGCTGGTTCTTGTGTAACAGCAAGGCGTTCCTTTTTAACTATAACAGGAGTAAATGCAGGAGTGGGTCTAGGCAATGGGACTTTGATTATCCTATAACCCACTCGAGAATAGAGATCACCACATTGGTTGCACATGTATTCATTGTATCGATCCCTTTCCACACTTTTCTCTGCTGCAGATGATACCTGAGCTAAAGTATACAAATTAAGTTCTTTTTCATAGGCTTCCCTTGCCATTATTAACTCCTGCTTATAAACCTACATCTTGGCTTTCAGAAACTCATTTTCTTGTTGAAGCGAAGCTAACATGATAGGGACTTCTGTAGCAGTTGCAGTCTTTGTAGATGGTTCAAGTGGATGGGAGGATCATTGTTTGGTGGCAGCTTCATTATTTGCATCCTCAATAGGTGGTTCTTGTGTGACAACTGATGGGTCATTAGCTAGTTCTGTAACGGGTATATCCTCCTGAGCATGCGAATTTTGCATATCAGCCAGCTAAGTGCCTGGTTCTTCTGTAACAGCTATAGTTTGTGCAGTACCCTGGTTATCTACACTTTGCTCATCAGCAGGTGGCTCTTGTGTATCAACCAATGAGTGAGTAGTAGCCAAGTCTTGGTCTATTTTCTAGTCATGGTTATCAATAGGTGGCTCTTGTGTGACACTTGTTGAGCTAGTAGCTAGTTCCTATGGGACAGGTACATGTTGATTATCTATTTCCTGTTTATCAGCAAGTGGTTCTTGTGTAACACCTGCTGAGTTAGTAGCTGCTACATCCTGATCTATTTCCTGATCATGATCATCAGCAGGTGGTTCTTGTGTAGCACCTGGTGGACTAGTAGTTGGTTCTTGTGGGGCAGCTACCTCTAGGTCATCTATCTTTTGCTCCTCAGTAGGTGGTTCTTGTGTAACACCTGTTGAGTCAGTAGCTAGTTCTTGTGGGACAACTACCTCTAGGTCGTCTATCTTTTTCTCCTCAGCAGGTGGTTCTTGTGTAACACCTGTTGAGTCAGTAGCTGGTTCTTGTGGGACAGCTACATGTTGTACATCATCTTGGGTGTCTACTTTTGATAAATTAGCAGCTGGTTCTTGTGGAGTAGCTGCATCTTCTGAAAGGAATGATGTCACAAAATCCTGAACATTTTGCATTTCGTTACCCGAGGGTGAGGAAGGTAAGGATTAGGGGTCTCGTGGGGTATGAGGTTTCAGGATAATGGGTGGAAAATTTGGGGTGGCAGTCTCTATTTTTGCTTTAGAAGACGTCCTCCTTCGTCTTCGAGGTAAGGAGGCAAGAAAAGCAGTGGTTTTTCTCTTATGGGTAGCCTTCTATGGGGTAGGAAGGACATCAAAAGTGATAGCTTCTTTAATTGAGGCCCTTGTTCATCTTTTTGATGAGGGCACAACCATTTCTTGCCTTTTTATTTTTCTTTTCAGCTTAGCCAAGTGAATGTCGTCGTCTGAATTATCGCTGGGGATATGGATAGTGAGAGTGGATGATCCAGGTAAATTATGGGGTGGGGTTGATGCAATGGATGGGTCAATTGGACTAATTATCACAGGTGGCTAGGGATTTTCAGCATTTAATTGGGGAGTTTCGGCTATTGCTTGAGAAATTTTGGTAGTTTCTTGAGGATTTTCAGCTGCTGGTTGAGTAACTTCAGTAGCTTCCTGGGGGTTTTCAGTTGCTGGTTGAGGGATTTCAGCAGCTTCCTGGGGTGGGTTGTTAAGGGGAGGAGGATTCTGCAGGCAAAGCCCCTTAGGATTAGAAGCTGAACCAGGCGATGATGAGTGAGGGATAGGAGTGGGTACTTTGCATTCGTGGAATAATGTGACATATTCTTTAGACACCCAAGCAGATAGTATGGCATATTTAATAAACGAACATGTCTTAAATGATTCAATAACACAAATTCATGCTGGTACACTACCCGGTAACATCCTTCGCAAGTGAGGTAGTGCTTGACAAACTCTTCAACCTTCGGCCATGGAGGTGGTAATGAATGCAGTGAAACACACCTGCCTTTAGGTTTGACCCACTCCCCATGTAGAAGAAAATCTTGCTGTGCCTTCAGAATGATGTGTTTACGGCTGAACCAACGAATGCCATCGGCTGGTAATCCAGAAACCTGTGCTATATCTTCCTCTGTTACTGGAATTCACACTCCCCGAACAATAGGATAACCTTCATTTAAATTACGTGAGAATTCCAGGACTTGCTGAGAATCAAATTCCTGGAGCCTTCAGAAATAATCCACCTAGCTTGCTTTCAGAAAACTTTGATATGCTTCTGGGTGTAATTCCAATAGAGCTGTTGAACCAGGTTCATTCCGAACAACGTTACCTCCCATAGTTACCAGTTTAGTAAAATGCACAATACAGAGCCGAGTTACCACAGCTGAGACAGAGTAAGATATTGCAAATGAGGTTATGACATAATAAGACAGAGACGGGGTGACGAGACACAGTCGTAATAAAAATGATGGTGATTGGCATATCGGGTAATGATTGCAAAATTTTGATATTCCCCCCAAATGTGGCTAAAATGATAAGTTTTGAATGTATGGTGATTTCAGCAATCATATCAGAATCTTCTCATTAACTATAGTTTAATATTTACACATAAACATGCATACCTCACACTTTACCTTCGATTGTTGTGCTGAAAGTATAATCTCGTCGTTTAATAGATCACCAATAGTTATGGGAATGGGTTGTAAGATATGAGAGTATTTATATGAAAGGCTTTCTCTATTCACAGGAGGTAATAGTGAAGGAACACAATTATCAGGATGAATGGTTGATTCTCTCAATGGAAAATGATATGTATCGGTCGTTTTTGAGAGGAATTGATGCCTCGATTACGGAAAAATGGGAAAATTGATGTTTTTTCAGAAATATGGAAAAAGTTGGTATTTCGACAATGGAGAAATCAGTGTCTCAGCAATGGAAAAAATGTGGAAATGTTGGTGTTTCGGCAACGGGGAAAATGGGCAAATATTGGTGTTTCAGCAACGACGAAACTAGTGTTTCAGCAACGGGAGAAAAGGATGTTGTTGTTAAAGAAAAATAGGCAATGTTGCTGAAGGGTAGTATGAGGGGATGGACTATGAATTGAAGTGGAATGGCAATGTTTCCCAAACTGAAACCTGATCCTGCTTGTAATGCAATTGTTCCTTCAGCTAGCCTCCGAATCTAGGACCTGCAAAATAATAAATTGTAATATGGCAGCCCTTGACAGGGATTATTAGTTAAGTAATCTAATCTAATAATAATACAAGAATATATAACGTAGAGATTAAGTGTAATGAGGGGCAAGAGGCTCCCCCAAAAAGATATAATGTGAATTTGCCATGCAAGTGGCCTTAAAATCCTCCTTATAAATTGGTTTCTGGTACAGATGAAGCCGATACCCATTTACTAACAATGGAGTTCTAGAACCATCAATTGTTATGAGCCTTACTATTCCATTAGGAAAAACAATATCTATCTCGTAAGGTCCCAGCCACCTTTTTCGTAGTTTCCCTTGAAAATTTTCAAACCTGGAATCATATAATAAAGCCCAATTACCTTTCTAGAACAGTTTAATCTTAATAGTTTTATCATGCCACCTAGTTCTTTGCTGCTGAATCATAGTTGTTTGATGGATGGCATCCAAACTTTTTTCATCCAATTCCTGCAGCTGCTACAACCTAGCTATCTGTGCATCAGTCAAATCAAGGTTAATAGCTAAAGCAGTTCTTAAGGTTTTAATTTCAAATTCCACAGGAAAAACAACGCTTTTACCATAAACCAATTCATAGGGTGAAAATCCTGTACTGTTTCTCCAAGTAGTTCTGTAAGCCCATAATGCCTCAGGCAGTCTTTGAGACTAATCCTTCCTATTCTCTTTCACTGTTTTTGTTAAAATAGCTTCTATGACTTTATTTGTACTTTACACCTAACCATTAGCTTGGGGGTGGTAAGGTGTAGTCATTTTATGATTGATATGATATTTTTGAAGCATAGCTTTGAAACCATGAGAATTGAAAGGAGGTCCTCCATCTGTGACTAGTTCTCTAGGCACCCCAAATCTAATGAACATTTCTTCAAATAAAAAAGTTAAAACAGATTTTTCATTAGCTTTAATAAGTGCCTTAGCTTCCACCCATTTAGTCATATAATCTATACAAACCAATATATAAACTCTTTGGTTGGATGGAGGATTGATGGTCCCTACAAAATCTAGAGCCCATCTTTCAAAGGGTTCAAGTATTACCTGAGGGTTCAGTGGCATTTCATCTCTATGATTGGGTTGGCCCATTCTCTGACAACTGTCGCAGGCCCTGACATATTTCTTTGCATCCTTGAAAAGTGAGGGCCAATAATAACCCATCTTGAGAATTTTATGTGCATTTCTTTTATCAGAAAAATGCCCACCATAAGGGCCATCATGACAAGCCTTCAATATATCATAGACCTCATCTTCTCTAATGCATCTTCGGATTTTCTGATCAAGTCCTATATGAAAAAGACACTCACTTATCTAGCTATACCTAGCACTTCGTTGAATGATCTTTATTTTCTCCCGATGTGATAGGTGTGATGGTAGCTTCCCTGCAACCAGATAATTGGCAATGTCTGCATACCATGGTGAGTGAGCAGATACTGCAAACAAGTATTCATTAGGAAAGGAATCATCTACTGGAGTATTATCATCAATTTTTATCCAAGAAAGGAAATCAGCAACTACATTTTCTTTACCTGGTCAACCACCTGGTAACTCGAGCATTTGTAACAGATTTATTCATTAAATACTTGATAGCCGAGTGGTCAGTATGAACAAAAGTAGGAATGTAGAAATTTATTAATAGCATAAATAACTGCTAAAAATTATTTCTCGATAACTGTGTAATTAAGCTCAGTAGGGGTCATATTCTTACTAATGAAATAGATAGCATAAGGAAGATTATTTTCTTCTTGACCCAAGACAGCTCCAATTGCAGTATTCGAAGCATCAGAGGATATATGAAAGGGAAGTGCCCAATCAGGTCCCCTTAGAATAGGAGCTGTAGTCAATTGATGCTTAAGTTCATCAAATACTTTCTGACAGGCATCAGTCCACTTAAATTCAGCATTTTTCATAAGTAACACAAACAAAGGAGAAGCTATTTTAGAAAAAAAATTCATAAATCTTCTATAATATCCATCATGTCCTAAAAAACTTCTTACATCAGTTTGTGTTTTAGGAATAGGAAGGGTCTGAATTACCTATACTTTGGATGGATCCACTTGAATCCCAAGGAATGAAATGAAGTGTCCTAGTACAATTCCTTCATTCATCATCATATGACATTTTTCAGTACTCAAGGAAAGATTAGCTTGTATGAATTGTTTAAGTACTTTCTCAAGGTTTTGTAGCGCATCTTCAAAAGTCACACCATAGGGGGTGAAATCATCCATAAATATCTCCAAAGAATCATTAAGCATATCAGAAAAGATTCCTATCACTACTCTTTGAAACGTTGCTGGAGCATTACATAGTGCAAATGAGAGAACTCTATAAGCAAAAGTCCCCCAAGGACTAGTAAAAGTGGTCTTGTCTTGTTCTTGAGGTGCAATTTTGATTTGATTATATCCACTAAAACCATCTAAAACGGAAAAGAATTTCTTTCCTGACAAGCTGTCCAACACCTGATCAATAAATGGCAAGGGGAAATGATCTTTTTGGGTAGCTTTATTTAAGGCTCTATAATCTACACACACTCTCCATTTCCCATTTTTCTTAGGTACTATTAACAATGGAGAAACCCATTCACTGTTAGATATGGGGTATATAAACCCTGCATCAAGCAACTTTGGAAGTTCTTCCTTAACAATTTCCCTCAAATTGGGATCCATTCGCCGCTGGGGTTGACAGACTGGTCGGGCCCCCTCTTTGATATAGATACGATGAGTACATAATTCAGGAGAGATCCCCTTCATGTCTGTAGTCCCATGTGAATGCTTCCTTGTTCTCACAGAGAAACTTCATTAGCTGTTGTGTTTCAACATCTGATAAATTGGGGTTTATGTTCAATGTTTTGCTAGGTTCAATTTCTACTGTTATCCTTTTAGAGGAGATAGCAGTTGATGTTTGAGGTAAATTTTCAGATTTAAGCTTTTTCTATGTTTCAGGATCCAGAATTGCAGTTAACTGATTATATGTTTTAGAAGTAACTAAGGAAGGTTCAGAAATAAAATTACTAATTACTTCATCTTCTGTGGTGTCTTTAAAAGTTAAGGCTTGTCCAGTGGTCAAAATGGGTTGAATATCATTATCCTCATAGTCTAACCATACAGAATCATCATTGTTAATCATAGGTGTAGCATGAGGGTACAACGTAAGCTGCTTAGTTTCACATCCATTAGAAATTGTCATTGAACCTGATAAAAGCATCTGCTGTAGCCAACTAGGGTCTCCCTCAAATCAAAGGATGCCCCCCCCAACTTTGCTTTAGTTTGTAATACAACAAAGTTAGCTGGGTAATTCCAGGATTCAACTGAAATGATCAGGTCTTCAATAACCCCATCTGGTTTGATTGTGGAATGATCAGCTAATTCCAAGATAGTTGGTGTCTCTCTAATTACATTTTTCAACTATAACAATTGTGTAGTTTCAAGGGCCATAATATTTATAACAGCACCTAGGTCTACCAGAACTCGTGAAACAATAGTTTTTCTGATTTGTACTATGACCATGGGGTGACCAGGACCACCATATTTTACAGGGGCAACTTTTCCTGACATTAAAGCAGCTAGATCACCCATCACATGAACTATAAGGGGATCTTCAGCCTTCCTACCAGGTTTCTTGATACAAATGTCTCTAACAGTTCTGGCATAGATTGGCACATCTCTGAGTGCTTGTAAAAGTGGAATTGTAACATACAGATTCTGCAATTCCCCTAAAAGGTTAAAAGTAGGCAGCTCAGGCGTCTTAGTGAGAGCCAAATGCTCAGGGAATGGTGGCTCTGTTGTTTCAGTAGTTTTATTAGAGGATGGCTTGATTGTTTCAGCATCCTTATTAGATGATTTATTCTTTTCTATCTCTTCTTTATCAGAGTTGGAAGAGGTAATATCATATATAATCGACTCATCTACTCTCCCAGATCGTAAATGAATATCATTACATTGCACAGGAGATGTAGGCAGGTTCTGAATGTCGATGACTTGCACAGCTTTATTATTATTAGGGTTAGGGTTCGGTTGTGCAGGGAGCTAAGGCTTCATTATCTGATTATTCAGTGGGGTACCTGACGGGAGAGAAATTTGTTGCTGGAACTGAGGAAATTGGTTTGTGAATGTAGTTTGTTGAGCTCTCCAGTTTGGGTTCCATTGGTTAAAATAGGATTGTTGTAGAAGCTGGGGAGTCCACATTGCAGGGTCTATAAAGGGAGGGTTTGTTTGCTGCATGGGTGGGAAATTCATTTGATTAAAGGGTGGGTATTGCATTTGGTTAAAGGGTGGGTAATTTGCTTGATTAAAAGAAGGATAATTATTCCAACGATTAAATCGCATACTAGAGTTCGTACCTTGTCCTCGTGGTTGCCATTGCCTCCTTTGTGTCAGCAGATAAACTGCTTCAACTTCCTCCTCAGTTGGTTGTAACACTACCTTTATCCCTCGTGAAGAGGGGTATTGTTGATTTTCATGGTCCTTCTCACAAATGGTATAGATTGGTACCCTGTCCAGTGGGCATTCCCTCGGTGGGTGTTTTTCTCTGCATTTAGGGCAGAAAATGGCCAAAGAAGCTTCGGCCTCTACCTGCTTCTTTTTAACCTACAAGGTATCAATCTATGAAGCAAAGGAACTTAACATTTCAGTCTTGAATTCCTCAAGTAGATTACCTATTTCAGCTCTTGTTGCTCCTCCACTGGCTGATTTTTGGACCCTTGAATAAGTACTATCCCTTCTCTTTGATTTATTTGCAGCTCCTCTTGAACACCTCTTGCAGAGGTTAACGATTTCATCATACGATTCTTTAGATATATCCCCTTTACCAAGCATATTTAACATATCTAAACAATCATCCCTTACCCGTTTTAATAATATTGTTTTAAGAATATCTTTACTTACATCAGGGTGCTCAGATCTCTGCAGATTATATTGGAGTCTTTCCACAAAGTCCTCCAGATTTTCATCCTCCTTTTGAACCATCTTGAATAATTCCTCCCTTTTTTCTCTCGTCCGGCAATAGTCTTGATATTTGGCCAGAAATTTCCCCTTCATCTGATCCCATGTTGTGATCACATGACCTCCCAAGCTCATAAGCCATCTTACTGCATTTCCTTTTAATGTTGCTGGAAACAAGTTTAACTTTTGAGCATTATTAACATAACCATAACTTCTACACAATATATCAAACTCGAAAAGAAACTCCTCAGGGTCTTCAGAGGATAAACCATGGAAGTTAGGTAGGGATGAGAGTGGACTATTCTTCATAGGAGTTGTACCTCTGGGAAGTTCCTCAATAGGGAATTCCAAGGTGGAGAGAGAATTCTCACCTCTTCCTTCACCTCTACGTCCTCCACCAAAGATTCCTTCATTGCTTCCATCCATTGGTTGCTTTCCTGATGCACTTTCCCGGTCTTCAGTGTTTTTCGTTGGACTCTCAATGTCCTGAATTGGTTCCTCAACTTCAATATCTTCTATTGGTTCTTCAATTTCAATATCTTCTACTGGTTCTTCAATTTCCTCCACTAGTTCCTCGGTATGTTCTATTGTTTCTACAACCCTTTTAGGTCCCACTACTTCCTCTGTTTGGTAGCCTCTTTGGAGAGAGTGCTGAGTCTGTGGCCTCCGAGAGCTTAGCCTCTGGGATGTCTCAGCTTTTGAAATAATCTCATCGATGAAAGTTTTTCTTCCTCCTCTTCCTTTGCCCTTGCCACCTGTAGGATTAGTTTTCTTGCATCCTCTCATGCATCCTGCATATCTACAAGAAAATCATCAGTACTTTTAAAATCTATAATTGCCTTCCCTAGCAATGACACCAAAATGTTGGTCACTTTAATTGCTTATTGAATTAAACAACAAAGTGCGACATAAATTGTCAACCCAGGGAAGTCTTGTTATTTCAAAGGCAACTGCGTACTATATGCACTCAATTTTAAAAGCAACAAAAGTTGTAGTACAAACAAATCACGCCTTACTTTAACAAACTGAAGCTCCACTCTGCATTACAACAATTACACTCTATTGCAGATAACTATCAAAGAATGCTTAATTCCATTCAAAGAGTCATATAATGGAAAAGAATCAATCTGCAAAGGAAAACAATGGTTGTGCTGTAACAGAGAGTCAGGACCCTATCCCCAGAGCGGGAATCTCCAGCACCTGCCTCTGATTAACTAGCTTGCCAATTCACTCTGTAACTTAATCACCGGTGAAACACTCATGAATTAACTTTGAATAATACAACAATCAATTGAGAAAGAAATAGAGTTTCAGCAAAGGTATTATAAACAATATTCAACAAACAGTACTTGTTAACAAGGCATGAATAAAAGACACACTTGACACACTGCAAAAATATAATGGGTGAATCTTGTGATGAAGGTGGGCCCTGTCCTTCTCACAAGATTCCCCAGGAAACAAGAACTAAAAAAATATGTTCAGAACAAAATTTTATTCATCCATCAATATGTCGTATTACAAAAAGATTTCTAGTCTTGTTCCTTCCGCTGAGCCTTTTTCCACAGTCTATCCTCCTCTAATGTAGATGTCTCCTCTTTATAAAGAGGAGACATCTATTACAAAAGATTTACATTATAAGTTCTATTTTAACCCATTATACAAAAATAGGGAAATCAATTTCCTCTCAACAAAATGTTGTTACAGTAATACTGTCTTTAGATTGTAGGCGTTACATCTAGTGTAACAGCTTCCTCGGTGATTAGTCGGGTTCCTTTGTTGCTGTCAAATTTATAATGCAAGTCTTAGTTGTTTCAGCTTCGAGATTCGAGTGTCGTTTCTACTATTTCAGCAATTGCAAAAATAGTCTCGCAAACTCTAGGTTGTTTCAGCAACGCGGACTGCACATCATTCTTTAACTGTTCAGCACTTAACAATTTAAAGATTAACTATGAAGATATCATGATTATATGCTAAATAATTAAACGTATAGTGATGATAAGAATCATTACATACCTTTGGGATAATTGGGTTAAAAAACTAACAAAGACTTTTTAAATATAAGTTGAAAAGGATAATATCATGTCAAAATGTATGGTCAGAAAGGGACAATATGAGGTCCTAACAAGGTGTAAGAAGATCACTTGAGAAGATTTGAGCCCTAAGCAAAAGGTAAATTCAAGAAATGAAGACATATACTAAACCTTGCGCTACGAAATCACTGAAGTAACCTTTTTCAGTAGAAAATCTATTTTATGTAGTCAACTTCCAGAAGGTCTATTGAGCAACTAAAAGTAGAAGTTGATGACTCAAATTGCACTGCGAAATTGTTGTAGGAGCAGTTTTTTAGAAATCACAAATTTCTAGTTTACAGTTGATATTCCAAGACAGTTTCTGGGAAATAGGAAAGATATTGAAAAAAACCAAGAGAGGTTTTTGTTCAGCATAGTGTGTTCTACAAAAGCCTCCTTCAGTTTTGTACAATACTTTTTTGATGAGGAGAAAACAACTCTATCCCAATACCTATTTTTCAGCCAGAATAGAGCAGGGGATAGTTTCCTAGTTTTCAGGGCAGATGAAGGAGAAGCTATTGGAAGCCAGCTGGGGGGTTATCGACATCACCAAGATCAAAGTCAAGAAGGAGAAGCTATAAAAAACTGAATTTATTCCACATCATAGGTTGTTGATAGCATAATAAGGAGTTACACTCCTAGTTGTATTAGGACTCTAGGACTGTTAGTTAACAACTAGTTGTAATTAATAGTTTGTTTAAGTATCAATAGCTGTTAGGTCAAGTAAAATTCGAATTCCCCTCATGCTAGAGGAAGGAATACAAGATTGTAATGAACTCTATATATGACAAGAGGTGTAATGCACCAAGGGTTGGAAATTTTTGTGAAAAACACTCAGATTGTGTCATTGTGGAAGACTATGTTTTTATGTAATACAAAATTTGGCTTTACTACTCAGGATTTAGAAGAGAGTTCAATGCTTGATTTTCTTATGGTTGTCCTCATTTCCTCATTTGCAGTGGTATGAATGTATGTTACTTAGAACTCATTGGCAATGCTCTAACTTCCTTCATGCATTTGTAGATTGTGTTTCCTACATGTTCTTATGTGTTACTGATATATTGAACTCTTGATGCCCTGACTTCCATGTTAAGCTACTATTGTTGTCATACTAAAAATTTTCTAACTCCATAATCCCAATGGATGTTTATTGATTGTTTTCAATGATTCCTACTTCTTTACTTGTTTTATAGAGTTAGCCATCTAATATTTTACTAAATTTTTAACCTAGTGAGAGAGCCCTCTCAGGTTGGGGAGGCTAAGCCTCAGCCAAAAGTTGGTTTGAAATAGTTACTCAAGGTCTTCCTGATTAGTAGCCTATCAGGAGAAGGTTTTGTGATAACATTTTTGTGCATCTTCCGGGAATCTGAAGATTATTCATTCCCGAAGTCAAGAAGCTCAACTTCTGAAGGTAGCAGGAGCTCAGAAAGATTTCGAAGCTGCAATCTACCTTAGCGACTCCACACATCAAATAAAAAATTAGAAGGTGACTCCACTGTTAGAAGATCAATAGCTTGATGAAGTTTCAAGATGAGTGTCATTGCAAGAATGAATGCCAGGTATGCCCCTATGAATCGGTCTCATATCCCTAGTTTTCCAAATCCTATGCCAAAGATCGAATGGTTAGATGATCTTCCAATATCCAAACATGAAAAGAAAGACAATGCTGCTCTTCATTTGGTTAGGTTCCATATGCATGTACGCAGTCTTAAGGTTTAGTTCCCTGAAGATTGTTTCATGAAGATGTTTATGACCACTTTAGAAGGAAAATCATGGTCTTCGTGATTTGAATTGGATCCATGAAGATTATCATAGCACCATCACTATATCAAATCAAGAAAAAAACTTCAAATTCAAGAGCACAGAGTGATCAAAAAGACCTCTGAACAGTGGCAGTTAGCAGCCGGCGAGGAACGACGAGGACCTCAGTCAAAGCGTGCTGACCGACGCCCATGGAAATTGCGCACGAGGTGAAACTGGCACCTGGGAAGCCCAGATCAAGAAAAGCAGGTTGTTTCTAATGTGCAATTAACACGCTAGGCAAAACCCCTCAAAAAGGAAAGGCCCCGAAGTTCTCAGTCGCATGGAAGCCGGTAAAACTATTGGGAAAGCGCTAAAGGCTAAAGGCAGGACCTGCGCTCCAAAACTGACAGTATATCGGCGGCACCCTTGGGCAGTAAACGAATTTGGCTGAAACCTAGCAATTCCATTCAACGTCTGACGCATGGTAGGTGGAGGAGAGAGAAAACCACTGCTCATAGTATGCTAATGGTCAAGCAAGTCAACCACGCAAAATGAGGGAATGACGTTGGATCTTGGGGCTCCAAATCTAATAGCTGAGAATGCGCCCGACGAAAGAACCAGATTTGACAGGGGATTAAGCCATGATCTATAAGGATTTGAGGTCCAATTTGACCACCGAGTTGGTGGATGACTCATTCCATGATGCAATAGAAAAAAAAAAACTGACGAAGAAGAGTTGGCATAGTTTGCAAGAGGACAAGTGGCCACTCCCTGTGAGCCGTTGATGATGACGCTAAGACAGGGAACTCCAAGCGAGCAGCAGTAGGCGATCTGATGGAGGAAGAAGAGGAAGAAAATAGTCATGAGGTCGATTGGCTTTAAATCCATGAACATAGATAGAGAACAGAGGAAACCAAGAGGAAAAACCAGAGAGAAGAAGACGAAGACAAAGAAAAGAAAAGACAGTGAAGCAAAAAGTAGAAAGACAGAGGGCCGAGCTGATCAAAGGCAACATCAAGCACCAGAGAGCTTGAGAGGTTCAAGCCATCCCTGAGAGGAGTTGTCGGGAACTGAGCACCACATTGGACTCCTCCCATTAAAGACCAAAGAGGTCAAGAGCTGGTAAGGAAAAGAGTCTGTGCACTCTAGTGGCTTGGGGAATCCAAGGACCACCCTGGCAAACAATTCTATTTCAGGAGACTCAAACTGAGCTCCTCATTGTAATTCTCTACTTAAAGACACAATAAAAGAAGGCCATCACTGAAAGCTGGTCCAGAGACATAGCCCTAGAGGATAGGGTGAACTCCTTATTAATTTTCTGTGTTCTTGTATTTGCTTATTGTGTTTCGTTGCTATTTTCCATTTTCAGTGTTTGTGTATTTTGCAATCTGATCAATCTGTTGCCTAAAATAACATAGACACACACCAGCACATGAGTCTGTAATACCTTCATTCAATAATTTATTAACTGAGGTCACTCATAGGGTGATTTTCAAATCAAGCGATATCAGAGCTTTAGGCTGTAAAGTTAGACAAGCGTGTGTTGTTTTAGCTGTGAATGCTCACTAGATCAAAGCTCAAATTAGGAGAAGGAGAGTTGGTCAAAACTAATCATGAAATTGGGAGAGTCTATCCTCGAAAGACAATGTTAGAGGAAGGTTCTGTGGGGCCAGACCCTCAATTCATAGAAAGTTTCCTAGCCATAAAGTCCATGGTAGAAGAAATGTATAAGGACTTTAGAAAACACAAGGATGAAGATTCAACAGGCTATAAACAAGACAAAGGAGAAGATGAATCACATTTCCATGACCACTCAAAAGGAAAAGGGAAAGTGGAAATCTTTCTCACACCTCCTAATAGCCTTGTACATAACAAGAAAGCATCTTTGATCAAGCTAGATGTTAAATTTGATTTGCCTATATATGATGGAGAGTTAAATGTAGAAAAGTTGGACAATTGGATTAGACAAATTGATGTGTAATACAGAGTGTAGAACATCGATTCAGATAAGAGCAAGATTCAGCTGGAAAGCTTGCACCTATGAGGCACTGCCTTGGTTTGGTGGCAAGGCAGAACCCAAGCTTATATGAAAAGACATGGTAAGACCATCTCTATTTGAAGTGAGTTTGTTTCTGTAATCAAAAAGCAGTTCTATCCGTTGGCCTACATGCAACAAGCCATGTAGAGTTGGCAAACTCTTCGACAATTGAAAGGGCAAAGTGTGCAAGGGTACACTCAAGAATTTAGAAAGAAAGCATTGATTCTAGGAATCTCATTAGACTCACTAGAGACTCTTTTAAAGTACATTGGTGGTCTACATAGCTACATGAGGCATACCATCCTCATGTTTAATCCCACTAGTATAGATGAGATATCTGTACAAGCTACTCATCTAGAAGCTAGAGGAAAGAATGGAAATCCAGAAGTTGGGGGACCATCCCAACCGACTGCAAGTAAGAGCAAGAAGAAAAGAAAGCAGAATTGGAAAGTAAGGAAGGCTAACACTGCACAAAAGAGCAAAGCTTCACGTACTCACTATAAAAAGGATGGGCATGATGATTAGCATTGTTGGATTCTACATCCAGAGCTGAGACCTAAGAAGTTTGAGGGCAAGAAAAAGAATACTGTTGTAGCTATTCAGAAAGATTTGGGGTCAAACTCGGGAGATGAAACAACCATTGCAGCCATAGGTATAAAAGGTAAGAATTCTGAAGCATATACTAGTAATTCTGCACAATTTATTACTAATGAAGAAAATGAGAGAAAAAGACATGAGCATTTCCATATTAGAGTTATTTCCAAACATCAAAAGGTTGATACTTTGTTTGATAGTGGCTCACAAGTAAATTTAATTTTTGAAGCAATTGTAAAGAAATTGGGATTAGCAACTACACCTCAACAAGAAACCATACCATTATGATTGTTGAATGATAAAGCACAACTACAAGTGACTAGATAGTGCAAACTCAAGTTTTCTTTTGGGTCAACATTTGTAGATGAGGTTGAGTTAGACACAATTCCTTTGGATATATGTGGAATTGTTTTAGGAAGTCCTTACTTGTATGATAGAAAATCTATTTTCTATAGAGTTGAGAACAAGTATCTACTTGTTAAATATGGAATCAAATACTTTGTAAGAGCTCATAAGCTCAAAAATAATTATACTCTCATAAACTTAGGGTAGATGAAAAGAATGATAAATTCATGTAAACAATTCTTACTGATGGTTTTAAAGGAAAAGAAACCTTATAAAACCAATGTATTTGAGGGCTGTAATGCTAAACAACAAGCTGATTTACAAAAGGTCGTTTCAGAGTATGATATCTTGTTTCAAGAACCTAAAGGTCTGCCACCCAAAAAGGAAATAGTACATGATATTATTTTGCAGCAAGATGCTCCTTTGCCTAACATTGGAATGTACAGGTTGTCTACTTTAGAGAATGATGAAATCAAGAAGCAGGTGTAGGAGTTGCTCAAGAAGGGATTTATCAGGCCTAGCACATCACCATGTGGGTCACCAATTGTTTTGGTGGGAAAGAAAGATGGCTGGTGGAGAATGTGCATTGATTACTGAGCACTCAATAAGATAACAATAAAAAATCGTTATCCCCTTCCTCGCATAGATGATATTTTATATCAATTGAAAGAAGTTGTTTATTTCACCATGTTGGACTTGCACAATGGCTACCATCAAGTCAGAGTTGCAGAACAAGATGCATGGAAGATTGCTTTCAAAACAAATCAGGGATTGTATGAGTGGTTGTTTATGCCTTTTGGCTTAACTAATGCTCCTGCTACTTTCATGAGATTAATGAATGATGTACTTAGACCTTTTCTTGATGATTTTGTTATTGTGTATCTGGATGACATTCTGATTTTTAGTAAAACATGGGAAGAACACTTAAAGCATGTTAAGAAGACATTAGATGTTTTGAAAAGAGAAAAACTTCATATTAAACTCTCGAAAATGTGAATTTGTCAAAACATCTCTAAATTATTTGGGTCATATAGTAGGGGGTGGTGAATTGAAGATGGATCCCTCTAAGGTGGCAGTCACTGTAAACTGGCCTAAACCCAACTCTGTTATAGAAGTGAGAAGCTTCTTAGGGGTAGCATAGTATTGGAGGAAGTTCATTTCTAATTTTTCCTCAATTGCAACTCCCTTACATGCTTTAACAGGATTGAAAAAGGTGTTTCAGTGGGGAGGCAAACATCAGAAAGCTTTCGACACCTTGAAAGAAAAGATTAGTACAACACCTATACTAGCACTTCCTGGTCTGCAAAGACCATTTGAGATCCAAACAGATGCCGGTGACTATGCCATGGGAGCAGTGTTGACACAGCACGGTAAACCCATATGTTATCATTATGAGACTTTTAATCCTGCAGTAGTTAACTATCCTACATATGATAAAGAATTGTATGCATTAGTTCAGAGTGTGAAAAAGTGGAAACATTACTTAATGGGAAAAGAGGCAGTAATACATACTAATCATCAACCACTTCAATATCTACACTCCCAAACTAAGTTGCAGCAATCAAGACACTATAGATGGATGGGTTTTCTACAACAGTTTCATTTAGTCATCAGATATAAAAAGGGCATACACAATAAAGTTGCAGACATGTTATCTACACCCATTATAAATGCATCTACTATACTTAAGCATAATTCTATGCTACATGAAAGCTACATTGAAGAATATGCTCAAGGTATAGACTTTAAATATGTATATGCAACTTTGAGTTAAGGCAAACAGGTAGAAGAATTAGATTATCATGTAAAGGACTGACTCTTATACCATTGTGGGAAACTTTGCATTCCACAAATTGAGAGAGTAATGATAATTAGAGAAGCCCACACTTCTTTGATATCAGGTCAGTTTGGGGTAAGTAAAACAGTGACACAGCTACAAAGATTTTGGTATTGGCCAAAAATGAATGAGACAGTTTCTAGATATGTAAGAGGGTGTACTATGTGTGCTAAAAGCAAGCCCGGCAATAGAAAACTAGGCTTGTACACTCCATTACCAGTTCCTTCTCACTCTTGGGAAAGTGTTTCCATGGATTTTGTTGGAGGACTGCATAAATCTAGGAAAGGTCATGATTATCTATATGCTGTTGTGGATGTGTATTTTGATACCTTGTAATAAGCAAATTACAACTGAACAAACTACAAAATTGTTCTTTGAACATGTATGGGTTCATTTTGGATTACCCACTTCCATTGTATCTGATCGAGACACCCAATTTGTGGGGAAGTTTTGGTCAAGTCTGTGGGAACTAATTGACACCAAACTGAAGAAAAGCATAGCTTTTCAGCCACAAACTGACGGCAAGATAGAAGTAGTTAACGGGACAGTGATCTAGTTACTCAGAGGATATTGCAGCAAACATCCTAAGCTTTGGGATGAACATTTGTGTTATGTGCAACATGCTTACAATAGAGCAAGACATTCTTCTACACAAAGATCTCGTTTTGAGACCTGTTTTGGTTCCATACCAAGGTCTCCTTTGGATTTTTTCTTTGGTAAAGATACCAAATTTGAGGGACACAGTGATGTGGACAGGGCAACTAGGTTCATTGAACAAATCTAGGAGATCCACCATGCAGTACAAGAAAAACTAGAAAAGAGCCAAGCCAAATACAAGGCTAGGCATGACAAGCATCTAATGGAGCATAGTTTCCAAGTTGGTGACCAAGTCTAATTGTACATCAGCAAGAACAGGATGCAAGGTGGAGGTAAAAATCGAAAGCCTTTAAGAGATATTCTTCGGCGTAAATCACAAGATATTTCATTTGTCGACGCGTTTTGAACCAACAAGTGTGGTTCATCGTCAGGACAAGTTGAATGAGCAGATCAGGCTTTGCATGTTAAATAGATAGAGCAGAAACTCCAATGGCTATGACCAGGTAACGGCTATATTGACAATGGCTAGATTTGACTGGATTAGGGGAATAACCATTATTTAATTAAAAATTAACTTTGGTTAGTTAAATTCTTAAAAGTAAATGGACCCTTTTTAACCACTTATAAATATATCTCAAAAATAAATTATAACCTAAATTAATTTACATTAATAGTTAGTTATCAAAGTTGTTATATCTAAAAAGTTAGAGTAACTAATAGTTAATTATAAAAACTATTAAATATAAAAATACATAAATATCTAGATATATAAGTCAAAGGGACTATTCCATCTACTAATAAATATTAAATTAATTATAAACTAAATCAATTTTAAATATAAAAGTTAAACACATATATAAATAATAGAGTGACAGAGTAATTTAATTATGATATTATAAACATATATATAAATTAATTAATTTAAATAAATAGTAAGTTATTCAAGTTATTAAATCTAAATATTTAGAGTAGCTAGTTATAAAAGTTATAAATATTAGGGTAATACATAAATAGTAAGTTATAATATTAATTACATTTATAATATTAAAAATAAATTAATTTTAATTCAATGGTTATATATAAAAGTTAGTTAAATATAAATATTAGAGTACTTTAAGGGTTAGAAAGAAAAAATTATAATATTTAAAATTAAAGGTTAAAATAATCAAAGAATAATATCAAGCTTATTTTCTTTATGTTATTAGTGTAAAAAAGGGCTGCTACAATACCTCAAACTATATGAACCTCAAGGAACAAAGGCCCTAAGAAACAGGAAACCAGGGGAGAAAAGAAAAAAAAAAAAAAAACTTAGAAGACAATAGGAGAAACAAAACCGGGAATCCTCTCCTTCTTATCTCTTTTCACCACCAAATTCTTAGCTACTTTGAGGAAAACCTTCTGACCCAAGTGCCTACTATAACCGTTCTCAACAAAGACATTAAGGAGATGGGATTTCTCCTCCTCGAAGCTCTTATCACCAGAGATCCTTAAGGCACGAGTAGAAAGGGTGTTGAGAACCCCAACTTTTGAGCTGAGGAATGGTGGGAACTAGCATGAAGATATTGCTCCGTATGAGTTTTCTTACGAAACACCTGGTGGGAGAGGAAACCATCACTATTCTTAGAGATAAGAATATCAAGGAAAGGGAGGCGGCCATGGACTTCCTACTCCTTTGTGAACTTAATGGTTTGGGATTGATTATTGAGATGATCAAAGAAGAGGTCCAACTCCTCTTGGCCATGAGACCAGATGACATTAGTGTCATCTACATATCTTTTCCAAAGCTTAGGCAGGAGGCAGGTTGAGTTAAGAGCCTTGGATTCAAAATCCTCCATAAACAGATTCGCAACAATAGGGGAAGGGGTGAGCCCATGGCAACACCACAGGTTTGCTCAAAGAAATCCCCTCCAAAACAGAAGAAGGTCGAAGTGAGGTAGACCTCAACTAACCAAGCGATATCAGGATAGGTTAGACAGTTGATTACTTCCATGGACTCATTTGTAGGGATGAAAGTGTACAGGGAAACCACATCAAAACTGACTAGAATGTCTCCAGAGTCCATCTTAATGTGTTTGAGCTCCTCTATAAAAGAGGCCAAGTCTTTAACGAAGGACCCTGTATGACCAACTAAGGGTTTAAGCTTCAAGGCAAGGAACTCAGCCAAAAGATAGGTAGGACCTCCAATGGTGTTGACTATGGGCCTAAGGGGAGCTCCTTCCTTATGAATTTTTGGGAGACCATAGATTCTAGGCATGATAGGATTGCTCTCAATGAGTTTACTGTGCAGGGGACCCACTGAGTTTACTGCCTCCACTTGAGGTTATTGGAAGCTCTACAAAAAGTGAGGTAGCCAGCTCCTCTAGCCAGAAAAGTCCATTTAGTTTGTCTTCTGTTGATGCAAATGTTGAGGAAAGGAGTGAACAATCTGCTTTCTACCCAGCATCCCTCGGCTCCAATATTCCCCTGCGTGAGGACGTAGCTAGCTCCTGCCCGCTGGTTCTGGTCGATGGATTGCCTAATGAGGCTATGCATAGTTCTTTCTCATCGAATGAAGTGGAATCACCAGCTTCCAGTGTTGGGTTTCCTTCAACAGATTCGGCCCTATGTATCTCTCCCCCGCTCGGTTCATCGAACCTTACTAGTAGTCAGGTCCCATGTTGTTGTTTAGTAATCAGTGGCATCTCACCTCGGCGTAATTTAGGCATGCAGGTTTAGTTTGAGGGAATGCATGGTAATGTTGAGTGTGGAGTCAATTTTCCAGTTTCGACTGAACCATTTCAGAGCAGCTTGGTTCCTATGGACAGCGCGCAGGTCACGTTTAAAGGATTGCATGATAACGTGGAGCATGGAGTCAGTTTTCTTGTTTCGATGCATTCTGAACCAAGTCGGGGCTGCTGCATGTTTCCGGTCGATGGTTTGGGCTCTAACCTCCCCCTTCGTTGCTCTCTGGCTGAGTTTATGTCTGATTTTAATATTAGTTACAATAATAATAATAAAATTAATACTATTAATAATAATAATTATAATAATATTATTAATATTAACAATTATAATAATATTATTAATAATAATAATTATAAGAATGTATTAATAATAATAATTATAATAATAGTATTATTAATAATAATATTGATAATAATAATAATAATGGTAATAATAATTATATTAAGAATAAGAATAATAATAGTAATATTAGTTATAATAATAATGTGGGTGTTGGTAATAATAATAATAATAATGAAGAGGACAATGTAATTAATTTTAGGTCGAGGAATAATAACATAGAAGGTAGTAGTAAGATATTTGATAATAATAATAAGTTTAAAGTTCTTAACGGGTACAGTAATTCTAAGTTTAAGAAGAATCATAATAGGTTTGATCCTCCTCCCCCTCCTTCTCATAGTAATAAGAAGGTTGTCAATTTGTCTAGTTTCTCTTTTCCCCCTTCTGTTTTTAAGGTTTTAGGCAAAGGTTTAAATTTTTCCTTGGCCCCTAAGAGGATCCCTGTTGATGACATTATTTGTGACATAGAGTTTGGGATTCGTGGTTTACCTAATAATGTTGAAAACACTATTAGGCAGGATTTTGTTGCTATCCTTAGGAAGGCTAAGCCCCCTAAGAGCAACCTTCGCAAGGACGCATTTGAAGCCCTAAAATCCTTGAATCAGAACAAAGATATTGTTGTTCTCAAGGCTGACAAAGGTGGGTCTGCTGTCATTCTTAACAAGGAAGACTACTGCAATAAAATGTTGGAGCATATTCATAATAGTGGGAGCTATAAGAAGCTTCCCAAAAACCCATTAAAGAAGATCTCCAGGAATGTGGCCCTTGCCATCAAATCTAGAAGCTCGGTGGGTCCCCTACACAGTAAACTCATTGAGAGCAATCCTACCATGCCTAGAATCTATGGTCTCCCAAAAATTCATAAGGAAGGAGCTCCCCTTAGGCCCATAGTCAACACCATTGGAGGTCCTACCTATCTTTTAGCTAAGCTCCTTGCTTTGAAGCTTAAACCCTTAGTTGGTCATATAGAGTCCTTTGTTAAAAACTTGGCCTCTTTTATAGAGGAGCTCAAGGACATTAAGCTGGACTTTGGAGACATTCTGGTCAGTTTTATGTGGTTTCCCTGTAATCGACCGTCTAACTGATCCTGATACCGCTCAGTTAGTTGAGATCTACCTCACTTCGACCTTCTTTTATTTTGAAGGGGAGCTCTTTGACCAAACCTGTGGTGTTGCCATGGGCTCACCCCTTTCCCCTATTGTTGCAAATCCGTTTCTGGAGGATTTTGAATCCAAGGCTCTTAACTCAGCCCGCCTCCTGCCTAAGCTTTGGAAAAGATATGTAGATGACACTAATGTCATCTGGTCTCATGGCCAAGAGGAGTTGGACCTCTTCTTTGATCATCTCAACAATCAATCCTTGACCATTAAGTTCACGAAAGAGTAGGAAGTCGATGGCTGCCTCCCTTTCCTTGATATTCCTATCTCTAAGAATAGTGATGGTTCCCTCTCCCACCAGGTGTTTCATAAGAAAACTCAAATGGAGCAATATCTTCATGCTAGTTCCTACCATTTCCCGGCTCAGAAGTTGGGGGTTCTCAACACCCTTGCTACTCATGCCTTAAGGATTTCTGATTATAATAGCTTCGAGGAGGAGAAATCCCATCTCCTTAATGTCTTTGTTGAGAACAGTTATAGTAGGCACTTGGGTCAGAAGGCTTTCCTCAAAGCAGCTAAGAATTCGGTGGCGAAAAGAGATAAGAAGGAGAGGATTCCTGGTGTCCATCTTTTGTTTGTTCAGGGGACTATGGACAGGATTGCGAGGATTCTTAAGAAGCATAATGTCCCCTCAACCTTTAGACCTCTCAATACCATTCATAAGTCCCTCATATCTATGAAGGATCCTATCAATCCCAAGGACATGAAAGGGGTTTATAGTATTCCTTGTTCATGTGGGACTCCCTATATTGGTGATATTGGTCGCTCCATTTATCAAAGGATTAGTCAACATGCAGCTGACCTCAAGCATAGAAGAGCCAAGTCTTCTGCTTTAGCAAAGCATGTGGAGAAAACCAATCATCATGTCTACATCAAGGAGGCTAGTGTGATTGCTAGAGTGACCCATTTCCATCACTGGAAATTTAGGGAAGCACTTGAGATCGAAAAAAAGCCAAACAATCTCAATAGAGAGGATCACTGGAAGATCAGTAGTTGTTGGGTCCTAGCCCTCTCCTCATAGTCATGGTCTTCGTGCCTTCCCTTCCCTTTGTTTTGTTTTTCCTGTTGTCTTCTAAGTTTTTTTTTCCCTCCCCTGGTTTCCTGTTTCTTGGGGCCTCTGTTCCTTGGGGTTCATATAGTCTGAGGTATTGTAGCAACCCTTTTTTATACTAATAACATAAAGAAAATAATCTTGATATTATTCTTTGATTATTTTAACCTTTAATTTTAAATATTAAATTTTTTTTTTTTCTAACCCTTAAATTACTCTAATTTTTATATTTAACTAACTTTTATATATAACCATTTAATTAATATTAATTTGTTTTTAATTTATTTTTAATATTATAAATGTAATTAATATTATAACTTACTATTTATGTATTACCCTAATATTTATAACTTTTATAACTAGCTACTCTAAAAATTTAGATTTAATAACTTGAATAACTTACTATTTATTTAAATTAATTAATTTATATATATGTTTATAATATCATAATTAAATTACTCTATCACTCTATTATTTATATATTTGTTTAACTTCTATATTTAACTATTATTTAAAATTGATTTAGTTTATAATTAATTTAATATTTATTAGTAGATGGAACAGTCCCTTTGACTTATATATGTAGATATTTATGTATTTTTATATTTAATAGTTTTTATAATTAACTATTGGTTACTCTAACTTTTTAGATATAACAACTTTGATAACTAACTCTTTGTTAGCGCTGGAATCTGCCTTAGGCTGAGGGAAGGCGAGACTCAAGACCACATCAAACCAAGCTCAGCCTCGTAGCTAGCCCTACGAGGACAGAAGAGGGCTCTCTCAGGGTCTATCTCGGCAAAAGGTCTTCAAAGGAGCTGAGATGAATTATAATGGATATTGATTTTAGGCTAGTAAATGGATAGGTAGGTTTGTTTTAAATCTTTTGGGGTTTTGTTGGAGAAAAGGGAAAAAACAAATTTGGGCTCGGGGATGAGACCAGATCTTTGCAGAATTCGAGTTGGGGCAAGGTAGGTAGTAGCTTTGATGCTTTTTGATCATATGTATGGATGGATCAGAATGAAAAGGAGCTGAAAAGGGCAAGGGGAAATAGGGATCCTCTCCAGACTGGTGAAAACATATAAAACTAAACAAATTTAAAGGCAGAGCACTGAAATCAATGGATTCTACCTCACTTACTCATTCATTTAGTTTCAGAAGCAAAAGAAGGGAATGGCATACATTAAAACATTAAAGAACTTACAAATAACTGAGAGAGCACACCATCAAAACTGAAAACCACAAGAATCCCAGCAGGTGCTGCAAAACCTCTGATCTTTCCTTAGCCAAAACGCAGAAGATATGTACAATAGTGTGCCAAAATTTTCCCAAAAGTCCAACCCTTGCTACTGACTGAAAATATACATAATATAGACCATGCCAACCTATCTCCTAGCCTCTAGGGGTCAAGCTCCTCCTTCTAGGAGCAGTTTGAACTAATTCCAAACATAGAGTTGAAAACTAGGCATCTAAACAACCTGCCTCTAAAAGAAGGGAAACTGATTCATTATATTAAATTTTTGCTATTTTGTGAATGAATCATCTATAATAGGTAAATAAGTGCCAAAGTTACATCATATACATCAAATTACATCAAGATAAGTCACATACTACATCAGAAGGTGAAACTGGTGAAAACTGGTCGAATTCCTGAGCTGGAAGATGAAAATTTGACCAAAAATCTCTATGCACCGTGCGCCTGAGCTCTATGCGTCGCGTGCCTTTCAGCCTGCTTTTGGGGCACTTCCTGACATTGAAATCAAGCTCACAATAGCTGGTTGGAAAGCCCTGGATGTCTGCTATACAGCCCAAGTGGAATTTCCCAATTTGGATCTCATTTGCCCCTTCAAAAGTTCATTATCCCACAAGTACTTCCTGCTGATGCAAAAGGTGGCAAAAAGGTAATTTTCATGGTGTTTTTGACCCTTTTGATCATCCAGAACTTGATGAAATGCATTGGCCATGCTAGAGCATGCATAACTTACCATGAAAAATCCAAAACTATAAAGTTTTCCTCCAGCAAGTGTCCCAATCATAAGCGCGCGCATCGACGCACTACGCGTTGGGCTAAGAAATCTGTTTTGCAAGCCAAAAATTTCAAAATGACAAAAATTTCTCCGAATTTGCTCAAATTCGGAGCGAAGACCCTCCACATGTATCATGCTCAGCCATCGAAGCCTTAGCCAAAATCCTAAGTGGATTAGGCCTCTTTTGCCGTTTTAGTGCTCTGCTCAACCTCCTTTTAAAAATCTTTATTTTTGCTTTGCTGACGTGCATGCAAGCCCAATAGTGATGTTTCATATGATGGAGCATGTCTTTGTCTCTATTGGCCTTTGCCAACAACTCCTCCAGATGTCGATTGATTTTCTCAAGCCAAATTTGTCGCTCAAAAGGTGTCAAATCACCAGGTCCTTTTCGGGCCAACTTTCAGTCTTCACGCATTTGTTGCAGCTCTATAAGTGTGTGTTGGTCCTCTAGTTGCTTATTTCACTGCTCCAAATATTTGATCAGACATTCTGCCTTCAGCAACTTCTCATTCAAGCTGTCAATCTCAGCCTTCTGCTTTTGGATGACCTCTTTCAGTTTCATGCCAGGATAGCTCCCATTCACATCACTGAGTGTAACATCAATATCATGGCCTCCTAATGGGCTCTCCTCATGCATCGGCCTCTTGCCTCTGTCCTAAACCTGTACTTGTGCTGAAGAAGAAGGCGAGACCCCTTCCATGCCATGTGGAGATAGTACTCGTCGTGTAGCTGCAAATAAGGCCCTGTGGCCTCGCTGGTATGTCACATACACTGGAGCACTAATATGCTCGGTCTCAGGAATGTCAAACTAATGTGAAGGCTCTCCCTCATCGTGAACTACCTCAGGAGGCTGCTGTAGCACTGTGAAGAAGTCACAGGAAATGAAATCCTCCCAAGTAATGCCCTGCTGTGTGAGCTGCTATACGACAATGATTTTGATCAGCGCATAATGATATATACTTCTATGCTGTTGTGCTGGGGTCTTCCTATGTACAAGATATGTCATCCTCTCTATATTGCGATACATGAAGTATGGAATGCTCATCATACGTACCCTCATGAAATTCATCAACAAATGAATATGGTACGTACAGAGGTGCGAGAATCTGCCCTCACAACTGAAATATCAAATGATAAGCTTCATCAAGGGTGCAAACTCATCCTTTAGAAATCTGAATGGAAATACCCTGCTTAGCTACCTTATAAACCCAGGTTTGATGTACGGCTCATAGTAGAATTTATCTAGCTGTTGTCTCTTGTTCCATTCCTCTCCTACATTTGGTATTCCGGTGGCCTGAGCAATGGTTTCTGGTGACAGAATGAAATCTACTCCAACAAGATTTACATGGCCATCATGTAAGTGTAGAACAAATAGATGAGCTAGCTCATGATGATGCTGAGTTTGTGAAATCAGCTCACAATAGTGGTAACATGACTGATAGTGAAAACAATCCATTGCAAGCAAGAAAGCATGCAATTGAGCCAAAGAAGTAGGTTCCTCCCTGAGATGCTTACCACTTTTGCCACTTTTATGAGACCTCCGTGGTACATTAATTTCTGTTGTGGAATCAGTGTCATACTCCTGTTCATAAACTGAATCCATCTCTGACATTGTGCTGAAATCAGACTGTTTGCAAAATGTATGCTGATATAGGTATAGTGAAGGAAAAAATTTCAGTGTATGCTTTACTTGTCAAATGTGTCACATGTGTATCAAAGTATCATAGGAAAGCCATAATGAGAATAGTTTTGTCAAATGAGTTTGCCAAAAAAAACAGTGTGATAATGACAAAGGCCCTAATAATGACAGCAGTGATGTAACGGCAAAGAGAGGGTGTGAGGCCAAGGTTAATAATGAGCATGAACACCACTGAAAATAGATGACACAGGCATATATTAACCCACACAGTCTCTAAGAAGTTTTTGGCTTCATTTGCTTCAAACCCTAAGAAGTGAATTTGGAAATCAACATAGGGTTTTACATTTCACACTTTTTTCTCCACATTCAATACACCATAATCATGTCTAAAATTCACTGAGCAATCATAAAGAACCTACTTGCAAGCAGTTGGAGGCAATTTGGCATGAATTTGGACGAAGGAGAAAATTTTTTTGGCTCTAAATTTGTATGCGTAGCGCGCTTACCCAATGCGTAGCGCACTTACCCAATGCGTAGCGCGCTCCCAATGCGTAGCGCGCATGTAATTTTGCACAGGCCAGTGAAGCCCAATGCATAGCGCGCTCCCAATGCGTAGCGCACCTTCTCTGTGTGTAGCGCGCACTTCCACTTCAACTCCACAACCTTGAAACGCTTCCACTTTGTCTTCAACACTCTGATTTGGTTTTCCTTTGGGAAACTTGTAAAATGATTTGTTAACCATGCTTTATATGGGTTATAAAATATCTCATATAAATTATCTCATTAAACCATAACCCACTTTTATAATGTTTGGCTTTTGGAACTTTATCATTTAATGCAATTCTGTCTTTGGCTTTTCACTTTTTTTTTTCTGAATCTTGGACTGATGAAATGTCTTGATTTTTTGCAGAGATTTTGGCATTTGGCTTTGGCAAACATCAGAGGCTTGCTGTGAAACTTCTTATGGTGAAACAAATACATCAATATTACACAAACTAGATTTGACAGTTTCCAATTCAAAACAGAGTTTTGAACTAAAAATGTCTTCAAATGTTTTTGGGAATAAAAATATGAAATGGGAAACTTTTGAAACCAACCTCATGGCCTGCGAGCTTTTATCACATGTATCCAAAGACTTGAAACCCTAGACTCTAGGACTAAAGACTCTTTTTAACAAAAATAATCATTTGTGACCGTGATGACGTGACCTGAACTTCAGTGATTTTTGAGGAATTTTAATTAGCCCTGCAGGTACAAGCATGAGGAAAGACAAGATGACCAGACCCTCTCGTCAGTCAATGGCATGCCCCTAGCGAAATGCAATGAAGTGGAATGAGCGAGACACCTAAGAATGATATGCAAAAAAACGAACAGATCTCTAACAGAGGGCGGTAAGGACCAACTCTAACACTCTTAATGTAAATTAATTTAGGTTATAATTTATTTTTGAGATATATTTATAAGTGGTTAAAAAGGGTCCATTTAATTTTAAGAATTTAACTAACCAAAGTTATTTTTTAATTAAATAATGGTTATTCCCCTAATCTAGTCAAATCTAGTCATTGTCAATATAGCCGTTACCTGGTCATAGCCGTTGGAGTTTCTACTCTATCTATTTAACATGCAAAGCCTGATCTGCTCATTCAACTTATCCTGACGATGAACCACACTTTTTGGTTCGAAACGCATCGACAAATGAAATATCTTGTGATTTACACCGAAAAATCGCTCTTAAACCTAATATGGATCACAGAAGCCTCAATTCAACAAGCTAAAGCCTATCAGGTATGGACCTTTCAAGATACTTGAGAAGATTGGTGAAAATGCTTTTCACCTTGATCTACCAGCTTACATGCACATCTACTCAATCGTAAATGCATATTGCTTAAGATTGTTTGAACCCTCTCTAATTGAGGATCCCGAAGAGGAGAGTCAATTGCCTTCTATTGATGACCTGCTACTTGAATATCTTAATGAATTGTAGGAAGACACAGTTCTGGAAAGGAAGGTGAGGACGATGCGTAGAGGAGATGTTTAGTACCTCATAGTAGGGCTCAAAGGTTCAAAGTCGAGCAGTGCAAAGTGGATTGAGATTGGACAAGTGAGACAACAGTACCCTCACTTAGTCGATGCTTGAAAACCAACGTTTGGTGGTCCAAAAGCTTTTTTAGTGGGAAGGCCATGATCCAAATTGGATCCATGAAGATTATCATAGCACCATGACTGTATCAAATTAGGTCAAAAACTTCGAATTCAAGAGCACAGAGCAATCAGAAAGACCTATAAACAGTGGCAGTTCACAGGAACGACGAGGACCTCAGTCAAAGTGTGTTGACCGAGGCCCATGGAGACTGTGCATGAGGCGAAACCGGCACCTGCGAAGCCCAGATTGGGAAAAGGAGGCTATTTCTGATGCGCGATTAGCACACTAGGCAAAACCCCTTGAAAAGGAAAGGCCCTGAAGTGCTCGGTCACATGGAAGCTGGGATAATCATGGGGAAAGTGCTAAAGGCTAAAGGTGGGACCCGCGCTCCAAAACTGGCAGTATATCGGGGGCACCCTTGGGTGGTAAATGGATTTGGCTAAAACCTAGCGATTCCATTCAACACCCAATGTGTGGTAGGCAGAGGAGAGAGAAAACCGCCACTCATCGTATGCTAACGGTTGAGCAAGTTAACCGTGCAAAATAAGCGAATGACGTTGGATCTGGGGGCTCCAGATCTAATGGCTGAGAATGTGCCCAGATTAAGCCGCGATCTATAAGGATTTGAGGTTTGATTTAACTGCCGAGTTGGTGGATGACTCATTCCATGATGTAATCGAAATACCGAACCAACGAAGAAGAGCTGGCGCAGTTCGCAAGAGGACAGGTGGCCACTCCCTATGAGCCATTGATGATGATGCTAAGACAAGGAACTCCAAGTGAGCAGCAGTAGGTGATCTGGCGGAGGAAGAAGAGGAAGTGAACAGTCATGAGGTCAATTGGCTTTAAATCCATGAACATAGATAGAGAACAGAGGACACCGAGACATTAAACTGAGAGGAAAAACCGGAGAGAAGAAGACGAAGATAGAGAAAAGAAAAGACAGTGAAGCAAAAAGCAGAAAGACAGATGGCCGAGTTGACCAAAGATAGCATCGAGCACTAGAGAGCTTGATAGGTTCAAGCCATCCTTGAGAGGATCTTTCGGGAACTAAGCACCACATTGGGCTCCTCCCATTAAGGACTAGAGAAGTCAAGAGCTGGTAAGGAAAAGAGTCTGTGCACTCTAGTGGCTTGGGCAATCCAAGGACCACCCTGCCAAGTAATTCTGTTTCAGGAGACTCAAACTGAGCTCGTCATTGTAATTCTCTGCTTAAAGACACCGTAAAAGAAGGCCATCACTGGAAGCTAGAGTGAAGATGTAGCCCTGGAGGATAGGGTGAACTCCTTATTAATTTGTTGTGTTCTTGTATTTTCTTACTGTGTTTCTCTGCTGTTTTCCATTTCCAGTGTCTGTGTATTTTTCAATTTGATCGATCCGTTTCCTAAAATAACATAGACACACATCGGCACATGAGTTTGTATTACCTTCATTCAATAATAAATTAACTGAGGTCACTCATAGGGTTATTTTCAGATCACTTGGTATAAAAGCTTGGAAAATGGTTCATTATATTCTCTTGCTGATTTCCATGATGTATTCTATGAGATGTATAAAGAGTATCATCCATCCTTATTGTTGGTCAAAGATTGTTGTAAACATTCTACGTGTTTTATTCAATATTTGGATTGTTATGATGATGATAAATTTATGGATGAAGAAATTTTAGAGGCTCTTCATAATAATACATTTCAACACCAAGAAGAAAGGATAACATCCCATGAAAAGCAGCATGAAAATCAGTAGGATTTTAATTATGAAAACCATGTTACATCCTCTGAGATTAATGTGAAGATGCAACAAACTTGCTAGTCTTTTGATCATAAAGAGTATGAAAAAAATTACAAACACCAAGAAGAAATACTGGAAGAAATTTTTTATAACCCTCAGGCAGAGGAAAAGGTTGATCATTTCTGTAATGCCTTGCAGCAACTTACATCAAAGAATGATCATAATAATGAGGAAAGCTACATTGTTTGTGGGAATCATTCAAAAAAATAGTTGGATAGAATATCAAAGGAATCGTGTGTGGCTGAAAATTAGTTGTCTGAAGATATAGAATGTTATGATGATCATCAAAATAACCATGTCCTCTTCGACCCTATAAATGAATACATGGCAAAGCTTTGCACACCAGTATTTCATTTTCATTTGCATTATGAAGATTAGATACATTATAAGTTGATTTGGGCATCTCACTATCATGTTTATTTTGAGGTCAAACACAGTCAAAAGCCTCAAATATCAGAAAAGACAATTGATTGGCTTTATTGGAAATATCATGTTGCCTAACATAAAGTGGAAATTACAGCTGATAGGGTAGGTAGGAATGTGCAAATATGCTCAGGGTAGGTTGACTGAGCAATTTTTTTTAGTAGTTTCAGGTTGAGTCCCTCTTGCAAAAATCATTAAAGCTTTAGGAGAATATTGGGAAACATTTCAGAATTTTATTCTAAAGGATGGATAGCAGTACTGGAACTGCAGGCTCTTAGTGTACCACAAGGGAACATTATTCCAAGTGGAGCCACTATTATCACTGAAAAAGTTTTTAAAATTTGCACAACTGGTATGGTTCCAAAGTTTTATGTTAGTCTTGGTCAAAGTCATTTTTATTGTTTTGTTTAAGGAGTCTAGAACATAAAGTGGATTCTTGTTCCCATTAGAAAATAAGGTCAACAATCTTGTTTTACCTATCATTAATCCCACATTGATGCAAAAGTGTCATGTGTTAAGGCTGTTTTAAATTTGACATGCGCTACGAAATCACCTAGGAGTTTTCAGAGCGCAAAACTCAGAAAATACACTATGTGTGCTACAAAATCAGGGATTTGTAGTTAGGAGATTTCGTAGCGCAAAACCCAGAATTTGCACTGGCTACGCTATGAAATTGGGGATTCATGCCAGATCTTGTCTAGTTGTCTAATCCATCAAAATCCATTAATGTTTCATCACCATGTGTCAGTCCATGCACCTTGCTTATCACATGTAACCATACATTCTCATCATTAGATTAGTTAGGGGTCTTGTTCGCACTCTTTTCAAATTTCAAAAAGGTGATGAGTTGGTCTTAGTCTTTTCCGTGTTCCTTCATGTATAAGAAGACAATCAGCAGGCTCAAGCGAGGCAGTTCTCCGTTTCAAGCTCAAGCGAGGTTGTTTCCAAATTAAGATAGTGCAGGCTCTTTCAAATCTCCTTTCAGGTGTCACACAGAAATGTCTGAAGAAAGGAAAAATCATAGATCAAGCTGGTGTCTTAGAACTGAGCCTGAAGGCTTAGATGTTCTCACAAGGGACAGAGAGGTGGAACATGCATTCAAACAGGTGGGTCGCTAGAAATTCTATGAAAAACTTCAAGGTGGTCACATTCAAGTAACCAAGGACTTTGCTTTCAGTTTCACCGGTTTGAATTCAAGGGTTGGAGTGCTAGAAATACTAGTTTCTCTCGAGGTTATATCTACAGTCATAGAGATTCCTAGAGGCCAGGAGAGATGGTTCAAGAACTTCAAATTTGAAATGGCACCTTGCCAAGAATTTCTGAAGCCAGAATTTATAGGCTCGGACCTAACCAAATCAGTACCCAGAAGCTATGTAAAAGATTCATATGCCAACTTGTTGTCATGCATCCAAAGATATTTTACTTGTGAAGGAAGATACCATAAGGTGTACTCTTACCATTTCAAGCTTTTATTACATTTCACTAGAAAAATATCTTTAGACTTACCTTTTTATCTATTTTGTAGCATAAGAAATATGTCTGATAAGGTTCAGTTGAAGAAAGAGGCTTGTGAAACCTCGTTGCTCCATCATGATTTGATCAAGAACATTGTTTTACATGAGCTTCAAAATATAGGCAGGGAATGGTCTGCTTTCTTGTTTATGATATGTTTTAGAACTAAAGCAAGCCTTAGCCCTAAGGCTAACGAAATATCTTCATCAGCAATAAGTCATCAAGAGGAAGCAAGATCAAGCAGGTTTGTGAAATTGAAAGCCAGGAAGCAGGTGAAGGAGCCTATGACACCACTAATGGTTCAAGATACCCCTCAACAGTCACAGAAGAAAAAATGGTTTAGATGAAGGAAGTGGTACAAGAGAAATCTATTGATAAAATAGTCCAAAGAAGAGTAACATGCAATACACAGTAGTTTCATAGAACTGTTGTAGGTACAATTTTGCTCCTTTTTTATCAATCTTCGAAGGAAATAAGGGGATATTTTTGAAAGAGGATGCTGCTGGAGAATATGAGGAGGGAATTTGAGAAGTTTTAAAGTCCAAGTAAAGGAAAAATTCACAAAATGAAAAATGTTTGCAAGAACAAAGTTTTGCGCTACGAAATCACTGAAGCAACCTTTTTCAGCAGAAAAATTGTTTTAAGTAGTCAACTTCCAGGAGGTCTCTTGAGCAACTGAAAGCATATTTTGGAAAACTGAAAGAGGTTCTTCTTCCTAACATAAATATCTACAAAAAAAACTATTAGTTTATTCAAATTAATTATGATCTGGGAGAATTGTATGACTCAAATTGTGCTACGAAACTGCTGTAGGAGCAGTTTTTCATAAACCAGTTTACACCTGATATTCAAAGACAATTTTTGGGCAGTAGGAAAGGTATTGTAAAAAACCAAGAGAGGTTTTTATTCAAAACATAGTGGTCTACAAAATTGTCCTTCAATTTTACAAAATACATTTTTTATGAGGAGATAAAAGCTCTGTCCCAACACGTATCTTTCATCCAGAACAGAGCAGGGGACAATTTCCTAGTTTTCAGGGCAGATGAAGGAGAAGCTATTGAAGGCCAACTAGAGGGTTATGGAAATCAACAAGGTTGAATTTAAGGAGGATCAGCTGTCAATATCAAATTTAATTCATATTCAAGGTTGTTGCCAACATAATAAGGAGTTACACTACTAGTTGTATTAGGTCACTAGGACTTCCAGTTAACAACTAGTTGTAATTAATAGTTTGTTTAAGGATCAGTAGGTGTCAGGTCAAGTGAAACTCGAATTCCCCTCATGCTAGAGGAAGGAATCCAAGTTGTAATGAAATCTATAAAGAGGAAGAGGTGCAATGCACCAAAGTTTGGAAATTTTCAAAGAAAACACTCATATTGTGTCATTGTAGAAGATTATGTTTTTATGAATACGGACTTTGGCTTTACTTCTCAAGATTTAGAAAGAGTTCAGTGGTGGCTTGTTTTATGTTTGTCCTCATTTCCTTATTTGCAGTGGTATGAATGTATGATACTTAGAACTCATTTTCAATGCTCTAACTTCCTTCATGCATTTGTAGACTGTGTTTCCTACATCTTTCTATGTGTTAACTAATACATTGAGCTTTTGATGCCCTGACTTCCTTGTTCAGCTAATATTGTTGTCATACTAAGCATTCTCTAACTCCATAAACCCAATGGATGCTTATTGACTGAGTTTCAACCATTTACACTCCTTCATTTGTTTCATAGAGTTAGCCATCTAATCCATTATCAAAATCTTTAACCTAGTGAGAGAGCCCTCTCAGGTTGAGGATGCTAAGCCTCAGCCAAAAGTTGGTTTGAAACAATTACTCAAGGTCTACCTGATCAGTAGCTTGTCGAGGTTAGGTTTTATGATAACATTGAGCATAGTGTCCTGGCCCTTTGCAATTCTAGCAAATCAACTGTCCACGACCTCTACCAAGTCCTCCTTCGCCAAGGCCTCGTCCGAGCCCCTGAAATCCTGTTCATGCCATTCTTGCACTCTGTTCAAGGGGCCACATTTCAGCCTGAACTCTATAGGTGGGAGTTCTATCCATCATCAACTAATAGTTTCTGCAAGTGCACTTGTCATGTCCCACCGACCTACAAAAGTTGCAGAACAACTATTGCGAATTTTGCGTATACTACTGTAACATGTGAAATTGTCCATGGCATGCTTTCCCACTATTTGATAGATCGTGCACCACAAAGTAGGCGCCACGCTAGGTCCTACTTGAGCTTCCGACTTTCAAGGAATTGGTCCTCCTCTTGTGAGGTAATTTTAAAAACCAAGCAGTGGTCTTTGTCATGACCCTAACCCTTGCATTTCACACACCATACTTCTTTGCGCACTTCTAGTCAAGCCGTCCTGTCCTATTTCAGACTCTTCATCTTAAGGCATAGACTATTCAGCTACGTGTGGATCTGCTGAACTCCTAGGTCAGGATCCTAGATCAGGGTATCATGTAGCCTCATAGCGGTCTCTAAGACCTTTGCCTGAGTTGTTATATTCTGTTGCGATAACACACTCCTTAAATATGGTAGTAATGAAGCTACAAACCATTTGCGATGTTGTCCACCTGTCAGATTCATATTGGCTTCACGAATCGTACACTTTAGCCTTTGATCTAGTTCCCAAGGAGTCTTGCCTAGTAACATCGTGATCTCTTTAAATACCACGATTGATTGTGCTTCATATTTAGGCCTGCTAAAGTCTCTATTTAGTAATGTTTGGATATTTGTGACTCTCGCATTCGGGTTATCGTTGGAATACTTAATATACCAGGTCGATGCGCGATCCTGCAGGGCACTAACCAGTGTCACTTTCCTTATATGGTCATCTGTAACACCTTGTGCTTCCCATATAGACCTTACAACGAACCAGAATTCGTCTGGATCCTCATTTCCCAAACCTTTGAACATAGGGAACTTCATTGTGTTTGCCATACTGAATCGAGGTGGTGGTGGAGTTGGTACAGGTGAAGATGGAGGTGGTGGCAATGAAGTCAGTGGTGGTATGGGTGAAGTTGGTATTCACGAAATTCTTTGAGTTATCAGTTGAATAGCACTTCACGGAGAGACCTTCACGAGCTCTTCCTCGTCCCCTCATGGAGGTGAAATCAAGGGGTTATTTTCTGGACCCTTATTTCCTTCGTTCCTGTAAACCTTTCCACTTTGTGTAGCCCTGAACATCAAGGTAACCAGATAACATACTTTTCGCACAACAACATTTTAATCCAAGTATTCAAAGACTTTACGTACTTACCTCGTGGTCCTTTGATAAAGTGTCACTTTCCCTTACTATAACTAACTGAGGTGTCAACCACAAATTCAGTAACGAATCATTCCTATAATATGATCAGGTCAATGATGGGCAACGCACGTGATCTTATCCTCCGATGCTTCCAACCTTCGCACTAGCTCTAGGGTCCACACAATAGGACCGAAAAGTTTCCACCTTCCTTGGCTATCTGCTAGCTTCACGATCCACTCGTATAGCTCAGTAGGGAAGGATGTGAAAAATATTTCATGGATCTCTGTATACAAGTAGTTGTCTAGCCACTCTTCTTTTGACAGTCGTGGGTTTTTGTTCTCCTGTGCCGCGAACTCATGAATTCTTCTATCTAACCAACCTTCGATTTCTTTCTTAGTTGGATTCCAATGATACGACATCACACATCTCTTATACAGATTCCAGTCATAGCAACGAAACCATTTGTTGGCTTATGGGGGCCTGACCTAGCTTCAGATTTATTTAGCTGAACAAATCCCTACACTACTAGCCCTTTCAGCATTACCACGCAGAGCACAGACTAAAGTCTCACCCAAAGCAGTATGGGGGGATGCTGGAACCAAGTTTCTGCACCCTTGAGATGGATGTGATGTCAGTTTAGTTTGATTATACCTTCCTTTGCACAGGTTGCAGTGCACCCTGTTCCACCCTTCAGTACCCTCGCGAAGTGTTATAGTTAGTCTTCACGTAGCCCTAACCAAGGGCTAAGATGCTTTCGCACTACTATGACAACGAACTGCGTTATTTCCCAACCTTGACTAATTATCTTACTTATCTTAGTGACAGGTCTTAATTATCTTCGCGAAAATAGATATTCTTCCTTGTGTTCACTTAACCAATACAATTATACACATTCCCGCATCATATAAACATAAAAGTGAAATTCATACCCAAGATAACAGATGCCTAAAATAGGAAATAAAGACGTAGAATTGATAGAAACTTCTCTTTATTAATACTTCCAACTGATTATAGACTCGAATTGCCCTATGCACTCAGCTGCATGGGTCCATGCACTTAACTATGGACTACTAGGCCTCTGCGCACTAAGCTACAGAGCCTCTTCCTACTCTATGACCCAAAACTAGACTTTACACTTCAAATCTATCTTGTATACATCATCATTCCTTAGACATTTTGTGATTAGCTGCCTTAACTACTTAGAGCTTCGCTCTATTTATACAATCCCATGGTCCATGGACATTGGGTAGATATTTTATAGCCGACATTGCATTATCAAAATTAAGGGCAGACAACCCTATGACTCTTTAATAAACTACACACTCCACGCCCACAAAATGTAGATTCTTTATATTGGAATTACAAAATTGACCAAAATCTGGGCTCTAAGCCCCAAAACTACCTTTGGGGGATCCCGCGCCCAACACTAAGCTATGACTCTCTTCCTTGTTCATTGATATTAACAACTTAGAGCTTAGCTCTTTTTATAGAATCCCATGGCCTGCAGATCATGGGTAGATATCTTACAGCTGACTTTACTTTACAAAACGGAGGGAGGACTACCCTTTGTGACACATAATACCTCCACGCTCCGCGACCACAAAATGCAGAGTCTTTACAATAATATTACAAAAGCTTGTCTAAAGAATGGGAATTTAGCCCCAAAAATGCCCTTGGGGGATCCCGCTCCCGACAGGCCCCCAACACAAACATCGTGACTCGTCCTCGAGTTAGTTGACAGGCATGGAGATCTTTACGTGAAGCTCGTCCAACTCGACCCTGATGATTGCAACTTCGGTTGTTCTCTGAGCTGCTGCATGCTTCGAATCTTCGACTATCTTCTGGGTTACTGCCCCTACGCTATTAGCCTGAAGCTGTTGTTGCATCACTTGCAGAGTCGCAAGCTTGCCTTCAATATTTCCTATCACTGCATAAGCTTCCTCTAGCGAGGGCTTGAGTCTCACCTTTAGCACTGCTTCCTTGTGCAGCGCTGCGTCCACCTATTCCTTCAGTCGCTTAGCTTCCTGCAGCTTAGCTAACCTCTGTGTCAGCATGACAGTTCATGCTATGCCCTTTACTTCATCATAGCACTGTTGGAGTTAGTGTGCTTTCATTTTGAGCCTCTGGATTTTTGGGTCCTCCT
The DNA here is from genome assembly GCA_031772625.1 of Pinus tabuliformis. Lineage (NCBI taxonomy): Eukaryota > Viridiplantae > Streptophyta > Pinopsida > Pinales > Pinaceae > Pinus > Pinus tabuliformis. The sequence continues at coordinate 1,953,377,412 of CM062818.1, forward strand.
GCAAGCCGGTCAAGACCTCAGATGACTGTTCAAACAACTGGGTGCAATCTACTACTACACTCTCCACTGCTGCTACTACTTCTGTGATAGGAGCTACCCATTGTTCCTTTACCTCTGGTGGAATTGAAGGGTGAGCCCTGAACTGAAGGTCTGTAATATACAAGTTCAACTCCAACTGTACCCGCACCATCTCCGTCCAAGTGTCGCACACCCCTGTGGCCAATTTACAGATGTGGGCCTCAACTGGCTCCTCCTTTAGAATGGCCAATTCCAAGACCATTTTGCTGCCCTCCTCTATGACATGTATGATATTCTTACTTTGGTTGGTCGCCTCGGCCTCTGCAGTGATGGCAGCGTTCCTTTGTAAGGCCATTTTCTCATTGTTTATTCTCTGCTTGCTGATCACTTGGATGGCATGGTGCTCACGGGCCCTCAGCTCCGCAACTACTCCATCCAGCAAGGAGTGGAGTGCTTCACGTGGGAGCATTGCTAGGTTAAATCCTATGCCCTTCAAGGCACTGACAATGGGCATATTAACCTCATTTTCTATTGTTAGTGTGCCATCCAATAGCACTAGTGCATTGGAAGACTTCGTGTGCAGCATATCGGAAACTTCTGATGTGCCGATACCAAGCTGGTAGATTTCGTACCAACTTGCCTCGCATAGCCCTACAACTCCTACAGTCTAGTCTGGATGGCCCCTAGGACGATCTATTGCTACTTTTAAAATTGCTGTAGGGCCTCCACGGTGACATCTTTGACTGTGTCACCGATGTTGTATAGGTCTCCCTCTGTTAGCGTGATGGGGACCAGCGAGGTCTTGGTTGCCTTTTACTTATTTATGGACCCTCCCTTTTCTGGCTCTCTCGAGCACTTGATACGGCCGAACGTCTACTAAGGGTCTGTGCCGTGCTGCTCTGTGTCCTCTTCTTCATTTGCAGGTGAAGGCGACCACGTGCCTTTGTCAAAGTCCTGCACTGTGCCTCCTGTTTGTTTTCCTTCCTCCTTTCCTATCTGCTCTACCTTGGCCTTCTCAAACACCTCCTTCCGCTTCTTGACCAGCTATTCCATCTTTATCTTGGCCTCGTCCTTCTTCTTTGGTGTGGCGGACTTGCTTCCACCCACTACCAAGTCCATGGAGGTGCGCCATTCCGCTGGCCATTTATCCAACATTGCATCGATGGCATCTTCTGTGGCCAGGTATAGCAAATCGTACCACTTCTACGCAAGGTCCTTCCGCGCCTTGATCGAGATCTTATGGAAATCTGCTTTGAATTTGGCATAGATCTGTAGGTTAGCATATACCATTAGCAACAATCGTGGCTTGCAATTGATAGGCATCCTAATGTTCATTTTCATCAAGATCCAAAAGATCCTACAGTCCTGCACACGATCCATGTCCTTAGTCACCTAGAACAAAGAGTACTTCACTGCTTCAGGGAGGTCTGACGCAACCAAGGGGAATTGGCTTTCTTTTGGTAGCTCCCATGCTATGATCGCAATCTATAGCAAGAGCCACGCATAGTGGAACATCTTGCTCTATTCATACACCTCGCGACAGTTGGCCAGGAACTCACCACGAAGGTAATATGACTAGTTAAACTAGACCCATTCTGTGCACTGATGTGCGAGCACGACGACAGTCATTGACACCTTGTCGGTGTGACACTTTTGCATCACCTTTCCTGTAAGGACCTACGTTTCCACCTTCACAGTGGGGTCAATGATGTTGGAGATTGTGTACCCGCACGAATTCTTCACCAACTTGAATTTTTCCTTCATTGATTCGGCAAGCGCCAGCTCTCCACCCTTGCCACCAAAGATCATTGCTAGATTTTCGCCTGTATACGATAGGCATGTGATGCGGTGAATCAACATATCGGTGATGGGTATCGGGTTCCTCTAGCCATAGATACCCATCATGCACCAAACACACCAGCTGCTTGATGACTAAGACTGTCACATGTGTGTGGTTGTAGTGCGGCACCCAGAGCAGGTTAAGTAATCATGCCTTCTCAACTCCTTTGAGTCACTTCCTTGGCTTCAGTGCAGTCATCCCTGTCGTTGTGTCTATGATGTGGCACATCAACTATTCAATTTCTAGGTGTGGGAACTTCTCATGGTCTACCAAGTCCTAGTCTTCGAGCTTCAATGTGGGCACCCGTGCCAAGCATAGATTGTCAAAGCCAATTTCATTTGGTAGCAATCAGAATTGTAGCGGAGTCTTACTTTCATCAATGTCCTTGGGGACCTTGGACTTAGGCTTGCGCAAAGGGACATACTCCGGAAACTGTGTAACAGGGTCCGCACTGTGGGCTTCAACCTCCTCTATCTCCACTCCCACATCCTCATCATCCCTGGGGATGTCTTCGATATCCTCCTCTTCTTCCTCTAGGTTTATAGCCTTGCCTTTCTCCTGGGCAGTGGGCCTTTTTGGGTTTCATCTTGGCGACGTGCGCATCAGGACAATAAGCTGCTTGACCTTCTAATCTTTCATGGTCTCCTTGGTTAGGGTTGGCTTTGGTCTCAACATTCTCGGAGATTTAGGGATCTCTACCAATACTTCGACTACTTCTGGGGCAGCTTCTTCAGCCATTTTCTCCATCTCTTGTGCCGCCTCTTCTACCACTTGTTGTGTATTGATAACTTCTGGGGTGATGACATAACACTTTCTATGAGTATTCATGGGGTCTGTTTGAGAGCTGCGAAAAACACTGGGTACATAGGCATCTTAGAGCTCAACAGCTGAACACTAAAAATGCCAAGTGTTTCTTGTTCGATAACCACTTGTAATTTATAGGGAAATTTGAATTCAAATCTGACCACTCCCCTTGAAATCAGTTCATTAAAGCCGAATTGGCGACAGGTTTTCAAGGAGCCATAAATTTCATCTTAAATGCCAGTCTTCCATTCCACTTGGCATTACTTCTACTATATTTTCATGAATAGTGACTTTAACGGTCACTTTCTAGCCGACCTGTACGATTTCTTCCTAAGTAGCGCAGCTACCTCCGTGTTGTCGCAGACCCAGTGACATGTCCTTGCTTCGCACCATCTTCCAATGGTGCAACTCCCTAACTTGAGCAATGTAGTTTATAGTTCCGCACCTCCTTTCAGCTGCCTGGAGTGCTAAGACTGTGGTACTTTCATTTAGTCACCTAGCTGGACCACCGGTGTATGGTTTCAAGTGACTGTCATTCACCTTTCCTCGAAAGGGTTCTCCATTTAACTTGACTAGTTGTACCTCTCCTCCATTGGTAATCTCCCTAATAACATAAGGCCCTAACCAGTGCATCGTGAATTTTCCTAGAAATTTATCAAACTTGCTATCATACAGAAAAGCTAGATCATTTGCCTTAAATGTGCACAACTTGATGTGTCGATCATGCCATTCCTTTTCTCGCTGCTTTTGGACCTATTGGTGAAATCCAACCAAAAATAATTCTTCTTCGAGCTCATCCAGTTGCACAAGCCTCTCTTCCAGGGATCCGCAATCTGTCATACCTATGAGTGCCACTATGCGTAGACTAGGCATGATGTATTACATAGGCATTACAGCTTCCACACCATAGACAAGCCTAAAAGGGGTTTGTCCTATCAACTTCTTGCATGTCATTCAATAAGCCCACAATACTGTAGGTATGCATAGGTCCCAATCACTTCAATGAGCATTACAAACCTTGGTCAGTGCATTTTCAAGCACTTTGTTGAACATCTCCACTGTCACGTTAGCCTTCGGGTTGATTTGGTGGTACCCAGAGAACCCATCAGTAAAGGAATATTCTTCCTGGCCACCTATATTGTCCAACACTTCTTCCATGAACGAATTTGGGAAAGAATTATGCACACAAGCGTCATTCACTTTTTTGAGATCCACACATATCCTTATCTCATATTTCTACTTCTTCTCTTGCTGTGAAGTAGGAAAGTGTTCCCTCTGCGGACAGAGGCAACCCCTCTAGCCCTAGAGTGGGTCTAGCCACAGTAAAGACAAAAAAACAATTGATTCCCTTAACTATTCATCATTGGAGGCCTACCTCAAACTGGTGGTTGATGACGTTCCATTATGCTACTCCAACTTCCATTTCTTTCTCCTCAATGAGAAATCAACCTAAAACACCATAAGAAAACAATAGAGCACATAACCGAGAACAAAAATGATCTATTTACTTATAAAGTCAAGAAATCATAAGCTATCAAGTAAATTATACCCAAGATATAGGAAATCATCATTTATTCTATTAAAATGAATCAAGAGCAAAGCTTACAACCAAGTCTTGACATCGCAAGCCTTCTCGAAGGGTCCAGCCAGTATGTTTCTTCAAGCATTCACTCTCAAATAGGTCTCCCAAATAGACAATATCTCTCTCTCACTCACAAGATTTTATGCAAGGTTTAGGCACTTCACAACCTCTTACCAAACTATTAGCAATCCCACACTTGTCACACTCACACCAAAGCTATCTACTAAACTCAAAAGAACCAGCAGCACTGTCCAACCAAAAGAACTAGCAGATCATAGCAATGGTCAGTGATTTTATAGGAGGAGTCTCCATGAAATGAGGGAGAGGGAGCTTATCATCAAGGGAGGTTGCACAAAAGACAAAACTACCATCCTAGAGGAGGAAGGGCAACCCAAACTGACCCAACAACCAACTCTAGAGACATCTAGAATGCCGACTATTTGAACAAATTCACCCAATCTAGATCGTCGCTAGTTGTGAACTAAGTCTCAATGACGACATTGCAAGGAGGCAATGCATGCAGACCAATCGTCGTGATAAATAGCTAGCAACCTTTCACTGAGCCCTAAAATTCGACCGTCATGGGAAATAGGTGTACACTTGCGACGGTGTCATGATGAGACTGTTTATGACAGAGGATTGTCGCGTATATTAAAGGCTTACGCGTGACGAGGCAGAAACTTAGGGAATAAGGTTCAACTTTCAGCATCAGAGTGCATTTACTTAATCTTCTTTCATGAGTGGGAAGATATGAACATGTTTATTAGATACATGACATAGTAGAGGAACTGAGATGAGGACAGTGAAAAATTACTGTGTAACAGATGCCCCCTAAAGCATGAAGCCCGAGAGAGTGGGAGGGGTGAAATGCTTTACGAAACCATGACCGAACTAGAACACCACCTTGAAAAACCTGCATATGCAAGTACAACTGATATCTCTGATAGTGAAATACACGTAGTCTAGGCATGGGCACAACCATCTAAAAGACATATGAAACGTGGTCTGTGGTATGGACACAGCCACCCAGTTGATAAGACTATATATAATGAAAAAGGTATGGTCGCAACCATCCATGAAGACTTAGGTATGGTCGCAACCATCCAATAAAAGAGTCATATATGTAATCACGAACTAATCAAAGCAGCGCGAACATATGTAAGCTTAGTCTGGGGTCTTGAAATCCTAACTGATCTTAGTACAAATTCAAGCATGCGAACAAATGTGCTGACGTCGAGCATGATAAAAGGTTGCTTGATTACCGATCAATGATGAAAACTGTTAAAAAGTGTGAGAGAAACCACCAATAATGCCAATGGCTCTCAAGGTACTGTCTAGTACAATCCAATAAGTGTGAAAAATGAGCTGAAGTCAAACACTCGTGGAATCACCCAATCGAAGACCAATGATGAAAGTATGTCATCAGGTGCAAATAACTTGCCATTGAGGTATGCAAGCTCCAAGGTATCGAAGGGGATCTCTAGACCAATCTTCTAGATAATGAGCTGGTGTCGACAGGAGACAATCCATCGCAGGAGGGCCATAATGTTTCCCCCATCAATGACGCGAGATAAGGAACAAGTAGTAGATGGTGAAACAAAGTATCAGAGGAGGAGGTAAGGGTGTGAGCTTCAAAAGGATTATACTCTTGAACATGCCGGCGACACGACTCCGGAGGGTATCAGCATATTGGTACCAAGGGATCAGAGGTCTGATGGAGACAACATAGATTAGATGGAATGAGGAAAAATGGCAACCCAAAACCACGGAAGGCCAATGACGATGTGAGGATATCCCAACCCAACGAGAAGTAAAAGTGTCAATGTTCAAGAGTGACTAGCTACCGTAGGTAAGTAGTGATGACTTCCAAACTTTCCCCCACCATTGCTGGTGAGTACCCAAATTATTTTTGAAGACAAGCTTGAAGGGGATAGCATATGCTTGTAATATAAGTTCAACCTTCAAACGAATCCAACCTAGTAATAGTTTAACGAGCCCTAGGGAGGAGAACCTCGACTCTCATCATGGTGATGAATCCAACATCGTTAGGGTTTAACGAGTCTGACATAGGTAAAACTCAGAGTCTTTTTCATGTTTAGAGAGTTTGAAAAAGACACGGAAAAGAAAACTCGAGGGGGGTCCTTTTTCGTAAATTTGTGTCCCTCGAGCCCAAAAAAGTAGAAAATGATACTTGAGAGAACCGCTTGACCATTATGATCAAGGAGTACTTTTCATGATTAGTAGTCCCGATTTGGAAAAGTAAAAGAGCAATCGAAAACACGTCGTTTCAATACCAAGATTGAACTTGAAACGACAAGATTCTAGGCATCTTTTCATGTTTATATGGTCGGAAAAGAGCTGAAAGTGGACTACCTTTTTATTTCGTTTAACGAGCTAAAAGGGAAAAATTGGCAATCTTTTCGTCTTTTATAAGTCAGGAAAGAGCTTAAAGAAGCCTTTTCCTAGAGGAATGAGTGGTATAAAGGGTAGCATCGGATGACTAAATAATGACAATTGATCGATAGTCACCATTCTTCCATCATACGAAAAACAAACCACACAGAAAAGTGAAGAAACAAGAGCTCCCATGGCATAGATATAATCATGGCCAAGGAGAAGTCTGAAATCTAAAGCACCTTGGACAACCATCACATCTATATAGACGGTTTTGCCTCCCAAAGTAACAGGGAACTTCGAAAGGATCCCTAAAGGTTGACTGGTTCCTCCATCAAATGCCGACAGATTCTGCGTGACTGGCACAAGATGTGGGGAGCCCAAAGCTTGCCAAGTAGTGAAAGGTACTGCCTTATCTTAGGCATGTACTGTAATCTAGAAAGGCACATAGGATGGAAGGCAGAAAGTAGTCAAATGATTCCTGTCAAAGGAAAGGACCAAACTACTTGGTGGGGGTATCATATGATTGCCCCCATGCTCTACAAGAACTAAAGAAGGACTCTCTGGATCAGCTTGGATAGGAGGGTCGTTCTTGGACTCAAGAGAATCTGACGAGACGAGAAGAACATGAGCAGTATAATCATGATTTTCTTTAGGAACAGAGTGGACCAATGGAGATGAATCCAAGTCGACACTCTTTCTAACCAATAATTGTTTAGGAATAGGCTGAGCACAGCCAAGTTTGGGAAGAGAAGGGTGGACCAGAGAAGAATCTAAGTTAATATCTTTGTCAATCGGGAGAGGGTCTGAAGAGAGCCTCTGATAACCAACTGGAAGTGGAGGCAAAGAAGCTATAGGACTTTCCAAAACAGCAGAAGCTTTATCCATGAGCGGACAAAGGTGAAGGGGATGGCTGCCTTCACATAGCCTACAGGGGAATTGAATCTTCCCTTTATTCTTACCATTGCCAGTTGATAGGGTAGCATCATCATGAGCTTCAGAGGATGATGAGGGATGAGCTAGATTGTGAGACCATACTTCTAAGACCCTAGGAATACTAGGACAATCAAGAAGAAGATGGTCACCCTTGCACAATTTACAAGGAAACTTTACCTTCCGCGGAGGAGCAGAAGGTGTTCTGACCTGAGATGTACTTAGAGAAATAGTTGCATGGTGTCGAGCTATAAAAAGGGTCTCTTTCACCTCTAATTACCTCACGTTAGTTTGTCAATCCAGGAATGTTTTGTTATTCCAAAGAGTGTCACAGTTTGAGGCTATCATTTTCCAGAGTAATGCTAGTAGTATAGTGCTAAAAAATACAAGAGTAAACAAATGCTTGTTTACAGTGAACTACTTTTAAAGACTAAACCATACATTCAAAAAACTAAGCAATTTATCAGTCAAGGGTTCAATAGCAATAACTCATCTGTTTATAAAGTGATGGAACCAAAGGAAATCAAGGAATAGATCGTTGATCTGGGAGCCAGACAGTGAATGTCAATGCCCACTATAGTCTGAGATCATTCTACACACCGAAGCAATAATAATGCGAATAACAGGAAATGTAACAACAAATAAGAAATGGAACAACAACTAGGAAATTGTAACAACAATTAATTTTAATAAGTAGCAACACCTTAGTCTACAAGATCAAATGCAAAAATCGTCTCCTACAGAAATCAAATGGAAATCCTCTACCTTTAAGGATGAATTGAACAACACACAAAAATAGAACAACATTGACTAATGATGGAATATGGGACAATGCTAGAAAGTCAAACAGTAACTTAACACATGGCACACCTCAATAGTAATCTGATCGTGGTAATCCAATCGTCAATCTTAATTATAAATAATACGACTGTATTTCATAATGGAACAACAATGTCCATAGATTCAATAATCGCAAGAAAATATAATCTCTAAGATGAATTCAGTAATACCAATAGTCAACCGTTACAACACAGACATTCTATAATTGAACAGCAACGGTATCCTGTAAAAGCCATTTATATCAGTACTTAAGGAAATAGCAATGCGTTGCAGAGTTATAATGTCTCTGTCTTAGAAAATGATATCACTTAACAGATCAGTTGTAACAGGGCTGTGATGTCAAATAATAGAACATATCAGATTATCGAATAAAGCTGATGAGCACACCACGCATAAACCAAAAGTACTAGTACAGGAGCAAGTGTTCCTCCAGGGTTGAGCCCTTAGCCTCCAGGGGTACACTGCTTGAAGTTATTTCAGGATCAGAGATGAAATAGCAAGCAAGTTTGTATTAATGAATAAGACAAAATTACAATGGATCACTTCTCAATGAGAGTCGATGATCAAAATCTCAACTTTAAGAGAAATTACATAAAAACACAACAAACTATCCCCCGGGCTAACAGTTCTACCCCTTTTTATAATGGCGAAGGCGGAGATGTCTAGGTGCAAAAATAGTTAAAGCAACGATCCCTCAGGATCAAAGGATCCTGAGGGATTCACCGAACCGTTCGCTCTCAGTTATCTCTTTACTTTCTTGCACCGAGCCGATATCTCCATTTCCTTTCCTAGGCTGATACTCTTTGATTTGGTTTGCCTTGTTTGCATGTGGTTCCCCGTCAAAGGGACAACGGTTAACCTGGTCTTGTCCTTTCCTTTGGAATGGTAGTCTTTTGTTTTACCTTCTTCCTGCATAATAAAATGACAATTGTCATTGTTTTCATTTTGCACATCAATCTTACAGATTTTATTACAATTCCTTATCATCTACCTAGTTCATGATGCAAAATGTTTATAAGTTTTAATGAAAAGATGTTGAAATAATCACCAAAAACATACCTTCTTTAGTACTCCACAAACCCCCCTGCTTACCCTTTTTCATGCCCTCATCAAAACATTGTAGTTGACATGTAAGGCAGTGAGAGAGTAGGATGGAGATGTGATCTCATGTGGGGGTCTACAGCCATGATGCATAACTAGGTGTTCAAAAAAATGGCTTGTTTGACCCTCAGGAATCTTGTAAAGGGCTTGGTATCTAGGTGTAGGGTGCCAAATAATTGGACTCCAGAACCTATATCCTAACCAGGATGGCCCTACGCTCAAAATGATTTCACCATAGAGGTGCAAGCGGTTGGCGGCTAACTTAAAATTTTCATAATTAAATGGTTCCCTGAGTTGGATATTCGAATTAGAGATCTGATATCGAAATTTAGCCGCATCAATGGAAAGGTCTTTAATAGTGAGAAAGTATTCTATTCCCTGCCGATTGATTGCTGTATGAATGGGTCCTAATTCTTCAATTACGTCTGGATTCCTCATGAGGTTCCTATGTTCCCTCCACAACAATATTGGATTCCTAGGCTCAGCTCTTATCCACAAGTCTAATTCGTTTTCTTGTCTTTGGAAAGCATTATAGGCTTTAAGCCATTTAATTTGATTAACCCCAAATGAAATAAATGCCTGTAATTGGATATCCCCAACAAAATGGCGAGGGTTCTGCTCAGTCTCTTGGTCTAACACAAGGTTATGCAAATAGAATTCACACAGTAATCTTTGAACCTTTACCCTGAAATGCTTACAACAATTTATAAAATCATCGATGGTATTAATTTTTATAGGGGCACCTGCTTTAACAGCCTTTATTTTCAATTGCAAATATTGTTCCATTAAAAACAAGGCATAATTCTTAGCAGGGGCTCTACATGCTAGGACATCATTGTGCAAAGAGCATAATGTATCCATCTGCTTGATAACTATATCTAACCTACGAGTTACATTCGCTACTTTTTCTTCTTCCTTTTGCCCCACTTCAAAGGCCTGGCTTTTAGATAAATTGATGTTCCTTAGCTGTTGCTATAGTTCTTCATACCTTTCTCGAGGAACCCTTTGTTCTATGAGCTTTTCTGCTGCTTGCTGAGCTTTCGTCAAACCCTCTCGTAGGGTTCCTGTCCTTGGATCACTATCCCACATGGTAGTGGAGACCGGGAGGTTTACTTGAATCTTCTTATTGCGTTGTCTTGTGTTCATGGCCCATATTTGCCCCGAGGGTTGTGCCTCTGTCTGAATTTCTTTATCACAGGTCAATATATCATCTATTTGTACTTCAACATGGGTAACAATTAAATGTTGTTCCTTTTGATTTTGAACAATAGACTGCTCCTCAACGAGGTTTGGAACAGCAGACTGCTTCTCACCAGGGTTTTGGACAGTAGGATGGACTCAGGTCCTCCGAACCTTTGTCTGAAGCGGTTTTGCTAGAGTGGTTGCATGTTTCCCTCCAGAAGTCCTTTGTACCCTTTTCCTTGTTTTCAAAATCCTGATTTGCTGTCAAAGTTGAACTATTACATTCAGTAGTCTTTGCTGTTCTTTCCGTAATCTCGTAATTTCCTCAATTTCCTTAGAAGGAACAGCAAACTGTTTACTATGGCCTAGACTGTTATCTCGATCAATTCCCTGGTTTTCTCTTTGTGGTGCTTCTTCATTGCTCTGCTCGGGTTGCTTAGGGGCAAGAACCCTAGCTGGTTCTGTTATTTCTTGGGTGACTTCTTTTTCCGCCTCCCCTTCTTCCAGAATTTCTTCTGGTGTAGTCTGGCTAGGAACTGATTGTTCCTGTTCTGTATCACTTCTCTCTCCTGTCATACTTTCATCATGAACAGGCTGATTCTCCTTTTCTACCTCCTCATCATGTAATTCTTCGAGTGCATTTTTATCCTGAGCAGAGTGTTCTTTTGGTTCTTCTTCAGCATGGAGATCTGGTGGGCTGAGAGGTTGGCCATATTCACCCATATTGGCCAAAATTTTGGCCAATTCATCTTCTCTCAATGGATTCTGCAATGTGCTGCCTTCATGTTGTTCTGTTTCCTCCTCCTTCTCAGGTTGCTCAGTTTCTTCCTCCATTTCTCCTTCCTCATTTCCTTGCATTCCTTTCTCATTTTCTTCCCCTTCTAATCGTGGGGGTTGTTCATCCCCTGTATCGTCTATCTCTACTGGTTGGCTAGTATCTCCTTGGGAATTTTCCAGCCTCCCTTTAATCCGTGCTAATCGGACCGATTTCCTTCGTTTTTCTAGATGCTCTGGTGTACTGGTGGCATGTTTACGTTTTGGGGATGGCATGGTCAATCCCCTGTCTATTATGGAAATTAGCTCTTCCCAGCTGCTCTGTTGCTGGGTAAGGCTATGGCTAACTATTAACTGTATCAACCCATGGTGACTGACGACTGATTCTACATGTTGTGCCTTTTTCATACTTCGTGCAACATCATGAAGTAAAAAATTTAAGAATGCAGGTAAATTTACAGAGCATTTCTGCTTTAATACGGCTAAAAGTTTAAGGTGTCATGGTCTTACCACGTCTTTCCTACCTTCACAGGTGATGTAGCTCTGAATAATCTTTGCCAATTCCACCCATGACTCTCCTAATGTTGCAGGTAGAACCCCTTTTCCTCTAATTGTCAGGTTCTGGCCTTCATCCTAGAAGGTTTTTATGATTTTTTTCAATCTCTCCTTCTTTAACGTCCATACAGGTCCGGTGGCTGGCAGTCCCGAGACCTCTGCAATTATGTCATCGGTGACTGCTATATGTCTCCCCCTTACTGTGGAGTGATCTTCTTGCAAGTTCTACAAGAATTCCATTGCTACAGTCTCATTGGATTCCTGTAAACGATTGAGATAAGTTAACCAACCTGCTCTTGCCAGAATTTCCCGTGCAGCAGCAGAGATTGTCAATTCCTGTGGTTCTCTCCGAATTGATCTTCCTCCCATGTTTTTGATTTCCCTGTAAAACCTCAGAATTGACAATGGAACAACAAGCTGTTTATGCCGTTAAAAAACAGAGAAACTAACAGACGTAGGACTTGCTCAAAATCTAAAGGGTTTTACTAATGCCGCAGAGCATACTATGGAAATGGCTTGGGAATAGTAAGCCATGCAAAAATTAAAAAAAAATAGTATACCGTTGAGCCGTGCTATTCCAAAGTATTCAATTTCCCGAATAGTGGTCTGACACGTAATCCAGCGAATGATGAGGTTAACCTCCCCCCCGCAATGTGATAGGCCATCCCTGGCCATCAAATATAGGAGCGATCTGCCGATATGCCCTGGAATAGAGTCATAAAGGAACAGTGTATGGCAATATTCCATGTTTACAAAACTAGCAGGTTACCGGAATCGAGGTGTAAAGTCGGATCGCTTAACAAGTAAGAGACTGCTATGATATGATGCGAGGTTGGGAAGATAGGAAAGCTGCCATGCATACAGAGTCTCATGCGGTCATTATCAATTGTTTTGTAATGATTGGTGATAATAGATTTACATGTGTTTTATGGTTGGGGAAATAACATACATTCTTCTTATGTAATTTATTACTAAGGTATAAGAAATAGAAGGGTGTTAATAATTACCTATTGGTGTAAGTAATGTGACTTCAATACCATTAACAGAGCTCTGTTGTCGACAGGTGTCCATAACCTTGGCAGAGTTGTTTGTTTCACCCATGGAACCATGATCCTTTGTGTATGCTTAGGAAATGTTGTACAATGTCAAAATATATGCCATTATGCTAGCTTGGTGACCAGTTAGCCATAATGCCATTCACGAGGAAGGAGCGAAAGGTGGGTAGGCCGGCTCGTGATGAGACCTCCTGTTCCAAGGGTTCTTTATTTGATATACCTTTTGGACCATATCCCTGGTGTGGTGGCCATAGTGGGAATGCCACTTCACTTTCTTCCTCATGATCATGGTAGGCTAGCTCTTGATGAGACCCCCTATCCTGCATTTGACAACTTATATAAACAAGTCATTAAAACATCATTTTTCGCTCTTTTTTCTTTCTCTTTCATAAAGTACTTTCCCATTTATACACAAAGGGTGGTTCAACACTCCTTAAGAGTAGGAATGGTGGAAGAAGTCTTAACATCTCAATAGGAACATGTAAACCCTTTGCTCTTATTCCTGAATAATAATCGAAGAGAATTGTAAAAATTTAAAAGGAACCAACATGATAAAGGTAACCAATCAGAGCAGAATTAATGGAACAATGACAACAAAAGATAATGGGTAAGTGTGTCCTTCCCTCTGTCCTCTTACCAATTCAGAGCAATTTCTTATAAAAATAGCGATTTTATAATTCACTGATTTCAGTATGTTGTCATTTTGTATCCATTGCATAAGTGCATAGCTGTGTTCCAAAAGACTTGAAAGAATAGGAACAGTAGGCATCCTTAACTTAAAACAGCAAGGGGAGCAAGCATAAGTAAAAGGAATACGAGGATGTTGTTATTTCAAAAAGGAAGAGCAAAAGAATACAAGTGGTGTTCCTTTTGAAAAAGGAACAACAAAGATCAAAAATGTTGTTCCTTTGGAAAAGGAACAACAGAAAACACAAATGTCGTTCCTTTGGAAAAGGAACAGCAAAAATCAAAAGTGTTGTTCCTTTGGAAAAGGAACAGCAAAAAACGCAAATGTCATTCCTTTGGAAAAGGAACAGCAAAAATCAAAAGTGTTGTTCCTTTGGAAAAGGAATAGCAGAAAACATAAATGTCATTACTTTGGAAAAGGAACAACAAAAATCAAAAGTGTTGTTCCTTTGGAAAAGGGATAGCAGAAATCACAACTGTCATTCCTTTGGAAAAGGAACAACAAAAATCAAAAGTGTTGTTCCTTTCGAAAAGGAACAACAGAAATCAAAAATGTCATTCCTTTGGAAAAGGAACAATAAAAATCAAAAGTGTTGTTCCTTTGGAAAAGGAATAGCAGAAATCAAAAGTGTTGTTCCTTTGGAAAAGGAACAACGGAAATCACAAATGCCGTTCCTTTGGAAAAGGAACAACAGAAATCACAAATGCCATTCCTTTGGAAAAGGAACAACAAAAATCAAAAGTGTTGTTCCTTTGGAAAAGGAACAACAAAAGCACAAGGTAAAAAAAGAACAACAAAGTTAAAGCAAAATGAACGGCTGATCCAAAAGGTGTTGTTCCTTTGAAAAAGGAACAGTAGAACAGAAATGCTGTCCCTTTGAGAAAAGGAACAACAGAAAATAATAAAATTGTTGCTGCTCCGAAAAGTAACAGCAAAGTGTTGATACAAAAATATGTACAAAAATGATTCAACAAAACAAAGAAATTATGTACAAAGTGTAAAAAGAGATAAATCACTTAATGAGTCACAAGTGAGGAAGACTTCTCTCCCTCCCCAAAAATTTCCATATCAGAGTCTTCGCGTATCCGCTGGCAGAAGGACTCCCGAGTGAATGGTTTGTAATAAATTTGGACTCGGTGGCCATTTGCCTTGAAGGCATATCCAAAACTGTCAATAGTGATTAGAGTAAGAGTACCATTGCCATGTACCTTCTAGATTTCGTATGGTCCCAACCAATGAATATGGAGTTTCCTAGGAAAGTCCTGAAACCTAGAATCATACAAAAGTGCCCAGTCTCCTTCGTGGAAGACTTTATTTTTAATGAGAGCATCATGCCATTTAGCTTGCTGCTGTTGAATCAGTGTAGTATTTTGAAGTGCAGAGAGCCTAATTTCATCCAGCTCATTGATATATTGTAATTGATTAATTTGTGCCTCGGTTAGATCTAAGCCAACTTCCTATATTGTTCGTAATGTTTGGATTTCGAATTCTATGGGGAAAATGGGTTGTTTTCCAAACACTAATTGATAAGGTGAGTAGCCAGTGGTACTTCTCCATGTTGTTCTGTAAGCCCACAATGCTTCTGGTAGTCTGGCATCCCAATCATGTCTATGTGACGCAATGGCTTTTGTTAGGATTGCTTCTATTATTTTATTGCTGCTTTCTACTTGACCATTTTCCTGTGGGCGGTACGGAGTAGTGATTTTATGCTGGGTATGATAGTTTTTGAGTGTTGCAGCTATTTTGTTACCAGCAAACTATGGTCCACCATCTATAATTATATCTCTTGGAAGGCCATAACGCACAAATATATGGAACAGGAACTGTATGACAGAATCCTTTGTAGCTCTCGGCAATGCCTCTGCTTCAACCCATTTGGTGACATATTATGTTGCCACCAAAATATATGTTTTCTATTTCGAGGATGGGTTAATTGGTCCAACGAAATCAAGGGACCATTGCTCGAATGGTTCAATGACTAGCTATGGTTTCAGGGGCATCTCATCGAACTGACCAGGGCGTCCTGCTCTTTGGCAACTGTCACAAGCTTAGACGAATTTCTTTGCATCTTTGAAAATTGTAGGCCAATAATACCCTGTTTGCAGTACCTTATGTCCAGTTCTGCGATCGGCGAAATGTCCGCCACATGGTCCGTCATGGTAGGCTTTTAAAATGTCAAAGATTTCATCCTCACGGACGCATCTCCTGATATGCATATCTGCCCCTGTGTGAAACAGGTAGCCCCCAATCCAAGAAAACCGAGCACTCCGCTGAACAATCTGTTTCTGCTCATTGGGGGTTAGATGTTTCGGTAGTTTACCTACTACTAGGTAATTGGAAACATCAGCATACCAGGGTGTTTTAACAGCAATAGCGAACAAATGTTCATCTGGGAATTGATCTTCAACTGCTGCTGCATCGATTGGCTTTGGCATTCGTGAAAGAAAATCAGCTACAGGATTTTCTTTTCCAGGTCGATCCTTGATTGTAATGTCAAATTCCTGCAATAAAATCAACCATCTAGTTATTCTGCCATTTGTGATAGGCTTGTTTGCTAAATATTTTATGGAAGAATGATCTGTATACAAGATAACAGGATATCTAGTAATGTAATGTCTGAACTTATTGACAGCATGTATTACAGCTAGAAATTCTTTTTCAGTAACAGTGTAATTCAATTCAGCAGGGGATAAATTTTTGCTAATATAATAAATTGCATATGGTTTTTTATCCTCTTCCTGCCCAAGGACTGCTCCAATGGCTGTATCTGAGGCATCTGATGATATCTGAAATGGCAAATCCCAATTTGGTCCTCGAAGGACTGGGGCTGTGGACACAAGCTTCTTCAGATCCTGGAAAGCACGTTCACATTTTTCTGTCCAAAGAAAGTCAACATTCCCTGTTAGTGCATACGGAGGTGTAGCAATATTTGAAAAATGTTCTATAAACCTCCTATAATAACCAGAAAATCCAAGAAAACTGCATACCTCTGTTTGAGTGGTAGGAGTAGGAATAAGCAAAATTATTTGGATTTTGGCTGGGTCTACCTGAATGCCAGCTACTGAAATATAGTGTCCTAGAATAAGTCCTTCAGTCATCATCATATAGCATTTTTCGTGGCTTAAACAAAGTCTAGTAGCAATGCAGCATTGTAAGACTTTTTCCAGTGTGTCCAATGTTGGATCGAAATCGTCTCCGTACGGTGTAAAGTCATCCATGTATACTTCAAGTCCTTCATTTATTAAGTCTGCAAAAATGCTGAGGATAGCCCTTTGGAATGTGGCAGGAGCATTGCATAAGCCAAAAGGTAGAACTCTGTAGGCAAATGTTCCCCAAGGACAAGTAAAAGTGGTTTTGTCTTGGTCTTCAGGGGCAATCTGAATCTGATTGTATCCACTGAAGCCATCTAGGAAAGAAAAGAATTTCTTTCCTGCCAAAGTGTCTAATACTTGGTCGATGAATGGGAGAGGGAAGTGGTCTTTTTGTGTTGCTTTATTTAGTTCTCTGTAGTCCACACAAATTCTCCATTTCCCATTCTTTTTTGGTACCACCACAAGTGGAGAGACCCATTTACTATTGGAGATAGGGTAAATGAAATTGACATCTAAAAGTTTTTGCAGTTCAGCTTTTACCACTTCTTTTAAATGGGGATTAAGTCTCCTTTGAGGCTGGCGAACAGGTCTCGCATCTTTTTCTATGTAAATGTGGTGTGTACATAATTGGGGATCAATTCCTTTCATGTTAGGGTAGTCCCATGCAAATGCTTCTTTATATCCCCTCAATGATTGGATGAGCTTCGTTTCTTGTTCAGAGGTGAGGTTGGCATTAATGTTTAAGGCTTTTCCCAGTTCAATTTCCACAACCTTACTATTTGCGACAGAGGTAACAGGTATTGTTTGATCATGGGTATCTTTAAGAGGATCTTCTTCCAATTCGTTATCGAATTCTGCCTCTATCATGTGACATTATGTATGGGATCTGAGTTTAGTTTGACTGACAAAATTATTAATGGCATAATCTTCTGTTTGGTCCATGAAATCAAGTGCCTCTTGTATAGTTAATGGAGATCTAATGTTGTCAGTAAGGTATGATACAGGGTGCCTATTAGTTTTCATTATTGTGACACTTGGCTGCGCTGGAGGATATAAAGCTAAGTTCTTGATATTTCCTCCTCTGGTTATGGTCATATTGCCTTGTCAGCAGCCAATATAAGCATCGGCAGTGGCAAGCCAGGGTATACCTAAAATCAATGGATGTCTATCAAGTTGGTTTTTTGTATTTATTATTAGAAAATCGGTCGGATACTCCCAAGAGTCAACAGATACCCTGACATCATGTAGTGTGCCTTCTGGCCTAACCATAGATTAGTCAGCCAGTTCTAGTAAAGTAGAGGTGGGTTCTATAGATGTAATGCCTAGCTTCTGGCAAGTAGTAGTTGTTAAGATGTTAATTGCAGCTCCTAGATCAACTAAGGCATTGGAGAAGGTTTGACCATGAATTTGTATGGTTACTATTGGACTTCCTGGGTCTTCGTATTTAATGGGTGCTTCTTTTCCTGATAATAAGTCAGATAGAGTGCCAACTACTTGGAATCTTGGATTGTTTGCTATATTCCTCCTTGGTTTCTTTACACATAATTCTCTGATAGTCTTTGCATATATCGGGATGTCTTGAATGGCTTGGAGGAATGGAATTTTTATGTACAAATTTTTTAATTCTCCCAGAATGTCAAAATCAGGATATTGTGTAGGTCGAGGTATGATTAATCGTTCTAGGAATGGGGGAGAGGATGTGGTTTCTTGATTATGAATTTTTTGTGTATTCACATCCTCGTCTTGTGACGATTGTTCTCTAGGTAACGGATTTTCAACATGAACTGTCTTGTCTCCCTTGGTTTCAATAATACGCCCAGATCTTAGCTGAAGATCATTACACTCCCTCAGATCAGCTCCTATTTCTGGTGTTTCTACTATTTGGATAGATTGGACCAGTCTGTTATTTGGGTTAGGGTTGGGTTGGGCTGGGAGTTGCAGTCTCAGGTTAGACTGGGGGTTTTGTTGTAAGGCTAGCAGTGTAGGTTGAGGGAGCGGAATGGTTCCTACTGGCTGATGCATCGGTCTTTTCCAGTTTGTCTGCCAGGCTTGACTTTGTGAAGTAGGAGGGGTCCATTGTGTTGGGTATGCATTACTTTGCCAATATAGTGGGGCATAGGGAAAATTCGGCCAACTGGATTAGCTTGCTTGATTCGGCCACAAGGTTGATGAAGGAAATGACTGCGGTGAGCAATTTGGAAAGGGGGGTTGAGGTTGATTTTGCCACATATTATATTGTTGAGCATTATACTGTGGATACTGAAAAGAGGAAGTTGGGTCTGAAAACATACCAGACTGTCACAACTGCCACTAACGATGCTGATTGAGCAGATACACCAACTGTGGCTCCTCTTCTGCTTCCTTGTATACTGCTTTTAGTCCGGGAAGTGAGGGATAGCTTTCCGTAAGGTGGTCTTTTGTGCAGATGGCACATGTTTGGACTGCATTTAGTGGACACTCCTTATGGCTATGTTTCTTTCTGCATCGGGGATAGAAGATTGCCAAATTTTGTTCTACCTCCATTTGCTTTTGTTTGGCCTGCATAATATCAAGTTGTGTAGTTAGCATCCCCAGTATATCAGTTTTAAAATTTTCCAATAAATTTCCAATTTTTGCATGTGTTACTCCTTCTGTCGAAATTCTCTTATCTCTTACAAACTGATCATGTTCTGCCGGTTTTAGTCTTGTGCTGCCTCTCGAGCTCCTGATACATAAATCAATAATGTTAGCAAAATTTTCCTGATAAATATCTCCTTTTCCCATAATGTTTAATGTTTCAATCCATTGTTCTTTGATTCCCCTAATTAATGTTGTTTTTAACACATTATCGGGTAAAGGTAGTGATGCATAAGGAGATCTTTGAAGATTATACTGAAAGCGTTCCACATACTCCTCTAATGTTTCATTTGGTCTAGCTACCATCTGGAATATTTCGTCTTTTAGTTCCCTAGACCTGCAATAGTCCTAATATTTTTTTAGAAAAGATTCTTTCATTTCATCCCAGTTATTTATAACACTGCCACCTAGTCCCATGAACCATCTCAAAGAAACCGCTTTTAATGTAGAGGGGAATAATTTTAGTTTTTGGGGGTCAGTGGTGTAGTCATAACCCCTGCACAACACATCGAACTCAAATAGGAATGCATCCGGATCCTCTGATGTAAGACCATGGAATGTAGGGATATGTTGAAGAGGAATTGCTTTCATAGGCGCATTTGCTGCAGTATCCATGATGGGGTATTGCAATGTAGAGGTTTGGGTGTTTGGCTGGTTTTGAGCCATTTGGTTAAATATATGCCAATAACCTTTTGGGATATCTAGGAGGGTATTCCTAGGTTGAGAGGGAATGGCTTTAACAGGAATGGTTTTAATAACGCTTCCTTTATCTGGGATAATGAGAGTGCCTAATGTCTGAGGAGATTGAGTTTCTTCAAAAATGATTTTTGCATCACTTCCCTTATCTTGGCTGCTCAATGGCTAAGTTTTCCCAAGAGGAGACGTCGGTTCCTCAGTTTCCCCTATCTCTCCTCTTCCTTCACAAAGATTGCTGAAATTCCCTTCTTGCAATAGTTCTGGAGTAGAATTTCCAATTTCTTGAAAATCCTGCTCTTCAATTTGACTATGCACCTCAGCAAAGGCTACAGATGGTGATCCTGTGGCCTGAAGGGAACTAGTAGGCTGTCTGGAAATAACTTTTCTGGGTCCTACTGAAAGCTAAGATTCTGCTTTCTTAAAAATTTCGTCTATAAAAGTTGATCGACCAAGGGTCACCGACCCCTTAGCTTTTTTGGGCTTGGGTAGAGGTTTAGAATTCTTTTTTGGCTTTTTCTGCTTAGTCATGCACACACAAATCTACTACTAGATTCTACCCAAACAAAACAATGACAAATCTGCAGGAAAGCGGGCAGAGGAGCAAGGCTGTTACATGCTCTACACCTAGGTTCTTAGCTTCCATTTTTAAAACCCAATTCTTCCCTAGCAAGATCTTACACTACTCTGAAAAGAAACAAATGGC
This sequence comes from Pinus tabuliformis, assembly GCA_031772625.1. Lineage (NCBI taxonomy): Eukaryota > Viridiplantae > Streptophyta > Pinopsida > Pinales > Pinaceae > Pinus > Pinus tabuliformis. Next base: position 1,953,398,285 of record CM062818.1, read on the forward strand.
TACACTCTTTCCCCGGCAATGGCGCCAAAATGTCAAGCTATAAAAAGGGTCTCTTTCACCTTTAATTACCTCACATTAGTTTTTCAATCCAGGAACGTTTTGTTATTCCAAAGAGTCTCTCAATTTGAGGCTATCATTTGCCAGAGTAATGCTAGTAGTATAGTACTCAAAAATACAAGAGTAAACGGATGCTTATTTACAGCAAACTACCTTTAAAGATTAAACCATACATTTAGAAAACTAAGCAATTTATCTGTCAAGGGTTCAGTAGCAGTAACTCATCCCTTTGTAAACTGATGGAACCAAAGGAAATCAGGGAACAGGTCATTGATATGGGAGCCAGATAGTGAATGTCAATGCCCACTATAGTCTCAAGTCGTTCTACACACCGAAGCAATAATAATGCGAATAGCACGAAATCGAACAACAAATAAGAAATGGAACAACAACTAAGAAACTGTAAGAACAATTAACTTTAATAAGCAGCAACACCTTAGTCTACAATATCAAATGCAACAGTTGTGTCCTACGGGAATCAAATGGCAATCCTCTACCTTTAAGGATGAATCGAACAACACATGGAAATAGAACAGCATTGACTAATGATGGAATATGGGACAACACTAGAAAGTCAAACAGTAACTTAACACACGGCACACCTCAATAGTAATCCGATCTTGGTAATCCAATCATCAGTCTTAATTATAAATAATACGACTGTATTTTAGAATGCAACAGCGACGTCCATAGATTCAGCAATAACAAGAAAATATAATCTCTAAGATGAATTTAGTAATACCAACAATCAAGCGTTACAACACAGACATTCTATAATTGAACAACGACGGTATCATGTAAAATCCAGTTATATCAGTACTTAAGGAAATAGCAATGTGTTGCAGAGTTATAATGTCTCTGTCTCAGAAAATGATATCACTTAACAGATCAAATGTAACAGGGCTGTGATGTAAAATAACAGAACATATCAGATTACCAAATAAATCTGATGAGTACACCACGCATAAACCAAAATTACTAGTACAGGAGCAAGTGTTCCTCCAGGGCCGGGCCCTTAGCCTCCAGGGGTACACCGCTTGAAGTTATTTCAGGATCAAAGATGAAATAGCAACCAAGTTTGTATTAATGCATAAGACAGAATTACAGTGGATCACTTCTCAACGAGAGTCAATGATCAAAGTCTCAACTTTAAGAGAAATTACATAAAAACATAACAGACTATCCCCCGAGCTAACAGTGCTGCCCCTTTTTATAATGGCGAAGGCAGAGATGTCTAGGTGCAAAAATAGTTAAAGCAACAATCCCTCAGGATCAAAGGATCCTGAGGGATTCGTCGAACTGTTGGCTCTCAGTTATCTCTTTACTTTCTTGCGCCGAGCCGATATCTCCATTTCCTTTCCTGGGCTAATACACTTTGATTTGGTTTGCCTTGTTTGCATGTGGTTCCCCATCAAAGGGACAGTGGTTAACCTGGCCTTTTCCTTTCCTTTGGAATGACAGTCTTTTGTTTTTCCTTCTTCTTGCATAAGAAAATGACAATTGTCAGTGTTTTCGTTTTGCACATTAATCTTACATATTTTATTACAATTCCTTATCATCTACCTAGTTCATGATGCAAAAGGTTTGTAAGTTTTAATGAAAAGATGCTGAAATAATCACCAAAAACATACCTTCTTTAGTACTCCACACATGGGTGGTCTCATGTTGATCAGACTACTTCTTCTTCTTAGTTTCCTAGTTACGAGATGTGGAACTTTTACCAGGTGAAGTAGGAGATGAAGATGAAGAAACAGGAGAAGAAGGTGAAGGCTCAACCTTGGAATCATTGTGTCGTGATTCAAACGAAGGAGACGGCGGAATGGGGGTCATGACGCTCGAGACCACCGAGGTTGAAAATGATGGTTAACCTAGGCAAAGACAATGTTTGCCATATACGGAGCACCAACATTTCCAAAAGGCGGAAACAGACTAGGATTTCCATCTGTGGGAAGACCTTGGCCAGTAGACTCGAGGAAAGTTGCCATCGGGAATGAGCTTGAAAAACAGTTGTACTATAACCAAGAACTCAAACTGTTACCAAGAATATTTCGTGGGCAGTAAATTTTATGACACGGGAACAAAACTGGACCTTTTCATTTTTCAAGAGTCGAGAAAAGGATGAAAAGGTGACTCTATCTCTTTCAAGGTTTAATGAGCCTGAAAGGACAAGTGATCAGATGATCCTTTTCTTTTAAGGAGTCGAAAAATAATGAGAGTGACAACTCTAGAGAACTATGTAAAAGGTTTACTAGACAAACTGCAAAACTACATATACACCTTGGTGATCAAATGAAAGAGAAATGACCAAGGACATTCTGTACGGCAGTCAATATTCCCGAATGCTGTGTTCGGTGTGTTACAGTTTGCAAGGTGGCATACACAACTTCCTATGGATGTAGGATGATAACCTAGTGGGGTCTCCTGATATATACTCGACGGTACTAGGAGCACAAGTCCATACTAGGCAGCTGTTGAGTCACAGAAGGAGGAATCACCCAACCTTAAGTGAAAGCAATAGTGACTAGGTTTAATGATGCTATAGCATGTCTCTAGCCTAGAACTCTAAATAATGTGCATTAAGTTCTGATGCATTATTAAGTTCATTCAGTTCATTTTAGAGTTGATCTTGAATTAGGTTTCAATTTCCAGGCCCTACTGTATGTATATCAAAACCCTAGGATGCAACTAGAATGAGTAAAGCATCTTTCATTTCAATGAACACCTACTTACAGAAAGGTAGAAAGTTCATTCCCAAACCAAGACAAAACCAAGACAAGCAAATGCAAGTGCTAAGAAACACAATGCATTAACACACCAATCCTACAGTGCATCGATACTACTAATGATAGATTTAAAGTTTGCTTTCCAATTTCTCAAACATGAAAATTTGAAATGCAAATGTACTTTCACTTTCGTATACTAAATGAATGCAATATTTTGATTTTGATTGTTTTGAATTTAAAGAGACAAACAAGCAAGTGTGAACTGATCGATCCAAACAATTGTAATCTATGCTTGGTAGTGAAAAAATTGAATCAATATCAAAAATTAGTTCAATAGTTGACACTAAAATCAACCAGCAAGAAACAAGCAATGAAAAAGCTTCAAGAAAATCAATAAGATGGTTGCGGATGAACCTTGGATAGAAGATAAACCTAGACAGATAATTCAAAAACTTGAAAGAGCTATGTCACAAGGCCTAAAAACACAACATTCACTGAATGAAACCAAAGAGACAGTACCTTTAACCAACAAAAATTAAAACAAACTAATGGGCAAGAGGAAGACAGCAGGGGTGTTATAGCTCCAAAACTCACTCTTATGGTTTGTGATGCTATACTCATAGCCTAGGGCAACCCCTCCTTCAAGACCTAGTCCTAAAATTTAAAAAACAGTGTTTTATCCCTTATACGCGACATTGCCCTGAGTTAAACACGTGTATACGCGGGTCTGTGTATATCCAACCCGCGTATATGTATTAAAACACTTAAAAAAATATAAAATTCCTTATTTTCGGGCAGAGATCGCGGGTTTTACCTGCTGATCACCTATTAGTTCCCGTGGCCCAACTGTTCCCAACCAACTCCCAACTAAAAAACTACTTTGGGAGAGGTATAAAAAGACCTCAAAGGGAAGGCCTAAGGGAGGAGAGAAGAGAGAGAAAGGTTACTATGCTGAGATTTTTCTCCTGACCAGGTCTGAAGTCCCTTGTGCCTTTTGCACTTCCCCCATTTGTCAAGGAAACCTTTGTTTCCTTGTGTGTTTATGTTCATCCACCATTTATGACATCATGGAGAGAGTCATGGAAGGAGTTTGTTAAAGGCTTGAGGCTAGAACGGATCCAGAAGGAAGCTTTGCTTGGAGCCTACTGAAGGTGATTCAGGTGAAAATATTCCTTTTTATGTACTTTATTTGTCTATAATAAAAGAAACACATGTCTTGGTTCCCGAAATGAATCTTCTTTATGTTAATGATAGTCGTGTTTAGAATTCATATGTAAATGGTTGTTTGGATTTCATAACTAACTACCTTTATTTATGACATGAAGATGGTTTCTTTATAAGGTTTTGTCCATATACTGCTATGTTCTTTGAATTGGTTGTTTTGTAGGACAAAAGAGAAGAAGGGAACTCCAAGAAGGGTTTGGACCCTAAAGGCCTTCTCAAACGTAGGACCTAAGGTACGTACCCTTTACAATAGAATTTGCTTATAATAGCATAATGGCTGTGTGAATGTGTGCTTCTTTGAATAGACAACTTTCAATCTGCTAGGGTTTCAACCCAAAAAGCCCTAGGGGAACATTTCCCTCCATCAAGGGGATAAACAAGACTAGTGAATTCAGGAGGTGAATTTGTAAAAACAACTTACACAGGAATCGTCGCGGGTATAAAACTAGCAACTAGTGATGACCAACCAATAGTCGCAGCAACAGAGCAACGTTGTCGAGAGAGTACAACTATCTTTCGTGACGTGTCGATTCCAAGAATCGTCACTATTGTACGATAGGATTTAGCGACGCCCAGGTTTACAAAACAGAGATAGGGCGACGTCATCGTGACTGTCAAGCTTTTTCTAGTGACGAGCTTAAAAATAATGGAAAACAAATGAAAACTCCCAAACAAACACTAGGCTATCCTTCCAGATAGCTAGGGGACTTCCCAGATAAACCCAGGTAACCCAAAATATTGATGTTTTAACCCCAAAATTCAAGAGACACTAAATTAAAACCAAACAAAAGAAAACAAGAGAAAAAACATGCATAGGACTCTCCAGCAGAGTCACCAACTTGTGAAGTAGGAAAGTGTTCCCTTTGCGGAAAGAGGCAACCCCTCTAGCCCTAGAGTGGGTCTAGTCATAGAAAAGACAAAACAACAATTGATTCCCTTAAATAGTCATCATTGGAGGCCTACCTCAAACCGGTGGTTGATGACATTCCGTTGCATTGATCCAGTTTCGGTTTCTTTCTCCTCAATAAGCAATCAACCTAAAACACCATAAGAAAACAACAGAGCATGTAACCGAGAACAAAAATGATCTATTTACTTATAAAGTCAAGAAATCATAAGCTATCAAGTAAATTGTACACAAGATATAGGAAATCATCATTGATTATATTAAAATGAATCAAGAGCAAAGCTTACAACCAATTCTTGATGTCGCAAGCCTTCTCGAAGGGTCCAACCAGTATGTTTCTTCAAGCATTCACTCTCAAATGGGTCTACAAAATAGAAAATATCTCTCTCTCACTCACAAGATTTTATCCAAGGTTTAGGCACTCCACAACCTCTTACCAAACTATTAGCAATCCCACACTTGTCACACTCACACCAAAGCTATCTACTAAACTCAATAGAACTAGCAGCATTGTCCAACTAAAAGAACTAGTAGATCATAGCAAAGGTGAGTGATTTTATAGGAGAAGGAGTGTCCATGAAATGAGGGAGAGGGAGCTTATCCTCAAGGGAGGTTGCACAAAAGATGAAACTACCATCCCAGAGGAGGAAGGGCAACCCAAACTAACCCAACAACCATCTCTAAAGACATCCAGAAGGGTGACTATTTGAACAAATTCGCCCAATCTGGATTGTCGCTAGTCGTGAACTAAGTCTCAGTGATGGCATCGCAAGGAGGCAATGCATGTAGACCAATCGTCACAATAAATAGCTTGTAGCCTCACACTGTGCCCTAAAATTCAACCGTCGCGGGAAATAGGTGTACACATGTGATGGTGTCACGATGAGACTATTTATGACAGAGGATCGTCATGTATATTAAAGGCTTCCATGTGACGATGCATAAACTTAGGGAATAAGGGTCAACTTTTAGCATTAGAGATCATTTTCTTAATATTCTTTCACGAGTGGGAAGATATGAACATGTTTATTGGATACATGACACAAAAAAGGGACTGAGATGAGGACAGTGACAAATTACTGTGTAACACTTGCACCACCATTGGGTTTACCCAATCAAATTCTTCCACAGGCTCAATGATGCATGCCGCTAGCATTGTTTCTAGCTCTAAATGGACCCTCTCATTGTATTTCGGATTGAGGTAGTAAGGGCTCTGCTTAATTAGCTTCGCGTTAAGCTTTAACGTGATCCTCATCACTCCTAGGTCTTTGATTATTCATTTCAGATCCATAAACTTGGTAGGGAATAAGTCTTGGTATTTGCAGAGAAATTCAGTGACCTTATCCACCATCGTGTCATCCCAGTAGTCTCCAATATTCACAAATTTGGGCTCTGCCTCCATACCAACACTTACTTGTTTTGTTTTCACTAGTGTGATTATATCAGGGTTCTCAATTTGTGGCCCTTGAACCTCGCAGTGGCCTTCTATTTCTGGAATGTTAATCTTCCACGGATCATCATCCTCTGCTTCAGTAGTTACATTATAACATTCGAGCACGTGACTCAGCTTAGAAGCCCATTCGTGCTGAATACGATCTAAAGGATCCTACAGTATCCTAAAGATGGTTGTTTTCACCTCTTGGAGTGCTTCATCAATACTGTCAAACCCATCCTCAAAACTGAATGTCATCATGAATCCTTTGCACAAGATATTGCATTCACCTATCCCATTGCGGAGCTCCGTTTATATATACCAATTCATTGGGATAACATCCAGAGTATGACAGAATAGGTGCATCCACTCAGGTTGGGGATTTTCTCCATAATCCTACATCCATTTGGCTAGATGTGTGTGCAGATCATTCTACCCATTGTACTTGTCTATCAGTTGCATCTTAGGCTTCCCAAATTATGTTCTCATCATCTTCCTACATTTGTGCCAGTCATCAAATCTTTCCTTGTGTGTACCTCACCATCTTGCGGGCGTAGCGTGCAGTGCCTAGTCCAAGGCCTGGAAGCGTTTCTTTTCTGGTACCTCCCTTTCAAATGCATCCAAGAAGATATCTACCAAATTTAGACCATCATAAGTAGGCATATTTCTTACCTCTAACGACACACAGTGTAGCAACCTAGTCATCATGTTGCAATTCAGCATAGTTACTTCATGTAACTAATTCTCGAAGAATTCTATCTCTTCTTCGGAGTCCGAAGTGACGGAACTCTCGCGGTCCCATGTAATCCATCCGTCTGTGGTGGGATTCACCTAATCTTGGTTCTGTGAAGTTATCTTATAGATATAGTCCAGGTCATAATCACTCTCATAGTCGCAGACTGGTTCTGTATAGCGCGATCCTTCAGCAAGATCTAGGGGTATGATTACGTGCAGTGATTTCTTCTCAAAGATCATATTTCGCTTCTTCTGAGTGATTACCCTGTTCATATCAGCAGCCTAGTCAATTCCCGGGAGTGCGGGGTAGGGATTGTTGTCATCCACTATCTCTATTAGTTCAAAATTGGCCAGTGTGCATGCTCCCTCAATATCCACGGTCACCCCCTGTTGCCGCCCCATGAGTATGATTTTCTACTGATTCACCATCCTTAGCTGAATCAGAGACCATTGTAGCACAGATCTCCCCATTCTTTCCCAAGTCTACTTTGGCAGGACATTCGCATCTGACCCCAAATCCAAAATGACCTGATCGATTTCATACTCTCCTATTTGTGTGGTCTTTCTTATCTCCCGTCCCGTCCTTGTTTTATGCTCGCCAATATTTCGTACTATGCGCAGCTCACCTGGTGCGGTTCCATCACATCTATTGATGAGTTCTTGTAACCCTTTCACAGCCTTACTATCATGTAGTAACTTCATACAGGTTTCCAGGAAATTTGTGATAATAGAGGGATCCATTTCCGGCTCAGGCTTATCCTTGATTCTTGAGGTGGAGGCCTTAGCGAAGCTCTTTATAGCTTCCATGAAGGCTTCATGAGCGCAATCCAAATCGAACTTAGCCTCTTTCATCGGAGCTTTGTGAACCCATGTACTATCTTCTGGCTATTTCACTTTGTCAGCTCCCATCGTGATTCCACTTCAAAGTACTATATTTACATTTGGATTTTCCTCGCGCAGCTCAGATCTCATCATCTGCAGGGTCTGAGTGTGGAGGTGGTAGTGCCCCTTTTTCATGTATCCTAGCTATTAGCGTCGGACAATCTTGCATTTCATGATAAAACAATGTAAAATACTTGTACAACGGGCGTGTTGGATTAGTGAAATCACGGGCATAGTGTCCTCATCCTCCGCAATTGTAGCAAATCAATTGTCCTCAACCTCTACTAGGTCTTCCTTGACCTCGACCTCGTTTGCGCCCCTGAAATCCTGTATGTGCCATCCTTGCATTTTGGTCAAGGGGCCACATTTTAGCCTAAACCCTGTAGGCATGAGTTCTATCCATCATCAATTCATAGCTCTGGCAAGTATGCTTCTCATGTCCTACCAACCTACAAAAGTTATAGAACAACTGTTGTTGTGCTTGTACATACTTATGTAGCAAGTGATAGGTATCCATAACATGTTTTATTGCTACTTGACAAATAGTGCACCATAAGGCAAGCCCCATGCTCAGTCCTTCTTGAGCTTCTCGCCTTAAAGGCATTGGTCCTCCTCCTGTAAGGTAATTTTCAAAGACCAGGCAATGGTATTTGTCATGACCCTGAATCTTGCATTTCAAGCACGATACCTCCTCACATACCTCTAGTCGAATTGTCCCATCTTGCCTCAGAATTTTCATCTCAAGGCATAGATTCTTGAGATACGCATGGATCTACTGAACTCCTAGATTAGGATCTTGCATGAGAGTCTCATGTAGTCTCCTGGCAATCTCCAAGGCCTCTATCTGAGTTGTTACCTTTTGTTGTGACAACGCATTCCTTAAGTGTGGCAGTAGCAAAGCCACAAACAATTCGCAATGTTTTCCATCTGTCAAATTCATGTGGCCTTTGTGGATTATAGACTTCAGCCTCTGATCTAGCTCCCAAGGCATCTCACCTAGTTACATTGCGATCTTTTTGAATCCCACAATCGACTACACCTTAGATTTAGGCCTGCTAAATTCCCTATTTAGTGTTTCCTGGATTTCTGCTACTCCAGCATTCAGGTTATCATTAGAGTACTTAATATACCAGTTTAGTGCAAAATATTCTAGAGCACTAACCATTGTCACCTTCTTTATATGATCATCTATAACACCCTGAGCTTCCCATACATCCCTGAAAATTAACTAGAACTGGTTCGGGTCCTCATTTCCCAAGCCTCTGAACAAAGGCAACTTCACTGTGTTTACCATACTGAACCGTGATGGAGGTGGAGGTGGTATGGGTGAAGTTGGAGGCGACGGTGGTGAAGTCGGAGGTAGTGTGGGTGGAGGTGGTATTTGTGGGAATCCTTGTCTTATTAACTGGATAGCTGTTTGTGGAGAAACCTTCACTATCCCTTCTTCATCTCATTGCGAAGGTGAAATCAAGGGGCTATACTCTGGACCCTTATTTCCTTCGTTCCTATAAGTTTTTCTAGTTTGCGTAGTCCCAAACATCAAGGTAGCTGCATAACCCATTTTTCGCACAATAGCATTTTAATCCAAGTATTCAAATATTTTACATACTTACCTTGCAGTCCTTTGAAAAAGCATCATTCCACCTCGCTATAGTTGACTGAGGTGTCGATTGTGAATTCAGTCACAAATCCTCCTATGACATGATCGAGCCAATGATCGACAATGTTATCACCAAAATAGGACCCTGATAGGCTGTTGATCAGACTATCTCGGTGTAACTATTTCAAACCAATCTTTTAGCTAAGGCTTAGCCTCCTCAGCCTGAGAGGGCTCTCTCAAAGGGTTGATGATTTAGATTCAAGATATGAATAGATGGCTAACTCTATGGTTTGTAATTGTATATGTTTATAGGTTGAAAGATGAAGGTTGGCTACCATTGGGCTATGGAGTCAAAGTATGTTTCAGTACCACAACAAGATCAGCTTAACATGAAGTCAGGGCATAGAGAGTTTTTATGCATCAACAAAACAAAGATACAATGCAAGGAAACACAGTTTATAAATACATGAAGGAAGTTAGAGCATGATTGATGAGTTCTAAGTAACATGTGTTCATACCACTACAAGTAAGTGAAAGAGGAAAGCCATGAGACAATATGACATTAAAAACTCTCTTTGAATCCTGAGTAGTGAAGCCAAAACATTCTACCTAGCATGGAAGTCAAGGCATTATAGAGTTCAAGTGCAGAAATGAAAATACAAAACAGTGAAACATAGTTAGTTTATCTATGAAGGAAGTCAAAGCATCATTGATGAGTTCTGAGTATCATAAGTAAACACCACTGTAATGTAAGTATTGGAAGATGCCATCATAATAAGAACATACAAGAACTCTTCATGAATCTTGAGTTGTCTAAGTATAAATCTACATTAGGTTAAAAATATACACAGTCTGCACATAGAGCAGCAGCTGAGCCAAAAAGTCTCCAACCCCTTGCTAATTCGAGCTCTTTCTCTATATATAGCATTTACAATTAGGATTCCATCATCCCTCATCAAGAGAATTCGAATTTTCCATCGGTGACACCTATTCTAACCATAAAACAAACCTTTAAATGCATTTGACAGCTAACTAACAGTCCTAGAGACCTAATACAACTAGGAGTGTAACTCCTTATTATGATTACAACAACCTTATCTAAACATTTAAATGCATTATTTGATAGCTGCAACCTCATGAAGTCGAATTTGATGAAGCCTCCCACGTGGACACCCAACTGCTGATGACAAACCCTAGAAATTAGGGAACATGTTTCCCTGTTTTTAGGTTTAGATTCTTGAAACTTGGCATGTGGGACAGAGCCTTTATCTGGACCCATGACACATTTTAAGAAACTGAATGAGGTTTTTGTAGCCCATGTTTTCTAAAACAAAAACCTCTCTTGGTTTTTTAAAACATTCCTCCAGCTGTCCAAAATCTGTCCTTGAAAAACAAGTGTCAAACAGTAAAAATCCATTTTCTGAAATTAGGGTCTCAATTAAAGCTTATTATCTTCCAACTTACAAAACTTATGAAGAAAGTGAGATAGGTTATTGTAGCTGGATTTTGATGAGGATAAACCTCTTTCCAAATTCCAAAATACCTTTGCATGTGACCAGAAACTGATCTTGAAAAAGACTGCTAAAACCAGAAGACCAAGCTTGACTTTCAACAGTTTCGTAGCACAAGTTTAACCATAAATGACTCCCACCTTAGAATGGACTTGAAGAAACGGAAAGAGGTTTTTATAGTTCAGCATGTTAGGAAGAAAAGCCTCTTTCAGTTTGAAAAATTGAGTTCTCAACTGCCCAGGAAAGCTTCTGGAAGTTAACTAGTAAAAACAGTTTTTCTGCTAAAACAGGTTGCTTCAGGGGTTTCGTAGTGCTCTACGAAAACACTGATTTCGTAGAGAAAAACAAGATTTTTACACTGTCTGTGCTACGAAAACGTGGATTCATAGCTAGTTTGAAAATTTCTCCAAAATGATGTGAGATATGACTTCCAAACTCATGGTGAGGCTTCTAGGACATGGAATGACGCTGCCAAACTTTATTTGGAAAAGAGATATGACCTTGAAAGACTTCTAACCTTATGACCTAACCCTTAAAGCATGAAATGACCTAGAGACCCTTTAACACCATGACTAGAAGAAGGGTTTGTAAATGAGAATGACACTAATTGTGATGAGATGACTCAAAACTTATAAGACTAGGACTAGAAACAAGGCAACTTTCCGAAGCTTAGAGACAAAGATTTTAGGGTGATAACAGACAACACGGCTGATCTTATCCTTTGATGCTTCCAACCATCGCACTAGCTCTGGGGTCCACACAATAGGATCGTTGAGTTTCCACCTTCCTTGGCTATCTGCTAACTTCATGATCCACTCGTATAGCTCAATAGGGAAAGAGCATAAAAATATTTCGTGGATCTCTGTATGCACGTATCGATTCAACCACTATTCTTTTAATAGTCACGGGTTTCTGTTCTCCTGTGCCACAAATTCGTGAATATTTCTATCCAACTAGTCTCCAATCTCCTTCTTAGTTGGATTCCAGTGATACGACATCACACATATCTTATGCAGATTCTGGTCCTAGCAATGAAACCATTTTTTGGCTTGAGGGGGCCTGACCCAGGTTCAACATTATTTAGCCAAACAAATCCCTACACTATTGGCCCTTTCAGCATTAGCCCATGGAGCGCAGACTGAAATCTCACCCGAAGCAATATGGGGGGATGCTGGAACAAAGTTTCCGCACCCTTGAGATGGTTTTGATGTTGTTTGATCTCTTCTATCCCTGAATTCATGCAGGTGATCTCGCTCTAGGGCCTGTAAGACAAACCCTATGTTTTGGATTTCAATACCTTCGCAAAAGTACATGATCAACCTTCGTGTAGCTCTGACCTATATCTCAGGTTCATTCGCGCTGCTATATCAACATGCCAGGCAAATTCCCCAATTATCCTAAGTGATTTGCTTACTCGTCAAATGCTTAAAGTTATCACCACGTAAGCATATATTCGTGGTTGCATTCAATTATTCAGTGTAATTTCATTCATTCACACACCATAGAAGCATAATAAAGGAAATTCATACATAAGATATCCAAACCCATCAATAGAACAAATACACACAAATTGCAGAATAACTCCTTTTATTAATATCTTCCAAGTATTACAGACTATGTTCACCCTGCGCACACAGCTCCAGGGGTGCATGCACTTAGTTGCGGACTTATACCCTAGGCCTCTGCACACTTAGCTGCAGATCCTCTACCTACGCTACAACCCAAGACTTAGACTTCTTGCTCTAAGCTATGACCCTCTTCCTTGTTCGATGCTATTAACTAGTTAGAGCTTAGCTCCTTTTATACAATCCCATGGTCCACGGACCATGGGTAGATCCCTTATAACTGACTTTACTTTACAAAAATAATGGTAGACTACAATTTGCGACACATAATACCTTCACGCTCTGTGACCAAAAAATTCGGAGTCTTTATAATAATATTACAAAAACTTGTCTACAACATGACCTTTTAGCCCTGAAACTACCCTTAGGGGATCCCGCTCCCAACAGTAGCTGACACACAGGAACCCTTGGTTGACAGTTCTATTACACAAGAACCAGCAGTTGAGATAGAAGTCAACCAAGGAAAAGAAGAAGAAGCTAATATCTATGAACCTTTGGTTGACACTGCTGTTACACAAGAACCAACAGTGGAGACAGAAGCTTACTAAGGGAAAAATGATATACAAGAACTAATAGTGGAAATGGAAGCTGATTAGGCAGAGAAAGAAACTATTACGCAAGAATCCATTGATGACGTTGTTGTTACACAAGAACTAACAGCCGAAATGGAGCAGTTTCACCCTCGAGAGGCTGTTATACCCTCGATTGTTAGTGCATGTGGGAGAACACTGGGCCTTGACAAAGGATGGTGTTCTTGAAGAATGTTGTTGTTACCAGAGTTATAGAAATGGAAGCAACAGGCGCCGTATCTACAAGAGGGAACGATCTCACTCAAGGCACACAAAAGGATGATGGATTCACTCAGGGAGAAATGGTTAAAGGAAGAGTGGGAGAGAGAATGGTAAGTGTGGAGAATTAAGGAAGACATGAAGAAAAAGGATGAACGACTGTAGCTATTACAATGATAGGTTCTGGATCTGAAAAATGACGAGACAAAGCTTTGTGAGCTTGCCTTGAACCTGCTAGGATGAAGGCAGCCTTCCCCATTGTATCGAGTGTTCCTCTAGGAACATTATTATTTATTTCAGTTAAAATCAATCTTTGAGAATAGACCTTATTTGGGTTCTTCTACCCGTACTTTTCTTGAAATTTTTCATACTTGTGATTTTGATGAACAAAGCTTACTTTGTGAGCTATTTTTGCATAACATAATGTGTGAGTATGTCAGCACAAAGATGGTAGCAAGTGTCTTCTCCTATATGGGAGATTTGCAGTTATGGGCTTTCCTTTCATTTATGAGAAATCAAATTGAATAGCATCTGGCCATGAAATTAGCTGAAACTAATGAAGAAAGGGTAGTATTATGGGTTAGAGAAGAACCAGGAATGGTTTATGAACTAAGGCATCAATTTAAGTTGTTCCTCAACACCCCGAGGGTTAGGGAACAGTGAGCCACCTATAGAATGAGGATTGTGAGGATTTGTCTCAATTTGCATGCACAGATGAATAGTCGAGGGCCGACAGGGTGCCTTAAGTCCATTGAGACCTATAGCGCTGAATTGTAAGAAGTAGATCCTTTTGAATACATAAATTTCATGGTTTCTGTTACATGGGTGCTCGAATATGCTCGGGTAGTGCAGACATTAGGGGCATTCTGGATTGGACTCAGATTTAAATTTCCTTTGATTTGGTTACCAATAGAAGAATATCAGTCAGACTACCACTTTCACGACTATAAGGAAGAATCTCGACCATGATAGTTGATGGCTACTCAAGGGTACAGGGCTCTGGGTGAAGACACTACTGGTGCCTATAATTTTACAGACTTGCATCGGGGGTATAGCAGGAGAAGCTGAGGTTTTGCATGGGGACATGCAGTTGCTTCAGTTGGGGGGAGATGTTGGGTGTGACTTTTATACTTGTTTTCCACACTTTCTTTCCCTTGTTTTGATCTTATTTTCCTCCAGGCCCATGAAACTTCGCATGTTAATCACCCTTTGTCTCATTTATATAGCTTATTCCACTGTCATGTTATTTTTCCATGTTTTTCTAAATATTACGATACAATATTCCTTTTTTGTGGCTAACTGGGGTGAGCACGGGAGAAGTATTTTGGAACCTCCTCTTTTTTAGGTGTTTCTTACAGGGATGAGATTATGGAGTGAATAGGTCACGCTGATCAGTATTAGAGCAGGGTAGAGCAGATTGATGTTACATGTTGTATGTTGTTACAAGTTGTTGTTACATGTTGTATGTTATTAAAGGCTGCTGTTACACCACACGTTGATACAGATGACCACTGTTATACCAAGGGTATCATTACCTAGTGATTGTTGTTACATTCTGAACCGTCATTTGGCTGGAGGATGATGTTGTACCATAGTTGGCAAAGTTGTGGGTACTATTCCACACAACAACTATTGGGGGTTATGAATTTTTTATTTAGAAGCAACAGATCCAAGCAGTTTCAATCTTAACCAATGTATATGAGAAGTATTTGTATTTAGAAATAGGTCATAACAACTTCTATTTTATGATCAACATGAGAATCATGAAATTCTCATGACTGATCCATTATTGATTTCAGGCATGTAATAATTATAAAAGAAACTTGATTTCTCATGTACAAGGATGACATATAGAAAATCATTTTTACTTTGATCTTGTAACTTTTTATTATTTTTAATATTGAAGTCACTACGGTGATGCTATTACTGCTCCTCATCTGATTCTTTAACTAATCTTGTGTTTATTCCTGCACCCCTGCTAGGGAGGAAGGGCCCTCCTCTTTAGCAGGGACTGCAGTGGTAGAAGTAGTTGTATATTATTGTTTCTTTTATTGTCATATGGTTTTCCTCCTGTTTCTATATAAATTGTAAAATACATCTGCTTCAGTTCTAGATTATATTATGTTGTTACACTGGTTTGATTAAGCAGAATGATAGTGACTAGCTAGTGTAGTCATTAGTTTATTGTGTGGCATGCCCTTGTTCTGGTAATTGTGAAGTGTGATTTCATTTATGTGGAGTGTTTTAATTTATGCATGAATGATTTAATTTCTGCAATTGATTCAATGACATCCTTTACTGTTTCTTTCTATTTTTCATTCTTGGTTGTAGTGTATTGGCACAGACAATGCGAACTCCATTGAAACAATAAGACCTACCCTAGGTTGAAAATTAAATGTTTCAGTCTTGGTCAATTAGGTTTGATTAAAACAACACTACAATCTCCCTATGAGTTTACTCAAATTTCGAGCTGAAACACTCGTTGGAAGAAGAATTTTATTCCTCATCAAAGGGAATATGCATGTTGCATACTTTTTGTTGGTAATATTTTATTTCCATTCTTTTCATCTAAAAATCCATCATTCATCTACCATTTTCTCCCATAAACCCCTCATAGTCCATTGAAATTGATCAATTAAGCATTATAATTGTTATTTTACATTAAATTTAATTTGTGGATTTTTATGTTAAAAATTAGAAATTTTCAACAAAATTACGGGATGTCATGACTTCCTATAATTGGTTTATGTTGTGACACGTCGCATGGCAGGAAAATCAAAACAGAGGATAGGGACGTGATCACAGATGTACATACATGGTGAAATATCTATTCAACATTGCATCTGGAGCTCCTGGATACATGGTCAATGCTGGTCAAACCCAACCTCTTCGGTCATAAAAGAAGCAAAAAGCCAAAGTTACCTAAACTGATTTTGTTTTTTTTAGAAATCAGTTAAGATTAGAAAAAAACAAAAATCGTCTTTTTAACTGTAAAAGCAGAAACATCTGCATGATAATGTATGTACATTCGATTGTAAACCTTAAGGAATGTTAGTGAACGAGGGATAAGAGACATTGAGCGTATTGTATTGTATTGTTACCAGAACTCTGTTCTTGCATGTAATTGATTTCCAGACTTTAATCACAGGCAGCGTTTCATCATTCCAGTGTTTTATGTGTTAACGGTTTCAACATCTGAAGTTTTCTAAGTGTACCATCAATGCGTGGATGGGCCCTATGTGGGGACTGGTATACTTTCATTTCATTTTCATAGCATTTAGACTTCAGATCTAAATAATGTTTGATGCCATTTCTTTGCTTGTGAATTAATTAATTCGATTAGAAGTTCTTGCGAATTTTATTGTATGATTCATGGTGATGGCTTGAAACTTCAATTGCTAAATTATTGAACAAGGTCTTGTAAAAGATTTAATTGAGCACTGAATTTCGAAGTATCTCTGTGGACTCTGTCTTCATGCATTTGAGTTTTAGTATGGTTAAAAGAGTCTTTAGTTTTCATGAATTTGATTGTTAGGGTGCTTAGTGTGTTACCGAGAAAGAGTTTTTGTGAATGATATCCTTGTAAGAAGATTGAAAACTCAGACTAGTAACACGCTGTGTTTTTAGAACAGTTAATTAAATTAGATGATCTGAGTGTTTAAAGTGTGAAAGGAAACATAATCCAATCTCTTGTAAAAGAGTGCTGTAGCCTGTCACAATAGACACTTATCTAGGTAGATGAGATCCTTTTAGGTCTATAGATTGTAGACATGTGCCTCTAAGTTTACCTACCTTTGTTGACATTAAAATTAGTCTAATCTAGACCCCTGGATTGGTCACTACATTTTGGCACCATTGCCGGGGAGGCGCAGCTAGAGGATTTCCAAAAAAAAAAATTAAAAAACATAGATTTAATTTTAATTCATCATTTTAGAAGTCATGTTTACTTATGTCTAGATCTAGAGATGATAAAGGTAGATTCATAAAAACCCCCCATCCAAAAACTAATTCACCACTAGGAGCAGACCCTTTAGGAAAAGTTGAACACACAACACCAGCTGGGAAAGTCACCATACAAACATTAGAGGATAAACAGAAATTAGGGCAAAGACTCACACTCATTGAGAGGCAAATTCTATTGGCACACGAATCACAGAAGAAACATCTCCCTGAATCCTCTATAAAAAGAGAAAGTAGCACAGTAACTCAACAATCTCTCCTTGAACCTACTGACTTTGAAAAATCTCAAGGAGGAGAAAAATCACTAGAACAACTTCTCTTTGAAACAAGTGACACTGAACAAGAAATTAAATCAACAGAGGAACCTATCAAAATGGCTGAGGAAGGAGATGGATCAGCAAGAGGACCACAAAATCAAGGACGAAGAGAGGAGGAAGAGTCAACCTTTAAATTTCCTATTCAAGAACCAGAAGAAGATGAAGAAATAAAAATGAAAAACGTACCTCCATCTGTGCTACCAAAATTTTATGGCATGGCTTCAGAAGAACCAGATTCATTCTTGTTTGAGTTTGACATAGTATGTCGAACATATGGTTACACAGATGATGCCCATAGGCTTAGACTCTTCCCAGCAACATTAAAAGCATCAGCATTAAGATGGTTCATGGGACTTGGTGAACATGCAATAACTGATTGGGATGGCATGAGAAGAATATTCCTAAAGAAATACCAACCTTATTGCAGATCGAAAGATTCTAAGGATGATATCTTTAGGATGAATCAACAAGAGGATGAAAATTTAGAGGAGTATTTGGAACAATTTGTTTACAATTTGCAAAAGTCAAAACATAGGACCATGTCTCTTGATCTGATTCAAACAATATTTTTGAAGGTCATTCGAGAGGAATACTTAGATGATCTTAATTTGATGGGAAAAGGTGATATTTCCACTTTACCTTTCGAAGAAATTGTTGATTTATGTGAAAAGTATTCAAGGAGCAAAGCTAGATATGGAAAAAGAGCTCTATCATCTAAAGCCACAAAATCTGCTTCAGCAAGTGTCACAAGGGCTGAAATAGGAAACCTATTAGAAGAATTCAAAATAGATCTATTAAGTACCTTAGGAACTCAAATTGACACTCTGAAAGCCAAGAAAAGACAAGAAGAGGAAGATCAAATAATGGTTGTCTTTTGTCCAAAGTGCCGGAAGAAACATGCCTTGAAAGACTGCCCATTAGAAAACATTCAAGTTTGTGCCTTTTGTACTGAAAATCATGATATATTTCATTGCTCTAAAGTCAAGATTTTGCAGAATTGTAATGTGGAAGCAGCTAATACAGATATGGAGAATGTGTATTTCATGGGCGCTAAGAGACTGTGGCAACCTAGACCTCCACCTCCATGTATATTTCCAAACCAAATTTTCAATTTCCTGCACAAGGTCAGATGTATGCTCAGAATTCTTCGAATGTGCCCATGCCATGGAAACACCAAAATTACCCACAACAATAATGGAGACCATTTTAGCAGTACTCTCAACAATATCAACCATATCCTCAACCATACCAATAGTATTCTTAGCCATATCAACACTAACATCAGCCACATTGGCAATATCCTCAAACATATCAGCAATATCCCCAATATAAAGTTGTTTATCAACCCCAAAACACTCAACAAGCATTGCCTGCTCCTCCACCAATAAATCCACCTCACTTACAACTCCCATCTAACCAACAACCTCCTAGACCCACTCAGATTCCTGCTCAGCCTGTACCAAATCCAAATAACAAAGCAGAGAGACCAGCCTACAATGTAGATGAGGGATAATCATATCCCACATTACCTTTACAAAATATCAATTTAAGGTCTGGTAAGGTAGTTCAAAAAGAACCTCCAATAGCTAAAAAACAAGAAGAAAATGAAGAAAATGAAAATGGAACTCCAACTCAAAAGAAACAAAATGATGACATCAAAAATAAACAAATACAACCGTTGCATCCACCACCTTTTCCAGAACGATTGGTCCAAACAAAACTTCCCATGTCTATACCATAGTTTGATGTTTTAGATGAGATAAAGAATGTCTATATAAAAATTCCACTATTGAAAGCCATAAAAGACATTCCCATATATACTAAAGAAATCAAAGAACCGTGCCTCAAGAAGCCTACTAGGAAAAGAATTGATCCACAAACTATTCATGTTATTGGACATTTAGTTGGCCTTATGAAAAACACCATTTCAATGGAAAAGTATGTTGATCTTGGTATTCCCAGAGTCACTACAATCATTAACAACATACATATTCCAAACACGTTAATTGACCTTAGGGCCACAATAAATGTGATGACTCTTGAAACAATGAAAACACTGTAGCTCACAAACTTGCAGCACACAACAATTGTTCTAGAACTAGCTGATAGGTCTAAAGTGATTCCTGAAGGGATTTTGGAGGACATAATTGTCTCACTAGACTCCTGGGAGTATCTAGTGGAATTTTTAGTTCTTTAGCCAAAACCTAATTTAGGAGGACACCCTATCATCCTTGGTAGACCATGGTTAGCAACTGCTGATGCATTCATAGGATGTAGATTAGGTAATATGATTATTTCACGAGGAATTGAAAGAAAACAACTCACTCTTTACCCATCAGCATAATCACCATTAGTAGCACACAATTTATGGCTTGATGATAAATACAATGATAAGGAAGAAGTTCAATCTGTTTTTAGCATCAATCAAATCTATGATTTTCAAGAACATTAATGATGATTTGGTAGAATTGGTCCTTTCTCAACTTGATATTTCTGAAGAGTTAAGAAATGACCAATACCATGCTGCAAATGAACTTTTGGCATAGAATTTTCAGGAAACATGCACCATTCAATCTTTGCAAACAACATTTCAAAGCTTTTTTCCCATTCAATCTATCACAAACACACAGAGTAAGACCATAGAGATTAGTCTAGGAAAAACTTTGAACATTAGCACTCACCTAGACTCATCTTAGGAGGAAAAATTGATCCAATTATTGAGAAAATACCAGAAAGCATTTGCTTGGGACTACATCGATATGCACGGAATTCACCCTGAAACATGCACTCACCATATTTACACGGATAGTAATATCAAACCATTGAGGCAACCGCAGAGAAGAATGAATCCTATGCTTCACGATACTGTTAGAGATGAATTACAAAAACTATTGAAAGTCAATTTTATTTATCCTATCTCTAACAGTCAGTGGGTATCCCCATTGGTAGTAGTGCCCAAGAAAAATGGCAAGTGGAGAATTTGTGTTGATTACAGACAACTGAACAAAGCAACCCTCAAAGATTATTTCCCACTACCATTTATTGACCAAGTGCTAGACACATTAGCTGGGAAATCATCATTCTCTTTTCTTGATGGTTTCAGTGGCTATAATCAGATCAGGATAGCCTTAGAGGACCAGGAAAAAACCACTTTTACTTGTCCCTGGGGCACTTATGCCTGTAATGTTTTACCATTTTGACTTTGCAATGCTCCAGCTACATTTCAGAGAGCTATATTAGCTATTTTTGCTGATTTAGTTCATGACTGTGTTGAAGTTTACATGGATGATTTTTCAGTGTATGGTAATTCATTTGAGCATGCATTAGAGAATATTGAAAAAGTTTTGAAGATATGTATTGAAGCTAATCCGTCCCTGAGCAATGAAAAGTGTTTTATGATGTTAAATGAAGGGATAGTATTAGGACACTATATTTCTTCTCAAGGCATTAAAGTTGATCCATAAAAAATCCAGATTATTGTTAATTTTCCAATTCTGAAGACTCAAAAAGAGGTAAGAAGTTTTCTTGGGTATGCAAGCTATTACAGAAGGTT
Source organism: Pinus tabuliformis (assembly GCA_031772625.1). Taxonomy (NCBI): domain Eukaryota; kingdom Viridiplantae; phylum Streptophyta; class Pinopsida; order Pinales; family Pinaceae; genus Pinus; species Pinus tabuliformis. The sequence goes on from CM062818.1 coordinate 1,953,419,599, forward strand.
TATTGAACATTTTAGTAAAATAGCTTCACCTCTGTTTAAACTTCTAGCAAAATATACACCTTTCAACTGGAATGAGAATTGTCAACAAGCTTTTGAAACATTCAAAAAAAAGTTATCAACCACACCAGTCTTAAAAGGACCTAACTGGACCCTACCATTTCACATCTTTACAGATGCATCTGATACTACAGTAGGTGCCTCATTAGGCCAAAAATAAGAGTCTTTCAATTATTCCATCTATTTCATTAGCAAAAATCTAACACCTGCAAAATTAAACTACACAGTCACTGAAAACGAAATGCTTGCCATCATACATGTTGTGAATAAATTCTGACATTATATCACCGGTTATGAGGTTTTTGTACATACTGATCACTCTGCCATTAATTATTTAATGAATAAACCAATCACTAATGGCAGAGTTACCAGATGGCTATTATTATTATAGGAATTTAATATTACAGTGTTAGATAGACCAGGTAAGGAGAATCAGGTGGCAAATTTTCTTTCTAGACTGCAAAATTCAGGTGAGGTTGTTCCGGTTGAAGATTCCTTTCTAGATGAAAATTTATTTGCAATTTCAATAGTGAATCCTTGGTATGCTGACTTAGCCAATTATTTATCCACAGGAAAAACACCTCCATATTTTACTCCAAAGGAAAAGAAGAGGCTGATCAAACAAAGTGCTAGATACTCATGGATTAATGGAGATTTATTTTACAGCGGTTATGATATGATTATTAGACAATGTGTAAGAAATGATGAAATAATTGATATTTTAAAATCTTGCCATGATGAACCGTGTGGTGGGCATTTTGCAGCGAAAAGAACAACATTCAAGATTCTCAGTCTTGGATACTATTGGCCATCTATTTTTAAGGATTCCAAGAAGTATGTGAAAAGTTGTGATAGCTGTCAAAGAATGGGCAGACCAACAGCTACAGATGAAATGCCACTTCAGCCTCAAATACATTTAGAGCCATTTGAAAAATGGGCTCTAGATTTTATAGGACCCATCAATCCAACTTCAAAAGGTAAAAAGTACATCTTAGTATGTACTGATTACGTGACAAAATGGGCTGAAGCCAAAGCACTAGTCCGGGCAACTGAACAAACAATGGTAAACTTCCTTTTTGAAGAAATTTTTGTAAGGTATGGAGTACCAAGGGAGATAGTGACGGATCAAGGTACTCAGTTTACCTCAAATCTGGTCAAAGACATCACAGAAAAATATAAAATCAAGCACAGGAAAAGTACACCTTACCATCCATAGGCCAATGGCCAGGTGGAATCTACCAATAAAACATTGGAAGGAATTATCACTAAGATAGAAGCAATGAACAAAAAGAATTGGGAAGAGAAGCTCAAAGATGCACTCTGGGCTTACAGAATCATGTGGAAAAACACTACAGGATTTACACCATATTAGTTGGTGTATGGAAAAGAGGTAATTCTTCCTATTGAATTTCAAATACATACTTATAAAATGGTTGCAAATTTAGGAATTGATCTCAATGAAGCACAACAAGAGAGAATTATGCAATTGAACCACTTAGATGAAATGAGGCAGCAAGCAGAGGAGACAGTAATCCTAATGCAGAAACAAAGGAAGCAGTGCCATGATGCACACATAAAAAAGAAACAGTTCAAAGAAGGAGACTTGGCTTTACTGTTTGACTCTAAATTCAAAGATCATAAAGCCAATTTACCACACATTGGATGGGCCCATATGAAATAGTTCAAGTCTATGAAAATGGAGAAGGCAACACCTTTCTTGTCAATGGCCATCGGTTGAAACTCTATCATAAGCCCATCAACAAGGAGGATTTTATTCACACTGTATCTCAACAAAGGGAGGTTGAGATATTGCAGCCTTCAGCTATGATATCTCTACCTTAGTTCGTTCAACTTCATTTAAAAAAAAAAACACATAAGAAACAAAAATAACAATATATATATATATATATATATATATATATATATATATATATATATATATATATATATATAAATACAAAAAAAAAAACAAAGAAAAACAAAACAAAACAAAACAATAACGGTTTAGATGTGAAAACCAGACTCTCGCACACTCTAACCCAGAATTCTTACTAGAAAACCAATCATTTGGCTAGTAAGAATTCCTTGTTCTACTTGTTTACTGTTTTGTTCATCACTTAAATAATGATTTGAGGACAAGTCACAGCTTTAGTGGGGGAGAAGAATCAACATTTTTTTTCCCTATCTCATCTCCTCATTTGTAAATCTTCAAAGAATTTGTTTCAGTACTTCAGTATTTCAATAAAAGAGCTGTTTTTGTTTTTGTTCTAATCAAAGGACTTGTTCAAGCAATATGCAGTGGGACCTGTTCAGAAGACTATGTTACCAGTACCAATATTAGAGGGACCTATTCAACAAATATCAGAGGGACCTATTAAAGACTACATTCAAGATACATCAGGCTACTTCAGCAAAGTTTTCAAAGGTTGCTTATCATCAATGCTACATCAACAACAAGGATAAAAGAAGCTGCACAAAAATAGTTCTTCAGAGTTCTTTAGAGTTCTTCAAATTTTAAAGGGACCTGTTATATTCAATTTCATTTCAAAGGGACCTGTTTTGGACAGTGAAGACCAGCCATATTTGGATAGTGAAGATCAGTCCTACCTGTGCACGCCAACTCAGCCATTGTCAGCCAACAAGTGCAATGTATTGGTGAAATTTTTATTTTTAACATTTAAAATTTTTGAATTATTTTAGTGTTAAAAATGATGATTATGATTGCTTGTTATCAATTTCAAAAACCTCTATACCCATCACCCTTGTAACATTCCTAACTACTCAACTCTGCTATCACTCTGATATCATTTCCCATCACACTTTAGCCTATTGCCATATTCCTACTACGATTTTCAAAACTTTTCCTACACCACTCTTCAAACCTTGTCATCAACTCCTCATTTTTAAATCGGCCATCAAGCCTTGTCATTGATCCATCATTTTTCAATCGGCCAAGCACCAACACATAGTAGACAAGTGGTAAACCATTGGAAAGACAAGTGGTAAATCATTGGAAAGACAAGTGTTAAATGATTTCATTCATTTTGAATGTGGGAGTTATAAATAGTCTTTTGACCCAAGTTGGCTCATGAAACATATATCTGTTATCATCACTACAACACTCTTTACATGTATATGGTGTTCTCATGATTGTACCTATGCAAATCAGCACCGCTCCTCTGTCTTTATGATGTGAATGCGCCTTAAAATCTACATTATCATTATAGCAATTGGGTGAAGGTTGGCTGTTAAGTTTTCACTTTATAAAACTCTCAGCTCATAAAACTGCGTTACCATGTGAGTGTTCAAACTCTGAGTTTTAAAGAGGGCCGAGATAGCAGGCGCTACAAAGGGAAAGCATAGCAAACAGGCTTACCACGAGTTTCTACCATCGCCCAAGCAATTAAAGAAGGAAACCCTGAGAATTGAGGGAATTACCAGGTTGGCTAAGTGGAACGCAGGAAAACAGGTAACACATTGAAAAACCCTGATTGAATTGTTAAGCATAAACAAAAGGGTTAGAACAGAGATTTTTTTTTTTTTAAATCACCAATAGTGCAGAGCCTGAAACATTTGATATTTCACAATATCATGATGACTGTGTCACGATTTTAAGGGAAAAACACTGGTTATCCTTTCTAGAGAAATTCAATGGAAACAATGAAGAAGTGAGAAAGCAGTTTGCATTCACATTCAATGGAGAGAAAGCATTAATAGGAAACTTCTCTTTTAGAATTTCAGAGGATACCATAGCACAAACATTGGGAATCAATCCAGAAGGGGAAAGTATTTCAAAACCAAAAAATTTAAGGAAAAATCATGGACTCAGTTTATGTCTAGGTCAAGGGCTTCCTCTGTCAACTGGAAAAAGGGTGTCCCCAGAAGTTGGCTAATTCACCCTTGGGACGAAATGGTATAAATTATTCAAAAATTTGTTACATGTGAAGGACGTTACAATATAGTATACCTATATCACATCAAACTTCTGTTGCACTTAAAAGGTCAATTCACCATCAGTTTACCCTACTTCCTCTTACAGAGTTTGACTAAAATGTCGAAGACCATTCAGAAACGAAAGGGTAATGAAGATAAGAGTTTGTGTCATTTTGGGTTGATCAAAATTCTAATTGAATTTGAGTTCCAGAGGAGAGGAAAAACATGGAAAGAATTTTTAATTTCCAATCAAATTAAAGAAGATGAACAGGAACAACAGCAAGAACACACCGAGTTTATGCTTGATATTGATGAGGAAATCCCTAAGCGTAAGTCAAGCAATGTTCCTCAACCCAGTAGTGGTGTAAAAACAAGAAGGATGAGGCAAGAAACTACCAAGAAAATTGAACAAGACAAAATCTTCACTACTTACATGAGAAGATCAAGGAGAATACAAAAGAACCAAACACAAGATGATCAACCAGTGTCAAATGAAAATGCACCAATGGGCATTGAAAGCAGTGCTCATTCACGGCCAGAACAGGAAGAAGAAATGGAAATCGAGAGTAACAAGGGAGAAAGAAAGAGCCAGCACCTACAAACAAGAAACAGATAAGGTTAGAGAAACAAATTGAAGAGCTAAAAGAGGAATTGATGGAAGCAAACATGTTGGAGAAGGTCATAAAGAAGGAAAATGAAATGTTGAGAGCTCAGAGCAAGAAGATTTAGCAAAAAAATGAGAAATTGAAGAAGCAAATCAAAGAACTTAAGGTTGATCAAACTGAAACATGTAAATGGGCGACAAAATGGTACACTCAGAAAAAAGCTCTCAAAGAAAAATATAAGAAACTGAAACATGAGTTCCAAGTTCCAAGTTCAGAAGAATGCCCAAGTTCAGAGGAGTATAGATGTCTTGCTACAAGCGGCAGAGGCACAAGCAAGAACAAAATATAAAGGGAGCACATCAAGAGCACATCAGGATTAGCATGAGGACATGCTAAATCATTGAGCTTGGGGGAGATGTTGGTACTATTTTATTGCCATTATTATCTTATAAAAATCCATCATTCATCTATCATTTTCTCCCATAAACCCCTCATAGTCCATTGAAATTGATCAATTAAGCATTATAATTGTTATTTTACAATAAATTTAATTTGTGGATTTTTATGTTAAAAATTAGAAATTTTCAACAAAATTACGAAATGTCATGACTTCCTATAATTGGTTTATGTTGTGACACGTGGCATGGCAGGAAAATCAAAACAGATGATAGGGACACGATCACAAATGTACATACATGGTGAAAGATCTATTTAGCATCGCATCTGGAGCTCTTGGATACATGGTCAATACTGGTCAAACCCAGCCTTTTTGGTCATAAAAGAAGAAAAAATCCAAAGTTACCTAAACTGATTTCGTTTTGTTTTAGAAATTAGTTAAGATTAGAAAAAAACAAAAATCGCCTTTTTGACTGTAAAAGCAGAAACATCTGCGTGATAATGTATGTACATTTGATTGTAAACCTTAAGGAATGTTAGTGAATGAGGGATAAGAGACATTGAGCATATTGTATTGTATTGTTACCAGAACTCTGTTCTTGCATGTAATTGATTTCTAGACTTTAATCACAGGAAATGTTTCAACATTCCAGTGTTTTATGTGTTAACAATTTCAACATCTAAAGTTTTCTAAGTGTACCATCAACGCGTGGACGGGCCCTACGTGGGGACTGGTATACTTTCATTTCATTTTCATAGCATTTAGACTTCAGATCTGAATAGTGTTTGATGCCATTTCTTTGCTTGTGAATTAATTAATTCAATTAGAAGTTCTTGCGAATGTTATTGTATGATTCATGGTGATAGCTTGAAACTTCAATTGCTAAATTATTGAACAAGATCTTGTAAAAAATTTAATTGAGCATTGAATTTCGAAGTATCTCTGTGGACTCTGTCTTCATGCATTTGAGTTTTAGTATGCTTAAAAGAGCCTTTAGTTTTCATGAATTTGATTGTTAGGGTGCTTAGTGTGTTACCGAGAAAGAGTTTTTGTGAATGATATCCTTGTAAGAGGATTGAAAACTCAGACTAGTAACACACCGTGTTTTTAGAACAGTTAATTAAATTAGATGATCTGAGTGTTTAAAGTGTGAAAGGAAACATATTCCAATCTCTTGTAAAAGAGTGTTGTAGCCTGTCACAGTAGACACTTATCTAGGTAAATGAAATCCTTTTAGGTCTATAGATTGTAGACACGTGCCTCTAATTTTACCTACCTTGGTTGACATTAAATTTATTCTAATCTAGACCCCTGGATTGGTCACTACACTTTTGATGGATCTTGCTACACAAAAAATGAGAAATACATGAAAAAAGTGATTGCAATCATGTTTTCATGTATTAGGGCCAATCAAAAGTATGTAATGTTGGTACTCCTTGGACGAGGAATTAAATTTTTCATCCTGAAAGTAATCCCGCTTAAAATCTGAGTTAAACCTTAGGGAGATAAGTTGAAAATGCAAGTTGAAAAGTAGTTTTATTATTTTATTAATTTTAAATCTTTTTACCCTTTTACCCAAAAAATGGTGAATCATCCCCCATGGTTCACATCATTGTTGGGATGGGGTCCCTTGGGTTAGTTTGGGGTTAAGATAACCCAAATTTTGGTACAATTTTGTAAATGATGTAAAGTCTCCACGACTTGTGGATGCAGAGCGCATAGTTGAATAAATATCAAAGGGGCTTAGCCCCTTGTTTTGGATAAGTTTTGAGTCAGTTTTTGAGATTCACCCATGGTCCGTAGACCATGGAATTATATGAAATAAAACTCTATAAATAGTGAGTCTTAGTGAAAGGAAGAGGTAACTAGATGGAACTAAGATAGAGAATTTGGTTGATTGAAGAGTCTTGGGTAGGAGCTAAGGCAGGAAGGCTCTGCTTCCTGCGATTAGATAGAGAAAGAAAGGCTCCGCAGTTGAGTGTACTGAGGCCTAGGTAGAGTCCATAGCTGAGTGTGTGAACCCTTGCAGCTATGTGCATAGGGCAGTTTGAGTCTGTAATCTATGAATTAAGATCAATAAAGACAAGTTTCTAAAAAATTATTGAGTATTTTTGTTCATGTCTATTTATGTTATATGCCGCTGATGAATGACCTGTTTTATGAAATATTTATTGAATGCTATGCAATTATTTTGAATAAGTCTTAATAATGTATGAAATGCATGTTTAAAAACTTCTGTGAAGACTCTGGTGATTCCTCTTATGTTTACTAACGAATTAAGTATATCTGCATGAACACCAATTTAGGATTGCTTTCTGATGCTCATAAGTAGGTAGATTGACAGCTAAAGGTCTGCAAGGACTGATCATGGACCTTCACGAAGGTCTGAAGGCCGTTTCAAAAGAGTTAAAGTAACAAGACCTAGGATTCTACCGATCTGTGCAAATGCAGATCTAAGGCGTTGAAAGACAACACACTAGTCTCTGGATGAAAAAACTTGGTTCTTGCATCCCCCCATACTGCTTCGGGTGAGACTGAAGCCTATGCTACGTGGATTGTTGCCGAAAGGGCTAGTAGTGTAGGGTTTTGTTGGTTGGCACAACTAACTTCGAACCTAGGTTAGGACCCCCTAAGCTAAAAATTGTTCTATTGCCAGGATCGGGTTTTTCTTGAAAGAGATGTGTGATGTCACATCATTGGAACCTGACCAAGAAAGAAATTGAAAAGCGGTTTGATCAGAAGATTCATGAGTTCGTGGTGCAAGAAAATAGGAATCCATGCTTGTCAAAGGAAGAGTGGTTGAATAGGTATATGTATACAGAGATACACGATATCTTCTTTTGCACCTTCCCCGTTGAATTGTATGGGTGGTTAGCTAAATTGATAAAGAGCCTAGGAAGGTGGAAGCTCAATAGTCCTATAATGTAGACTCTAGAATTAGTGCGATGACTAGAAGCCTCTGAAAACAAGATCGTGTGGGTTGTTGATCATTGGCTTGACCAAATTCTAGGAGGATTTGTTACAGAATTTGTAATTGATACCTTAGTTAGCTATAGCAAAGTGGAGCGAAGATTGTTCAAAGGACCACGAGGTAAGTATTTAAGATCATAGGATACTTGGATAAAAATGTTGTTGTGTGAAAAATGGGTGATGCCATTACCTTGATGTTTGGAGCTATGCGAAGTGGAAGATTCTTTAGAAATCATGAAGGATCAGGACCAGAGTATAGTCCCTTGCTTGGACCTCCTTCAAGTGATGACGAAGGGGCGGGGAAGACTATACCGGATAGTGTTGTTAAAGTAATCTCTCAGAGGATTCCTAGAACAAACCATCCATCCAATCCACTGCATACACCTTCGCCCACCCCTCCACCTCCATATCCACCTTTCAATATGGAAAATGCAATGAATATGTCAGTCTTCAAGGGCATAGGAAGTGAAGATCCAGAGTAGTTTTGGTTTGTTACAAATGTTGTATGGACAATGCAATAGATTACTGATGACGATATAAATAAGGCATAGTTGGTTACCTCTTTACATGATCACGCGCTAACTTGTTACATTGAGTATTGTTTTGATAATCCTCTTGCAATGCTAGTAGAGACTAAGACGGCTTTCAACAAAGAGTTTAGTAAACCTAAGTCTGACTCATAGTGAGTAATTGATTTTAAAGAGATCATGATGAGGGTTGAGGAGACACCTTGGGAATTTGATTAGAGTTTGAAGTATTAGATCAGAGAGGCTAACATGCAGATCACAGATAGCCAGCATCGCGAATGGTTTATAGCATTGCTTTTTCCCCACTTGATAATTGCTCTATCACAACAGAGGATAGAAACATAGGAAGAAACCTTGGAGATCAAAATGAGGCTGCATACATCACCTATTTAGAATACAAACCCAGGAGTACAAAAAATCCACTCACAGTTAGAAAGGTTACACTTAAAAATACATAGTTTGAAGAAAGACAAGGAAATTAAGCCTAAATTGCATGTGGAAGTCTGGTGTTTGAAGTGCAAGGGCCATGGGCATGATAAAGATCATTGTCCCATGTACATGAATTATATTACAAGAGGGGGGATGATTCCCCTATAACTAGAAGCCCTAGTAGGGCCAATCATAGGGGCTACACTGTGGTGCACAATTTGTCAAGTTACTGGGTAACAAGCGACAGACAATTTCCATCTACTTCAGAAGTTCGTTCAGACACCCTAGCAGTTGTTCTGTAATTTCTACAAATCTATGGGCCCCGATGAGTGCCATAGTTGAAGCTATGAGCTAATGATGGAAAGAACCCCTACGTACCGTATACAAGAAAAAACTCGGCCTCTAGATCAAGGCGCCGGAGGAGCGCGTGAAGGTTATCAGGGTCAAGGATGGGGCTAAGGAGAGGAGGACTTGGTAGAGGTTGCAGTAAGATTATCTTCTACAACCATAGATAGCCAAGGTACTATGTGCGAGACTGTCAAAGTCCTACACACCCATCATGTCAATATTGTAGACAGTTTGACCATACTATAGAAGAATACCCAGTGCTAATAGCTAAAATGCAAGAGAAGAAAATGCAGCCTTAGCAGCCTACGCAGAATTTAGAAATGATGAGGGTTAAGCGCCATGAGGAAGATCAAAGAATTAATATTGTGCTATGAAGTGGAATGACGACTGGTGCTGATAAAGGTAAACAACATGAAGAAGAAGGATAGGTTTGCAAAGCGCCAGAAAAAAGAAACCGACTTTGATTTGGATCATGCTAAGGAAACATTTATGGAAGCCAAGAAGAGCTTCTTGAAGGCCTCCACCTCAGGAAGCTAGGGAAAGATACAAAAACTCGACGCACCTGCAGATGTTGGTCCTTCTGTACTCACTACATTTTTGGAGACCTGCATGAAACTATTGTACGATAGCAAGGCTGTGAAAGGCTTGTAGGAACTAATAAATAAATGTGCCAGCAAGGAAAAGGCCCCCGATGAACACCGCGCAGTCAGAAAGATTGGTAAGAATAAGGCACGAATAGGGAGAGAGATGACGTTAATGGTGTAGATAGGTGATTATGAGATGGACAAAGTCATTTTGGATTTTGGGTCCGATGTGAATGTTTCACTGAAACAGACATGGGAAAGGATGGGGAGGCCTGTGCTGCAGTGGTCTCCGATTCAGCTTAGGATGTCAAACCAACAGAATATCATCCCCATGGGATGGTTATATGTAGTAACAATTGATATTAAAGGTGTGAGTGCAGCGACTGACTTTGAAGTTATAGGAATTGTTGATGAGAGTAATCCTTACCCCACACTCTTGGGAATCAATTGGGCTATTGGTATGAATGGGGTCATCAATTTGAAGAAAAGGATGATGTCATTTGAAAGAAAGTCAGTTAGGGTTGTAGTTCCTTTGGACCCTATAGAAGGGGCTCACTATACTGAACCAATCTACGATTATGAAGAAGGTGATGATGAACTACATCAAGTTTACAAAATAATAGCATGAGATTAGGACTAGATCAATCTGACAACAGATGGGTGCATCGCATGGGACTGAGAGAGTTCTAACACCTTTGATTCAGATGAAGAGTTAGAGCATTGGCAGAATCGCTTACATGAAGTTTCTACTTTGCGATGCAATATGATGATGAATTCGTTGCGCTGTGTTTCGTCAGAGGTAAGAAAGTTACCTTATTATGATGGTTTAATTGATGTAGATCTGTTTCTTGATGAATTTGAGCGAGAAGTCTCTAAGGACCATCACTTCCAAGCATTAGAGATGGCACTGCACGATATGCCTGCATGATGGTGGGGTATGCATAAGGATAGTTTTGTTGGATGGCGAGATTAAAAAAGAATTATGAAGCTATGGTTTGGGTGTGCTAACACTATAATGACTAAGAAGCATAATGGAAGGGACGATCCACACAATCACCTAGTGAAGTGGACTAAAGCATGGGGAACATAACCGTGGTCAGAATGGGTACACATATTTTGTCATACCTTGAACACAATTCCCATTAACTGGTATCTGGAAATGGAGCTCTGCCATGGCAGTGCAGAGTGGGATCTATTGAAAGAAGGGTTCTTATTGAATTTCAACTTTGGAAATGGCTTTGCAAGAATTGATGAAGCTCTACAAGAGATTAAGCTAATTATCTTCAGAACACTAAAGGAACCTATGGAATGGACCCAACCAGACTGGAGCACCCAGTTGCGCCACACATTAGAATGCTATAATGTGATTGCTGAAGAGGGAGAAGAAGACCCAAGGAACATCAATATTCCAAAGGAAGAAGGGCATCGCTAAGTCGAAGGACCCCAAATAGAAAACCCGAACATCTCTGCACCTCTGAAAACAAAGCAAGTAAACATTGGCACTAAGGAAGAACCAAAGTTCACAAAAATTAGAGATTACTAGGATGACGCTACTGTAGATAAAGTTGTTGAATTACTCTGTGAATACCAACATCTCTTTCCAACTAAGTTTTCATATCTAAAGGGAATAATCGATGATTTGGGCATTATGAATATAACACTAAAGTTGGACGTGAATCCTATTAAACAGAGGCCTTACCATCTTAATCCTAAGTATAAGGAAAATTTTTCCAGGAGCTGGATAAGATGCTAGAGGCAGGCATCATAGAACTTGTTAAAGAATCTGATTGGGTGAGCCCGATGGTGGTTCAAGAAAACAAACAAAAGGGAGAAATAAGGATCTGTGTAGATTTGCAGAAGCTTAACGATGCATGTGTCCTCAATCCATTTCTAATGTCGTTCATAGACAAAGTGTTAGACAATATTGGAGGGCAGGAAGACTATTCCTTTACTGACGGGTTTTCAGGTTATCATCAAATCAAGATCGCGCCAGAAGATAGAAGAAAAATGACCTTCGCAATAGAGTGGGGTTGTTTCCAGTACACTTTGAAGCCACTTGGACTAAAGAATGTGTTTGTGATATTTTCCCCCGTAGTCATAACAACATTCAAGGATTTCACTCATAAGTTTTGGGAGGTATACTTTGACGACTAGACAGTGTTTGGATTAGTGAAGTGCCATGTAGCAAGTCTTCGCTTGATGCTAGATACATGTCACAGAAACTAGATTACGTTGAATTTGAAAAAATACATATTTTGTGTTCCTTTTGGGGTCTTGCTAGGTCATGTTGTGTGCAGGAAAGGATTGATGGTGGGCCCTACAAGGATTGCAATAATTGTGAAATTGGAGACCCCTAGGAATGTTAAGCAGTTGTGCACGACGTTAGAACATATAGGATACTATAGAAGATTTATTAAAGCCTATGCTCAAATTACCTTGCCCATGGAGAAACTGCTAAAGAAGGATGCGACATTCTGTTGGGACGAATAATGTCAATGCATCTTAGATGTGTTCAAACAAAATATGGTCACTGCACCGATCCTAGTATTCCCCGATTGGAAAAAGGAGTTTCATATTCATGTGGATTCTTGCATTGCAGTAGGTGCAATACTAACACAAGTTGGTGAAGGAGAACTAGACTATCCTATAGTCTTTGTAAGTAGGAATTTATTGAAGGCTGAGAAAAATTATTCAATGACTAAGCGCGAAGGGTTGGCCATGGTCTACGCATTGCCAAAATTCTGGCATTATCTATTAGGAGGAGATTTCAAAATGTATACAAATCATTCTGCCTTAAAATACTTGGTCAACAACCCTGTGTTGGGGGGGGGGATTTGTAGATGGTTATTATTATTTCAGGAGAATGAATTTGAAGTCATTATGAATCCAGGAAGGTTAAATGTGGGACCTAACCATCTGTCACAGATTGAAACAAGCGAACAACCTAGTAATCAAGTGGAAGGATTTCCAGATGTGCAGCTATTGGGCGCAGGATCCCCCAAGGGTAGTTTTGGGCCTTAGAGCCCATATTTTGGTCCAAGTTTGTAATTCCAATGTAAAGACTCCGCATTTTGTTGGCATGGAGTGCATAGTTGTTAAAGAGTCATAGGGTTTTCCGCCCTTATTTTGATAATGTAATGTCAATTGTAGAAGATCTACCCATGGTCCACGGACCATGGGATTGTATAAATGGAGCAAAGCTCTAAGTAGTTAAGGCATCACAAAATTTCTAGGGAATGATGATCTATACGAGATAGATCTGAAGTGTAAAATCTAGTTTGGGGTCATAGCATAGGAAGAGGCTTTGCAACTGAGTGCGTGGACCCCTGTAGCTAAGTGCGTAGGGCAAGTCGAGTCTGTAATCAGTTGGAAGTATTAATAAAGAGAAGTTTCTATCAATTCTGTGACTTTATTTCCTATTTTATGCATCTGTTATATTGGCTATGAATTTCACTTCTAATGCTTATATGATGTGCGAATGTATATAATTGTATTGGTTAAGTGAATGCAAGTAAGAATATTTGTTACATTAAGATAACTAAGATCTGATAATAAGATAAGTAGGATACTTGGCATAGTTTGGGAAATAGCGCAGTTCATTGCCATAGCAACGTGAAAGTGCAAAGGCCGATTGTAACACTTCATGAAGGTACTGAAGGTTAGAAAAGGGCATGAAGTGACCTATGCGAAGGCAAGTCTAGTTGGAATAAACCAACATCACATCCATCTCAAGGGTGCAAAAACTTGGTTCCAACATCCCTCCATACTGCTTTGGGTGAGACTTTAGTCCACGCTCTACGAGCTGATGCCGAAAGTGCCAGTAGTGTAGGGATTTGTTTGGCTTAATAACTCTAAACCTAGGTCAGGCCCCCATAAGCCAACAACAGCTCTTTGCAATGCATGTACTAGAAGACCATTTTGCAGATGTTATTCACTTCTTGACTACAGGGATGACACCGGGACCGAAATATGCATAGAGATGTGTGATATCATATCATTGAAATCCAACTAAGAAAGAAATTGAAGGCTAGTTGGACATAAGAATTCACGAGTTCGCAGTGCAGGAGAACAAAAATATGCAACTGTCAAAAGAAGAATGGCTAGACAACTACCTGTATACAAAGGTCCATGAAATATTTTTCATGTCCTTCCCTACTGAGCTATACGAGTGGATCATGAAGCTAGCCAAGGAAGATGGGAACTTGATGGCCCTATTGTGTGGACCCTAGAGCTAGTGTGAAGGTTGAAATCATCAGAGGATAAGATCGTGCACGTTGTTGATCATTAGCTTGATCGTATTATAGGAGGATTCATTATTGAGTCCATGGTTGACACCTCAGTTAGATATAGTGAGGCAGAGTGGTGTTTTCTCAAAGGACCATGGGGTAAGTATGTAAAGTATTTGAATACTTAGATTAAAATATTGTTGTATGAAAGGAGGGCTATGTAGTTACCTTGATGTTCGGGGCTACGTGAAGCGGAAATATTTATAATAATGAAGGAAATAAGGGTCCAGAAAATAGCCCCTTGATTTCACCTCTGCGAGGGGATGAGTAATAACTCGAGAAGGTCTCTCCGTAAAGTGCTATTCATCTGATAAGACAAAGAATTCTATGAATTCCACCTCTGCCCACACCACCATCCCCTCCATCTTCACCCGTACCAACTCCACCACCACCACGATTCAGTATGGAAAACACAGTGAAGTTGCCTGTGTTCAAAGGCTTGGGAAATGAGGATCTGGACCAATTATGGTTTGTTGTAAGGGCTATATTGATGCAGGAGCATCTGGACTTAGCCAGCAATGTGAAATTTTGTTCACATGTTGTGGCTAAACAAGTTGAATTTCATTGACCTGAGTGGTCAAAAGTCAATTTTACTAAGAGGATTGGATCTCTCAAGAAATGAGTTGTATTTCATTATTGTAATAGTTAGAAATTGTCTTATTTTGGATTCAAAGATAAGTTGTTAGCATAGGTGTGTGATAGAGCTTGAAAATTGTTAGAATGTTTAAAAATAGAGATTGAGTTGTTAGGCAGGATTGTATTGATAAAAAGAAGAAAAATGTAATGTAGATTTATTAGCAAGGATGAGAGAGGATTGAGGAAGCGAGAGTCAGGTGACAGAGTGAGGACTTCCATTTGGAACATATGTATTTTAAAATCATTGTAATCGAGCCGGAGGGAGAGACTCTGTAACCATTTTTTATAATGAATAATTGATGCTATGTGTATGTCTAAATAAGGATGTTGTGGAAACTCTCGTTTGACTTCTGATTATTCGTATTCAGGACAACATCAATATTTCTCTGTTTTCATGTTTTATGTTATAAAATACAGAGTTAAGCGGAAACCATAGGTATTTAGTGTTATTACTATTATTGATGTCTGCTTAAGTCCCAACCATTGATCTAAGTTCCAAACAACGGTGCAAAACCCCGCCAACCATTGGATTAACCCTTATTGCATCGCAATGTTTGTTTACAACGGAGCGGACCTCAAGCCTTGAGGAATTGCGATGTGTGATCATCACAATATTTCATCGCAGTAAAACATTAGTGTGTGGTTGGATCACGGCCATAAGATGTTGCAAAGTGATCACCAAAATATCACATCTCAGAAAGCCTTTGTGTGTTATCGGACCTCAGGCCATAAGACAATGCAACGCGTGATTGCAGTCCATCGCATCACAATATTTAGTTGGAAAGCACTGGGCCTAAAACTATAGCGATTTTTTATTATGATACTTAATCTGGACTGTTGGATCAAAGGTGAGACGATATAAGGAGAATCAGGAGCATTTCTATTGAAAAGGGGAAATACTAGTGTTTGGGTTTTTACCAAGGAAATCCAATCAGAGCAGTAAAAGGGAGGAACTACAAGGGAAGTAATAAACGTGGGGCTTATTTTTGAGATTTCTCAAAAAAATTGATTCCTGCATCATTCGTGGTATCAGAGCATAGAGAGATTGAAGTTGATTATGATAAACATGCCGCTAAGGAGAGGAGCTGCCATTGGTTGAGGAAGGCCGGAAGCAAATGCAATTCTATTGGAGGAGATCCAAAGTCTATGTACGAGGATGGAAACAATTGAGACTACTCAAAGAAGAATAGCTGATGAAGGGGATGACAGTGCTAAAGAAGAATCTTCTAAGGAAGAAGAAGAGGAGGAAAATGAAACTATCAGAGTTGTTAAGATGCTGGCGAAAGTAAGAGGAAAACCAAAGGTGGAAATTCCTACGTATGAAGGGAGTCTCAATGTAGAAGAGATAATGGATTGGATTAGGTCATTAGACAAATATTTTGAATATGAAGAGGAAGCTGACAATAAGAAGAGGAAGCTAACGATAAGAAGAAGGTGAAATTTGCAGTTACCAGATTGAAGGGTCATGCAACTATTTGGTGGGATGAGCTGCAGACGTCCAGAATGAGGAAAGGAAAGTCCAAGATCAAGCAATGGGACAAATGATAAGTAAGATGAAAGCCAAATTTATGCCTAAAGATTATCAGTTAAATATTTTTAAACAGTTACAAAATTTAAGGCAAAAAGGAATGTTTGTTAAAGGATACATAGAAGAGTTTTTTAGATTGAGTATTAGAGCAGGACATGAAAAAGATGACATGGAGAAGGTAGCCAGATATATCAATGGCTTACGATATGAAATACAAGATGAGATCAACTTGTTAAATCTGAAGACTATTGAGGATGCCTATCAAGTGAGTTTGATGGTAGAGGAGAAGATGTTGAGAAAACATAATCAGAGGAATAGAGGAAGAAGCTCAGTAAGCGGTAGAGGAACTACCAGACCAAGGGGACAACAACATCAGCATGAAGCAGGACGTTCAAGTGGCAGACCACCATAGAGAGGGGATTTTAATAGAGGAAGACTTTTTCCCAGAGGAAGAGGCTGAGGAAGAGATTTTCAGTGCTACACATGTGGAGAATGGGGACATGTGTCATGGGACTATCCTCATAATAAACTAGCAAGTCAGAGGAATGCGAATGTGGCTGAGGCAAAGCTAGAAACACCTCGACTTAAGGAAAAGGAAGAACCCCCTGAAGTAGGAGAATCCATGTTGTTGAGAAGGACATTTCTTAAGACAGAGAAAGAGATTAAAGAACCAGCTTAGAGGAATAATTTATTCAAAACTACCTGTAAATCCAAAGGTAAGTGTTGTAAAGTAATAATTGATAGTGGAAGCACTAATAACCTTGTTTCTATAGAGATGGTGGACAAGATCCGACTAGCGAAGACAGTACACCCTACTCCTTACAAAGTTTCATGACTATAGAAAGGACATCATATTATTGTGACAGGACAATGCAAGGTTGAAATATAGATTGGTATGTGGGTAGGAAACCTATAGAAACTCATTCCTTCAATAATGCATCATGTAACAAAATTATGATAATATTTTGAAAATAAAAATAAAAATAATTGAATGTCAATGTTTCTTTTGAGTTAAGCAATATTAAAAAGGAAATGTAATTGTTTTTGAGTTGAGTTTGATGTTTTCCTTTGTCTAATTAGTATGGATAAAACTGCTCTTTTAGCCTTGTAGCAGATTGGGAGTATTAGTTTGCCAAACTTTGGAAAATCACAGTGACAATCATGAGGGGTGGTTTCAATTAAAGAGAGTCCATATAATCATCAATGATGTCAATTATCATATATGTTGTGAAAACGTCTATCATGGGAAAACTTTGTGTACATAGATAGGAAGACTTTTCTTATGACACAAGCACGAGGCTAATTGGAACTTGGAGAAAAGGATGGATCTACAGAAGAAGAAGTTGGAGAAGAAGAGGAAGAGGATGGAGCAAGAGAAGGTGTGCCAAAGTTCCTTCTGAGATAGCTTGGGATGTTAACAAAGCCACCAGGTCTATGAATGAGGCCTCTTATCCTTTTTTACAATTTTTCTTTCTTCTTTTTACTTCTTATTCACATGCATCTCTTATTCTTGTTTTTCCTATTTCTACATTTAGTATTGATGCTTATTTTGTTGTAGTATTGGGTTAAATGATTGAAGTGAGTTATTTTTAAAATTATTTATAGAGGCGCAAGAATTATTCATCCTTACAATAGCTTTTAAAAATTATATTCATCATTGAGCTACTTGGATTGGTTTACTAGTTCACAAATCTAGAATTTCTAGAGGTCCCTTGTAGAAAAAAGTACTAATTTTCTGTTATTTTTTAGAACATGTTAATGAGCCTCAATTGATTTGATTCCACTTGTATTAGGTCACAAAGAAATTCAAGTAAATAAAAAATTTTACCCCAATGCATTTTCTCTTGATTAGGTTAGGCATTTGATAGATTAACCAGCTCACTAGTTCTTGAATTTCTAGTTTTTAGAGTAGTAATTTTCTGCTATCTTTTAGCATGTGTTAACAGATCTATTTTGGAGTGATTCCACTTGGAATGGAGTCCTAAGACATAATAAATTAATATAAAAAATTGTCCCATCCAATTTTCATTTTATTTACTTGGTCATTCAGTGAATTATCTCCTCCTATAGCAATTTTGTTTCACTTGTAGCAATTTTGTTTTGCCTGTAGCAACCTCATGTAGCACTCCTATAGCACGTGCAAACTTAAACAAATTTGCTCAAAAACTTGGCTTTTGTCTCTTAGGATTGAATCATAACCCCTAGTCTCTAAATCCATGCTTGAGTTAGGACATGCCTTTTTAGAAATTAGATTAGGCCTATTTATTTGAATTCATGCTCTTAGGATTTCAATTACAAATTATTGTTCTTGCCTAGAATTAATTTCTTTTCAAAGTAAAATTTCCATTTCTGAAATTAGTTTAGGTTTTGATTTCATGACATTTGCTCCATTACACCAGATCAATGAAAGAAGGACACATTGTATGTTGCACATATAATGTCGACACCTCTTAAGTTTGTACAAACCTCGAGTTGATAATTTAAGTTGGTAGCCTTGGGAGCTGTAGCATTCTTGTTGCAATACTAGGGCTCATCACTTTCATTGATCCAGGTCTGGGTGTGACAAAGGACTTGTTAGACTCCGTCTTGTCAACTCGCTGCAGTCAAATTCACCAAGGTTCATTTCTCGTCACTGGCAGTCATTAAATGCCATTTTGATTAGAAGAGTCATTTTGTGTCTTGAGTCCAGGGTTTTATTTGCAGACTAGAGGAAGGTTCAGAAAGTTTTTATTTTTATTGTCAATAGTGTGAAATTGTTTCTTCTTCAAAACACTGTTTTGAAGAAGAAATCATCGAATGTATCTTTTCACCATGTAGTTTCTCAGTTGTAGAGGCTGGTTCTCCTTGTCAAAGTTTAATATTAATTATCCCTACAAGTGAACAAAGAAAATCCCTCATTCAAAGTCAGCAAATTAAAAAAGGAAATTGGAAAACAGAGTTTGTAATAATGTGAAAAAGTGCTGAGCCAAGACAGGCCACCATCCCTGCAAGCAGACAAAGAATCAGGAGTTATTTTATTTCAATGTTTGATATATATTCAGAAACGAGTAAAAGGAGAAAAACTCATTGATCTACTTCAAGATGGCGTAGAGTTGAGCTTACAACAATGCAATGTTAAGGTGCTATGAGAAGTTTCAATTGCAAGGATGGAATGGGCGAAATCATGTGGTATTTTGTTTAGAACGGTCTGGAGTTTGTTCTCTGTTTCAGGTTTTAGTTCGCCTCTTTGTCATTTGGTTTCACAGAATAGGAGAAATTGTGCTTATCAGGTTCAGCCTTCGAATCAGGTCTGTGCTGTGGAAACTGGTTGGTTGGCTTAGGTATGAATCAGTGGCCAACTCTCATGGCCATTCTAAGCACTGTGGAATGTGTGAAAATTCAGACTTGCATAGAGGAATCTGGAGGTGTGAGTCCATGAGTGGTTTTCTCTGTATATCTGGAAATGGAAAGCATGGGAGACATTTCATTTTCACCAATTTTCAAAGCAGAGGTAAAAGTGCAGATTACAAGGGCGAAAATCAGTTTTCAGTACTGTGGAGCAGAGTTGGAGGTGTGCGCTACGCACTGGGATAGCGCGCTACGCACTCAGTCTAGCACAAATTTTGTTTGTATTCATGTGACTAGATCGTGTCTAATCGCCTCTAAAGCTTACACGCAATTCGATTATATATAACTAGCTTAGCCACCCAGGTGAAAAGGGATTGAATCCCCACCCTTCAAAAACGGTGAAGTTAGAATTTCATGAACTGTTTGAAGCTTTGAATCTGAAAGTTTATGGTTGTGGCCAGCGGATATTAGTTCTCTCCCATGGCTTTGGAGGCGACCAATCGATGTGGAAATATATTTTTCCATACCTGGTGCCTGATTTCAAGGTCATAGTATTCGATATGATATTCTTTGGCAGTGTCAATCCCAACCATTTTGACTTTGAATGATATACTGGTTCACTCTCTGCTTATGCGAATGACCTCCTCGCCATTTTAGATGAGTTTAAAGTAGATCAGTGTGTGTACGTAGGTCATTCAGTTTCTGCTATGGTGGGCTGTCTTGCCTCCATCAAAAGTCCAAGTACAGGATTGTTTGAAAGATTAATATTACTATGCGGTTCCCCAAGGTATTTAAATGATGAATCCCATGAGGGAGGATTCGAATGTGGAGACATTGATGGAATCTTTAGTGCAATGAAATCCAACTATTCAGTATGGGTTTCAGGATTTGTTCCTCTACTAATTGGCATGGATGAACCATCTCTGGTATAGGAATTCAGTAGTAAATTGATAAATATGAAGCCAGAAATCGAACTTGTGTTGCAAAAGCCATTTTCCAGAGTGATATGCGATGTGAAGACCCCGTGGGACATAACGGTTCCATTGAGCATGCCATATTACATGCAGTGCAGCCTTGGAGGAGAGAAGAATTTGGCGCACATCCTTGACACCTGGCCCTTCACTTCATAATATCTTGCGAGCGAAGTTGTTAAATTTCCTCCTTGTAATAATAAAAGGGCGAAGGAAGGTGAAAAGTCAGAACACTAAAGCCAAGAATAAACAAAGACATCTGTCACAATAGAAGAATAGGATTCGTATTCCTATTTATGACTTCAGTTAGTAATACAAATGGGGTCTACGCTCCAATTTTTAGTCTTTTTGGTTAGTCATTAGAGAATTTCGAGGAGAAGGTTGTTCTCTGTTCTATTTTTGTAACTTCAGGTGAAACAACGCCCTTGTTTTGGGTCTTTCTGTTTTCTTCTAATATATTTTATTTATTGTATGGAAAATGATTTGTGGGGGGAAGTTATTTCTGAGTGCTGGTGGAGAAAAACAGAGTTTCATTGTACAGAGTTTGACAGGGATTTTAATAAAAATGCAGCTTTGACCCTTGAGATTCATGTGGTATGAAATTTAACATTTGTGTCATCCTTTGTTTCATATGTAGCCTGTTATGTTTTCATTTCATTTCATTATCATTTCTAAATGAATACTTTTAAGTGAGAAAGGCAGAATTCAATTTATTTGCTCTGTCTTGAGGAAGTGTTCATATTTAATGTTTTCTTCTGTTTGACAAGGATTCATCTTCTATGCCCTTGTCAACCCCTCTACAGTTCACCCACTCCAATGCTTCAAATTTGATGTTAAATTTCTTGCCTATCTTGCCTCAGGAGATAATCTGTGTTTTTTTATTATCTTTCTCTGTTTCAAGCTGTTCTTTGCCCATGCAGCCTAGAAAACCTCATCATTAAAACCCCTTTTCCTATCAATTTACTAGCCTAAAATCGGTATTCCTTATTGGTCATCTCAGCCCATTTGAAGATTTGTCTATCGAGATAGACCCGGAGAGAGCCCTCTCCTGTCCTCGTAGGGCTAGCTACGAGGCTGAGCGTGGTATGATGTTGCCTCGAGTTTTGCCTTCCTCAGCCTGAGGCAGATTCGAGCGTTAATAGGACCCTTCCAAGAACTTTTAATTTCATGATGTGTTAAATTTCATTTTTAAAATAGCATAACGGAATACATCTGCATGTTGTAAAGAAGAGAAACATGACAATCATCAGCACATGAAAACATAAGTCATTGATAACAGAGTTCGTCCAGTAGGGACTACGTCTCCAGGCCCTAGTGTCAAGATGGTGTAGGCTGCTGCATTAAGTGCTCTCAATAGTGATGATGTACATAAGAGGTGATGTCGCTATCATACAAGGAAAATTCCCTCACGCAGGAGTGGCTCCAAGAGATGTTCCACTACAGGAACTCTTAGTCAAAAGATTCCTATCAGTATGACACAAACTCATGCATCATGATCATGAGCATCCCGCCAACATGGCATGAAAGGGATCTCAATGCAAACATACATGAAGAAAACATGAGTATCCCATCAACATACAACAAAGGTATCTCAGAACATAACATGACGAATCATGACAACAAGTACATCACACAGTTGATTCTGCATCACATCAAGCAGGAATCATGAAATCGAGTAAGAAACAAGATCCCACATAAAGCATCAAACCGGGATCTATGCAGCACAATGCATAGCAAAATAAGTACATGAATACATTGCATATACCTCACATCCAAGGACCATCTGAAGAAGTGGATGTCAAACTACTGAAGTTGTTCGTGCCATCAATCAAATCGCATGAAAATGGTTGCTCACACATGAATGCTGACACCTGCACTCCACTTAGAAAAGTGGCTAAAAAATAGAATGAGAAAATGATGAATCTGAACACACCATCAGATTTGTGGCACTGAATAGTGCAAAATCGACTATCAAATTTTTGAATTCTGAGAAAGTGGAAATCTGGGGCTTAAGGAATCTTTTAGATTCCCCTTAGATTCCTCAAAGATTCCCTCCTCTGGGTCCTCTGCAAATCGGCTGCTCATATCGGGAAATTGATTGCGCCATCAGGTTCATGTCACCAAGATGTGTAAAATCGACATAAAGTTTGTCCAATTTGGACACTGCAAAAATTTCACCCCCTTGGAAATTTTGCTCAGTCATGGTTCCACCTGCATAAAAATTAATAAAAGAATGACTCTGCCTCATTTTCCATGCCCACTCCTGGTTCCTCCACTTGCCTGGGCGCACTGAAAAAATGAGTTTATATATAAAATTTCAGGTGGATTCGACAAGAAAGTCGTTTGGCATAGTCGTTGCAAATCCAAATTTGGCGAAGGAGGTCAAGTGGTCAAACCCCGCCTCCTCCATGTTTAAACTTCTTCTTGTTTTAAGAAAACCACATTGATCTGTTTTCTTGGGTGGGGTTGGGTCCGCATTGGGTGGCCCGCCCCTAACTCCCACAACGATTTGTATTATTGGTTGGCGCATTTATTTTAGAAGGTTTAGCGTTCAAACATGGTTCATGGGGCTGCCCGGTGGGGGTCGGGTGGGTTCAATCCCCGCTGGCCCCACATCAAATTTTGTGGCATACGGTTAGTGTTTGAGGGTGTGGAGAGGCGTGGAGTGGTGGGGGTGGTTGGCCACCACCTTCCCTTTTTTAATATATATTTTTTAATTTTTAATATAATAAGGTAATTTGAAAATTTCAAATTTGGCCGAAGGAATCATTTTAACAAGGCGACTTGGAATCTCGCTGGAGTTGGACGAATTCCATCCGCTGGAAAAAGTCCAAATTGTGTCTCCATTAACCTGCCCAGTCAGCAAAAGTCAACCAAAACTTTCATTGCCTCTATCTTCCTCATCTGGACTTGGATTGACGAATCGTTCACACCACCGCGATCACGACAACGAGATCTTTAACATGAACCTGGTTGGAGCATAATCTAAACACTTTTATTTTTGAGCTTTCATAAGCCCTCTTTGTCCTGTGTATCTCTGGAGCCACCTAGATAAATCCTCCCCATTGAGGAGCTTTTGGTCCTCCAAAAGCATGAAGAACAATCTCCAACTTTTTTGTACCTTGTCTGCATCACAAGCATCGTGAAAGGCCTTGCTTCCATCTCCTTCACCTTTGTTCTTTAGAGCCTTAAGCGATGAGATGACACCTACAACCTCTGCAACCTGTAGTACATTATTTTACAAATTACATGTTTTGACTTTCATGACCAACTAATGACCCAAGCATCCCACACTTGCCACGAGTTTGTAACACATACTCGGTGGTCAAGTTTACATTGAAATGGAAACAAGACCCCGACTATGAACACAAGGTCAACATATCATTGTTGCTCCAACAAGTGATGGAAAACACATCACCACTGCAACACATGATTTACAAAGATAAGGCCAAACACTATTTTTGCTTTTGACAAGTGATGGAAACAAAACATCACTTTCACAGTTTGTCATGCTACTAAAAAAAATACCAGACATCATTGTTGTTGAACAAGTGATGGAAAACACATCATCACTTTTACATTTTAAAATGGAACAAATTATTTACAAAAGTACGACCATGAAATGCTAACATGTCTAGAAACCATTTTTCACTTATCAAGGTGAACAGGTCATCACCCTGTGATGGGCTTGCTTGTTAATCAATCGTTTCACCCGGTTCATGCACCGGCACTTTGTCTTTAAGGCGCTGCTCTAGATGGAGCCTCCAACAAGTGGCTCTTTGATGGTTGTTGGGTGCAAAAAGTTGTCTTTTAAAACTCCTAATTGCCCCACATTAATTATCAACCTGGGTAAGTCTTTTTATTCCAAGAGTGTACACAATATGTGCAAGCTATAAATCTAGAGAGTAATGATTTAAGATAATCTATTAAATTCAATACAAGAGTAAATGGATGCAATCATAAATTTCAAGCTGTAACTTTTAAAGGAAATAATACATCTAAGCATTAGGACTTAATCTCAAGCAAAACCATAATCCAATCTTAAGCAAGCACTTCAAATGATCATCAATGAAGAGCACCATAGCATTAACTCAGCTCTTTCAGCTGGACTTAAACTACTGGATAGAAGGAAAGCATTTAATCTAATTAATAACACTCTATCCTTTAATTAACCAGAAATGATTCTTTAATTGATGAATAATTCAATCCATGACATGAATAAATAAAACCAATTAGAATTGCGCATTAATGAAATGAATATCAGAAATTTGAATTAACGAAAGTAAATCAACTACGAAGCTGTAAACCAGAATAAACTTGCAAGAAATGGAAAAGTATAAAACAAGGAACAACAGTAAGATCCACCAGAGTTCAAGCCCTAGCCATGGGCGAATACTACTTAGCTACTTCAGAATATCTGAATGAACATCAACGCAAGTTATCTATTAATCATCAAAGTCACATGTAATTACAATACGATCTCGTTCTTCAGAATCATACTTATGTAAATTAAAATTACAATTGAAGTAAAAGGCAAGAAGTTTCCTCCTCTCTATTCTCTCTATTTTACCCCATATTCATCCTTCCCCTCTGATCTCTATTTTCATTTAAATACATAGAGAGCAAAGAGAAGTTACAACAGAGATGATTACAAAATGATTCCCAGTACAAAATTGGATTGTTCCAAACAAATTGATCAACAAGATCATATCTGAAATATCTCTCCATCAACATTTAAAGGAACAGGTCAAATTTGGTATTGCAACTAAAATAATTTGGAAAACAGCCGCAACAGCAAATCTGAGAAAACCATCTTCGGAGAACCTTTCGTTTCTCTTAATATAGATCGAATTTGGGAAAAAAATCTTATTATTAAACTAATTTGGTTTGTTCTGGACAAAACCCATGTTTTGAATTTTCCAGATTATTCTTCATTTGCACGAAACGTTCAATGCAAAATTATCACTTCTTATTCCAGCGAATTTCTGAGTTGGAATATTTAATAATGAGCTAGAGATCAAATTCATAATTTGGAAAAGATCTTGGAGGCTAAAATGGTGAGTGATGTTTCAACAAATTCATTAAACCATCATTGGTAAAATCATGCATAATAATCATTAATTTATTAAAAATAAAGGAGAAGAAATAATATTTATCCATAAGAGCATAAATAATTATAAAATGGAATTATATGATAAAGTATGATAAATGACGTGATAAAGAATGGTAGAAATGGATGAAATAGGTGTTAAAGAGTGATAATAATAATGACAAACTAGCAGCCCAACATACCCCCAAACTGAATATATTGCATGTCCTCATGCAACCCAAAGCCTCTATATTAACCAAGCAATAATACAAAAATTGTTCATCCCAACTCATGAAATGGATGGAACAAATGACTTCTTCCTCAAATAATGAATATTCAATTTTAGCAATGTTGATGAAGGCATAACAATTTTTACATTGACATTCAACTATATGTATATGAAGTTGCAGCAAAATATGATATAAGTAACAACAAACTTCATTAACCATTTTCTCAAAAACTACAAACCAGATTTTGCTAAAATTTTGCAAGTAGATTTCTACTATATTAATATTTCTCTACTCCAAAAATTAGATCATTTTGATGCAGGGATCATGAGATATAAGGAAAATGGTTGTAGGTGACAATGCATGACATCTGAAATTTGACACACTAATTTAACTTGAAATTTTTTGGTTTGTGTATTTTAGTGATACCTCTTTGTTATCCAAAAATCACAAGAATTCAGTTCATAGTTTTAAAGATATACGCTAATCAATTTTTGCACTTTATAAAAATGAAATTGTATGCCTTAAAGAAAATACTTCGATGGACTTGGGAGTTCTAAGACTGGTGAGGAACAACTAGGGTTGAAAGTTTGCTGGCGCTGATCTCCATGGTAGGGCAAGGAGGAGGGAGCTCTACTCCTTCCTACAAGCAAGTGGTTACCAGCCATGGTAAAAAGCCAATGGAAGATGTTAGAAGTGACGATGAGGGGAAAGAAAGCAGGGAAGAGGAGAAGGATGGAGACAAAAATTGTGAGAATAAAAGCACAAAAGACAAGGAAAAGGGAGCAAAAGCCAAGGCACATAAAGGACCTTGTAATCCCAAATCTGAGGTTACACCCAGGGTGGTCCTAAATGATCCTGCGCTACAGGCACAAAGGGACCACATGCGAACTTATGCTATCAATTTCAAATTCATGGGAGTATGGCCCACTGAAAAAGTTTTACAGACATGGATTAAATACCATTGGAAACCAAAAGGGACTATTGACCTACATCTGGGGTCAAAAGGATTCTTTACTGTGGTCTTCACTAACATAGAGGATAAAGGCAGAGTGTTTGAAGGAGGGCCATACTTCTATGCAGTTGTTGGCCTCTATATGAGGCCATGGATGATGAACTTTGTCCCGGAGCGGGAGACTTTCACATCAGTTTCGGTTTGGTTAAGACTTTACTCCCTTCCTCTTGATTACTGGCAAACATAATCGTTAACAGCCATAGGTAATAAATTAGGATGGTTTGTCAAGGCCTCAGAAGCCGCTAGAAGAGGAAAATATACTTCCTTTGCATGAATCTGTATGGAAATGGATCTCTCCAGAGCTCTACTGGATGAGTTGATCTTGGAAGTTTTTGATGAGGAATGGGTGCAAATAGTAGATTATGAACATATTCCTTTTAGATGTCGCAGATGTCATGAGCATGGGCACCTATTCAAATATTGCCCTCTCAGCAAAATCGAGAATAAGAGCAGAACCTCCATAATGAAAGATAAGGAAAGCTTTCAAAAAGTGAGCCACAGAGGAAAAGGTGGAAAAAGGGGTCTTAGGCAACATCAAGCTGAAGGGCCTCAAGTATGCAGAATAGGTTCCAGGTTCTCGAGGAGGAAGAAGAGGCAATAAAATTAGATCAGGGAATAGAGGTAAGTCCAGAGGACAAGGAGACAGAGGAGGAAAAAGACCAACCAAAGAACAATAACATACAGAAAGAGGTTATGATGAGCAATGTAGAACTGGATGTGGATTAGGAAATTACCTAGAGTGAGATGGAAATGGAGGATCAGGAATTGCAGGAGATTTTAGATAGAGAGCACCTAGATTTCGAATGGTTATTGAAACAAGGAACCATGGGAGGGTTAGATTCATTACCTCAAGAAGAGTTCTCTAGAGTACAATAGTTGTACATATGGAAAACCCAGGCTAGTGGGGTGGAAAGGCAAGGTAACACAACAAAACATGGCAAAGAAGGTGTGAAATCTATAAAACACACACCAGGATTAGCACCTCGAGGTCTGGGAAAGAAAAGGGGTAGAAAAAAGTAGAATGAGCTGCTGATGGAATGTGGAAAGTTAATGATAGATTCAGGTAACATGAAAGATCTAACCAGTTACTCTTTCACTAATATTTAATGATGAAGTTTACTTCTTGGAACATCAGGGGTCTAGGTAGTAAAAGGAAGCAAAGATTTCTTAGTAACAGAATGAAACAAGAAGCTCCAGATATTATATTTATCCAGGAAACTAAATGTTCTATACAAAATATTAAAGGACTTCATAGTAAATGGCTGAGTCGTTTTGAGTTTCTAGAAGTCAAGGCAGAAAATACAGTAGGTGGTATTCTTACTCTTTGGAATCCCCTAAACATTGGTATAATAGATGTTGAAGCTTCCAGAAATTATCTATCATTGGTCATTCAACCCGTGGGGGAGAGGGAGATCTATCTAGTAACGAATGTTTATGGCCCTCAGAGAATGGATGACAAATTGAGATTTCTAGGTTCTCTTATGGATCTCAGAGAGAGATATGCTAGGATTCCATGGATTTTGGGTGGGGACTTCAACATGATCAAATCATTTTCGGAGAAGAAAGGGGGCACCATAGCTCTTACCAAAGACACCTTCGCTTTTCAATCTTTTTTGGACACTATGAAACTGGTTGACATTGATATAAGTAATGGTCTCTTGGAACAATAGGAGAGGAGGAGGGCCTCTGGTGGCCTCAAAGTTAGATAGATTCATCATATCAAAGTACCTTATACTTAGTGATAAGGGAATGGAAACAAGGATTCTACCCTTTGGAGGTTTTGATCACTGGCCAATTCAACTAGAGATCATGGGCATTGGTACTCCCAGGAATAGACCTTTCAGATTTGAGAATATCTGGCTCACCCATCCAGATTTTATCAACAACATTTCATGTTGGTGGTCTGAAGATCTACATATTTAGGGTACAAGTATGTTCCTTCTTCACAAAACACTAAAACACATCAAGCTTAGGCTTAAAGAGTGGAACAAGAAAGGATTTGGCAATTATTTTGAAGGAAAAAAAGGTATTGAAAACAAACTGTAGATACTCAATCAATCCCTTATCAAGGTTGGATTTGAAAAAGTCAGCAATGATAGAGCCACCAATCTTCAACACGAGTGGGAGAACTTATGCAAACAAGAGGAAATATTTTGGAGACAAAAATCTAGAGTGCAATGGTTAAAGGAAGGGGAACGAAACACCAGATTTTTCCACAAGTCTACCTTGGCAAACCGGGCTCATAATAGTATCTCCTCGATTAAGGATGAGGAAGGGAAACTACTTAGTACCCATGAAGAAATTGAAGTTGTTTTAGTTCAACACTTTCGGGGGATTGCACAGGAAAGCACTCCAAATAGAGAGCCTTTCATTAAAGATATAATGAGACATATACCAAGACTAGTGTCCAGAGAGGATAATCTCAACCTCAATAGGCCAGTAACTGAAGAGGAAATCAGTGAAGTCCTCAAGGAAATGCAGAATGGTAAAGCACTGGGTCCTGATGGTTTTAATGTGGACTTCTTTAAAGCATGCTGGAATATTGTTAAACAAGATATTCTGAATGCAGAAGAAGATTCAAAGAGGAATAGAACTATTCTGAAGGCACTCAACACCTCGTTCATTTCACTGATCCCTAAATAATATAATGCCCTTACTCCTAATAAGTTTTGACCCATAACATTGTGTAATGTGGTTTACAAGATTATATCCAAGGTTGTAGCTAACAAACTCAAACCTCTTCTCCCCACCCTAGTTTATGGGGAGAAATCTGGTTATGTGGAAGGTGGACAAATTCTCAATAACATCATTCATGCATAGGAGGTGGTGCACTCACTGACTAGCAACAGGAAGGCTGGAATGATCATGTAGCTGGATCTAGCTAAAGCCTACGATAAGTTGAACTGGACCTATATCAGGATGGTTCTTATTGCTTTTGGGTTTGATCGTAATTGGGTTAGATGGGTCATGGCTTTGGTAACTTCTTCTAGCTTTTCAATTTTGGTAAATGGCTCTCCCTCCGAGATTTTTATTCCCTCATGAGGCCTTAGGCAAGGAGATCCACTCTCTTCCTTTCTCTTTATACTCATGATGGAAGGTCTTGGTAGATAAATTAAGTAAGAAAAAGTAGCAGGCAAAATCAAGGGTCTTCAACTTTCTAAGAATGGATAGAATTTGACTCATCAACAATTTGTGGATGATACCATGTTGCAGGGAGTTCCTATGGTCAAGGAAGATTTGGCATTCAAACAACTTCTAAATTACTTTTGCTTGGCCATAGGTATGGAGGTTAATCTTTTTAAATCTAAAATCTTTTTCTTTAATACTGACATTGCTATACAAAGGAATATCTCCAGAATTCTAGGCTTTCAAAGAGATTCTCTTCCTTTGAAATATTTGGGAGTCCCACTTAGTGCTAAACCTCTTCATAAGAGTATCTGGGAACCGGTGATTAAGAAGATGCAGGATAAAATCAGGAATTGGACCATCAGATATTTAAACTTGGCTGGCAGGTTGGTGCTTACAAAGGCTGTTCTACAATCTATCCCAGTTTTTATGCTTTCAACACTCCCTGCACCAAAAGGAGTCTTACAACAATTAAAAACCATTCAAAGAGACCTTCTATGGGGAAAAGGGGAGAAAAAAAGGAAATCGGCCTTAGTGGCTTGGGAAAATATTTGCAAACCCAAAAATCAAGGAGGTATGGGTTTGGATGATCCAGGGGTTCTAAGCAGGGCTTTAGGAGCTAAGTTATGGTGGAGATGGGTCAAAGAACCAAAGGCCCAATGGGCTAGTATCTAGACAGAAAAATATGCTAGGACTTGGGACAACAACAATCATATAAGGATATCTGGTAATATGAAGGGCTCATACATCTGGAATAAGGCCTAGGAGAAAAAAGGCTTAGTTCAAAAGAATAGCTTCTGGGAAATTAGAGAGGGGGATTTCGCACTTTTTTGGGAAGATAAATGGCAACAAGAACTAATACTACTAAATGAACAATGTTTGGACCTCAAAAGAGAGACAAACTTCATAGGGTTATCAGAAGTCAAATATTTTTGGGACCAAAATAACAATGCAAGTAAATGGAGAAAGTGGAGGAATATGACGTACAGGGAAGATAACCACTTGAAAACTAAATCTGAGGCTCTCATGTGGATACTGGAACAAAGGAAGATGTTAGTGACAGGGGGGCATGACCAATTAAGGTGGGGCAATAACAACGAGGGTACCTTTAATCTTAAGGAGGATAAATGCAAACTCATTGAGATGGACTCTCTTGCACCGGATAGAATTTGGCAGAATCTGTGGAGGCATCAAGGTTGGATGAAGATTAAACTCTTCATGTGACTTGTTTATCATAAGAGAATTTTGACGTGGGATAACATAAGGAAAAGGGGTGTGCTAGGGCCTTCCAAATGCTAGCTCTGTGAAGCCCAAGAAGAAACTATTAAACACCTCCTCAATAATTGTATATTCACCTCTAGTTTTTGGGAATATTTTGCTAATATCTTCCAAAAGAGCGATAGGGACAAAGGGTGCATCTCCAACACCCTGACCAGGTGGAGAAGTAATTATTCAGATAATGAAATTCTTGGTTTTGATTAGGCTCTTACACCTAGCTTCATTATTTGGAATGTCTGGAAAGAAAGGAATAAGATAATTTCGAAAAATGAAAAAAGATCCCTTCAATGTCTTTTGAAGTAGACTTTAACTCAACTTAAAGAGATGGTGGGTACCATAGTGCGAAACACTCCTAAAATCCACCCTCAGATGTTGACATGAGGATTCTAGGACTGTTGAGAATGCAGGGGCTTATGTCACAGGGCCTGAATAGAAGGGTTTTGGCTATGGTTTCCAAGCAGGAATTCTGGCATCCTCCTCCTTTAGGCTTTCTGAAATTTAACATAGATGGGGCTTCTAAAGGAAACCCAGGTAATGTGGGCTTTGGAGGGGCGTTAAGGGATGACACTAGTAATATCCTTTCGATCTTCCATGGACATTTAGGCATAGCTACAAATAACATGGTAGAAGCTATGGCTATGGAGCAATGCTTAGATCTCCTAGTGCAGGATAATCGGCAGAATGTAATTATTGAAGCTGACTCTGAGATAATTATCAATACAATTAAAAAAATTAGTTAGGGCTTGGAGCCAGAGAAGGTTTCAAATCACTGGAGACTGATCCATGTCTTCCAAAGGATCCAACTCCATCTCAGAGGCCTACGCACGGTTTGTTTCACTCATGTGCGAAGGCAGGCCAATAAACTTATTGATTTACTGGCTAATCAAGGAGTGAAGTGCACCATGTACAGTGTTGCAATGGGTGGGCATAGGTTGCCTCAGGATAGTTTCATAGATCAATGCGACATCCAAGCAGTCGAGGATATGATGGTGTACCACACCAAAACTAAGGAACCGTTGTCCGATAATTTGTCTGATTTATGAGGTGCAAGTTTTACCTTTTCTCGTTTTTTCTTATGTTGCTAGGAGGAGTCTGCTACCAGAGTAGTTGTTTAGAGGGAAGAGGTAGTACATTGCTCAGGCTCACATATGGCTGCAAAAGAGAAAGTGACAGCTACCGGAATCCGGAGTCCAACGACGACCTGATTATTCCTAATACGCTGTCAAAGATCGCAAATCCGCTAGCTGAGTGGTTTCTAGGATATCAGGCACCTCTCAGGTGGGAAGTGGTTTTCAAAATTTGGGAGCGATCAAACTCCTCGGGCTACACATGGCTGAGGGGCGGTTTTGTTTTCCACCCTTATCGCACGTTAACCAATAGCTCTTTTGCTCGATGCGATATGATCCTCCACCGTAGGATCAAGTCTGGGGGATCTACGACTGTGATTTATCGAGCTTGTCAGTGGGGCCATAAGGTTTAAGGGCGGACTTCTAGGGGGCACAATATTTACCTCTACCGTTGGATCAAATTGGGAGGATTGACGGTTAGGAATCTACGCACAAACAGTTTTTTGGTGGGAGCCTGGGCTCTGCTAGGTCCTCCTCTGCAGTTGGTGGGAGCTAGGTGCTCTAAAGGCAGAATTTAAACAGTTTTCTCCCCCTTTTTTGGATTGGTTGGGTTGATTATGTGGCCTAGTTACTTTTTTCCGTTTTGGGTGGTGTATTTTTGTGGGTTAGGGTCGGAGTTTTAATACTTAACTCGTGGCCCTTGGTTTGATTAAGATCCATGTTTCCATGTGGATGTATTCTATGTAAATAATTTTTTGTTTTAATGATTATGAAGGTACGACTCTTGCTTGAACAAAAAATAAATTGTATGCCTTAAATTAGAAAGAAATTAGAAAACATTCATCATGTGTAGCAATTCCTCCCCCAAGCTGGAGAATTAGCATGCCCTCATGCAATACTAGAAAACAAATTGAGGTGGTTGCTACAATTGTGGTTGAAATCTATGCTTGGTGTAAAACAACATGGAATAAGAGAGGTTTTGAGAATGAATAAGGAGATCATTGGATGATGGCATGATCATAAAAAAAATGAATGAACGTAACACTCCCCAAAACTCAAAGCTTCTATATCCCACTTCTGTTGCAATGATTGCAATAGGTTTTCTTCCTCCAGATCTACTTAACATGTTTCTTTACCTGTTGTTGAGGTGGTTTTTCACGCCTCATCCTTTTGTCTGTTTCCATTCTTTTCCAACACTTAGAAAATATATGGTTATGTAATCCACAAAAGGTACATGTTTTTCGATTCCATGATCTATGTCCATCATTAACAACATGATTATAATCGAAATGAACATTTGAATGTCGAGAGTGGTTATACCTTCCCTTTTTGTCACTGGTGTAAGTATGGCGATGAGAGCTTGCCTCAGCTCTTTCCTTGCCATGGAATCTTCCATGGGATGATGGGAATGTGTTCCCATCATTCTATTTCCTCGATGATTTCGACGATGTCTTGGAAGAATTTGAAACCTTCGAGCATTCTCCTTTGGTGTATCTTGAGCCTACAGATTGAGATCTCTACACAACCTCCAATGGTTAAGTTATGCACTGGTTATTAACAACAAGTTATTTTCCCTCGTGCCTCATCCTAGTAAGGAGCCTCATGTCTTTCCCTATAATTGAGATCTCCAAATCTCCAACATAAATCATACTATGTGAAGACAAAACTGAAAGGAAATAAACATCTTTTACCTCCTCTGTTAATTTGGAAAGAACTGATGATGGCTTCTCATCATCTGTTGTTGGTGGTTAACTAGTTGTCTCAGCGTGTTCCCCAACTTCCTTTCTGACATACCCAAGTCTTGCCTGATGGGGTAATTCTTCTACTTTTATGGGGTTAACAATTCCTTGGCCATTAACACCCAATCCTTTTCCTTCATACCCCATTCTCTTCAATATTTTGGAGCCCATTCCTGTGGTATGATTTTCAAAAACAGCGAAATCATCATCAGGAAACATACATGAAGATGGAGAACTACTTTTTACCTCACATGGGTCACGTTGCAGCTTTTCCAAGGCCTCGTCTTTTGCTTGTAGCTGTCGTAGCAAACTTTGTTTTTCCTCTTTCTCTTCATGTAGACACATCTTCAATTCAGTGTTCTCTGTTTGAAGATTATGTTTGTTTTGCTTCAGTTCTTCCATGGCCTCTTCTGTAGCTTGGAAATGAAGCTGCAATCGCTCATTTTCCTCTGTCTCTTTCTGTAGAGTTTCATACATTATCTCCACTCTTTTGGAAATTTTGAGCATGGTCTCGTACATCGCTTTTTCATCCTCTACCGCTACATGTTCCATTGTTCACGCTACAA
This sequence comes from Pinus tabuliformis, assembly GCA_031772625.1. Lineage (NCBI taxonomy): Eukaryota > Viridiplantae > Streptophyta > Pinopsida > Pinales > Pinaceae > Pinus > Pinus tabuliformis. Next base: position 1,953,454,304 of record CM062818.1, read on the forward strand.
TTCACATCAATGCAAAGACCGCTCTGATACCACTTGATCCAGGTCCAGGTGTGACAAAGGACCCTTCCAAGACCTTTTACTTTTGTGATGTGTTAAATTTCATCTTTAAAATAACATAATTCAATACATATACATGCTGTAAAGAAGAGGAACATGACAATCATTAGCACATGAAAACATAAGCCGTTGATAATGGAGTTCGTCAAGGATGGACTACATCTCTGGGCCCTGGTGTCAAGATGGTGTAGGCTACCGCATTAAGTGTTTTCAATAGTGATGATGTACATAAGAGGTGATGTCTCTATCATACAAGGAAAATTCCCTCATGCAGGAGTGACTCGAAGAGATGTTCCACTGCAGGAACTCTTAGTCAAAAGACTCCTATCAGTATGACACAAACTCATGCATCATGATCATGAACATGCCGCCAACATGGCATGAAAGGGATCCTCAATGCAAACATACATGAAGACAACATGAGTATCCCATCAACATACAAAAAAGGGATCTCAAAACATAACATGATGAATCATGACAACAAGTACATCACACAGATGATTCTGCATCACATCAAGTAGGAATAATGAAATCGAGTAAGAAACAAGATCGCACATCAAGCATCAAATAGGAATCTATGCAACACAATGCATAGGAAAAAAAGTACATGAATACACTGCATATACCTCACATCCAAGGGCCATCTGAAGAAGTAGATGTCAAACTATTGAAGCTGTTCATGCCATCGATTGAATCGCATGAAAATGGCTGATCACACATGAATGCTAACACTTGCACTCCACTTAGAAGAGTGGCTGAAAAATAGAATGAGAAAATGATGAATCTGAATGCACTATCAGATTTGTGGCATCGAATAGTGCAAAATCAACTGTCAAATTTCTAAATTTTGAGAAAGTGGAAATCTGGGGCTCAAGGAATCTTTTAGATTACCCCGAGATTCCTCAAAGATTCCCTCCTCCAGGTCCTCTGCAAATCGGTTGCTTAGATCAGGAAATTGACTACGCCATCGAGTTCATGTTGCTGAGAGGTGTAAGATCGACGTAAAGTTTATCTAATTTGGACACTGCGAAAATTTCACCCTCCCGGAAATTTTGCTCAGTCATGGTTCCACCCGCATAAAAATTAATAAAAAAATGACTCTGCCTCGTTTCCATGCCTACTCCTGGTTCCTCCATCTGCCTGGGTGCACTGAAAAAAAGAGTATATATATAAAATTTTGGGTGGATTCATCAAGAAATTTGTTTGGCATTTTCGTTGCAAATCCAGATTCGGTGAAGGAAGTTGGGTGGTCAAACCCCACCTCCTCCACATTTAAACTTCTTCTTATTTTAAGAAAATTGAATTGATGTGTTTTTTTGGGTGGGATCAGGTCTACATTGGGTGGCCTGCCCCTTAACTCCCGCAACAATTTGTATTATTGGTTGGTGCATTTATTTTAGAAGGTTTAGCATTCAAATGTGGTTCATGGGGCCGCCCGATGGGGGCTGGCCCATGTGGGCTGGGCGGGTTCAGTCCCCACCGGCCTCGCATCAAATTTTGTGGCATACGGTTAGTATTTGAGGGTGTGGAGAGGAGTGGGGTGTTAGGGGTGGTGGCCCACCACCTCCCCTTTGTTTATATATATTTTTTAATTTTTAATTTAATAAGGTAGTTTTGAAAATTTCGAAATTTGGCCGAAGGAGTTATTTTAATGAGGCCAAAATTTCACCTAGACTTTGGCTGGAGTTGGTCAAATTCCACTGGAAAATGTCAAAATTGTGTCTCCATTAACTTACCTAGTCAGCAAAAGTCAACCAAAACTTTGACTGCCTCTATCTTCCTCATCTGGACATGGATTGACAAACCGTTCACACCACCACGATCATGATGATGATATATTTAACATGAACCTAGTTTGAGCATAATACAAACACTTTTTTTTTAATCTTTCATAAGACCTTTTTGTCCTGTGTTTGTCTTTGGAGCCACCTGGATCATTCATAAAGAGAAATTATTAATTGATTAGAAGAAATGTAGTTCTATGAAGGAGTTGGTATACTTGGGTTTTTTGTTTTTTAAAGATGGTTTGTAGATGGATCAAGAAAAATATAATGAAATTATTAATTGGTCTATTCCACAAAATGCCTTTGAGGTGAGAAGTTTGCATGGTTAGAAAATTTTTGTACAAGGTTTATTAAGTAATTTAGTAGCATTTGTGCTCTTATTACAGATACCATTAAAGAAAACAAGTAACCATTAAAATGAACTATAGTAGTTGATAAGGCTTTTAAATTACTAAAACAAAAGATAACAAAACAACATGTCTTGGCTTTCCCAAATTTTAATAAAATTTTCCAAGTTGAGATGGATGCAAGTGAAGCTACTATTGAATTTTTTTAAAGTCAATATGGAAGACTAATTGGTTGTTTCATTGAGAAATTGAATGAATAAAAACATAAGTATTTCTTTTATGAGAGAGAATTTTATGTTATAGTTCAAGCATGGGGGATTCACTCAACGAACCTGAGACAAAACACGTGTGTTGGTGGCATACTAAACAATAACCTTAATTTGACTACATATTGGAAAATACTCTAAAAATCACATTATTTAACCCCTACCAATACAAACCCAATACGCCTACCCAATTTAGAAACCCCTACTTTCACTAGATAATGTATGCATCTATTTTTTCATTAACATTTATTATGCCCCTTTATATTTTTTCATTAACTTTGAGCTCCATTTCTTATACATTGAAATATAAAAACCCTTTATCTCCTATTATACACTCAATATATTATGTCATTTTTTCCTCAATATATATCCCCCAATATGAATGCATGTGGTATGGTATTTCTCCTCAAGTGAATCCTCCATGAGTTCAAGCCTTAAATAAATTGAGACAATATCTTATGCCCAAGGAGTTTGTTTTGCATACTAATAATCATGCTTTGTAGTTTATCAGAAGTCAACCAAAATTGATATAAATACATGCTCAGTGGGTAGAATTTCTATAAAATTTTACATTTGTAATTAAGCACGTAGGTGGTTCATCAAATAAGGTAAATGATACATTGAGTGGAATTAATTTAATTCTACATGAATTTCAATTTAAATTTTTGGTGTTTGATGTGCTAAAGGGGATGTACAGAGATGATGTACATTTTAAGGATGCATACGCAGGATGTGAGAAACAAATTATCATGAACAAAACTTGACGGTTGAGTTGGTTGAGTTATATGATTTAGGAAGGTTTTTTGTTCAAGGAAAATAAGCTTTGCATACCATAATTCTCAATGAGGGGCAATTTGATAAAGGAAAAGCACAGTGAAGGACTATTAGGACACTTTGGATTTGATAAGTCACTTTCTTTGTTGAACGTTTTTTATTTTTGGCCTGGAATGTAAATTGATGTGAAGAGATTTGTTGAAATTTGCGGAGTATGTCAATATTCTAAACGAAGGAGTTAAAATATATGGTTTTATCAACCATTTCTAATTTCATGTAGACCCTGGGAGATTGTGACCATGAATATTTGTTTTGGGGTTGCCTCAAATTCAATGAGGAAATGATTGAATTTATGTTATTGTGGATAAGTTTTTGAAGATGACACATTTCATAATGTTTACCAAGACTAGTGATGCAGCCAATGTTTCTATTTTATTATTTAAAGAGGTTATAAGATTGCATAGTTTTCCTAGAAATATTGTTTTAGATATAAATACAAGATTTGTGGGAAATTTTAGAGAACTATGTGCAAGAAACTAGGCATTAACATCAATTTCAATTCAAAATATCGCCCACATATTGATGGACAAACATAGGTGGTAAACATAAGTTTAGAGAATATTTTGAGAAGCTTAGGGAGTGAGGATCCCAAACAATGGGGTCAAGTACTTGGTCAAGTTGAATATGTACATAATGATTCACCCAATAGAAGCATGATGCGCCCTAGAAATGGATAACTATATGGGCTCATTTTGCCTAATATTCCCATTTAATCCACCATTCTCCGTAGTTTTATGCATGCTTTTGAATATATTTATGTTAATTGTGTGAATAGGAATAGTCACTTTGCCACAAGGTCTAACACGTGCTTATTGCAGATTTTTGGAGACTTTTGGGACCAAGATCAGGCATTTATGAGCAGATTCGCAGCCAAATATGAGGAAACAAGGCCGAGGATTTGTAGGAGGGATGTCTACTACACTAAATGACCCCTTCCTCGAGTTCTCCACCATCAGATCAGAGTTCTATAGCCCACCAAAGATGATTTTAAGGGCAGCCGAGCAGGTCTAGTGAAGTGGTTGATTGACTGCAGTTTTGGGAAGCCAAGATCCTCAAGTTAAGGAGGATTGTTGGGGGTCCTCATAGGCATAAATAGGAAGGCTCTAAGCCTTAGTAGTTCAATCATTTTTGTTAATCCATTTTCGCACTTTGGTGTAGCTCTGTATCAGCACATTTTCGAGCTTCTTCTTGTGAACAATTTTTGGATGTAGCTATTATTTTTTTATCAATGAAGAGGAATCTTGCTTTGTGCTAGCTTTGATCTTTATTAGGAGGCTGTAGCTCTTGGGGTTGGGCCCAACCCAAGTGCCAGTACCTCCTTTGTGTACTTTTATGTGTTTTTCTTGCATTCATAGACTAATTTCTGTTATTTAGGTTAAAATCTTGCTTCATTTCATAGGTTTCTTTTGATGATTTAGATAGTTGTTCATGCATCAGGTTGATTTGACAGTTTGATAATAGAAAATATCTACAAAAAGTACACTTGCTGCAACAAAAACATTGTTTTTGCCTTCTAATGCAATTGCTAGTGTTAGATTTTGAGTGGGAAAATTTGATATCAGTTGTGTCTTCATGTTCAGTTTTATTCTTGCTTAGTTCCCATAGCTCTCTTGCATGATTTTCTGTTTATACACTGTTGTTCATCATATTTCTGGTTTTTAAGAGTAGTGTGGTCAACGTAGATAGATCTATATTTTTTGTCTTTGTTTGGATCAAAGACAATAATACAGAATGCCTATAATACATCCCTACCTATCCTTCCTCCATCATGCAACATGTTCCAACCCCTCACTCAATATTTCTTCCCTTCATCCGCCACACTTTCCCAACTAACCCTAATTTCTATATTTTTGTGCAACATTGCTTTCTACATCCTTGAACAAATCCAACCATCTTCATCACTCCTTAGCTCAATTTACTAGGTCCCACACCTCTTAAAATCGTTATCCATCCTTATTTTCCACTTCCCCACCATTTTTCCTCCATCAATCCTATAAAAATCACTTTCGGCCTGTTCTTGTAGAATTTCCTATAGATCCCTTGCAACCTCCTGTAGAAGATAACGCAAGCATTTTTTCAAGATATAAGCACGATAGAAATCTCTAGAAGGGTGCTAGGGACCCCTTAGGTCCTCTCCATACTTTCCTAACACCCTCCAAACACCCACTCCATTTTCTTTCACTAGTAAACCTCTACACAGTCAAAAATAGTTAAAACACATGTATAATAATCTTGCATAACATTGTTCAAAAATAAAAAAAGATTAATATTTCATATTTTCTTTCAGAAGTCACTTAAAAACATGTATTTTACCCTAGCAATAGTCCATGGCATCCATTTCAGTAGTGGTACATCTCTTTTCTTACACAAGTAGGGTTAGCCTGTAAAACTAGGGTTTGCTAGGGTTTGCATTTCCTTTCAGCTTTCATCTTCTTTCTGCAAGTAGACTAGCCTCTTTTGAGTTGGCTTTCATCCATCACAGTTAACAACTTCTTCTAAGAACTCATAGAAGTTGGCTTAAGCTCCTAGCGAACTTGTGCCAGCTAATCAAGTGACAACCTGCAGTAAGAGCTAGTACTTGTGCATATAACACCGTCGCTTCCAAGTTTGTTACAAACTATCGGGTTGATAAAAGTAAAGTAGGGAGTCCTAGGAGTTGCAGCATCATTGTTGCAATACTGGAGCTCACCATCTTTTTGGCGCCATTGCCAGGGAAGCGTCAGAGTATTTTGTGATTACTGCTTTTCTTCTATTTTCTACTGCAAACTTTCTGCTAAGTAGTTTATTTCAGCAAGAGTAGAGTAGTTGCTTCCTTTCCATTCTGCAATTTCAATTCAGAAAGCGTAGATTAGACATTTCCTGCTTTCATTTCAATTTCGCAATTTCAATTCAGCAAGCATAGATTAGACATTTCCTACTTCCATTTCAATTCCGCAATTTCATTTCAGCAAGTGTAGATTAGCATTTCCTGCTTTCATTTCAATTCCGCAATTTCATTTCAGCAAAATAGATTAGTCCTTTCCTGCTTACATTTCGATTCTGCAATTTCATTTCAGAAAGATAGATTTCAGTTAGTTGCAGTTCAATCTATTTCATTTTTTGCATGTACAAGCAGAAAAAACAACCAAAAATCACCAAAAAAAGAGATTTCATTTCATGCCTCGTAGGAACAGAGACAATTCAGGAAAATTCCTACTCAACACCCCCACCACATCACTGAGTCACCCTTCTCTCTTCTTTGGTGGTGTTGATCCTGAAGAACCTATAGGTGAACCTCCAAAGATATACGAAGATCCTATAACAAAACAAGAACAAGAAACCATTACTCCTGAGACCATGGCTGAAAACAGAAATGGTAATGGGTTGAGAGTAGAAGGTACCTTTCCCATCTGAGAGACCAATGGGGACATGAAAATGAAAAACATCAGTCCCTCAGCCTTACCTCACTTCCATGGGTTTACTACTGAAGACCTTGATACCTTCTTGTTTGAGTTTGTTGTCCTTTGTCGAACTTATGACTATGCAGAAGATGAGCAAAAGTTGAAACTCTTTCCTTCTACCCTCAAGGATGCAGCACTCCACTGGTTCATGGGGCTACCTGGAAACAGTATCACAACTTGGGCTCAAATGCAACAAGCCTTTAACAACAAATACCAGGACTACTGTAGGTCAAAGGATACAAAGGAAGAAATCTTTCGAATGACCATGGGAAGTGATGAATCTTTAGAAGACTATGAAGAGAGATTTCAACTCAGTTATATAAGGGCCAGGTGCACACCTAACCTTGAATCTCTAAACTTGGTTCTACTCAGAGGATTCCTTGAAGACCTTCTAGATACCCTCCATCTACTAGCCGGAGGAGACGTCTACGAGCTACCCTATGATGACATAAAATCTATATTTTGAAACCATTCTAGGGCAGCCAGAAAGAGAGGTAGGGGAAGTCAACTCTCAACCAGTAACCCTTTATCTAGTTCATTCCTTAAAAATGAGTTTGCAAATCAAATGGAAGATTTCAAAAGCAAGATGAGACAGACCATTTCCATGCAAATGGATACCTTGCAAATCCAAAAGAAGTAAGAGGAAGCCGAGAGGGCTTTGGCCATCTTTTGTCCCAGGTGCACTAGAAAGCATCCTAGGAATGAATGTCCATTGCACTCTATAGAAGTGTGTTTTGTCTGTGAAGAAGACCATCCTACAAATCAATGCCCTTCCTTGCCTGGATTTAAATTTATGTACCAAGGGGCTGAAGGAGCCACTGAACCGCTTTACTTCATGAACCAAAGGAATCCACATGGACCCAGACCTTACCAACAGGGGATGCAAGGGACATCCCAGACTTATTATAACCCCAATCAAGCCACTTCCATGCCTTCTTGGGGTTCGCCTACTCATCCTTCCTGGTCCACACCCCCTCCTTGGTCATATCCTCCTCAATACCATACTCAACCAGCTGCTCACTCATTTCATTCTCACACTCAGCCACAACCTCAGTGGAATGCACCTCATCAGGGGTGGAGGCCCCAATACAACTCTCCTCCCGCTCTTTTTCCTCCACCACCTGCTCAACCACAACTATTACCTCCTGTTCCTCCAAGACAACCCCAGATACCTGCTCAACCAAACCCGAACCCTAATAACAGATAGGCCCAACAGGTATATACTGGAGAAACCACATGCCATACCTATGCTGTGGAGATTCAAGAGATCAACCTACAATCTAGGAAGGTCCTCCCAAATAGCCAACCTCCTCCTAAGGAGGACGAGGAAGAAAAATAGGAAAGTGAGCCCAAAGCCATTCCACCCTTTCCTGAGAGACTAACTGGAACCACGCAACCAAACCTAGAAGAAACTAAACTTCTGGGAGAACTTAAACAGTTATGTGTGAAAATACCACTTCTCCAGGCCATAAAAGATGTACCAATCTATAATAAGGTGATCAAATAGAAGTGTTTTAGGCACCTAGGCAGGCGCAAGAGATATGCCCCAACTATCAATGTCATAGGCCAACTATCTAACCTAATGTTGGGATAGATAATCTGTCCAAAATATCTGGACCCTGGGAGTCCTGTAGTTGATTTCCACATAAATGGCACCATAATACCCCACACTTTGATTGATCTAGGGGCTGCCATTAATGTAATGACCAAGGACACTATGCTCAAACTCAACCTTGAGAGTTCCCTAAGAAAGACCTCAACAGTACTGCAATTAGTAGACCACTCCACTATGACTCCTGAAGGGGTTGTGGAAGATGTCATGGTCTCCATTGATTCCTAGGAGCACCCTGCTGACTTCTTGGTCCTTTAGCCAAAGGCAAAACTCACTGGGTATCCCCTCATATTGGGAAGGCCTTGGTTAGCTACTGCAGATTCTTACATCAGTTGTCGAGCCGGGAGCATGACCATCAAGAATGGGCATATGTCCAAACAGCTAGTCCTCTGTCCTCCTTCCCAACCTTTTCTAGAACATGACTTACCTCTCTGGTTGGAGGAGGAAGATGAAGGTGAAGTCTACTCTCCTCTCTTATGCACAGTGGAAGCCACCAGGGGAGGTCCTCAAACCGAGGATGATCTTATTGAGATTTGATTCAAAATCCACCCCTAGTGTGCTGCCATTAGAAGAGTTGGTGGAAGAAACCCAAGCCAGTGCTTTATCTGATCTTTGTGTGGCTGATCTGACCTCTCTCCGAGTTAAGAATGTGGAATTTGGCCCTGAAAGAACCTTGAAGAACAACTCATCCCTATCCACCTCTCAATAGAAAGAGCTGTGTAGCTTATTGAACAACCATTTGGATGCTTTTTCTTGGAGCTATAAGGAGATGAAAGGAGTCCATCCTTCAGTCTGTACCCATCACATCTACATCAAAGAGGATTGTAAACCAGTCAGGCAGCTTCATAGGAGGATGAATCCCGCCCTTAAGGACATTGTCAAAGAAGAACTGCAAAAGTTGCTAGATGTGGGATTCATCTACCCCATCTCCAGTGAGTGGGTTACTCCTTTGGTGCTTATGCCCAAGAAAAATGGGAAGTGGAGAATCTATGTAGATTATCGAGAACTTAACAAAGCCACTAAGAAGAACCATTTCCATTTGCCTTTCATAGACCAAGTGTTAGATGGCCTGGCAGGGAAGAAGTTCTTTTCCTTCCTAGATGGGTTTAGTGGGTACAATCAGATCCAAATCAGCTTGGAAGAGCAAGATAAGACCACCTTCACTTGTCCATGGGGTACATTTTCCTACTGGGTCCTTCCCTTTGGGTTGTGCAACGCTCCTGACACTTTCCAGAGAGTAGTACTGAGTATATTCGTTGAGCTGGTTCATGATTTAGTGGAAATATATATGGACGACTTTACCCCTTATGGTTCTAACTTCTAAGAAGCTCTGACTAACCTGAGGAAAGTTTTAGCCAAGTGCATTGAGATGAACCTATCCCTCAGTCCTGATAAGTGTGAATTCCTAATGACTGAAGGGGCCGTGCTAGGTCATACAATTTCTCAACAAGGGTTGCAAGTTGATCCCAACAAGATTTCTATCATCCAAAGGGTCCTACCTCCTTAAAAGGTAAGAGATGTTCAGAGTTTTCTAGGCTTAGGAGGATATTATAGAAGATTCATTAAAGATTTCAGTAAGCTAGCCTCTCCATTGTTTGGTCTTTTGGGAAAAGATGTTGAGTTCATATGGAATGAAAACTGTCAAGAGGCTCTAGATGCTTTGAAAGGTAAGCTGATAACTGCCCCGATCTTGAGAGGTCCAAACTGGGCCCTACCTTTCCACATTCACACAGATGCCTCGAACAAAGCCATAGGAGCAGCCCTAGGACAAGTTGAGGAGAAGCTACCGTATGCCATATATTTTATTAGTAAAAACCTGTCCAAGGCAGAGTTGAACTATATTGTGATCGAGAAAGAGCTCCTAGCTATAGTCCATTCCCTAAACAAGTTCAAACACTACATCACTGGCTATCAAACCTTTGTGCATACTGATTATGCTGCAATTAGGTATTTGATGAACAAACCTGATGTAAACACTTGTATCATTAGATGGTTACTTTTATTGTAGCAATTTGATTTGACCATTGTCAATAAGCCAAGTAAGGAAAATGTTGTTGCTGATTTTCTGTCTAGACTAGATTTGCTTGCGAGTGAAGAAGGGATGGTGGATGATCAGATGCCAGATGAACACCTGTTTACTATTTCAATACTCTCTCCATAGTTTGCTGATATAGCAAATTATTTGGTTTCAGCACAGTCTCTGCCATACCTATCCTCAAAAGAGAAGAGCAAGATCGTGAGGAAAAGTTCCCCATTCACTTAGATTGGGGGCAATCTTTTCAAGCTTGGCCCTAGTCAGATCTTGAGGCGATGTGTTAGGGAGGAGGAAGTTTTGACATTCTCCTAACCTTCAAGGTTCTACATGCATGTTATTATTGGCCCACTCTTCACCAAGATGTCAGGAGATACATCATACAATGTGACAGATGTCAAAGGATGGGGAAGCCTACTCCAAAGGATGAGATGCCCTTGCAGCCTCAGGTGACTTTTGAGCCATTTGAGAAGTGGGGCATGGACTTTGTGGGTCCTATCAACCCTCCTTAAAAACAGAGGTCCTACATCATTGTGTGCACACATTACCTGACAAAGTGGGTAGAAACAAACGTAATCAAAGCAGCAAAAGAAGAAAAGGTAGCTGAGTTTTTGAGGGAAAATATCTTCTACAAGTTTGGCTACCCAAGAGAATTAGTCATAGATCAAGGAAGTCAGTTTACCTCTAACTTGATTGAAGACCTACTCACTCATCACAAGATTAAGCACAAAAATTCCACCCCTTATCATCCGCAAGAAAATGGATAGGTCAAAGTTACTAACAGAGCTTTGGAAGGGATTTTGACTAAAGTAGTGAGCAGCAGTAGAAAATATTGGGCGAATCGCTTGGTTGAGGCCACCTGGGCCTACAACACTACCTGGAAAACTACAACAGGTTTCACACCCTATGAGCTGGTCTACAGGAAGAAGGATTTGTTGTCCATAGAATTTGAATATAACACATTGAGGTTGGTAGCTCAGCTGGACCTAGATCTCAGCCATGCACAACAGGAAAGATTGCTTCAGCTGAATGGACTAGATGAACAAAGAATGCAGGCCCTTCTCCACTCAGAGGTAATCTAACTTCAAAGAAGGATATGGCATGACCGACACCTCAAATAAATGCAATTTCAGCCAAGAGATTGGGTGTTGTTATATGATTCAAGGTATAAGGATTTCAAGGGCAAGCTGATGACAAGATGGCTGGGACCATATATAGTGGAAAAATGCAATGACAATGGTTCAGTCCTTATTCAGACCATTGATGAAGAAGCCATCCCCATGCTTGTCAATGGGCACCGATTGAAAATATACAGGAAGCCTCTTTCTAAGCAGGAGTTCGTTGAGACTCTTGGCAAATCAATATTGGTAATTAAGCAGGTCCCTGCCTCCACTCTACCTACATCATGAAGAAAAAACATCCAAAAAAAAAGGGAAAAAACAGAAACAAAGAAAGAAAAGAGAAAAATAAAAGATCCTTGGGTGAAAATCTCTTGGAGGTGCCCAAGGCAGATAGTGAGGGTGAAAACCTCTTGGAGGCACCCCAGCTGTCTCAAAAAAAAAAAGAGAAAAAAGAAAAGAAAAGAAACAAAATCTAATTTCTGTTGAATAAATTACAGGTTGTAGGAAGGTCATTACAAGTTTTGGGAGAATCGCGCAAGTCAAAGACAGAGGCCATGACTAAGATGCCTGCATCCCTCACAATCTATTCCTCAATCATCGTTACCTTTCCCCGAGATCTGGTCTCATGTGGCCCAAAATTCCACATCCTACAGGAAGCTCTGTATCTTCTACAGGAGGATCCTGTAGAAAATACAGACAAGCCAAAATTGGTCTCAGAAGAGGGTCTGAGGGTTTGAGATTTTTCTATGAGGCCTATAAACCTCCCTGCCTCCACCCCTCACCATATGTCATCCTTTTCCATCTCTGTACACCTCCATTCCACTCGTTCTCATGTCCCTGCACAGTCACACAAAAATACTGTTTTTTTATGCTGCAAAGAAAAGTGAAAAATCAAAAAAATAGTTTTTCTTTTCACTCACTATACCTGCTACCCTCCATCCTAGATTCCTTGACAACAGAGATCGTCATTAGTACTTATAGCCCTACTCAGATTAGCTTGAATCTCAGAAGGAGAAGTAGCTACAGGAAATCCTACAGGATTCCTGTAGCAGTTGATCCCTCTGAAACACAAACTACAGAGTCAAGGACAATAAAGTATAGCCTATGACACATGCATGAACTCTGTTTGAACGTGTAAAAATCAGCAACAGCCCGAGGTCAAGCATGCAGAACGCACGCGGCCACAACAACGAAGAAATGGATTGTAGCATCCAAAATGTGCAAAACACGTCTGTGACTGCACAGGTAAGTGACTAAAACCTATTCTGCTATCACATGAATTATATTTCAAGGCTACGTAACAATGGGAATGGTTCAGTTTGAATGGAATCAGTGGCCAGTTAACTGGCCACCATCGGTCAGTTACACATCCTCGTGGAATCCAACCGAGCCCCGTTAAATTCAAAACTGCTGACAAGATACGTATCCAGCACATGTGGAATGTCTATTCACAAAGAGTTAATTGGGACTGGTAGTGGTGGCGACGGATAATGGGAGTAAGGGAGGTGATGGTGGTCAGACGGCATGTAGTAACATTATGGCCATGACGTTGGATCAACGGTCCGATCTGGCCTGTTAAGAAATTTACTGCAGAACATAAATAATTACTGAGAATTAATGAGAGGAATAAATATAAGAAAATAACCAGCAACAACCATAAAAACATAAACACAAATGTTTATCCAGGAAAACCCCAAATCCCGGGAAAAACCCAACCTAATAAGATCTTATTAGCATTGGCCAAAACCCTAGCCAATCCAACCAATTGAGCCTTCATCGCTCACCTCCAGGTCTTGCATTACAATGAAGTCCGTCCAGCCTTTTATAAGCTCCATTACATATAATACCACGGGCAGAATACCATGGGTGCACAATACCATGTGCCCCAAAACCATCACTGTTTAACCTGGTCAACTTTGACTCTATCCTGAGTCAAGTTTACCTAACAATTCCCCCCTTAAACTTGACTTGGGGTTCCTTGACTAACTCCAGCCAAACCTGCTAAGTGAGACAATCCCGCTCACGCTAGCTCTTACCCCCCTCTAAGTTTTTACCTGGGGTATTGTTAACTCGACATTCCCTTATCACCTAGGTCTAACCCAAACTTTACCGATGATTACCCAGGGGTACACATGCCTTACCAGGTCTTACAGTAGTATGCCCATTTACATGCAATAATTTTGACTTCATTAATTTATTTATTTTTTGTTTATTGTTGCTGCAATTCTGACCCATCCTCTCTCAATCGCGGGAATCCTAGTTTTGTTTCTTTGCTACCTTCTTTCCAAGTTTAACTTCCTTTAATTTAGGTGACAGGTGTACATGGTCCGGAATAGTATACTACGCTTAAACTGCCAACGCCTTTCCTGGAGGAAAAACCACTTCACCGACGAGGAATATGCAGATCTCTTTAACTTGGCTGTTTTCTTGACCTACAAAGACAGACATGTCTAGAACCCAATGAGTGGTATCAATCTAAACGAAATTGGAAGCATCCATGGCTTGGCTTAAGGAACTCGTAGTCACCGATGAAAAGGGACTCCAAACATCTTTTAACAGGGAATTGAGATCTGTGTGGTGAGACGGTGGCTCCCAGTGCCGCCTCTCATCAATTTCTGGCGCATTTCTCTCTTCTGCCATGTGCATTAACTTTGAATACATCCCCGGGGAGTCAAACCCTGCTATTACATCTGAACTCCTTCAATTCTCCTTAAACCCTGATCATCAACACACCATCCTCGATGTGTATTTTGACATCTTCTTTACCCAATACCAACATTCAGATATTCACCAAGATTGTCATCTGGATCACTTCTCTATTTCAAACTTGGATATTTTCCTTCTAGCAGTGAGTGATCCTAGATCCACTCATCTAATTCACTGCTGGATGAGCATCACGACTACTCTTCAACATTTTTTTCTCAGCATCATTGTCAAACCCTCCTTTGGTGTGCTTCACATGTAGAGGTCTGCGAGGAGTCGACCAAGCGTATCAAGGCCTCCGCCAGATCTAATCCACATATCCACATTAGATATGACCAGATCCGACTTCTTTTAATATGCATAACAGATCTATTCTCTTCTCACACAAATTTATCTATCCATCAGGTCTTCGACCAACATCGCTGATCCAGATCTATGCCAAATCTGAATTTAATTCTCTTTAACTATTTTCAACAGTGATCTCACAAGCAATAACAACAAACTGTGCTAATCCTTTTATTCATTGGGCTAAAAATAAATCCTTCACTGAAAGCATACTTTAGAAGCCCAAACCCTGAACCATGGCTCTGATACCAATTGTTAAGAAATTTACTGCATAACATAAATAGTTACTGAGAATTACTGAGAGGAATAAATATAAGAAAATAACCAGCAACAACCATAAACACATAAACACAAATGTTTATTTGGGAAAACCCCAAATCCGGGGAAAAATCCAACTAATAAGATCTTATTAGCATTGGCCAAAACCCTAGCCAATTCGACCAAGTGAGCCTTCACCGTTCACCTCCAGATCTTGCATTACAATGAAGATTTTCCAGCCTTTTATAAGCTCCATTACATATAATACCATGGGCAGAATACCATGGGTGTACAATACCATGTGCCCAAAAACCATCACTGTTTAACCTGGTCAACTTTGACTCTATCTTGAGTCAAGTTTACCTAACATGGCCACCTCATCACCTCACCACGAATCATGCCCGCAGATAAAACACAGCTCAGTTAAGCCATTCATCACCTTTTGTTCATTCTACACTCATGACGTTTTCAACTGGAGTACACATCTACCACTTCCAGAGCAGCTAACCAGTCATCCTCCATGAGATTTCTGCCTATTTTTTGAAAATCTCCCACCTATCGGACTCTACAGGAAGCACAGTTTCATTCTACAGGAGCCCGGTGACTTCTACATGAAAAACAGAGGACGGATCTATAGAAAGAAAACTCGAGACCTTCATCGAATTTCACGCTCAAAATGAGGTAGGCTCAGGAAAACTCCTCTATGCATGATTTGTTGGTGCAAAACGGTGAATTGAACACGACATTAGATTGAAAAATGTGAGTAAAAAGTCTACCTGTACATTGAGAAAAAGTGGAAGTCTGCCTGCATGATTCACTGAGTTTACCTAGTTTTTTTCTCCTGCATCCGAAATCTCCTCATTAGTTTTTTTTTTAATTCTGCTGTAAGGAAGGCATGTAGTAGTAGAGGCCAACCTGTCTGCGTGAAGAAAAACCCGAATTTACATATCTATCAATGTGCTAAGAAAAAAGTCCTTGTGCTCTGTTCTGTAATTTTTTTTTTTCTTTTCTCATAAATAGACAGACCAAATTCTGGGTGACAGCAGTTTCTAAACAGGGGAATTATTGCCATTTGATATTGTAAGGAGCACACGAGAAATTCCTCCTTTGATCTAAGAAAAAAAACCAAATTCAGCTATCCTCTGTCTCAGTGATTGACTGTTTTTTCCTCCACCTGAGCATTTTCTTTTCTGGTTAAAGACCAAACTCAACACCATGCCAGGAGGATTCATGAGGAAAGAGCCCTTAAACTCTAGCAAATTGTATGAAAACCCTGAGGTGGTGGACCTTTTCACCAGGGCACATTGGATATCCTTCTTTGACAGAATTCAGGGTTATGATGAGGAGGTGACTGAAGAGTTTTTGATGTCCCTGAGACCACATTCGAAGACACATGCCACAATTAGTTTTAGGGGCTTGACCATAGAACTTACCCTTGATTTCATTAGTAGAATTACCGGTTTACCATTGGGGCTCCCTTGGAGCAAAGAGGAGAAGTCATTGGGACAAGTGGCTAAGAAAACATTTTTTCTGCCTGAGGAGCATCATGTAGAAGACAAAAATGGGGTCAGAAGGACCAGCTTGCCTCCTCTCTGGAGTGAAGTTAGTTATAAAATCATGAAGTATATCACATGTGAAGGGAGGTTTAACATCATTTATGGTTATCATTTTAGGTTGCTACATGAATTGAGGTATGGGATGGACTTACCTCCAGCTAAGAAACTGAACATCCCATATTTCCTCCTTCAGTCTTTGATTGAGTGTGGTACAAAGCTAAACGCAGGAGTCCCAGATCAGTTAGCCCACCATGGACTCATCAAACTGTTGGTGAAAGATGCTTTGCACACCTACACTATCCCCATAGCTTCGGAAATCTTCAGAAATATGTCCAAGGATGATAACATCAAAACTTTGGCTGAGAACATCAGCCCACCTAACAGTGATGAGGGGGAGAAAATTGAAGAAACTGAGAAGAGAATTGATAAGGTAACACAGGACATTAAAACAAAAGAAGAACAGAAGGGAAAAGAGGAATTCGACAAGACTGTTGAACCTAAGACAACAAAGGAGAAAATAGCAAAAGTAGAGGAAGGGAGAAAGACAAAGTCTGGGAAGAAAAAGGCTAAGAAGGCCTAAACGAAGGCTGCCACAGCCAAGGTAGATACCCAACAAGAGAAAGAAGAGATAGACCCTGAGATATCAGGGGCACAAGTAGAAATAGGGGGCATGGAGATTTCTACAGGAAGTGAAGAAAAAGAATAGCATGAAGAAAAATCCCCTGAAATGTTGGCAAGAGAGGCAACATCTGTGCTTGCTACATTAAGCACACCTACAAAACAAAGAGAGAAAAAAAAAAGGACCTCCATGTACTTCAAAGCCAGAAAAAGCACAAGGATCAAAGTAGGCAAACCTCAGCCGCCGTCTAAGGAACTGATTTTCATTGAGGACTCACCCACTAAATGGTAGGAAGAGTCTCCCTCCAAGATATCGATCACCTATGAAAGAGGAAGCCCAAAAACCTCTACATGGAAAGAAAAAATTAAGATGATGGACTCAAAGGCAGTTCTACAGGACGCTGCAACATCTCTACAGGAAACTCTAGCCAAGTTAAAAGAGACTGAGAAATTGGAGGAGAGGGTAGCTAAACAATCACAAGGGGAGAGAAAAACTGAAGAAATACCTGAACCTACCCCTCAACCTGATTTGGGCTCATATTACAATCTGTTAGAGGGTGGGAAAATCATCCCACAGAAATTTGTTGTATCATTATTTTTCGAATTAGAGAAAGAGAGGATCAGAAAAAACACATGGATGAAAATCACCAAGTCTAAGGGAGTTGAGGACATAGGCCACATGGAGGAGAAGTTAAAAGAATTAAGGGGAGAATTGTCCATGGTAAGGAATGTAGAAAGCTGCAAAAGAGCCCAGCTGTAGGAGGAGAACAAGCTACTGAAAAAGTAGTTACAGCTACAGGAAGTCCACAAGGAAATAAGCTATCCATTTTGGGAGGGTAATAGCAGCAAGAAGGACCTCTAGCAGACAAGGGCACAATTGAGAAACAACAGAAAGAGGAAGAGCTACAAGCTAACGTGGAAATGCTAACAAAACTGGTGTAAGAACAGGAATCTCAGGCAGCAAAAGAAATATAGGTTTTGAAACAGTAGTTGCAAGAGAGAGAGGCCCAATTGGCTTACATGGCCAGTTGGGCAATGGAAGCTTTACAATGTAGGAAACCTGCTAAATCTTATGCATTATACCTCAAAGACCAATGGTTGCAATTTCAAATCAACACACTGGCCAAAAGGGGAACTACTCGATTTCAGAATTACAATCAGTTTTTGCAATTGTGTGACAGTAGCTCGGTAGAAGATAAGGCCAAGATGGGACCCAAACACTATATTAGGAGATCTGCAACTAATGGCCATGGCTTCTTGGTTAAGCCATGAGAAAAAAAGGGGAGTAGAGATTCAGAAGATTATGGCCAGGGAACTAAATGAGCCACTTATGATCAAGGCGGAACCAGAGGATCCTTCAACCCTTATATATTCCCATCGGTACCTTGTAGGCAACCCTCACATCGTGCCTAACTATGTTGAAAGAAAAGCTCAGGCCATTGCCCATTTTGAGGACATGGAAAGACTGTTTGGTAATAACTACATTCATGCTTGGACAAGGAGACAGAACACCTTGTCCCATAGTCTGAAAATCAGAGAGTACCACTCCCCAACTAGGATGAGGGAGGCTATGAGAAGAGTACCCCTATACAAAAAATCAATGCAGAACCTGAAATCCAATTGGATTGGCCTTAAGTTCATCCCTCCACTGTTGCTAGGGTTGTTAGAAGAGGTCAAGGAAGAAGAGGAGCAAAGGCAATGGGAGGAGGTAGATAGAAAGGCAGGATTTCATGATATGGAAGAGGACATCACTTCAGAGGCCTAGGATGTCAGAGAGGTAGTCAAAGCAATCAAGGATGATGAACTAGATTAGTTGCTCAGAGGATGAGCAACCCATTCAGCAGGGGGGTGATGATGAGCCCCGGAAATGGGTAACTATATGGGCTCATTTTGCCTAA
This sequence comes from Pinus tabuliformis, assembly GCA_031772625.1. NCBI lineage: Eukaryota > Viridiplantae > Streptophyta > Pinopsida > Pinales > Pinaceae > Pinus > Pinus tabuliformis. Next base: position 1,953,473,175 of record CM062818.1, read on the forward strand.
TATTCTCATTTAATCCACCATTCTCCATAGTTTTATGCATTCTTTTGAATATATTTATGTTAATTGTGTGAATAGGAATAGTCACTTTGCCACAAGGTCTAACACATGCTTATTGCAGATTTTTGGACACTTTTGGGACCAAGATTAGACATTTATGAGCAAATTGGCAGTCAAATACGAGGAAACAAGGCTAAGGATTTGTAGGGGGGATGTCTACTACACTAAATGACCCCTTCATCGAGTTCTCCACCATCATCTCAGAGTTCTACAACCCACCAAAGATGATTTTAAGGGCAGCCGAGCAGGTCTAGTGAAGTGGTTGATTGACTGTAGTTTTGGGCAACCAAGCTCCTCAAGTTAAGGAGGAATATTAGGGGTCCTCGTAGGCATAAATAGGAAGGCTTCAAGCCTTGGTAGTTTAGCCATTTTTGTTAATCCATTTTTGCACTTTGGTGCAACTCTGTATCAACACATTTTCGAGCTTCTTCTTGTGAACAGTTTTTGGATGTAGCTATTAATTTTTTATCAATGAAAAGGAATCTTGTTTTGCACCAACTCTGATCTTTCTTAGGAGGCTGTAGCTCTTGGGGTTGGGCCCAACCCAAGTGCCAGTACCTCCTTTGTGTACTTTTATGTGTTTTCTTGCATTCATAGACTAATTTTTGTTATTTAGGTTAAAATCTTGTTTCATTTCTTAGGCTGCTTTTGATGATTTAGATATTTGTTCATGCTTTAGGTTGATTTGAAACTTTGATAACAGAAAATATCCATGAAAAGGCCACCAAGAAGTCCTTGATCTCAGCTCTCCCTCCTTGGAATCATGAATTGAGACCAAAGTACACTTGTTGCCACAAAAACATTGTTTTTGCGTTCTAATGTAATTTCTAGTGTTAGATTTTGAGTTGGAAAAGTTGATATCAGTTGTGTCTTCATGTTCAGATTTGTTCTTTCTTAGTTCCCATAGCTTTCTTGCATGATTTTCTTTTTATACATTGTTGTTCATCATATTTCTGGTTTTTAAGAGTAGATTAGGTCAACGTAGATAGATCTCTGTTTTTTATCTTTGTTTGGATCACTTTTACGAAAGTAATGTGAAAAACACCTGTAATACATCCCTACCTATCCTTCCTCCATCATGAAACCTGTTCCAACCCCTTACTCAAGATTTCTTCCCTCCATCCGCCACACTTTCCCAACTAACCCTAATTTCAATATTTTTGTGCAACATTGCTTTCTACATCCTTGAACAAATCCAACCATCTTCATCACTCCTTAGCTTCATTTACTAGGTCCCACACCTCTTAACATCTTTATCCATCCTTCATTTCCACTTCCCCACCATTTTTCCTCCATCAATCCTCTAAAAATCACTTTCGGCCTATTCCTGTAGATCCCCTGCAACCTCCTGTAGAAGATAACGTGAGCAGTTTTTCGAGATCTGAGCGTGGTGGAAATCTCTAGAAGGGTGCTAGGGACCCCTTAGGTCCTCTCCATACCTTCCTAACCCCCTGCAAACACCCACTCCATTTGCTTTCGCCAGTAAACCTCTGCACAGTCAAAAATAGTTAAAACACATGCATAATAATCTTGCATAAAATTGTTCAAAAATACAAAAAGATGAATTTTTCATATTTTCTTTTAGAAGTAGCTTAAACACGTGTATTTTACCTCTGCAATAGTCCATGGCATACATTTCAGTAGTGGTACATCTCTTTTCTTACACAAGAAGGGTTAGCCTATAAAACTAGGGTTTGCTAGGGTTTACATTTCCTTTCAGCCTTCATCTTCTTTCTGCAAAGTAGACTAGCCTCTTTTGAGTTAGCTTTCATCCATCACAGTTAACAGCTTCTTCTAAGAACTCATATAAGTTGGCTTAAGCTCCTAGCGAACTTGTGCCAGCTGATCAAGTGACAACTTGCAGTAAGAGCTAGTACTTGTGCATATAGCACTGTTGCTTCCAAGTTTGTTACAAACTACCAAGTTGATAAAAGTAAAGTAGGGAGTCCCAGGATTTGCAACTTCATTGCTTCAATACTAGAGCTCACCAAAGCCTACGAATGGGTCCATTTTAGATAGTATATGGAATGCATTAAAGAAGAATTTAAAGGGTAAGAAATTTTAGAATAAAAGAATTAAGGAGTGTTGATGGTCAAGATTTTGTAACAGACATGCATGAGTTATAAGAGAGAGTCAAATCACAGCTAAAAGAAAACTAAAATGGGGATAAAACGGGAGCATATATGAGAAGAAGATATTTGGACTTTAAATTTGGTGACTTAGTGATGGCATATCTCAAAAAGGAATGGTTTCCAATAACAAAATAGAATAAATTAAAACTTTCGAAAATTGGTCCATGTAAGATTTAAAGAAAAAAATCTTCTAATTCTTATGAGTTAGAACTCCCAAATGATATTGGGATTTATCCAATTTCTAATGTTGCATAATTGTATCCCTTCAAGGGTAGATATAAGATTATAGTAGTTGAGCCTGTAGGTGATGAAGATTAGACCTGTGGATGGAAAAAACAACTACCAAAAGCAGTTCAGAAATAAGTTGAAGTAGCTTAAGAAATATTAGATAAAAGAGTAGCTAAGAGAATTAAAGATAAAGAAAAATTTTAGTATTTGGTCAAATGGAAGAATCAACCAATAGAGGATGCCACTTGGGTTACAATAACAAAGATTTCCAAGTATGGATTAAGCATTGAAGATATCATGAAAAGTTATTTTCTTCCCTGGGAGTTTGATGTAGGAGCATCTACTAGTTAAAACCATTTTGGCTTTTTTAGGTCAAAACCCATATTCGACTACTTGTTGACCATGATCCACCCTTCTTAACCATAACTTTATGATATTTAACCATAATAAATCAAGTTCAATCATAGTCAACCATAGTCTACTAATCATCCCCACATATGTCAATTGTCAACTCCCACAACCAGATTAATAAAGTGGTTGAAATACATTGATCAACATCATTTCCCCCTTTTAAAACTAATGGTTCCAATTGGCACACGAAAGGTGAAAATTACATTGATTGATGTATTTCAATTTGTTTATTAATGTGATTGTGAAAAATCTTCTTAATTCTATTTTTTAGCTATGTTGCTAAAAATAGAAGACCATCAACCTAATTTCTCTAGATGAATCATTTATATTTTTCCTTTAACTTTATTCAATTATTTAAAAATCTTCACTTTTCACCATTAAATTCATCCCTCTTCCATATTTCAGATGAGAGTTTTAAAAATACTATTTTTGCATCAAGAAGCGCACTACAACCCAATATATGAGGGAGACATCGTCACGTAATGTTACATTGTTTTTTTTAAATAAATGTCAGTTAATATTCAATATGTATATGAGGTATATCTTGTACGTAACGCTAGATTAATTTTTCTTTTAAATATGTAGGCTAATTAATGAAAAATAGAGAATAATATTGAATATGGTGGTTCAATTAAACTTATCAAAAAACACATATACATAATAATATTATCGATCACAAAAGGAAATAAACCGTTGACAAACCAAAAAATAATAATAAAAGAAAAGAAGAAAGAGTATAATGTTCGAAAGAGAATCATTGTCAAAATTTTCAATTAAAATATGTTTCTTCTTCAAAAATGCTTAAACTGTATGATTTGTAACCTGGAGTGATGAAATACAATTATTTGTTTGTATATTCTATATTGCTTCACATTGGCCTTCTTCCTCAAAAATATTAGATTATATTTTACCTATAATGTAAAAAATCATATAAAATTATTTTCCAAAATGTGAAACTAAATAAAAACAATCAACTCTTATTACGTGTGAAATGTTGCATGAAATTGGAATACTTACAAGACTAAAATGTTTCCTACAAAAATTAAGTAATTCACGTCATAGTTAAATATGTTTCTCTAAGGTAAAATTTATCAAAGTAAAAAATAATTAGTATTTCAGATATATAAATTAAGAAAATTAATATGATAGTTAAAAATGATTTTTTGCAAGTTAAATTTTCTTAAATTAAAAAACAATAAGTATTTCTGAAATATAAATCACATAAATTGCTATGATAGTTAAAAATCTTTTGTGTGAGGTAAAATATATCCAAGTAAAAATTAATAGGTATCTCATATATATAAATTATGTAAATTATAAATGTTTTTGTCTAAGGTAAAAGCAAATGTTTAATGATAATAATATTTTAAATGGAAAATAATGCTTCAATAAATTGTATAAATAGATATTATAGTTAAAATGTGTTTGTGTGAGGTAAATTTTATCAAAGTAAAAAATAATAAGTATTTAAGATATATAAAAATTTAAGATCATTATTAGAAATATGAGTGCATAATTTAATTAAACTCAAATTATTCAAATTTGTAAATTATAATCCATTATAACAAAAGAGGAAAATAATGAAGAATAATTTAAATATAAAACAAAGTTATAGTATTCTAGATAATTTAAACAAGCCTAGATCCATTTTAAATTTGGCTCTTTTAAGAGCCGAGAGGGATCAAATCTCTCGAGGTGCAAACATTTCCTCAAGTTTGTACTCGAGAGAGTTGCACTGAAAAAGAGGTTTGCACTTCAAGAGATTTGACTATCATTCAACATGTTTCATAGTTATAACACCATCATTAGTTATTTATTATCAATTCAAGATATACATATTTCAGAATTCCAACATTAAATTCTACTTGCACCTCTTGTCAGTTAATGGTATGTCTGGGATCATATATATATTTCTTTAACAATGAAACATGAATTACATTATGAACTTGTGTATGGCTAGGTAGTACAAGTCGATATGATGCAAGTCCAATTCTCTCTAAAATTAAGAAAGGTCCATAATATCAGCGTGCTAGTTTTGCACAACCACCTCACTGCAAGGTACTTTTCATGGGCTTAACTTGCACGTAAATGTGGTGTCCCACGTGGAATTCCCTGTAAGTCCTTTTTTCACATAATCCTTTTGCCTATCTTGAAATTTTTTTAAATTATTTCGAAATTTCTTTACTACCTATTCTATTTTCGCCCTCCTATCAAGTCTTAGTATTGATCCAGGTGGTTCAAAAGACACTCAAAGATCCAAGAGGGCTCAAGAAAATCTCAAAATTGAAATTTGCTGGATTGAAATGAAACCAAGTTCATATCGAAGATCGCGTCACAATATTTCTAATTATGCAAACGACACCTCAATCCGAGTTCGTATAAACTTATGGTCAAACTAGGCCCATTGGCTAAATTTGGCAGGAGCGCCAACTAAATTTGGAGGTCTAGATAAATTTTACGGAAGCAGCTAAATTTGGCAGCCATTAACGAGACAACAATTTCACTTATAGGAAAATTTGTCACCTCCTTAATTTGTCGAATGGTTTTTGACAAGTTGTTTTAATAAAAACAAAAAAGATATTAAAAATGGGGGTGGCGGGGGTTTTATATATATATATATATATATATATATATATATATATATATATATATATATATATATATATATAATAAAAAAATATGGTTGGAGGGTGATCAAACCTCACAAACCCACAACCACCATATATAACGGTCACATATAAAGTAGGGTCGGCGAGTGTCGAACCAGCGACAGCCCCATACACCATAACCACCACCCATAAAATTACACAAAAAACAAAATGTGCCCCAATAAAATTTAACCGGCATCCATTTCGGGGAGGCCACAGGGTTGGAACTCAAGCCTATGCCCTCCAAACTTAGCCGCCTAGCCAACGGCCCAACGGGCCACACCTTAGTATTTTCATCCACAATTTTATATTAAACCACAAATATGCCATTCACCAGAGGGGAGGAGCGAGTGCAGAACCCGACATAGGGGCAGGGCCATGGCTAGCGTGGAGTTCAAGAAGAATATTCTCTGATGCAGGGGAGGAATATTTACATTCCCTTAGAGGTTGATTTTTCACAAAGCCATAAATATGCCGACTTTATACTCATTCTTCTCATTTTTTTATAGGGAACACAATGGTGTAATCAGGTTTTTCATTTGAGAAATAGATATTCAGTGAATTTGCAAAGGAATCTTTGTGGAATCATGAGGAATCTAAATGATTCCCTTAATGCCAAATTTCATAGTGACATAATCATGCCAACTTTATACTCAAACAAACTAGAGTTTCGCTAGGAGTCTAATGGCGTGATCGGTTTTCCGATCTGAGCAGCAGAATTTCAGTTAAATTTTAGAGAGGAATCTTTAGGGAAACATGAGGAATCTAAAAGATTCCCTAAGGGCCAAATTTTGACAATTTCACAACTAGGTTGACTTTATACTCATTTTACTCATTTTTTCACAAGGAGTGCAGCGATGAAGTCAGATTTGTCATATGAGTAGCATAATTCCATTTAACCAATGAGAAATAATCTCGGGGAATCTTTGATATTCCCAAGGTTCCAAAAGGGATCACGTTTACAGTAATTTGACATGATTTTGCACCACAAATTCAATGATGCAGTCCATTTCTTCACTAAATTGTGCATTTTCAAGCCATCCTCGAAAGTAGAGGTATATGATGCAGTGATGCGATGTCTCTCTTTTGATTTGCTAAGATGATGTTTTTGATGTTGAGATCCTTGTTTACCACTCTGTTGGAGGATACTTGTATACCACTTCATGTGATAATTAGGTATCTTGTCATGCTAAAGGATGACCCATGTGAGTGAGAGTTCCTATACAAGAACGTCTCGTGGAGAGACATGCCACTATAGTTGAGGGAGTTTATCCTTGTAATGACAAATAATACATCATGTACTTGTCATCATATTACAACATTTACTGAAGAGACCTCCCCATTCTTGACACTGGACCCAGAGACGTAAGCCACACTGGGTGAACTATGTTATCAAAGTTTTTATGGATTTTGATTTGATGGTTGTCATTATGTTTCCTCTTCTTAAAAGTATGTACATGTGGTTTTTCATACTCTTTCACATGCAATTTTGTTAACATCACAAAAGTAAAAGATCTTGGTTAATTTTGGTAGTTGAGAGAATCCAAATCAAGTTTGGTATTAGAGTAGTCTTCTTCTTGATGAGAATTACGAGTTTGAATGATAACTAGAGATTGAACGTGCAACGATAAGGAGAATGGAAAACAATAGAGATCTCTATGAAGACCTCCTTAGGATGAAAGGCATGGTAGATATAATTTATGCATATTATGAGGATCAAATAGCAAGAGGGGAATAGGAGAAAGAAAGAGTAGAGGACGATGCTCTGTCTCCATATTCTATTCACTATTCATCTTCTTCGTTGTCTTCTCATCATTCAGATGAGGAGATCAATTAGAGCATTCAAACCGAGTATGTTGAATTGAGGAGACTTATACAAGAAGAAAAAGAGGAGAAGCAGATATTGTAGTTTCAATTATGATCTACAGAAGAGGCCTTGGAAAAGTTGAAGTGCAATGAAGTCTTAGCGAAGCCATCATCACCTACTTCAGAACTGATAGCTGAGGTAAACAGTGTTAATCATTCATTAGTTTCATTTTCACATGACACTATTTCTATTGGAAGCCTTGAGGTAACCATTTCAAGAATTGGCTTGAGACTCCTTACCAAGATGGCATACACTAAAAGAGAGTTCTTAAAGGTAGCAGAAGCTTCCAAGGTATTGCTGAAACCATAAAAGAAAGATGATGATTGGAACACATCACAATCCTCCAATGACAATGCACATTGCAGAGGAAGAGCTAGGGCAAGTTCTCACCACTAGGATTATACCAGAGACAACCTAGAGAGGTATAAAAAGTCCCAGTCTTCTAAAGTTCATTTTGATTACAAGAACATTGTTAATGATGAGTGTAAATCATGGCATAGAAAACCATGTAGGTTTTGTCGCTTGCATAACCATGTGGTTACCGAGTGCTGGAAGAGAATGGCAGCCAGAAAGTGGACGAAACATGAAAGGTCTTCTCCACATCAGGGAAGGAAGAAGGTAAAGTAGGTCTGGAGGAAGAATATTTTTTGCAATCATTGCATAAGAGATAGACATCAAAGAGCCACATGTTGGAGGCTCCATCTAGAATAGAGTCTCAAAGACAAAGTTCCCATGCAAGAACCAACTGGTGAAAATGTTCAATAAGCAAATCTGCCACAGGGAGATGATCAATTCACTTTTATGAGTGAGAGATGGTTTTACTAGATATAGTAGCTTGTCATCTTCACATTTTGTAAATCATGTGTTGTGATATAAATGTAAAGTGATGATGTGTTTTCCATCTCTTATTAAAGCAACGATGACATTTTTGGCCTTTTCCTGATAGCTCGGGTATTTTTCTATTATGATGTACACTTGAAAAAAGAATGTGTCTTATAAACTCTTGGAAAGTATGAGAATGATTGGGCCATGATTGGTCATCTAATTGAACATGTATATTTCAAATATTGTACTACAGTTTTGCAGAGGATGCAAGTGTCGATTCATCACTTATGGCTCCAAAGGGAAAGGGTGAAGGAGAAAGAAGTGTGGTATGTCAGGACACTTGTTGTACAAACAATGTAACAAAATAGATGCAGATTATGTTCATGCTTTTGGAGGACCAAAAGCTCCTCAAAGGGGAGGAATGATCTAGGTGGCTCCAGAGATGCTCAATGATCCAAGAGGGCTTAGGAAAAGCTAAAAAATAAAAGTTTTTGGATTGAAATAAAACTAATGTCATATTGAAGAGATCGTCGTAGTATTTCCAACGATGCAAATGACACCTCAATCCGAGTTCGTATGTGAAAGTTATGGCCAGTCAAAGTTTTGGTCAAACTAGGCCCATTGGCTAAATTTTGCAAGAGCACCAACTAAATTTGGAGGTCTGCTAAAATTAGAGGTCCAACTAAATTTGGCTACCACTAATGAGGAAAAAAGTTGGCACTAATCGGTGATGGATCCAGGTAGTTGGAATGGGCAAATTTTCTGCCTCTTTAGCTTGTCCAGTAAACCTTAAAAATTGGGTGAATGGTTTTTGAAAAGTTGTTTTAATAAAAACATAAAAATATTTTAAAAAGGGGGTGGCGGGCCACCATGCCTGCCACCCCACCACAGATATATATAAAAAACAAATATGGATGGAGGGTGGTCAAACCACGTAAACCCATAGCCACAATATATAATCGCTGCATATAAAGAAGGGTTGGCGGGTGTTGAACTCGCATTGGCCGGCGGCAACCCCATATATTGTAACCACCATCCATAACATTACAACAAAATCAAAATTCGCCCAATAAAATTTAACTGCCATCTATTTCGGGGAGGTTGTGGGGTTGAAACTCAGGCCTGCCCCCTCCAAACTTAGTCACCCAACCGATGGCCTCATGGGCCACAACTTGGTATTTCTGCCCATTTCTTTGTATTAAACCAAAAATAATCCATTCACCGAAGGGGTTTAGCAAGCACGAAACCCAACATAGGGGAGGGGCCATGCCTGAAACGAAATTCAAGAATAATACTCTTTGATGCATGGGAGGAATCTTTAGATTCCCTTGGAGGCTAATTTTTCATAGAGCCATAACTATGCCATCTTTATACTCATTCTTATAAGTTTTTCGCAGGGAACATGATGGTGTAATCAAATTTTCATCTTAGCAACAGATCTTCAGTCAATTTGCAGAGAGGAATATTTGTGGAATCATGAGGCACTAAAAGATTCCTTTGATGCCAAATTTTCATAGTGATAGAATCATTCCAACTTTATACTCAAACAAACCTGAATTTGAATAGGATTCTAATGGCATGATCAATTTTCTGATCTGAGCAATGGAATTTTAGTCAACTTGCACAGAGGAATCTTTGTGGAATCATGATGAATCTAAAAGATTCCCTAAGGGCCAAATTTTGACATTTTCAGCACCAGACCAACTTTATACTCATTTTACTCATTTTTTTACAAGGAGTGCAATGGTGAAGTTATATTTGTCATATGTGTAGAAAAATTCCAGCCAACCAGTGGGAAGGAATCTTGGAGAATCTTTAAGATTATACAGGGTCCATATTTTGATGTTGTCAGAAAGTGGTTAAGTTTACAATCATTTGGCACGATTTCGCACCATGAATTCAACGATGCAGTCCATTTCTTCAGCAGAGTTGTGCATTTTCAAGCCATCCCCGAAAGTGGACGTATCTGATGCAGTGATGTCATGTCTTTCTTTTGATTTGTTGAGATGATGTTTGTGACGTTGATATCCTTGTTTACCACTTTGTTGGAGGACACTTGTATGCCACTTCATGTGAGAATTAGATATCTTGTCATGCTAAATGAGGTCCCATGGGAGTGAGAGTTCCTATAGGATAATGTCTCATAGAGAGACATGAAACTCAAGTTGAGGGATTTTATCCTTGCAATGAAAAAGAATACACCATGTACTCATCATCATCTTGCAACATTTAATGAAACGGCCTCCCCACTCTTGACACTAATCTTGGAGACATAACCCACATTCCATTATCAAAGTGTTTGTGTTCTTTGATTGATGGTTGTTATTATGTTTCCTCTTCTTAAAAGTATGCACATGTGGTTTTTCATACTCTTTCACATGCAATTTTGTTAACATCATAGAAGTAAAAGATCTTGGTTAATTCTGGCAGTTTAGAGAATCCATATCAAGTTGGTATCAGAGCGGTCTTCTTCCTGATGAAAACTATGAGTGTGAATGATAACTAGAGATTGAATGTGAAACAAGAAGGAAAGTGGAAAACAACGGATATCTCTACCAGTAATTCTCAGGATGACACAGATGGTAGATGTAATATATGTAGATTATGAGGATAAAATGGCAAGAGAAAAATAGGAGAAGAAAGAGTAGAGGACGATGTTCCATCTCCATATTCAAGTGATTTTTCATCTTCTTCATTGTCTTCTCATCATTTGGATGAGGAGATCAATAACAGCATTCAAGAAAAGAATGTTGAATTGAGGAAGCTTCTACAAGAAGAAAAAGGGGAGAAACAAAGGTTGCAACTTCAGTTATGGGCCATGGAAGATGCCTTGGAAAAGTTGAAGCGCAACGAAGGCTTGGGGAATCCATCATCACCAACTTTAGAACCGACAGCTAAGGTAAAAAATGTTGATCGTTCTTCAGTTTCACTTTCACATGATGTTATTTCTTTTGGAAGCCTTGAGGTACCTATTTCAGGAACCAGCCTGAGGCTCCTTACCAAGATGGGATACTCTAAAAGGGAGTGTTTGAAGGTAGCAAAAGATTCCAAGCCATTGTCAAAGCCATCAGAGAAAGAGGATGATTGGAACACACGCAATCCCCCCTTGACAGTGCACATTGTAGAGCAAGAGCTAAGGCAAGCTCTCATCACCAGGAGTGCACCAAGCACAACCCAGAGTGGTATAAAAAGTCTCAGTATTCTAAAGTTCATTTTCTTTACAAGCACATTGTTAATCATGAGAAGAAATCATGGCATAGAAAACCAAGTAGTTTTTGTGGCTTGCATAACTATGTGGTTGCCAAGTGCTAGAAGATAATGGTAGCCAAAAAGAGGAAAGCATGTGAAAGGCCTTCTCTAAATCAAGGAACAAAGAAGGTAAAGTAGGCCTGTAGGAAGAAGAGTTTTCACAGTCATTGCAACAGAGATGGACATCAAAGGGCCACATGTTGGAGACTCCATCTAGAGCATTGTATAAAGGACAAAGCGCCCTATGCAAGAACAAACTGGTGAAAATTTTCAGCAAGCAAATATGCTATAGGGAGATGATCCATTCACTTTGATGAGTGAGACATGGTTTTACTAGATATAGTAGCTTGTCATCGCCACATTTTGTAAATCATGTGTTGTGATATAAATGTAAAAGTGATGATGTGTTTTCCATCGCTTATTAAGGGAACGATGATGTTTTTCACCTTTTGTTGATAGTTGGGGTATATGTTTCTATTATGATGTACACTTAACGAAAGAGAGTGTATTATAAACCCTTGGAAAGTATATGGATGTTTGGGTCATGATTTTTCATGTAATTGAACATGTAGTTTGCAAAGATTGTACTACAGGTTTGTAGAGGATGCATGTGTTGGTTCATCACTTATGGATTTGAAGGACAAGGGTGAAGGAGAAGGAAGTGTGGCATGTAAGGACACTTGTTGTACAAACAATGTAACACAACAGATGCAGATTATGTTCATGATTTTGGAGGACCAAAATCTCCTCAGTGGGGAGGAATGATCCAAGTGACTCTAGAGACACTCAAAGATCCAAGAGGGCTCAGGAAAAGCTCAAAAGTAAAAATTTCTAGATTGCAATGAAACTAATGCCATATTGAATATCTCGTCACAATATTTCCAATGGCACAAACGAAAGCTCAATCCAAGTCTGTATGTGAAAGTTATGGGAAATCAGATTTTTGGTCAAACTAGGCCCATTGGCTAAATTTGGGAGGAGCTCCAACTAGATTTGGAGGTCTGCTAAAATTGGAGGTTCGACTAAATTTGGAGGTCACTAAAAGTAAATAGTTTGGCACTTATCAGCGATAGACTCAGACGGTTGGAATGGGAAAATTTATCGCCTCTTTCATTTGGCTGGTAAACCTTAGAAATTGGTTGAATGGTTTTTGACAAGTTGTTTTAATAAAAAAAAACATATTTAAAAAAGGGGGTGGCGGGGAAACACCACTACCACCCCACCGTGTATATATATATATATATATATATATATATATATATATATATATATATATATATATATATATATATATATATATATATATATATATATATATATATATATATGGTTGGCGGGTGGTCAAACCCTGCCAACCCACAACCACCATATATAACGATCGCATATAAAGCGGGGTCAGTGGGTGTTTAGCCTGCATCGATTGGTGGGCCAGCAGAAGCCCCATACATCGTAACCCTCTCCCATAACATTACACCAAAAATAAAATGCATGCCCATAAAATTTAATCACCATCTATTTTGGGGAGGCCACGAGGTTGGAACTTAGGCCTGCTCCCTCCAAACTCAGTTGCCTAGCCAACAACCCAATGGGTCACACCTTGGTATTTCTACCCACAACTTTATATTAAACCACAAATATGACATTTGCAGGAGGAGAGGAGTGAGTGTGAAATCCAACACAGGGGCAAGGCCACGCCAGAACTATGTCAACTTTATACTTATTCTTCTCAGTTTTCCACAGGGAATGTGATGGTGTAATTAGACTTGTCATCTGAGTAGAAAATATTCAATCAAATTACACAGAGGAGTCTTTGTGGAATCACGAGGAATCTAAAAGATTCTCTTGATGCCAAATTTTCATAGTGACAGAACCATGCCAACTTTACACTCAAATGAACCATAATTTCACCAGGAATATGATGGCATGAACATTTTTCTAATATGAGTAGCGGTATTTTAGTCAAATTGCACAGAGAAATCTTTGTGGAATTATGAGGAATCTAAAAGATTCCCTAAGGGCCAAATTTTGATTTTTTCAAAATAGGTCGACTTTATACTCATTTTTTCATAAGGAGCACAGTGGCGAAGTCAAATATGTCATCTTGGTAGAAAAATTCCAATTAGCCAGCTTGAAGGAATCTTGGGGAACCTTTGAGATTCTCAAGGGTCCAAATTTTGACAATGGCATAAATGGTTCAAGTTTACAATCATTTGACATGATTTTGTGCTATGAATTCAATGATCTAGTCCATTTCTTCAACAAAATTGTGCATTTTCAAGCCATCCCTAAAAGTGGAGGTATATGATGTAGTGATGCCATGTCTTCCTTTTGATTTGCTGAGATTATGTTTTTGATGTTGAGAACCTTGTTTACCACTCTGTTGGAGGATACTTGTGTGCCACTTCATGTGAGAATTAGATACATTGTCATGCTAAAGGAGGGCACATGTGAGTGAGAGTTCCTATAGGAGAATGTCTCGTGGAGAGACATGACACTCTAGTTGAGGGAGTTTATCCTTGTAATGACAAGGAATACACCATGTACTCATCATCATCTTGCAAAATTTAATGAAGCGACCTCCGAACTCTTGACACTGGGCCCGGAGACATAACCCACACTGGGTGAACTTTATTATCAATATGTTTGTGTTCTTTGATTTGATGGTTGTCATTATGTTTCCTCTTCTTAAAAGTATGCACATGTGGTTTTTCATACTCTTTCACCTACAATTCTGTTAACATCACAGAAGTAAAAGATCTTGGTTAATTCTGGTAGCTGAGATAATGTGGATCAAGTATTAACTTATCCTCAGGGTTCTTCCAATTAGTGGGTGTTCTACACCTCCTTCCATACAATACTTCAAAAGGACTCATTTTCAATGATTCATAGTAGCTATTATTATATGTGAATTCAACTAAGTGGAGGTATTCCTCCCACTTGGTTGGTTGTTGCATTACATACATTCTTAGCATATCCTCAAGTACCTGATTCGCTCACTTAATCTATCTATCAATTTATGGGTGGTACGTGGTACTAAACTGAATCTGAGTATCTAGACTCGTAAAAGGGATTTCCAAAATGCGGAAGTGAATTTTACATCCCTATCTGAAATCACGACCTTTGGTATACCATGTAATCAAAATATTTCTTTCATAAATATATTTCAAAATTTCAACAGTTTTATATGTAGATTTCATATGTATAAAATCGTTTGTTTTGCTCAATTTATCCATCACTACCATGATGGAATCATTTTGCTTTCTCGATCTAGTTAGACTTGTTATAAAATCTAAAGTAATTGTGTCCCATTTCCATTTAGGGATAGGTAGTGGATGGGGTAGACCAGCATGGTGTTCGTGTTCCACCTTAACTTGTTGGCACTCCAGGAATTTAGCCAGATATTCATTTTTGTCCTTCCTCATACTAGGCCAAAAGTAATTGTTTTTAATTATAAATAATATTTTTTGATAACTAGGATGGGAAACATACGAGCTTCTATGAAACTCATCCAAAAAAATAAAAAAAAATTAATAGTGGTTTGGTTAGGAACATATATCCTTTCCCTAAAATTCAATAAATTATCATTGTTTATGCCATATTTGGATTGTTTTCCAGAATTTTTTTCCTGTTTGGTTTGTTGACAGAAGAACCTGTATTTTGGGTCTTTTTGGGAAGCTTCTTTGATCTACTCAGAAAAAATTATTTCTACTTGACTGTAGGAAATCTCATACACACAATGAAGTTTTATGCTTAGTGCATCAGCCACACAATTTTCTTTCCCTTTGAGATGCCTTATGTCAAAGTCAAATTCGTTTAGGAAAGCGCTCCACCTAGTTTGTCATGCATTTAAATTAGGTTGTTCAAAGAAAGTCATTAAACTAGTATGATGAGTCATTAAAAGGAATCTTTTCCCAAACAAATAATGTTACCATACCTTTAGGGCATGAACTACTGTAGTTGCTTCTAGTTCATAAGCATAATATTGTTGTTCATGGTCTTTCAATTTCTGTGATTTGTAAGCTATTATTCTACCTTCTTGCATCAAAACTCCTCCAACACCTTCTTGATATGCACTTGTGTAAACTATAACATCCTTCTCTAGGTATACAACTTTCATCACAGGGGTTGTAGTTAATAAATGTTTCAATCACTCAAAATTGTGTTAACATTCTTGTCTCCACTTGAAAGCTCTCCCTTGTTTCTACAAAGAAGTTATAGGGTAATCAATCCTAGAAAATCCTTTTATAAAATGACAGTAATATCCAACTAACCCCATTAAAGACTGAATATCTGCAACATTTTTAGCGATAAACCATTCCATGATGATTTTAATTTTCTCAAGATCTACAATTATACCTTCAAATGAAATGATATGTCCCAAGTGTTGGATTTGATCCTTGTAAAAATCACATTTACTGTATTTAACATAGAGATGGTTTTCCCATAAAATTTGCAACAGTATCCTCAAATACTCCTTATGCTCCTCCAAGTTTTTCGAGCAAATCGGACTATCATCAATAAAAATAAAATTGAATTTGTCTAAGTAAAGATGGAAACTACCATTCCTCAGATTCATAATGTTTCTAGAGCATTAGTAAGCCCAAAAGGAGACTCAACAAATTCATATTGGTCATAATGAGTTTTGAATGTTGTCTCGCAAATGCCCTCTTCCTTTATTTGTATCTGATGATATCCTAATCATAGGTCAATTTTTAGAAAATAATATGGCACCTCTAACCTAATGAAATTGATCATCAATTATTGGTAGCAGGTAATTATTTTTGATAGTTAATTTTTTTAGATGCCGATAGTCAATACATAATCGTAGAGTACCATCTTTCTTTCTTATGAATAATACAATGGCTCCCCAGGGTGACACATTTTAAGTTTTGTTAACTCAACTATACTCATACGTAAGGATTTATTGATACCGGGGTCTCTCCTGGAACTAGTTCTATGGTAAAATCAATTTCTCGGTTAGGTGGCAACTTTGATATTTCCTCCGAAAATATATCAGTAAATTCTTGAATAACTGCAGGTTTTCCAAGGTAGTTATCTTATCCTTAGAATTAGTATAGCCCATTTTCACAACATATATTTAAAAACCCTTTTGAATGAATTTACTTAACTGGTTAGTGGTAATAGATTGTAATTTAATGGCTCTTTTAACTCCCTAAACTTCTTGCCTAACACCTTCTTTAGTGAGGAAACTAATGGTCCTATCCTTGCAGTTCACCAAGGGCCAATGTCTCTCTAACCAATCCATTTTGATTAACACATTGTAGGATCCTATGGGAGACATGTTTAAACTCACCCTAATTTGTTGTCATGTTATTTCAATAGGGCAGTTCTCTACCTTAGATGTCACTCTTCTTTTAGATCCAGTAACCAGTTACCGTAACTAGGGGTTTTTGAATTTAACAGTTTGTAAATGACACAATTCCACTATTTTTCATACTAACATAACGCAGGCTTGCACCTAGATCTATCAAAATAGGGACAAAATGATTAGCTACTTTACCTTCAAACTCTATCATTATGGGATGATAATCAGGATGATTATCATCCAAAGTTGCATTGATTCTTAGTATGTTCCTTTCCACCTCCTCAACTGTAGAAATTTCTTGTATATTGGTGGTTTGCTTCATCATGATGCGGTGAGGATCATTTTTATAGTAGTGGGGTTTCCCACATACCTGGTATTACAAAGGAGGTTTTTGTTGTTGAGTATATTCTGGTTTACTTGACACTTCAGCTTATCTAGTTTTAGTTTTTTTTTTCCAAATAAAAAATCAAACTTTTTATAAACAGAATAAAAAGTTACATAGCATATGTCGGAGCATTTTGTTTGCTGTATGATTGAGAATCATAAAGCTCTGCAAGAAGAGGCTACCCTTCCTGTCCAAAACTAAGAGAGATAGGGATCCCTGAGAAAAACGTGAGCCTCCTCATAATGAAGAAAACAGCTCCCATCCCCAGAACCGTCAAAAAAGAAACACAGTTTTCATATATTGCATATCCATGACAAAAAAAACAACGAGCATCTATTTCCTGGGTCTCCTCTTCCAAGGAAAACAACCCAAACAGAAAATAGATGCACAAGTCATGTAGAAGAAACAGAAACAGTTTTACAAAAAGAAACACCATTTCAACTGTTAACAAAAAACGGCTTTGACAAGCCTGCTAAGTCTCCAGAAATATATCAGTCTATGAGTAAGGAGGTTGATCCGAGGCATGGATCTCTCCATTATTCTCCTCCACTATTCTCCAGCTACCCAAATCTTGTTGTAAACCTTCTTTAGAAAGCCTGTCTGCTGAATCATTGCGTTCCCTGTAGATGTGGCATAGAGAGAAAACATTAAATGTAAGCTTTAAGTTCTGAATCTCTTCTAATAAAGGTCTCAAAATATAGTTTTGACATCTACATTGCCCATTAGCCCATTTAATAACATTTAAAGAATCCCCAAAAATCTGAACTGTGAAGATGTTCCTGTGGATAAGCCAACATAAGAGCAGCTTTAGTGCAGATAACTCTGCAAAGTTATTTGAGCCAGTGCCTAAACCCACAGATGCTTTTAGCATCTGTCTTTCGTTTAGATGAATGACCAATCCTGCTCCTACTTTATTGTTCTGAGAAGCCCCATCAAAATAAGCCCATGGAACTCCTTCCTTGATTTGTTCCTCTCTAACCTGTCTGGGATTCCTCTCCTCTTCTGAATTGGGAATGTTTGAGTAAATAGAGGTACATTGTATGGCAATTGACTCAGCAGAGGTTTCCTTATCCAAAAAGATGCATCTGTTCCTGGCAATCCAGATGCCCCATGAAATAATTGGAGGTAAATTCCGCAGTTTCCCCTCTGGATATAAGCACCACCATTTGTACCATACATCAGTGATGTTTTCCCCCTCCCAGGCTACCTGTTTTTGAATGAGCTTCTCAACCTCCACCCACACTTTTTTCACTACAGGACAATCTATAAATAGATGCCTTATTGTTTCAGAATCATTTTTGCATAGAGAACATCTCCCCGACCCTGACTTATACCTGGATTGGAGGATGTCCCATGTAGGGACTTTTCCTTTTAGAATACACCAGAAGAAGAGTCTAGCTTTTGCAGGGCATTTTAACTTCCATAATGACTTTTCCCACCATTCCAGATCTCCCCAACCTTTCTTTGACATAAGGAACTTATACCCGAATTTTGGAGTATAGGATCCAGAATTAGCATGGGCCCACACCAGTAGATCTGGTCTGTCTTTAAGCCTTACATTTGATCTGGAGAGTTCTTGAGTGTAGACCTTCCACTCATTCCACCAATGGGGCCGGAGATCCAATTCCTCTCCCGATTTCCATGCTTGTCCCCAGATTGTTGAATGACCAATTTTCTCTACCTGACTAAGGAAAAGAATTCCTTTGGATTCTAGGTGCCTGATAAGACCTGGGGATAGAGAAAAGTTTTCATTGCACCCCACCCAGGGATCCCTTCCTATCCGAAGATTTTCCTCGTTTCCAATCTGCCACGACAAACCTTGCTCAATAATCTTGAAAGCCTCTATAGTAGCCTTCCAGACCACCGACACATTCCCTCCTTTCTTATTGGGATTCCTTAGCCAATCTTCTAGAGGGGTAGGGTCAATGTATTTCCGTTTCACCACTTTCGTCCAAAGATTTTCCATTTTAATGATTCTCCACCCTGATTTAGCTGCCAGAGAGGGTCTGAAAGCAATGAGGTCTTTAATTCCCCACCCTCCCCATTCTTTAGGTCTTGCCACTTTCTCTCAGGCGACCCAAGGAAGCACTAAATCCTCCTTTGATCCTGCCCATAATCCTTCTTATCTTTTCCAATATTCCTTTAGGTACCCATGTCAACGCAGCCCAGTAAATTGGAATTGCTAAGAGGAATGATTTGATTAAAGTTAGCCTTCCTGCTTTGGAGAGCCACTTGAAGCTCCAATGAGATATTATGGCTTCAATCTTAGCTAGCAGCCAATTCTAGTCTTGTTTCCTGTAATTATTCAGTTTCAGCCAAAAGCCCAGATATTTGAAAGGATCCTTAAGTTTATAAACATCAAAGGGAAGAATTGAGGTAATCTGGCTTTTCTCCTACCTGTTAAATCCTTCCAAAATTAGCCGATATTTCCTATAATTCGCTTGCATCCTTGTATATTTCAAGAAAAGCTCAAGAATCCTCTTGAGCTCCTTGATTTTTGACTTCTTCCCATTGCTGAAGAGTAAGATGTCATCAACAAAGAGAAGGTGTGAAATGAACAAGTTGACTGCAACTTCCAATCCTTTCACAGATGCTTCCCTTTTGACCTTCAAAATTAATTGGCTCAACCCTTCTACAACCAGAAGGAAAAGCAACGGAGACAAAGGGCATCCTTATCTTAACCCTCTTTTCCCTTTGAAGAAAGAAGAGGCTACTCCATTAATTAGGACCACAAAACTGACACTGGTGATACACCCCATGATCTAGTTGATAAAGTCAATTTTGAAGCCCAGATGTGTTAACAACATCCTGAGATAGGTCCAGCTGATTTTGTCATAGGCTTTTGAGAGATAAACTTTCAACACCGATCCCTTCCTTTTCATCTACTTAACACTGTGGATTGTCTCTTGAGCCACCCCAATGGCTTCATGAATCTGGCGCCCATCCAAAAATCCAAACTGTTCATTTGAAATGCATCTTGACAGAATCGGCTTTAAATGGACAACAATCACTTTTTCTATGATTTTATAAATGCTATTACAAAGTGATATAGGCCTGAAGTCTTCAAACGACCCTAGTTCTTCTTTTTTAGGAATAAGGGCTATAAAGGTTGAGTTGAAAGGAGGATAGACCGTACCTTTCCTCCTGGATTCCTCAACCACCTCTGTTAATTCTAAACCAATCAAATCAAAAAAGTGTTGGAAGAGCTCTATAGTCCACCCATCTGGGCCTGGGCTTTTGTCTTTGGCCATAGATTTTATAATGCTTTCGACTTCCTCCTTTGTGACCTCTCCCATCAAACTCTCTGCTTCTTCCTCCTCCACATACCGGGGAAAACATTGTGTTGTTCTGATAACCTCTGCTAATGTTATCTCCCCTTGATCAGTGAATAACTTTTGAAAATGGCTTCTCCCCATGCACGAGAGAGATTCAAAGGTATTGGCCTCTCTGCCCTCTTCATTCTTGAGCTTCCAGATGGTATTCGTTATCTTCCTCCCTTTTGCATAATTGTGGAAAAATTTTGTGTTTTCATCTCCAGCCTTCAGCCAAATCGCCCTACTTTTCAACCTCCATTCCTCTTCTCTGGCCAGTAGGATTTGACTTCTATGTTTTTCTAGCAACAAAATTCTATCCTTTGACTCCTGAGATCCATAGCCATCCAATTCAGGACTTTCCAATTCCCGAAGTTCCATGTCGATTTTGATTAGATCCTCATTCTGTTTCTGCTTCCTATTCTTCGCCCATTCCACTGTGGCTTTCTTCAGTCTTTTCAAATTTTCCATGAAGAGGAAACTCTTATCCTCCATAGAGCTCCTACACGGAGTTCTCCAAGTTTCTCTAAAAAGCTTATTGAAGGATTCCTCCTGCAGCCAGGATGCGTTGAATTTGAAGGGAGCTGCCGGCTTAAGGGGAGGCTTGGAGAGCTCAAGAAGAACTGGAAAATGATCCGAGTTACCACCCTCTCCCACCCATTGCCGGAAAACCGGAATTCTGGAAGCTAAATCTTCACAGAGGAGGAAACGATCCAATCTTTTTGCAATTCTAGCTTCACCTGTTCTACGGTTCCTCCAGGTGGGTTTTAATTTTATTAGGTTTACATCTATCAGATTATGCGAGATGAGGGCATTCATGAAGAAATCTGATAGTGGGTCTTCTCTAGCTGAAGGCCCCCAAGTATTGGAATTTCCAATAGAGAAATTTAGGTCTCCACCTATCACAAGATTTTGGCTTCCCATCACCGATATTTGGTTTTAGTTTGTATCCCAATTTTTTTTTATTCTTCCTCAAAAGTCTGGTCTATTTCTTCCAATGCATATTTTTCACACCAACAACTTTTTTATTCTTATTATTCGAGAAACTCCTTTGTCCCTTTTTATTCAACCCACTACTTCCACTTTTCTCTTTTTTTCTTCATTTTCTAATAGCAGATCTGAGATTTTTGAATGGATTCATCCATCATCTTCAGATTACCAAATTCTAGCTTCTCCTTTATAAAAATAGGTAAACTACTAATGAAACGATGCACCGTATCTTTCTCTTCACGAATGTATGGAAAATATCTTAGTAAAGATGTAAACTTGGTTAAAAAATCATCCATTTTCAACCGTCCTAATTGTAAATCATGAAACTCTTTCACTTTTTTGTCATAGAACTGTTATGTTAAATATTTATCAACTAAAATGTTTTTGTATGTCACTATAGGTTACTTCTTTTTCCTCGATTCCATGAACAATCTTGATTTCCTCTGACCATGGGGTGGCCTTACCTTGTAATTGGGAAATAACAAATCTGGCTTTTAAATTATTATCATACTCATAGATTTGAAAGTACTTATTCATGTTAATAGGTCAGGCTTCAACTACCTCCCCATCCTCACCATCAAATGTTAGGGGATTTATCTTCTTGAATTCCCCTTGGAGTTCAACTTTCTGCCTTTTAGTTTTTTTTTCATGGTAACATTGTAAGACCTCCCCTCATCATCATTTCACCATCCTTCAAATTCTACATTATCTTCCCTCGGTCAAAATGCTTTGGTCCTATTCCCATTGTTGGGATTCAAATTTGGATCTTACTAATTCTATCTATCTGACAGACTCTTCAAGATTCTCTCTTGTTCTTGCCTCAATATTTCATTATCAGCCTTTAAGTTGGTCATTTTAGCTCACAACTATTGGATTTTTTCTAGCAACATTGCATTAGAATTACGAGATTCCTCTCCTAATTGAAGCCACATATTCGGATTAGCTTCGACATAGGGTGCAATTGGTCTTGTAAGTGGTATAGTCCTTCTCTGTATCTTTTTACTACTATGTGCAACATTAACATATTGGTTACTCCTTAGTTGCCCAAACTGGCCACAATGTTGAAACTTGGCTCTGATACCACTTGACACAACCACTCTTAGTAAAAATAAAAAAAATTACCATAGTTATTTTCATCAGTTAAAACGTTACTTCCTCAAAAAATATTATAACATAGCTGGATCTTTTTTAAATTTCTACATCAAAGGTTAGGGGTGTGATCCCTCTCGCCATTAACTTTGTAGTATGTTTATTGAATACCCCTCAAGATTATAACAAGGTCTAGTTAGGATATTAAAGGGTATACCACATTTTAGTTGTTATATACTTTTAATTATGAATTTCACAAATCTATTAACATATTTACTTGACTAAGGTTTGACTCCTATCTAGTTGTATCCCACCTTAAACCATTCAAGACTTCATTGTTTGATTTCCTAGGGTGGATACATAATTACACCTCACAACCATCTCATAATCTAGAGTTTTAGGGTTTTTTTTGGACCGTTGATTGGGTTGGAATCTATTACAATTGTAACTACCCCCTCTCAGTCTGTGCAGAATTTGGCGCATTTGTAGCAACTCTCCATGGAGCAAGACTCGATGATCTGACCCCTCCTTTCTCTTTAGGTAGTATTTTTCACCTATTCTGAGTCTTTTGTAGATTCTTTCCATCACCTCCCATCCCATGTTCATATTTGTAGCAGCTAGGTGACCCGTTTTGTTTTTTGGTGGTAATGGCAGCCCGAGATGGGAATTTATAGTCTAGTTCAACTCAACCTTCTTTCGAGGGTGAGCTCCCAGACCCAACACTAATTTCACTGTGCTTTTTCTCGTTCTAAGTTTATAATACCCTCACTGGTCCACCAATGTCTGTCTAGGGAGTTGGGGTTTTCGTGGAAACCTCCTCGCCATTTGTAGGTATTTGTTTTCATTTTGATGTCATAATGAAGTCTAATCTTTTCACTTATTTAGTTAACAATAAGAATTGCTTACTAATTTATTCCATGCTACATGTATGTCTTGGCGGAGAAACATATTTCAAGAGAAAGGAATTACATGAGAGGGTTTTGGCATTTGATCACACTTCCAGGTTTTTACCCTATCTTTTGGTTTCTTGTCATGGGTTATGTCTTTGATGGTCAAACCCTTCGAGGGTTTATTTTGTTAGGTTTTTGTGAGCCCCCATTAGGGTTTCCACTTTCAACTGGGTAGCCATGTTTTATTTATGTGTCAACCCCGTGAGCAATTTCTCCACAAGGGGTTCTATTAAAAATTCAGTCAAGAGCAGACTTGGGTTCTGAGATGTGTCTATTTCCTAAGCCTTACGACTTCCATGTAATTTCACATACACTTTTTGTGAAGATTCTTTCTTTTAGAGACATGGGTAAAGCCCATCTTATTTCTCATGAGGGTTATTATTGACAAGACATTCAAGCCTCCTTGACTCCAGTTCTAGTCGGTCTTGAGGAGATTGTTTAATATATTTGCTTCTTATATTGAGGGTTTCATTATATAATATGGTCATCTTGTGATATCCTCAACGAATTGAGGAACAATGGACTTAGTAGCCTATATGTCCACATAGGCTATAGTCCTCCAAAAAAGGGGATATAACCCCAAAACCCCCATTGTGGGCAAGTTTGGGGTAAGTTGGGTGAATAACCTAAATCTGGGGTTTTGAGTAAGACACACTCAACCAATTAAGAAAATGAAACCCCTCAAGGAAGTTTGTAAATAAAGGAGACTTGGATTCATTTTGGAGCATCAAGTGTGGATCATTTTATCTGATTTTGAGCATTATCTCTAAGGGTTTTAAGACCCCTTTCTTCTTGTTAATTTCAGTGGTGCAAGAATCCACCCTATCTTACTATGTTTTCATTCCTCTTATTCTATTATGGGCATAAGAAAGCATTCTAGAAAAAATAAATTATCCTTGGTTTCGTCTTAGCACAGGAAAGCATTATGTAGACAATGGATTATTCCTGGTTTTGTTTGGGCACAGGATCATTCCTTAAAAGGAATGAGTGTTAGATCCAATACTATTTTGTGGGTTGGCACATAATGGATAGTGATCTCCTTGCATTTGGAGTAGTGCGTAAGATTGATGACAGAAAAAAACAGGGGCCAAAAGGTTATTTTGAATGCCACTGTGTATGACCTACAATTAATCACCGAGGGTTTTTCTTTGAGAAGATTGGAAACAGAAAGGTAGGGCTATAATTTCGTGGAAACACACAAGGATTGTCTCTTGAAAATTAAAATCAAAGGCTATACCCAACGTAGTTAGCAGTTGGTTGAATGGTTGATCTAGAATTTTATAATCAACAAGGATGCAGTCAAGAGCAAGGGTGAACGCAAGTTTTGAATATGATTAATAAGTAATATACATTCTTTTTGTGATTCGAGGAAGGGCCACACCAGAAAAAAAACCTCATTTCTTGATTCAAACTCATCATGGAGGTCACTTGAGGAAGTGGGTAGAGTCGTGGAAACTAAGTTCGAATTCATGGGCATTTTATGTAGCAGAACAATGGGTGTTAATTTAGAACGACTCGTGGTCACGAGTTCTTGTTGAATGATTAATTATATTAATGTTTTCAAATTAATTGTAATATCTTTATTGGTGTGGGTCAATATGTTATTTTGAATTCGTCATGCTACATCAATGTGGAGTTAGTGTGGAGTTACCACATTGTTGGCAGATACCTATATTTATGGTTTGTCATATTTGTCACTTGTTTAAGAATTTGGTTTTTCACATCAATAAGAAGGTTGAGTGTAGATTCCACTAATATTGTGTATTGGGGAGAATTGGTAAAACCATAATATCATACATACATACATACATACATACATACATACACACACACACACACACACACACACACACACACACACACACACACATATATATATATATATATATATATATATATATATATATATTTCCCTAGTACATTACACATCTCGGTGTTCAAACTTTGAAATAGAAACTTGACTGTAATTCAGGGCTTGTTGTATTACATAGTTGGTTGTCTAAATGTGATTGTTCTTTTTATATTCACATATATGCATGTATATTTGTTTTCAACTTTACTTTGTGGTAGTTGTCTTGCTGTCACTTATTGGTGAGAATGTGATTTCTTTCTAGACTTATTCGGTCCGACAGAGATCCATCTATCATGTCCAAGAATTGGTAGGTAAGTATTGTGTAACTTGTTAACTTTCTTATTCAATGTTAGTTTCAATGTCAACTCTAAATCTTGCTTGGCATGAATATTTATATATGTATACTCTAGGAAATTATCTTTAAGTTTGATGTCTATCTATTCTTTAAATCTGATATATTCTATGAATTCTAAATTACGTTGTTTTTTTTTGTTTCCTATCGGTAAATTAATTATTTACAGTTATTTGTTGTACAATATTAGTCCTTGGCAGCTGCCAATAATGGACCCCGGACTATGTTCTTGGTTGTTGGATTTCCAGCTTGGTCTTTTGCCTAACTAGGGTTCCATTAACAGTCTTTCACTGACCTGTGACATCTACCATTTTACATACTATACTTATTTAGTTAGTCTCATATACAATAATAACTTTATCGGGTTACAATAGATTTATTTTCCAAGAAAATTCATATTTCTAGTATTAAAGGATTTTTGTTACTCGTAACACAAACTATGAATATAACAAAAAGGTTGTACCCCATTACCAAAATAAAAGATGTCTTTCATCATTTTGCAAAAACTCATCCTATTCATTGTACAATCAAGAGACTAGTCTTTAACAATAGTTCATTCCTAAGAATTCATAAAAAAAAAGAAAAGAAAAAACTACTTATCTTCCTTAAATCAGACAACCAAGGAATTTAAACGGGAGATTGGCGATTATGTCCAAATCTCCCCTCGAGCCTTTTAGTTCCTAGGACAATGAATAGATAGTGACCTAAACGGTTTATTCTCTGGCATCAAGGCATTTTTCCAACCAAGAATTTTGAGGCTCAAGTATGGTTAAGGTCTCCACTGGCTCATAGTCCAACTCAAGAGCACCTTGATGGCAACATCTTGCCTCAGATTCTAATATCTCTCGCTTCAAATGCCTCCAACTTTTCCTTCTTACTATCCTTGGAATTTTATGTTCCCTTTCAGATGTTTTATCTCTAGGGAGAGAGAATGTGTAACTGTATCTAACTGTCTAGTACCTAAAATCTCATTTTGGGTCTTCTTTCGTGAATCCAAGACTTGTCATGATTTTTTTCCCTTTTTTTTCATATTTAAAAAATATTAAAATAAACTTCTAACAATTAAAATTTCATTAGGTTCCCCTCCAAGCCTACAAGTTATCAATCTTATGTAGTAAAAGTAAATCAAAGTAAATAAACAATTATTTATAGCAATTAGGGGTGTTACATATGCTATCTCAAAGGGTGTCAAGGTGTAACCGAGCTCCACACAATATTAGTGATAGTATCCCACTCTGAGTTGATCACTCTTCTTCCATCCCATAAATCAACCAATCCCAACAAAAATTTAACCTAATCACAAAAAAAAGAAAAAGTACACATATATAATAAAATTGCATCTTAATTAAATAAACATAAAACTATAAAATAATACTCTAAACATTCTATATTTATAGTTTTGTTTTTTTTATTTGAACTATTATTTCGGCATGCTGTAGAAATCCTAACTGTAGATTAACCTGATAATGCAATAAAACTAAAGCAAAATACTTTAATCTACTTCTACAATCAAACTTGCAGAAGCTTAATAGATTTGAGCAAGATCAAGTTAAACACATATAACCAAAAGAAGAATCAATGCACATGAAACACAAAAGAATACTTAGGGGAAAGCCTCAGTTAAAAACCCCACTATCTATAATATCATACAAGTTGGAAATATTTCAGAATTACACAAAGCTTTAGCTCTCACAGCTAGCTAGCTCTCAGTACAATCCTCATAGATGCTCATAGGAAAAATAGACTTCTCATAAGTCTTCCACACTGACCTCCAAGCTCCTATTTCCTAGCGCAATTTTTCCTGTGTGATCCTCATGTTACCAAGTGTAACACCGATCACTCACACTGATCTCACACCTTGTAAAACTACGCAATCCTTGAGGAATGAATTCCTTCTGCATGCATACGTTTTCCTTATAGGAAAATTCATGCAACTGATAGTACATTGTCCATGTCTTTAATCTCAACTGGGTCTTTCTCAGAATAGAAATGCATGAGTTAATGATGAGAGAATCTTTAGTTATCTGAAGTACACTAGCTGGATGTATGCATGCATTAACTGATTAAACTCACAATTAGTTCCTCAAACAATTTGGAACTAATTTAACTGGATTTAACTCAGAAAACTGAGCTAACTAATTACAACTCAAATATAACTCAACCTTATGTCCTTAACTAAGGGATAATCTCCTTAATTTAAAGGATAACTATTGCATGACTTCACAAAGACTTCTAACTTGAATTTCTCCAACTAATTAATCCATAATGAATTAATTAATTATTTTTCAAGAAGCTGGTGAGGCTAAATTCAAATTTTAATTCAAGGACAAATTAAAATTGGAATATTCTTGTTGCCACATTTCAACACTCCCTCTCAACAAGAAAGGGATTATCTGCCACCCCGATCCTGTCTCTATGGAACTTGAATTTACACTTTGACAATGCCTTTGTCAAAATGTCAACATCTTTCTCCTTTTTCGAAATATACTACAACAACATGATCCTCTTCACTACACAGTCTGAGATAATGATACCGATATCTATGTGCTTGGACCTATCATGAAATACTGGATTCTCAGAGAGTTTGATACAACTCTGATTATCACAATAGATCACAGTTGGATCCATCCTCTGATCAAACAAACCAACTAGGATCTTCCACATCCAGATGGCCTCACATGCTGCCTGACTTGTAGCCATGTATTCAGCCTCTTCCGAGCTGAGTGCAACCGATCTCTATTTCCTACTATACCAAGAAATTGTGGCTGACCCAAGGTTGAAAATCCCTCCTTATGGGCTCTTCCGATCTGACGGACTCCCTGTCCAATCTGCATCAATGAATCCCTGTAACTTCACTCCCTCTGTCTATTTGTACCATAATCCATACTGAGATGTTATTTTGAGGTATCTCAATATATGTTTTTTCACCTTCCAAAACAGCTTGGTAGGCTGAACCATTGCTTGACTCAATTGGTTCACCGCATAGCACAAATCTGGTCATGTGTTCACTAAGTACATCAATGAACCCACAAGTTGCCTGTACACAGTAACCTCTACTACTTCTCCTAAAGTAGCATCCTCCTTCCTCTAGTTACCTGCTAGAGGAGTCTGCATGGGCTTGCACTTATCCATGTGGAATCTCATGAATATCTCATTGGCATACTTGGCCTGAGACACAAACAACTCCCCATCATTTTGCCACACTTCCATGCCAAGGAAGTAATGCATGAGACCTTGTTGTGGTAAAACACAACCCCCCCATTTGTGACTTATTCACCTCAAATAATGGAGACCCTTTCTATAAAATTTTTGGCTAAAAGCCTTTTAGGATTTTTATTAAGCTGATTATCCTATGATTTTGTTAATTTTTCATTTTCTTTAGATTCTTGTTTTGATTGCTTTGTTAAAATTGATTTTTTATAATCTTCCAATTAATACTTGTTTCGCCTCATTTGGTCAACTAGTTTGTAAAATGAACTCCTTTGAAGTCTAATCAATTATGTCCCCTGGGTTAAAAAATGCGTAAAATGTACAATATTTTATTTTTGTAATTAAATTAGTTCAATAATGCATTTATTTTAAATATTAACCCCTATTTAGTTATCACTAACATTTTTCATTTTTTCTTATACAACGAAATTGTGAAGCAACGGGATTTTAGTAATTTACTCCAATGTTTCAAAATAAACTACTAATCTCGAAAAATCAAAATTTCAAAGTGGTTGTAGTTTATTTATATTTTTTATTTTTATTTTCAAAGTGGCTTTAGTTTAGATAAATTCATAACTTAACTAGACATCATTATTTTAAAAACCCAAAAAATAAGAAAATAAAAAATATATAACAAAAAATATAAATAATAATTTTTTATATGATCGGCAGATCGCATCGGGAGTCCTCAATTGATACAACCCCGACTTAACCCTTCATACAATGCGATGAAATCTCATACCACAAAACATATTTCTCGCATAATTCTTATCGCATATTTCTTAAACGAACACTTAAACCAAAAAAGAAACATGCGATGAGGCCGATGCGAGGGAGATTTTAACTTTGGTTTTATTAGCTTTTGGTTTATTCTTCATCCATTTTGAAATATATATGTACATGTTAAAAGTTAATATAATTAATGAATATTAATAATATAATATTTATTAAATTATTTTAATATAATTAAAATTAATTAATCCTTAAATATATAATTAATTTAATTTAATTAAAATAATTGTGTATAGATATAATTAATTAAATTAAATTAAAATTAATTATTAGTTAGATTAATAAGCAGTTTATTAAATAATTAGTTAGTTTATGATTAATCATTAGATTAGTATTAATTATTAGATAATTAGAGTCTAATTTAGCATTAGATTTCTAATTAAAATTCTGATTTTTTAGCTCAGCAATAGAATTTCTAGAATTGTGTCAGATTTGACTCATCAACTTTGAAAGCTCATAGATTGAGTTATACTTGGCCAAAGGAGGCCTAGGACAACTCATTGGAAAGATAAAATCAAGGAGAACATTTCTGAGGAGGTTTCACTAACAGATTTAGTCATTTATTAGTTCAAAAATTAGGCAGAAGATCAAGCTCCGAATTTTGAAAACAAAATCAATTTTTTGAGTTTTATTTTCTTCATTTTCATTTGCCAAAGCCTCTTCTAATTGCAAATTCGTTCATCAATAATATCCTTGGCCAATTAACCATCTCAGGCATCAATAAAGAGCTTATATTTTAATATCAATTATTTATTTAAATAGAATTTGATTGAATTTATTTTAATGCTAGAAATGATATTTTGATTTTATTGTTGCATCTTAATTTATTTTTAATTTCTTTTTTGTAGGAAAGAAGTAGAAGAGATATGGAGAAAAGATCTCAATCAATGAGAATGCTCCAACGATTAAAGATGAGAATTTTGAGCAAATAATATTGATTGGACAGATTTTTCTTCAACAAACTTTCCTCTCAAAAATTCATTTGCAAATATTATAAATAGCAGATTGCAGAATGTAATAAGGGTTGTTCTCCTCTACAATTCTAGAATTCTAAAAGTACTTCTATAATAGGGATTTAAAGTTGTAGGTGGAAGAAGTGGAATCTCAGATCTGGGGATTATTGAGGTTTTTCTTTTACAATCTAAGTTATGTATAATGAACAGAGTTTGCACTATTGTAGCTCTACTTTTGAAAGCAGAAGCTCAGGCATTGTAAAGGACTATTAGAGACTGGAGCTGGAGAAATGGATTCAATAAATTGGTATTTCAAATACTATTGTTTTAAATGCTGGTTTCATTTTATGATGATATAATTGTGTCAATTTACTTACATATTTGTGCACTTTTGTCGGTATGTGTAATTTGTCTCTATTTTATGTTATTATTTATCTTTGTTCTTATGGGCTGAATTCTGATTTTGGAGTAACTATTTACTCATAAATCTGTCTTTTAAAGCTGATTTGTTAAATAGTGATATGTTGAGAACTTCTTCCGCATATTATTGTTTAATAATTCAAGTTACTAATTAAATGATCAAAATCATTCTGAGAACTTTTTCCTGAGTGTTGTTGATTGATTATTTCAGTTAAGAGGTCTCAATAGGATGTGTGCAGTATTCATAATGTCAGTTAATTGAACTACTTCATTAGCTTGATATTCATTATAAGCCAGACATATTTAAATCCTAATATTTTAAATATCTTGCTCTTGGTTGGGTTAGATCTATATCTGCCTAATTGAGATAGAATTAAGATAGTTTCTTTTGCTTGCATCTTAGAATAAGTTTGCATTTAGAATAATTTCTACGTTCTTTTAAGTCCTTTTCCCAAAGAGGCAAACTTTAGCAGTGGATTGGTTGAGCCACAAATCAGCTTAAGGATCATTTTCTTTCCTAATCAGCAAGAGGGTTGATCTGATGTCTCTTCTCCATTGGTGAATGAAAGTCATATTTTAAAACCATTTGAGATTGAGAGAAGGTAACTGGATCTAGTTGAACCAGTTGGAACCACCATTCCAAACGGAAAAGGAGTTGCTTTAAGGTTCGGATCATGTGGTCATCCCCCATGTTGTTGCAATGCTTTTTGAGGCTTCAACATAATGGCACTAGAAGGAGGGCCTGAAACTTGTTGTTTGTTGGAATCTTTTCAATTTTAACATTTTATTTAATCATGATGGCTCCTCTTAAATTTCCAATTTGGAGTTGTATCCATGGACGTGCATTTTCCAATACTCCTTCTGAAGTGGTAAGACTCTTGTCTTAGGTAAAATTTAATGGTAAGAGAAATTATTTTGCTTTTAATCATGTCTTTCAATTTATTCAAAATGTTTCAAATTATGATTTTCAAGGAATTGATGAAAGCATTTTATGCATAATTTTTACTCTTACATTGGCGACAAAAGCCAGAAACTGGTGTAGAACTCTTTTAGTTGCCTCAATTCATGGCTGAGATCAATTTGTTACAATTTTCATTTGTAAGTTTGACGGCTATGATTATGAACATGTATGTGATGAAATTGAATATTTGTGAAGATTTGAAAATGAGTCTATTAGATATTTTGATATTTGATTTCATTTAAATTGTTTAAAATTTAAAGCCGAAGATAAACCTACGAAAGAAGAATCACTAGATTGGTTTGAATATATTTGTTCTCTTCCTCCCATTCCCAATCCATATGAAATTAGTTCAACTTTTGTTTCATCCCCTTCCAAGATAAATGAGAATTCCAATATGGATGTGAAAATAAATTGTGATGAAGTGGTTTCACAAAGCTTGGAAAATATTTCTATTCAAATGTGAGAAGACAATAACAACAATTTCGAAGAAAGAGTCGCCTTGAAATCTGAAAGCTACTTTGAGGTAAATTCAGAAAATCAGATCGCAAGTCAACAAGTACAAGCAACAATCAAAGTAAATAATAACACGCAAACTGTTGTACAAATTTCTGAATTTTTCCATGATGAACAAATGTCGAAATCAGAGCAACAAAGCAATCTTCTTCAAGAAAACATGAGTGATCTAGAATCTGAAATTTATATTGAACAAAGTGCACAAGAGTTTTAAAAAAAACATAGTGTTAAATGCATTGTTTCAGGTTCACATTTTTCCTTTTATCATAATATTTTTAATGATGATAATTTTTATCCTCTTTGTATTAAAGATATTTCAGAGAATAAAGAGGATGATGTAAATGAATTACCAATAAATTTTTATCAAGATAGAAACAATTATTGATCATTCTTTTACCATTAATGAACATGAAATTTTTATTCCTCCTTGTTTTGATATATTGGACGAAATCGAAGGGAATTCTAGAGAATATTGTAAAGTCGTTTATGATAATTACTCTGACATTGAGGAGGTCGATTTCTATTTTTCTAAAGAGAGTCCTCATAATAAATTCAAATAACATCTGAAAATTAGGAACACTTCAAATTAAAATTTTTTCTAACCAATCCTCATTCTAAAGCAGCAAATTATCTTCATGATTTCACTATTCAAGAAAACATTCCAATTTATGATTCATATCATGATCAAGCTCTCATTCCTACTCATAATCATAATTCATTTTTTAATTCACAAGTTGGAATTGACAATTACTCAAATTTTATAATTTTAGCCAATCTTTGTGAAAGAGAAATCATTTTAAAACGATCCCAATTGTGCTGTAACATTAGTTGTACCATTAATGATTTCATTTCATTTTTGTTTCCTCACTTCTTTTGTTTAAAATCAGATTTTATCTCTAATTTTATTTTTCAGATTTTTGATACTTTACACTAGCATATTGAGCACTTTACTATCAAACATTCAATTGATGCATTGCCCTATTGGAAAATTAAAGTTTCATATTATAATCATAAGCATCAAAAGCTATTAATATTTCAATTTCAATCAATGTTATTGTTTCATCAAAATCTTCTATCTTCTCAAAGGCAATATCAACAAGAGAATGTATTGTTACAATCTGGCCAGCAATCCAATCCAATTAATAATTTTCCATTTTATTTGAAAGATTTCCATCCATTTTTCATTAGCTTATTTGAAAACTATTCGGAAATTTTTCCTTCAAGGAAGATTATTAATAGTTTAACGTTTATACATAACACTAACAATTTTTTCTAGGCCTTTGAATGAAAAAGCTCATGTCCACAATCTGGCCTGTTATTTCCTTTTTTGAACCTTTCCCAATCATTAATAGAAACCCATCCAGATTTCTATGATCCAATTGGTATTCAATTGGAAAGGAAATTTCAAGAGAATGAGATTTTAATTAAGTTGCTAACAATAACTGTAAATTCTACTTACAGATTTAATTTTCTTAGTTCAAATAGAATTGTATTACTAACATTTGAACTGTACATATATGCGGGAATAAAAATGAGAGAATGGTTACATTGGAAATATGACTATACCCAGTCATTTTCATGTATATGGTTAGAATAGAAGAAGAATTAATTTAGTTAATTTGTTTTATGTAGTTAATCTATTTTTAATAGTTCTGTAGATAAAAATAAAGTAAGCAATCAGCCCTTCTCATACAGGTCTAGTGAAATATTTTCTCCTCATAGGAAACTTTTTAATTCTTGCTTCCCATTTTTTAAATCAAAATTTCTTGTAGCAATACCTCTACTCTACTTATTTTGAATAATGTCTTGACATAATTTAATTGAGTATGCATCTCGCACACATTTAAATCTGTGTTGATAATCTTCCGCAATTAGTAGCTTTATCCCATCCAGGTCTTTAGTTTATTATCTGATGCTGCAATACACATCATATTTATTTACTAAAGGCATTATTGAACATTCACTATAACAATACATATTCTTCTCAAGTTATTCGGAATAAACAGAGGTAGTAAATTGTTGTTTCAATTCAAAAGGGAAGCCTATTTTCATATTTATTTCTGGTGAATTTTATGAATTTCAGATTTCCTGAACATGAATAAACAGATTTTATTTAGGTTGATTGCACACTCTGATTTAGAATAAATAATGAGATGATTTTGAACAAAGTCAGAATTTTGATAAATCAAAGGAAGAATTTGAAAATTCATGAGGTAAAATCTACAAAGAATTTCCTTCTAGGTACACATTTACAAGTTCATTTTTATCTATTATTAGTTTCCATTTTTCTTAATTTATTTTTGTTCTGTTTCATTTGCAGGTTTTCATTTGTTTTCAAAACTTGAAGTAAGCAACAAACCCATTTCAAATTTGCAACAGGTTCAGGGAAATTTTATTTGTGATTCATTAGAATTTGAGCATTCTTTAACTTTGCTTTCATTCATTAGAAAACCCAACTGAAATTTAAAACAGTATCGCAAGATTCATGTCTGAAAAGTTTCAACTTGATTTTCATATTGCTGATACTACAGTGAATATATATTCGCAATATTCCCATCCCACTCATCTTCGTCAATTTTTCATTCCAATATCACATCATCCATATCACAACCATTTGTATTGTAATATTTCATCGGAAGTAGCTCTTAGCATTTTCTGATAACAAATTGCTGATGCAAAACCTCCAATGTGTTACCTCACACATTCTCTCATAAAATTCCATATTGCATTTCGCACATCAGAGGTTTTCAGTTGAATATACTTCTATTATCTTGAATTATCGATCTCTGATAATCGACTTTACCAATATTATGATGTAGACATAATTATGGACCCGATATGAGAGTTAAATCAAGTTCATAAAAATATCGTGTCCATTCAATCGCAATAATGATAAGGGCATAAGCTTAAAAGTACCGATGTCCTAGATCCGATATGCTATTAAAATCTCATAATAAATCCATCGAGTCCATTCTTCATCACATATCGGTGTATCAAGAATATTACATCTGTGTATTTAAGATCACCGATCGCCTATTAGCCACATCGTCCATCGCATCACCTCTATCGCAAGAATCATATTGGCATTTCCAACATGACTCGTCCGATATTCCGATATGATGATATCGCAATCGCTTCATCGCATCTTTCTTCATGGTCATACCACTATTCCGAATCTGTGATGTGCGTTATGAGATGTGGAAATCACAATGTAAATATTCTCCAATCCCCGATATAATATTTCTTCAATGATGTGATCGCTCCATCTCATTGCACATCCTCTCATCGCATGTTTTCATATCGGCAATTTGCCATTGCAACCTTCGATGTGATAGCTTCCAATGCATGCCTCTAAGCCATTAACATTAAATCAATATATGGCATAGCAATAAAGGTGAAGTCTTGCATATTAGACTTGAATCATGGTGAAGAAACATGTGATGCGTATCATCCAATACGACGATGTGTTATTTTAAAGCTACCTTGGGTAACTGCTATGGTACTAAAGCAATAGATGACAAATTTGCAACAAATTTGCAACATATTTAAATCATTCAATTTCTCATATATTTCAGTTTTAAATATATAAATCCATAATTAAATATGGAATCCAAAAGCTCTCTATCTTCATATTTAAATTTTATTATCTTGGATTTGGTCTTGATTCTGGACAATTTAGAAAATCATGGAGTTTATATGAAACTTATAACATTTTGAGAAATAATCATTACTGCAAATTTTCATTCTCATTTTTGATGCATTTGTTTTCCCTTAAACACTAAGCATTCCATTTTTACATTTTACTGCTTGCTTTAGTTTACATAAAATAAATAATGATTTTGGGTTATAGGATTTTGGTTAGTTTGCGTTCTCCATGTTTTAATGTTAACTAAAAGAGGAAGTCATTTAGTATTGGAGAAACTGATACCTTTCATGTAAGATCAAATGAAATTATCCAATGGTAAGATCCATGTACCCACTTTCATTAATTTCCATTTTATTACTTTAGTTTTGTTTTTTAAAGTATCCCGATATAAAATATCTGTTTTACAGTTCTCCATTTGAAGCTTTCAATCTTTTTCCGGATCATATTTTCGAAGTCCTATGCTTTTTTCTTGGCTTTATTTTAATAAGCAACGATAATTTTCGTCGAAATAGCTACACTAGAAAGTTTCTGAACCTTTAATCTATTTCTTTAACCATTCATTTTTTAGAAAATTATTAAGATGATGCTTTGAAACAAGAAGATTGACACGAGACAGAAAATTTTCATTGTGGCTGAATTTTATCATCACTGATATTTAAAGCCTAAAACATTTACAACCCTGCAAGGTATAATTTTTCTGAATCTCGACATAAGAAGGAAAGATTACATGATTATTTCTTTTACTTCATGTTGTTGAGACATTGGTATAATTATTCTTGTTAGAGTATGTATTTCAAAATTTAGATTTTCTTTTGCACTTTTGCACTTTTCAAATTCTTCATTTTTAATTTTGTTTGCTGACTTTTCTCACTTTGACTGAAGAATTCTTTTCCTTTAGTTTTCAGTTTTGATTTTGGTGACTTTGCCATAATTTATATGGAAGGCCTTCTTGTTACCCAACAATAGTCGGCATACATAGGAAAAAAATTGTTAATAGTCACCTATTAGCTTTTCTTTAAATCTCTTAACAAAATTTGATTTTCTTATTATAAAGGTAGGCATACTTAAGGAAGAGATTAAAAAACAAGAAAAGTTGACAAAGTATCATAAAATCTGAGAAATTCTTTTTTCATCAAAAATGTAATCATTTTGAAATTTCAATACTTTATTAAGATCTTTCAAACTTCTATTATCAGTCAAGAAAAGTTATTTTTAACTAAGTAAAGACACTTTACAACAAAGCACCTTTAACTCTGAAACTGTCATTCTTAACTCTTAAGGAGACAATGATTCTCCCTGTCCCGAAGAGTCTTATTTTTCTAGAGTGTAATCTAGAGATATATTTAAACTTAAAATATAAGAGGTCTCATCATGAGCCTGCTTACCATGATCATAGGGGAAAAAATACACTGACATTACCAACACTTCTAAACAAATTAGGGTAATGGCTTGTGATTGCAAACAATTATAAGACAAGGGGTCTTATCACGAGCCAGCTTATTCAGTCCAATTATAACCAGTGAATGGCATTGTCAACTTTCTGGTTACCAAATAGGAAAATGGCTTTTAAGAACTAAAAAATGAACATATATAAATGGATTTATCTCTAGGTCAATAATTCTTAAAGAGATGGGATTCTGAATCATTGATGATTAAAAGGTAACCCTTTCGAGACTATAGATGTTTGTTGGCAGCAGTGGCTCTATCTGTGACAAATGAGTATATTTTAAAAGCTAAGCTGTAAAGTGACCATTGCTTTATCTCTACAACTAATTAAGGACTTATATAGAGTTTTGAAATATTTTAATTTATGAGGAATTTTAAGAAAAAATATAGTTAGACGATTCTTGCTTTTATTTTGACTAATGAATCTAGTCAAACATTCCAAAAAATAATATTTTCTTCTTTAATTATTTTTACTTTAATTATAGGAAAATATCATTCATATCAAACAGAGGTCACTCGTTCTTCTTTGATGTGTCACCATCGTTTTGGTAAAACACAACCCCCCCATTTTTTACTTATTCACCTCAAATAATGGGGACCCTTTCTATAAAAAATTTGGCTAAACGCCTTTTAGGATTTTTATTAAGTTGATTATCCTACGATTTTGTTAATTTTTCATTTTCTTTAGATTCTTGTTTTGATTACTTTGTTAAAATTGATTTTTATAAGCTTCCCATTGATACTTGTTTCGCCTCATTTGGTCAACTGGTTTGTAAATGGCACTCCTTTGAAGTCTAATCAATTATGTCGTCTGGGTTAAAAAATGCGTAAAATGTACAATATTCTATTTTTGTAATTAAATTAGTTCAATAATGCATTTATTTTAAATATTAACCCCTAGTTAGTTATCACTAACATTTTTCATTTTTGCTTATATAGCCAAATCATGAAGCAATGGGATTTTAGTAATTTACTCCAATATTTCAAAATAAACTATTAATCTCGAAAAATCAAAATATCACAGTGGTTGCAGTTTATTTATTTATTTTTTTATTTTCAAAATGGCTTTAGTTTAGATAAATTCATAACTTAATTAGACATCATTATTTTAAAAGCCCCAAAAATAACAAAATAAAAAATATATAACAAAAAATATCGCATCGGGAGTCCTCAATTGATACAACCTCGACTTAACCCTTCATACGATGCGATGAAATCTCATACCGCAAAACATATTTCTCGCATAATTCTTATCGCATATTTCTTAAAGGGACACTTAAACCAAAAAAGAAACATGTGATGAGCCCGATGCGAGGGAGAATTTAACTTTGGTTTTATTAACTTTTGGTTTATTCTTCATCCATTTTGAAATATACACGTACATGTTAAAAGTTAATATAACTAATGAATATTAATAATATAATATTTATTAAATTATTTTAATATAATTGAAATTAATTAATATTTAAATATAATTAATTTAATTAAATTAAAATTAATTATTAGTTAGATTAATAAGTAGTTTATTAAATAATTAGTTAGTTTATGATTAATCATTAAATTAGTATTAGATAATTAGAGTTTAATTTAGGATTAGATTTTTAATTAAAATTTTGATTTTTTAGCCCAGCAACAGAATTTCGAGAATTGTGCTAGATTTGACTCATCAACTTTGAAAGCTCATAGATTGAGTTATACTTCGCGAAATGAGGCTCAAGACAGTTCATTGGAAAGATAAAATCAAGGAAAACATTTATGAAAAGCTTTCACTAATAGATTTAGTCATTTATTGGATCAAAAATCAGGAAGAAGATCAAACTCCGAATTTTGAAAACAAAATCAATTTTCTTAGTTTTATTTTCTTCATACCAAAGCATCTTCTAATTGCAAATTCGTTCATCAATAATATCCTTGGCCAATTAACCATCCTAGGAATCAATAGAGAGCTTATATTTTATTTTCAATTTTTTATTTAAATAGAATTTGATTGGATTTATTTTAATGCCAGAAATGATATTTTGATTTTATTGTTGCATCTTAATTAATTTTTATTTCTTTTTTGCAAGAAAGCAGTAGAAGAGATATGGAGAAAAGATCTCAATCAATGAGAATGCTCTAGCAATTAAATATGAGAATTTTGAGCAAATAAAATTGATTGAACAAAATTTTCT
The DNA here is from genome assembly GCA_031772625.1 of Pinus tabuliformis. Taxonomy (NCBI): domain Eukaryota; kingdom Viridiplantae; phylum Streptophyta; class Pinopsida; order Pinales; family Pinaceae; genus Pinus; species Pinus tabuliformis. The sequence goes on from CM062818.1 coordinate 1,953,512,959, forward strand.
TCAACAAACTTTCCTCTCAAGAATTCTTTTGCAAATATTATAAATAGCAAATTGCATAATGTAATAAGAGTTGCTCTCCTCTACAATTATGGAATTCTAAAAGAACTTTTGTAATATGGATTTAGAGTTGTAGGTGGGAGGAGTGGAATATCAGATCTAGGGATTATTGAGGTTTTTCTCTTACAAACTGAGTTATGTATAATGAACAGAGTTTGTACTATTGTAGCTCTGCTTTTGAAAGCAGAAGCTTAGACATTGTAAAGGACTATTAGAGACTAGAGCTGGAGAAATGGAGTCAATAAATTGGTATTTCGAATATTATTGCTTTAAATTCTAGTTTCATTTTATGATGATAGAATTGTATCAATTTATTTACATATTTGTGCACTTTTGCCGGTATGAGTAATTTGTTTCTATTTTATGTTATTATTTATCTCTGCTCTTCTGGACTGAATTCTTATTTTTGAGTAACTATTTACTCATAAATCTGTCTTTTAAAATTGATTTGTTAAATAATGATATGTTGAGAACTTCTTCCGCATATTATTGTTTAATAATTCAAGTTACCGATTAAATGATCAAAATCATTCTCTCCCTAAGTGTTGTTGATTGATTATTTCAGTTAAGAGGTCTCAATAGGATGTGTGCAGTGTTCATAATGTCAGTTAATTGAACTACTTCATTAGCTTGATATTCATTATAAGCCAGACATATTTAAATTCCAATATTTTAAATATCTTGCTCTTGGTTGGATTAGATCTATATCTTCCTAATTGAGATAGGATTAAGATAGTTTCTTTAGCTTGCCTCTTAGAATAAGTTTGCATTTAGAGTAATTTCAATGTTCTTTTAAGTCCTCTTCCCAAAGAGGCAAACTTTAGTAGTGAATTGGTTGAGCCACAAATCAGCTTAAGGATCACTTTCTTCCCTGATCAACAAGAGTGTTAATCTGTTGTCTCTTCTCCATTGGTGAATGAAAGTCATATTTCAAATCCATTGGAGATTGAGAGAAGGTAACTGGACCTAGATGAACCAATTGGAACCACCATTCCAAATGGAAAAGGAGTTGCTTTAAGGTCCGGACCGAGTGGTCATCCCCCATGTTGTTGCAGTGATTTCGAGGCTTCAACAGACCCATGCCTTTCATCTTGAATTCTCTTGCAAGGTCCTCCTTGCAAAACATGATCAACTGATCATCACCTATCAATATGAGATCATCAACATAAAGTACAATGATCAACTGCTTACCTTTCACCATGATGTGGTACAGGTTCGCATCTGCTTCATTCTTTGTGAAGCCCAACTTGGTGAAGTAGTTGTCTATCCTAGTGTACCAAGCACGAGGTGCTTGCTTCAGCCTTTACAAATATCTCTTGAGTCGACACACATGCAACTCACGATTAAAGGTCTCAAAACCTTCCGGCTGTTCTATGTACACCTCTTCCTCAATCTTGCCATTGAGGAATGTAGTCATCACATCCATCTGATGGATCTTCCAACCCATCTATGCTGATAATGCCAACATCGATCTGATAGATGAGTACCTTGCGACATGAGCAAAAGTCTCATCATAGTCAACCCCCTGGACCTGTGAAAAACCACAGGAAACAAATATTGCCTTATGTTTCTCCACACTACCATCAACAACTTGCTTTACCTTGTAAAGCCAACGGGAATTCACAATTGACTTTTTCTCCAGTCTCAGAACCACGTCTCAAACACTGTTACGAACTATGGAGTCATACTCCTCCACCATAGCATCAACCCAAATCAGCTGTTGCACTGCTTCCTCAAAGGAAGATGGTTCGGTCTCAACACATTCCCTAGCAAGGGTCATGTATCCAGTGTGCCTCTTAGGTGACCTCCTCTTTTTGCATTGAGAAGATGGTTCTCCCACATTCTCTCTCGTATCCAACAACAATCTGCCAGCTTCTCTTGTGTGCTTCCATCCATCTTTGGAAGACTCTGCTTGAGTGTATGTCTCCACTCTTGGATCCTCTACATGCAGCTGATCCACATCAATCTGAGGCTCCTCCTTCTTAGGAACCAACAGTTCCTCCACAGCCTGTAGCTGAAGCTCCCTCTCAAGGGAAACTCACATGGCCTTCTACTCATCAAACTTGAGATCTCTGCAAACCACTATCCTCCGACTGGTAGGCAAATACACCCGATAGTTTTGTTGTGTATTAGTGTACACCACAAGTATCACCAACTCTGTTGTTAGCTCAAAATTATTCTGTGTATCCTTTGTCACATGGCAATATACCAATGATCCAAAGATCTTGAAGTGACCCACATCTGGTCTCTTATCGGAGAAAGCTTCCTCTGCTGTCTTCATCCCAAGTATGTGATGCGGGCTTCTATTATGAAAATAGACCACTGTGTTGCATGCCTCAGCCCACAAGTGAAGTGGTAGGCCTTGGTCATGCAGCATCGCCTATGCTGCCCCTACAATAGTTCAATTCTTCCTCTCAGCCACCCCATTCTACTGTGGGTTATGAGGTGTCGTCAAGTTTTGTTTAATTTCTTTCGCTGCACAGAAATCCTTAAACTCTTGAGAGACATTCTCCACCATTATCACTTCTCAAGGCCTTGATCTTCTTCCATGACTCTTTCTCGACCAAAGTTTTAAACTCACAAAACTTTGAGAAGGTTTGGTCCTTCTTCTGCATGAAATAAATCTAGCATTTACGAGAATAATTATCAATGAAAATCACATAATACCTTTGCTTCGTTGTGGATTCCATCAAGAATGGTCGACATAAATTAGTATGAACTCTCTCTAAGATCACTTCTGCTCGATTGTATTGATCATGAAAGGAAGACTTGGCGTACTTTTCCAAGGTACAACTTTTGCATGTGTCAACTTCCTCAAGTTTACCTTTGGGATGTGCCGTAGATATATGTTGCATTATCTTCAAGGCTCCATGATGCAAATGGCCCAACCGCTTATGCCACAACTCGCCAATGTCTTAACTTTGCACCAATTCTGCTTTCGAACTCAATGTTGCACAATCATCTACCTCTAGTTTATAGAGATTATTCACCCGAATCCCAATCCTCTTGGTCTAACCCATGGCTATGTGTCTTAGGAACGCTTTTCCTTTAATGAAGACAACATTGTAGCCATTATCCTCCAACATCGTGGGCAATGCCAAGTTCTTATTCAGTCTAGGAACATATTTCACATCTATCAAAGTGAGAGGAGCTTCATGCTCCCTCTAAAACACAATCGTTCCCACTCCTGAAACACTGTACTCTCCATCGTCACCCATCTCTGTGCGCATCTTGAGGTCTTTCTCCTCCAAGGTACAGAATAAACTTTTATCGTCGGTCATGCGGAATGAGGCTCCACTGTCAAGATACCAAACACAACCCACCATCGATGAGACCATGCATGCGATGAGGGTAAATTCCATTTCGAACTGAGAGGCTAATGCCTCACCTTCCGATCCTTTTGTGGATCCCTTCTTGGACTTCTTCGATGGGAAATTAGTCGCATACTGTCCCATCTCATAATAATTAAAGCATCTCACTTTAGACTTTTCACCCTTCTTCCTTCCATGGGAAGAATTCGATTTGGAATGGGAAGCCTTATCCTTTCCTTTCCTTGCCTTAATTGCTAAGGCAAAATTTTATTCATCATCATTCTTTGATGAAGAACCATCTCATGTGCTCCTCCTGATGTCCCCCTGCATGAGATTTGACCACAGTGGTTCCCAATCCAGCAGTTTCACCCTTCCATTCACAGAGTCCTGATAGCTATTCTAGCTCTTTGGAAGGCCAAGGAGAGCAAGGCTCACCATATCATCATCGGCAGTAGTTATTCCCACACTACCAAGCTCATCTCTACAGGTGGTGAACTTGTTCAGATATGTGGAAATTGTATCGCCCTTCTCCATCTTGATTTTCCGAAGCTTATCCTTGAGCCAATTTCCTCTAGTCGCCATCATTCTAGTAGAGGTCCTTGAATGTCTTCCACATTGAAAATGGAGTATCCTTCCCATGGAGACTTGAGACAATATGGTGTCAAACTCCCTCTAGGATGATCTATTTCACCTTCGCCACATACTTCTTCCACTCAGCGAACTCTTGTGCATTAGATATAGCTGGATTTGGGATTTCTTGATCAATGAAATCCGTCAAGCCATTGTCTTCTAATACAGCTTCGATTATATCTTTCCATGCTATGTAATTTGAGTTGCCTTCCAAGGCATACTCGAGTCTCAAGCCATAGAACGCCATTGACCAACCTGAAGTATGAGATGAATTCGATTTTCACCCGCAACCCCGAACTTCAAACTTCGAATTCTCTTCTCAGTATATTGTTTATAACTCCGATAACCTTTGCTCTAATACCATGTAGAAATTTTGACTGTAGATTAACCTGATAATGCAATATAACTAAAGAAAAATACTTTACTCCACTTCTACAATCAAACTTGCAGAAGCTTAATAGATTTGAGAAAGATCAAGTTGAACACATATAACCAAAAGAAGAATCAATGCACATGAAACACAAAAAAATACTCAGGGGAAAGCCTCAGCTAAAAACCTCACTATCTATATTATCATACAAGTTGGAAATATCTTAGAATTACAGAAAGCTTTATCTCTCACAGCTAGTCAGCTCTCAGTACAATCATCACAGATGCTCATAGGAAAAATAGACTTCTCATAATGCTTCCACACTGCCCTCCAAGTTCCTATTTCCTAGCGCGGTTTTTCCTGGGTAATCCTCCTGTTACCAAGTGTAACACTGATCACTCACATTGATCTCACACTTTGTAAAATTATGCAATCCTCAAGTAATGAATTCCTTCTACATGCATGAAATTTCCTTATAGGAAAATTCATGCAACTGATAGTACATTATCCATGTCTTTAATCTCAACTGGGTATTTCTTAGAATAAACATACATGAGTTAATGATGAGAGAATCTTTAGTTATCTGGAGTACACTAGTTGGATGCATGCATGCATTCACTGCCTGAACTCACAATTAGTTCCTCCAACAGTTTGGAACTAATTTAACTGGACTTAACTTAGTAAACTAAACTAACTAATTACAACTCAAATATAACTCAACCTTATCTCCTTAATTAAGAGATAATCTCCTTAATTTAAGGGATAACTATTGCATGACTTCAGAAAGGCTTCTAATTTGAATTTCTCCAACTAATTAATCCATAATGAATTAATTAATTATTTTTCAAGCAGCTGGTGAAACTAAATTCAAATTTTGATTCTCAATTTTAATTCAAAGACAAATTAAAATTGGAATATTCTTATTGCCAGATTTTAACATATGCTTTTGTGATCCATAATAAATTAAGAAAAGTCTTTCGGTAGAAATCACATAAGAGAAATTTTTCACCGCCACATTTCGAACTAACAAGTGTGGTTTATCTTTAGGACCAGATAAAGAGGCAAACCGTGGAAAAAGCTTAAATAGAAAGCATTATAGAGACCAAAATTTCAAGTAACAACTATATTTAAGCAATAATACTTAAAGTATAATACTAATTTATTGCTAGATTAAAAATATTATGACAAAGAAAATTCTTTTATGTGATTTCTCAAAAAAAATAAGTTTACTTAATAAACTATTATTTTCAAAATTTAACAACACACTTATTTTAATGAATAAACTACTTTAATAATTCAATTCCAAAATTTTAATTAAATATTATTAAAACATATATATAAACAAAACCATAAAATAGTAAACACATTGCAAAACTTGCAATGCTGCCTATTTCCGTACTAAAGGCCGCAAATATGAAATTCGTATTCCCAAAAACCAGCGAGAAACAGTAAACGACATCTCTTTATAATATTAAAACGTTGTGAAAGGGATACGTATATCCCCAAAAAAGACGGCGAGAAGTACCAAACAAAATGGAATCTTTTTTATACAGGTAAATGCACGTGGAAATATAGAGTTACATACCTAAGTCTCTTTTCCTTATAAAACAAGGGATCGTGTATTGTACTCAATACATAGCCCACACCAACCCTAAACAATGATAAGAGCGAATTTGTCATGTAGGAGGGTTTACGTGTAGGTTTAAACATATTTTTTAAGGTATTTATTTTGATTAATTTTAATCACAATCTGATATAGATTTAAAAAAAAATGAGTTTAAGTTATTTAATTTATAGAATTTGAAAGGGGCACAACGAGTGAGAGGGGTGATTTATAATTTTTTTGAATAAAAGGAATATAGTTATGCTTGGGGACTAGGAATCACAACAAATAAATAAACAAAATACTAGACCCTGTGGAAAGGTTTGGAAGTAGCCCGAGACAACAACATAAAAAGCAACGAATAGTTATGGGAGATTCCATGGTGATGATAGGGAAAATTTTGTTGGCACTAGCTAGAGATTAGTTAAGGCTTCCTCCAATTGTATCTCAGATAGCTCTCCTATCCTCACAATTTGATGATATATCTTATCTCCATATTATCTATCATTTAAATGTTGATGCAGAGAGACTTGCTAACGTGGGCTCTTGGCTGGAGCAAGGTATAATAGAATTTGCAGATGGAGGGAGGATATGGGCACCAATCCCGTGACTACAAGAATAATAAATGACAAAATCTACAATTTCGGTCAGATCGAACCAATGGGTTCGAATTTCAAAAGACTTTAATGAGAAAAGCCAAGTGGATCTTCACTCAGAATGGTCGAAGGACGAAAGAGGGCACTTATTAAGTCCAAATTTTATGCTCATTTTTAGGGAGTGATTATGTCACTAGGGTGTGGCTCTCTTATGTAAGTTTAGAGGTGGAGACTATAGGCTTGTCATAGTTTCAGTGAGCTTGAGTGAATAGAGAAGAGTTTGGAATTCCGCTTGCATGGAGGGCCCGGACTCGGTGAACAACCAAGCATGGTGGAAGAAATCAGAAGAGAAGCTCTTCAAAATATTGATGAGAATGTATGAACTGGTGAATCGACGATTGGAATTCATTGAAAAGGGATGGGATGACAGAGAAAAAATGGTGGCCCACAAATTAGAGTGGATGCACGTCTGCGTGGAAACTAAGTTACTATTGCTGAAGACACATGTGCAAGACTCTAGGGGAAAATACAAAGAAGTTGAGGTCGAGGCCCTCTCAATTCCATTTTTGAGCCCACAAGAAGCTGCAATTCGGAAAACACTGGAAGAGGATGGACTAGGCTGTGGCAAGCAAGAGATGCATGGTGGTAATCTGGACCCAAGCCCCTCTCGAGAAAATTAATTGATTTCTATTTTATGTGTTGCAAGTATTAGTTGTTTTTGGGTAATATTTTAGAATATACAAGTAATTTCATGTAATGTACTAGTTCAAAAGGTTTGAGGTACTGTTAGCCTCCTATTGCAATAGGTTTCATATTTCATGATTGAATGTTTTACATGCCAAATATGTCATCTTGTCATGCTGCAAGGTTCCATATTTCCAAGAAGTTCCATTTTGAATAATCATACCATTTTTGAAGAGTTTTACAGATAAGGGAAAGCCAAACAGCGTAATCTTGGCTTCCCTAGGTTTAAATTGCTTGTTTTAGAAGATAGAGAATGAATATCTGTCCAAACAACTTAATCTTGGCAGATGAGTAGATAGGTAGAGAAATGAAGGAGCCCAACTGCTTAATCTGGGCCCTTGGAAGAGATAAGGGTACATTTAGATAGGAGGGCAGTCAAAAGAAAAGAAGATAATCAGGGTCTGCAAGTCCAAGTGCACCCATGCAAAAAGAAGAAAAAATGCTAGGTAAGTAGGCTCGGTAAGTAGTTTTGTGGTTGCAGAATCAAGCTATGTGATCCATTTCATGTTTTCAAGTGTTATATCTATTCATATCACAATTATGAGGTAGTTTTTCATTTGGAGGAGCTCAAGCGAGGCATGTCTAACTCCCCCTTCTTCTTATTTCCCCAAATCATTCACTAACCTCCCTAAAGAGGTCAAGATCTGCTTGATATCTCTTAAGTTTCATCATTTGTCATATCATTGGCCTAAGTAAAGGTTTGCTTTTCTTAGGAATACTCCTCTTATTCACTCTATAAGTCATTTTTCCCTTTTAAAGTAGCCTAAGATCTCTAAACTTAGCGCTTTCTTGTCATTTTCATATTAAATTCTAACATTATTATGTAAATCCCTATCTATTTCCCCTTCCCCTTACTAAAAAGCACTAAATAGCTCCCCTATGTACATATCCCATCCCTCTGGTTGAAAGATAACCTTGACTATGCTTGGGAATTGCTAAGTTTGCCTGAAACTTAGCGAGAACCCTCGGTTGCCTCTCTAACCATCTTCTAAATGCATTAGGATTCATTCCTATGCATAAAATTCCCCTCCAAATGTATAAAATCCATCTTTGGCCATGTTTTACCTTTCCCAAGGTATAAACCCCCTTTTTGGCCATAAACCCTTCTCAAAGCACATAAAAACCCTCTCAAGTGCCTTTGAAACTCCTCCAAAGTGTGAAATTCCTTTTTTAGGTTATCGAACCCCTTCCGAGGCCTCAAAAACCCATGTTACCCAAAGTTTTTAACCCCCGCCACATAAATAAATGATAAAATATTCAGCGGGCCCCGCGCACAAACCTGCCGTCAGCTCCACGTTCCGTCAGCCCTCCGATCCGCCCGCTCAGATCCAACGGCTCTCGGCGATTTCGGAGCCGTCTCGGCATCTGACGGTTAGCCTCCGATAGGCTAGTGGTTTCTCCACCGTACCAAAGGCGCATGTCCGCCCTTGATTGCATCGGAGCTCCTCTGACAATTACCGCTCTCGTACAGAAGGCAGTTCGATGAAACCACAAACCGCCTTCTGTCTCTCTACCCCTGACGTGAGCGCCACGTCAGCGCTACATCACCTCTACATCGACCCCCCACTACTATGTGTCACTGCCACCACATCTGCCTCCGTCCTTACCCTGCCACCGTGTCCTGTGCCATGTCACCCTACCATACCAAGACCCACCGCTGATGTCATGCTGATGTCATCGCCGAAAAGGGTGCTAAGCACGAAATTTGCAGCAAAGGATGCCCGAAATGAAAAACTGAGGCAATTTTTGATGCGCAATTAGCGCTTAGGGCTAATCGCGCATCGCTAAGAAAAAATTCTCGAAATGGAGTGCTTCTCATGGCTCAGCTACTTGCAAACCCAAAAATTCACGGGAGGCAACAGGATTTCTTCATGTATGTCAATATTCAATCGGCCAGCACCGATAGCATTCTAGAGGCCACGAAAAGCAGTTGCAGCAGCTATTTTTGCCTTTAAAGGGCAGAAAGGGGGGTGACTTGACAGTTTCAAGAATATCAAAGGAAAGATAAAGCCCAGATTAAATTAAAGAGTATCAGTGAAGCGACAAAGAGTATAAGATCGGAAACATCAAAGCAGGTGAACATTAAAGGCACCCAAGCAAAGTCAAAGAAAGCAGTGAAGCCATTTAAGGCTCTCAAATAACAGTTAATGCACATCAAAACCACTCAAGAGCAGGGGATCAAAGCCCAAAGCACAGTTATGGCTAAATGAACAGCATAGAGCCATAAGGACAGATATTAACTCATTTTGATGTAGCTGCCTCCAGCGCAGCTCAAATAAATATCTTCTTGCATTAATTTCAGGACAAGATTAGGTTAAAAAACTCATTTCCCTCAGACCTGTTTAAGGTCTGCTGTAATAGATATTTTTGGATATTTTCTCTATATAAACCACCCTAATTCATTGTTTAAAGGGTTGGTTGGTTGATAATCCTCATTTTGGACTTGCGATGTATTTTTTGAGAAGCTCTGTAATCAAAGACTACTAGAATGCTTTGGATGAAGAACTGACTGTTGTGTTATTTAATGGCCAAAGACTGACTGTGGAATTCCTGTGCTACTACATGGCTCAATAAGTGTTTTTCTAACTCTGTTTACAGTTTACATATGTTTATGCCACCATTGTGTTACCATCTAAATAGAAAGAAAGAAGAATAGCTTAGGTTTTGCTTGACTGCACCCTATGTTCAGTTCTTGTTATTTCTATATGTTTTTTTCAGAAATGGTTATGAATATGCATACTTAAATGATCATGTTTACCCTATTTCTTTCACATATGACTTTTATTGAGGAATTCTTGATTGCTACTAGAGAAACTTTCATTCACCTTCCCTCTCTGTTAGCTAATGAAAGGTTCTTAGTTGCCTTTCATCTCTGACCTTCATTCCATCTTTATTCTAGCCTGATATTGTTCTATGTGTAGCTATCCTGCTCTGTATTCCTCTTGTGACCAAGAAAGTGCAACAACAAACCCTAATACTTGACTCCATGCCCAATGGTTTGAACTCCTCACACTATGCATCCCAACTCTACTTGAAAACATCATCCTTCCCACCAAAATCAAAACAAAACCCATGTACACCATAACTAGCCTAAAATCAACCCAAACAAAGTTAAATTTTAAAGAGAGAGCCCTCTCTGATAGTAGGTAGGCTAGGACCTGCAGCCCAAAGATTGGTTTGTGGTTACCTCGGCCTTATTCCTTAAGGAGCCAAGGGACAACCTGAGTGATAACATCATTGGCGACTCAACTGGGGAACGTATTCAGAAAATTCCAAAAAAACAAGTTAGAAGCTGGCTCCCAAGAAGAAAACATATAATACCAGGTCAAATCCAGACCCAAATCCACCAGCTGTTTTTGAAAATCCCAACTTAATCTCTAGAAATGTTAGCAAACAAAAACAAGAAGAGTTTGCTGATTTTAGTCCTGAAACAGTTCAGCCAAGCTGTTTTCCAACCCCTGTTAAAGTTTTGTTTCGTTCAACCCCTACTTCCCCTTGTTCATCATCCACCTCTCCAAGCACCTTTTCCACACCTCCATTCACTGCGCATACTACCACTACCACCACTATTATTATAGTTCTTCCAGTTGTTCCAGTCGTTCCACTTATCCCTGTAAATATGGCTAACAGATATGCACCTTTACAGTTACCTGCAAATCCAGGGGCTATGCCTCAGGATCATCAAACCAAAATCACATATTTTGATGGTACTAATTCTGGCACAACCTTACAACATACCAAGAAAATGCAGGACTATTTTGAGAGTTATGAAATAGATGATGATAGTGTAAGAATGAAGATTTTTGTCCAAAGTTTAACAGGAGACGTTAGGCCCTGGTTTAGAGCACTTGCTGCAAATTCCATAGCTGACCCAGAGGCCCTTTACCAAGCATTTCTCAATAGATGGGAAAAGAAGAAGGACCCTCTGCACATATTATCCAAGTATGACACTATCAAAAGAGGCCCTCGAGAAGCTGTCTTAGACTATTATGTCAGGTTTAACAGTGTTTATAACGTTATTCCACAAAACCTTAGGCCCCCACCTGATCTTGCTTTATACAAATTCCTTGATGGATTCGATTTAGACATGGCTTATCAGTTAAGAGAAAGAGCCCCTCAAACCTTAGCAGACATGCAGAATGTAGTTGTTAGTGTGAAGGAAAATCTGATTGCCAAGCAAAATAGAGTAAGAGCTGAGAGAAGAACCACTTTCAAAGATGAACCTTCAGCCTTTGAGCAAAAATTGGACACAATCATCAAAGGTATGGACAGCTTTGAAAATAGAATGGGAACTATTGAAAGAAAAGCCTCATGGGAAGGACAACAAAATAATCCTATCAAAAATCCAAACTTTAAGAAAAATCAAAACCCAAACATTGGAAGGGCAAGTCTTGACCGTGATATAAGACCTCCTTTTCATGAAAACTATGCTGAAGCATACACATCTAGTGAGCAGATAGAGAACACTCACATAAACTTTATGGGTTTGAAAAGTGAACAACAAGTATTTCTAACCCAAGAAGACCAAGATGACCATGATATAAATCAATTTCAGACCAAGTCTGGAGAGTCATTTGACTTCAAACAAGGCTGTGATTCAGCTGCCTACGAAGTCCATAAACAATACAAATTGAGAACAAGAACCATTGATGTGTCTGATCCCATCAAGCCAAAGGATGCGAAGCAAGCTAAGAAAGTAAAGGACAAGGCCACTATCACTGAACCTGCTGATAAAACAGACCCAAAATTAAAGGAAGTGACCATAGAGGATGTATCTGACACGCAACCCTCTAATAACCAGCGTTTTGTATCCTTTCCCTCAAAAGACAATGTAAATAGCACTCCTCAAAGCCTTCCCAAAACAAAACAATCTCAAGAAATCACTGATAACCAAAAGAATATCACTGAAGATACAATTGAAAAGGGAAAATCAGCCAGTCACAATACTAAAACACAGTCTGAAAAACCTTTTGATTTAGAAGCAGAAATTGGTAAATTAAAGATATCTATTCCTCTCTCTGAGCTTGCCAAACATGATGTGTACAGACAGCAAATCAAAAGATCACTGCAAATGCCAGAGAACAAGGATGATGTTAATGTCTTAGATAATCAACATGAATTACTGTTTCGTCCTCGAGTCAATGGTAAATCAGGAAATGGAGCTAGTCTACCCTTTTATGTCAGTGTGCACATTCATGATAAAGTGTTGCACAATGCTATGTTTGATTCAGGTGCTTCACACAATCTAATTCCCAAATCTGTAATGGAGAAGCTAAATCTTGATGTCACTAGACCCTACAAAGACTTATTCTCATTTGATTCTAGTCAGGTCAAGTGTTTAGGCTTAATCAAAGACCTTTTTGTGTCTTTAGTCCAATTTCCCAACAAAATGATCCTAATGGACATAGTGGTTGCTGACATTCCACCAATGTATGGCATGCTCTTATCAAGATCTTGGGGAGCAAAACTCTAAGGATCTCTCCAACTAGACCTCTCCTATGCCACTATTTCAGTCTTTGGGCAACCAAAGAGACTGTATAGAGAAACATTGATGAAGTATGTGGTAAGTAGTGAGGAAAAACCCCAAAACTTTCCCATTTACTCAATCCATTCTGACATGGATTCCTTTATATTGTTCAATAATGATAGCTACCCTCCAACTGATGAGAAGCCTTTGCCTTTACAACAAGAAACATGCATCAATCAAGAGTCGGCTGCCCATACCCATGAAACTATTAAAACAATTAGTGCAACCATCATACGAGAAGAACCACATGAAGCACAAAACCTAGGTCCGCCTAATCCTAAAATGACTGAAACTCTTAATACTAACCACAAGGAAGAAATCACATGGTATTTAGAGTTTGATGGTTCTGTTAATAAGCTAGGAGCAGGGGTAGGAATATGGATTCACAATACACATAACAGCCATGCAGAGGGTCATGCTTACAGACTAAACTTTAAATGTACCAATAACATGGCAGAGTATGAGGCCCTCTTTTTAGGCCTTAAACTGCTCAAAGCTCTAGGAGCTACAAAAGTGTCCATCCTAGGGGACTCCAATTTGATCATTCAACAGATGAAAGGTAACTTTGTTACTAATGACAATAGGCTAAGAGCTTATAGGTCTGCTGCCACAGAAATACTCAATTCCTTCACCGAATCCAAGCTTGCTAAGATTTCTAGAAGCCATAACATGCATGCTCATAGTCTAGCTACTTTCGCTAGCACTTGCAAGCTGCCCTTTGAGCCCAATTACCACTTTACTGTTGAGATAAAGCAGAGGCCTGCTGTCCCTAACAATATCAAAGATTGGAAATTGTTTGAGGATGATGCTCAAATAAACAATTTTCTTACCTTACAGCAAGAATTCTCAAGCTTAAACATTGATGAAGATGCCATGGATGACCCTCAATAGCAAATGAGCCAAAATGAGCAAACTATAATAGTTGAAGCAACAAATCAAATGTTGCACCCAACCATTTTTGATGAGTAAAACATGCAAGAGCTGAAACAAATTCATTTAGATGAAATAGCTGAAGCAGAGGCCGAAGTGATTGATTTAAAAGACAATTTTCTACTTGCTGGCCTCACTCCATCAGAAGACATATTTGATTTGAACGATGTCCCGAAAAAGCCAAGGATGCAGCCCTTAAACACTGCTGTGGAAGACTGTAATATTGGGACAACAGAGAAGCCCAAAATGATTAAACTGTCCAAGTCTTTGCCTCCCGATCAAAAACCAAAATATGTTGATTTATTTAAAGAGTTTCAATATGTATTTTCCTGGAGTTATGAGGACCTTAAGTCCTATGACACCTATGTTATTCAACATACCATTCCCTTAAAGCCAAATCAAAAGCCCTTCAAACAAAAACTAAGGAGAATCAATCATGTGCTTCTCCCTTTGATTGAGAAAGAAGTGAAAAGAATGTTTGAGGCTGGTACCATAGCACCCATTAGATTTTCAGAATGGGTATCCAACCTTGTTCCCACAAGGAAGAAAACAGGGAAGATTAGACTATGTGTGGACTTAAGAAATCTGAACCAAGTTTCCCTTAAAGATCAATGCCCTCTGCCAAAAATGGACCACATTCTACAAAGAGTAGTGGGGTCTTCAAGAATTTCTTTGTTAGATGGATTTTCAGGTTTTAATCAAATACTTGTTCACTCGAATGACCAAGACAAGACAACCTTTTCAACACCGTGGGGAACATTTAAGTATGTGAAGATGCCTTTCGGACTAAAGAATGTAGGTGTTATCTTTCAAAGGGCCATGGACATTGAATTTGCCAAGGAAATCCATGATTTCCTAGTGGTTTACCTTGATGACCTTACTCCTTTCTCAAAATCTGATCAAGAGCACCTAAAACATTTGAGGCAAGTGTTCCTAACCTGTAGGAAATATGGCATTTCCTTAAATCCTAAGAAATCTCTCTTCGGCCTAGAAGAAGGCAAATTGCTAGGCCATATCATTTCAAAAGATGGAATCAGAATAGATCCGGAAAGAATCCAATCCATTTTGCAAATCCCTTATCCAAGAAACATCAAAGAGTTGCAAGCATTCCTAGGAAAGATCAATTTCCTAAGGAGATTTATCCCAAACTTGGCCGAGCTGATAAGAATGCTAAATAAAATGCTAAAGAAGGATTCCAAGATAAAATGGACTTTAGAGGCCAAGCAAGCCTTTGAGGGCATAAAATCTGCCTTAACCGAAGCCCCAGTCCTCACAAGTCCTCAATTTGATAAAGATTTCATCATTTTTTCATTTGCATCTGAACACACCATTCCTGCTGTCCTTTTGCAGAAAGATGATTAGGGAAATGTAAAGCCAATTGCATTTTTTAGCCAAGCCCTTAGAGATGCACCCTTGAAGTACCAAATCATGGAGAAGCAAGCATATGACCTTGTTAAAGCAATCAAATATTTCAGAATTTACATTTTATATTCACATGTGATTGCTTATGTACCAAATGTTGTTGTAAAAGACATATTAACTCAAGAGGGCATAGAAGGCAAAAGAGGCAAATGGATTGCCAATATCCTTGAGTATGACATTGAGATAAAACCCACCAAGCTGATAAAGGGACAAGGTTTAGCCAAACTGATGTCTGAAACCAATTTCCAAGCCTTAAACATTAATCAACTGGACAATGAACAGGAGCTGGCGACTCCACAGATCAGTCAAACTTTTTTGCAATCCCCATGGTATGATGATAGATGTTTTATATTGTTAAACTTGTGTGCTCCTCCAGGGTTGTCCAGAACCAAAGATGAAAGCATCAAAGTTTTGTGTCTTAGATAGTGCCCTGTTTTGGAAAAATCATGAAGGAATATTGTTGAATTGTCTAACTATGAATGAAACTGACAGTGTCATGAAAGAATTCCATGCAGGGGACTATGGAGGGCACTTATATTGGAAGTCCACTGCTGATAAGATACTAAGGGCTGGTTTCTATTGGCCCTCTTTGTTTGCTGATGTGAGAAATTTTGCTATTTCATGCCACAAATGACAAATATTTGAAGGCAAAATAAAGCTTCTGCCCTTGCCCCTTAAACCCATTTCAACCGAGAAGCCTTTTCAACAATGGGGTCTTGAGTTCATTGGAGAAATCCATCCATCCTCTTCTGGCCAGCATAAGTGGATTCTAACAGCCACGGATTACTTTACCAAGTGGATTGAAGCCATCCCATGTAGGCAAGCCAATGACTCCACCATCATCCAATTCCTTGAAACCAACATTTTGTCCAGATTTGGCTGTCCTAAGAAGATCATTACAGATAACGCTGCTGCCTTCAAATCCAAGAAAATGATCAATTTTTGCCACAAATTCCACATTACCTTAGGTCACTCCATAGCCTATTACCCTCAAAGTAATGGCTTGGCTGAATCATCCAACAAGAGTCTGATTAACATCATTAAGAAAGTCTTGGAGGAGAAAAAGAAGAACTGGCACAGATTGTCAACCAAAAGATCCATTGGGATGAGCCCATATGAGTTAGTCTATGGCATGGAGGCCAAGTTACCCTCTTCTTTGGGAATCCCTGTTATCAAATTACTGCAAGAGATCCAGTCAAAGCCAAATGACATCCAAAGAAGAATAAACCAGTCCATTCAATTGCAGCAAACAAGAGAGGAAGTGTATCATAGAACCCAAATACTGCAAGAGAAGCTGAAAAGGATGTTTGACAAAAGAACCAAGGCTGAAGATTTCTGCATAGGCAACAAAGTCTTAAGATGGGATTCAAGAAGAGAGGACAAAGGAAATCATGGCAAGTTTGATTTCCTGTGGAAAGGCCCCTTTATTATTTCTGTTGTTCAAGGCAACAACACATATTTTCTGAAGAGTTTGGATGGCATCACAGCTGAAGAAGGCCCTGTCAATGGCCGAATGCTAAAGCACTATCATGATCCCTTTTGTTGAACGCAACACAGCTCTCTATACTATCTGTACATTAATATTTGTATTTTCAGCACTTTTTCTTATAGCAGGCCAATAAGAGGGAACAACGCAACAAATTTTGAAGGAAATATCAAAGAAAGTTCTATTTCAGATCTATGTTTTTGAAATAATTCCAAAGAAGGGCTCAAGCAGATTTCAAAATGTTTACAAGCACCCAAAAGGCAAGAAGCAGGGCTGTAATGTTTCGGAAATTCAGCTCAAAAGGATACTGCATATCAGCTTAATTCAGTCAAAGACATTGAGAAGAAAGAGAATTTCAGTTTACAGCAACAATTGAAGATCAAGGAATTATGACCTGCTGTTCTTGGCTTTTCATCTTGAAAAACCATCCCCAAGTGGAGCCACTGTTAGCCTCCTATTGCAATAGGTTTCATATTTCATGATTGATTGTTTTACATGCCAAATATGTCATCTTGTCATGCTGCAAGGTTCCATATTTCCAAGAAGTTCCATTTTGAAGAATCATACCATTTTTGAAGAGTTTTACAGATAAGGGAAAGCCAAACAGCTTAATCTTGGATTCCCTAGGTTTAAATTGCTTGTTTTAGAAGAGAGAGAATGAATATTTGTCCAAACAACTTAAGCTTGGCAGATGAGTAGATAGGTAGAGAAATGAAGGAGCCCAACTGCTTAATCTGGGCCCTTGGAAGAGATAAGGCTACATTTAGATAGGAGGGTAGTCAAAAGAAAAGAAGATAATCAGGGTCTGCAAGTCCAAGTGCACCCATGCAAAAAGAAGAAAAAATGCTAGGTAAGTAGGCTCAGTAAGTAGTTTTGTGGTTGCAGAATCAAGCTATGTGATCCATTTCATGTTTTCAAGTGTTATATCTATTCATATCACAATTATGAGGCAATTTTTCATTTGGAGGAGCTCAAGCGAGGCATGTCTAACTCCCCCTTCTTCTTATTTCCCCAAATCATTCACTAACCTCCCTAAAGAGGTCAAGATCTGCTTGATATCTCTTAAGTTTCATCATTTGTCATATCATTGGCCTAAGTAAAGGTTTGCTTTGCTTAGGAATACTCTTATTCACTCTATAAGTCATTTTTCCCTTTTAAAGTAGCCTAAGATCTCTAAACTTAGCGCTTTCTTGTCATTTTCATATTAACTTCTAACATTATTATGTAAATCCCTATCTATTTCCCCTTCCCCTTACTAAAAAGCACTAAATAGCTCCCCTATGTACATATCCCCTCCCTCTGGTTGAAAGATAACCTTGACTATGCTTGGGAATTGCTAAGTTTGCCTGAAACTTAGCCAGAACCCTCGGTTGCCTCTCAAACCATCTTCTAAATGCATTAGGACTCATTCCTATCCATAAAATTCCCTTCCAAATGTACAAAATCCATCTTTGGCCATGTTTTACCTTTCCCAAGGCATAAACCCCCTTTTTGGCCATAAACCCTTCTCAAAGCACATAAAAACCCTCTCAAGTGCCTTTGAAACTCGTCCAAAGCGTGAAATTCCTTTTTTAGGTTATCAGACCCCTTCCGAGGCCTCAAAAACCCATGTTACCCAAATTTTTTAACCCCCGCCACATAAATAAATGATAAAATATTCAGCGGGCCCCGCGCACAAACCTGATGTCAACTCCGTGCTCTGTCAGCCCTTCGATCCGCCTGCCCAGATCCAACGACTCTCGGCGATTTCAGAGCTGCCCCGACATCCAACGATTATCCTCCGATAGGATAGTGGTTTCTCCACCGTACCAAAGACGTGTGTCCACCCTTGATTGCATCGGAGCTCCTCTGAAAATTACCGCTCTCATACAGAAGGCGGTCCGATGAAACCACAAACTGCCTTCTGTCTCTCCGCCCCTGATGTCAGCGCCACATCAGCGCTACATCACCTCTGCGTCGACCCCCCACTACTACGTGTCACTGCCACCGCATCTGCCTCTGTCCCTACCCTGCCACCGTGTCTTGTGCCACGTCACCCTGTCATACTGCCACATCACCCTGTCGTACCGGGACCCACCATTGATGTCATGCTGATGTCATCGCCGAAAAGGGCGCGAAGCGCGAATTTGCAGCAAAGGATGCTCAGAATGAAAAACTGAGGCAGTTTTCGATGCGCGATTAAAGAAAAAATGCTCGAAATGGAGGGCTTCTCATGGCTCAATTACCTGCAAACCCAAAAATTCAAGGGAGGCAACAGGATTTCTTCATGTATGTTCATATTCAATCGGCCAGCACCGATAGCATTCTAGAGGCCACGAAAAGCAGTTGCAGCAGCTATTTTTGCCTTGAAAGGGCAGAAGAGGGGGCGACTTGACAGTTTCAAGAGTATCAGAGGAAAGATAAAGCCCATATTAAATTAAAGATTATCAGTGAAGCGGCAAAGAGTATCGGATCAGCAATATCAAAGCAGGTGAACATTAAAGGCCCCCAAGCAAAGTCAAAGAAAGCGGTGAAGCCATTTAAGGCTCTCAGATCACAGTTAATGCACATCAAAACCACTCAAGAGCAGGGGATCAAAGCCCAAAGCACAATTATGGCTAAATGAACAGCACAGAGCCATAAGGACAGATATTAACTCATTTTGATGCAGCTGCCTCCAGCGCAGCTCAACTAAATATCTTCTTGCATTAATTTCAAGACAAGATTAGGTTAAAAAATCATTTCCCTCAGACCTATTTAAGGTCTACTGTAATAGATATTTTTGGATATTTTCTCTATATAAACCACCCTAATTCATTGTTTAAAGGGTTGGTTGGTTGATAATCCTCATTCTGGACTTGCGATGTATTTTTTGAGAAGCTCTGTAATCAAAGACTGCGGAATGCTTTGGATGAAGAACTGACTGTTGTGTTATTTAATGGCCAAAGAGTGACTGTGGAATTCCTGTGCTACTACATGGCTCAATAAGTGTTTTTCTAACTCTGTTTATAGTTTACATATGTTTATGCCACCATTGTGTTACCATCTAAATAGCAAGAAAGAAGAATAGCTTAGGTTTTGCTTGACTGCACCCTATGCTCAGTTCTTGTTATTTCTATATGTTTTCTTCAGAAATGGTTATGAATATGCATACTTAAATGATCATGTTTACCCTGTTTCTTTCACATATGACTATTATTTAGGAATTCTTGATTGCTACTAGAGAAACTTTCATTCACCTTCCCTCTCTGTTAGCTAATGAAAGATTCTTAGTTTCCTTTCATCTCTGACCTTCATTCCATCTTTATTCCAACCTGATATTGTTCTATGTGTAGCTATCCTGCTCTGTATTCCTCTTGTGACCAAGAAAACGCACCAGCAAGCCCTAATCCTTGACTCCATTCCCAATGGTTTGAACTCCTCACACTATGCATCCCAACTCTACTTGAAAACATCATCCATCCCACCAAAATCAAAACAAAACCCATGTACACCATAACTAGCCTAAAATCAACACAAACAAAGTTAAATTTTAAAGAGAGAGCCCTCTTTGACTGTAGGTAGGCTAGGACCTGCAACCCAAAGATTGGTTTGTGGTTACCTCGGCCGTATCCCTTAAGGAGCCAAGGGACAACCTGAGTGATAACAGGTACTAAGAAAACAATGTTGTGGTTGTATTGGAACTTTGAGGCATTTGATGTCACAATTCAGTGTAAATGGTACCAACCATGAAAGCCAACTATTATAAGTAAAATGAGTACTTGTTCTTTTGAACAAAAATAATTGTAGAATTTGAGTGCTCTAAGAGTTTTTTAGAGTGTTGAAATCTATTTATGCATTCAAAAATTGTATTTTAAACAAAAAAATATCACAATCTTGCTTGAAATTCTATAGTTGGATTCCTTTGGAAAAGGTTGTAGGAATTTACAGGGTAAGTTCCTCAGAAAGAACACCAAAAGGACACCGCTCACAACCATATCACAAATCAATACACCAGTATTTTTGACGTGGTTAAAACCCTCAAAGAGGGAAACAGTCCACGGCCTGAGCCAACGCGGCCACTTCAGGCAATTTATTAATCAAAGAATGAAAATTTACATAAGCTTCTCTCATGCACGGATTACCCTACAAATGACCCTCCATGTGCTTTAAATAGAATTCATGGACCAATCGGGTGTCAAGCCACGGATCAAGTGTCGGTAATACCGAGGAGAGAATGAACCGTCGGATCACTACATATCGTGACCGTCGGATTGTAAGTTACAAAATGTACAATGGTAAAGAAACACACTTTACCTAACTCTATACCTAACTCTACACTAGACCAAGTTGAACTTAACTATATCCTATGTGTCGGAATATCCTAACATCCCCCCTTAAGAACAACTTGGGATAGGATTGAAGGATTTACAAATATAACACAATAGGAGAAGGAAGGAGGCACTAGAGCCTATCCCCCCTTAGTGACAACTTCCTGAACTCCAACCATAAATCGAAGTTTAGTGAACTTCGACTCTGTGAGAGCCTTTGTGAAGATGTCTGCAACTTGATCATCTGTTGAACAATATTGCACTTCAAGAACATGGTCGTGAATGAGCTTTCTGATGAAGTGCATGTGCAGTTCAATGTGTTTGTTGCGCTGATGTTGGACTGGATCTTTGCATAGCTGAATGGCACTTTGATTATCACACCAAAGTGTAGTCGAATGCTACTGCTCAAAGCCAAACTCTGACAGGATCTGACGAAGCCACAAGGCTTCCTTACTAGCTTCTACGGACTAGGATACTCTGCTTCTGCTGATGAAAGAGAAATGGCACCTTGTTTCTTGCAAGCCCATGTAATAGGTCCTGAACCAAGATTGAACACATAACCGGCAGTAGACTTTCGATCATCAGGGTCACCAGCCCAATCGGAATCAATGAAACCAACCAATAGAGGAGCTGCTTCGGCACTATAATGAATCCCAAACTGAATTGTACCTCGAACATAATGAAGTATTCTTTTAGCTGCTTTCCAATGACTTTCACGGGGGTTTTGCATGAACCGAGCAATAAGGCCAACAGCAAAGGAAAGGTCAGGACGAGTATGGGTTAAATACACGAGTTTTCCTACAAGTTGACAGTATAATGTAGCATCAACTTCAGGAGAAGTACAAGTGACTGAAAGTTTGACTCCAGACTAAAAGGGAGAAGGGGCTGACTTACAGTCTTCCATGTGAAAATGACGTAGAATATCACAAGCATACTTTGAATGGGAAAGGGAAATACCCTCCTTGGATTGCAAGACTTGAAGCCCGAGAAAATAGTGTAAGTGTCCTAAGTCTGTCATGTCAAATTTCCTTTTGAGACTAGACTTCACATGGTTTATAAGGTTGGGATCACTACCAGTAAGGATAAGATCATCAACATAAAGAACAAGGATGAGAAGAGAGTTGCCCACTTTCTTGGTGTAGACAGTATTGTCAGAATGACACCTAGAAAAGCCAGATTCTAAAAGAAAGCTATCCATTTTGGCATACCAAGCCCGAGGAGCTTGCTTGAGACCATAAAGGGATTTCTTAAGTCGATAAACAAGGCTGGAGTCTGTTTGTATGAAGCCAATGGGTTGTTCCATATAGATTTCTCCATGCAAGTCCCCATGCAAGAAGGCAGATTTAACATCCATCTGATGGACTTCCCATTTGAAAGAGGCAGAAAGGGAAAGAACAAGGCGGATAGAGTTCATTTTGGCAACAGGGGAGAAGGTTTCAATGTAGTCAATGCCTTCGACCTGTGAAAAGCCCTTAGCAACAAGACGAGCTTTATGTTTATGAACTTTCCCATCTGGTCCATACTTGGTTCTGTAAACCCATTTGCATCTAACAAGTTTTCGTCCCTTTGGTAAAGGAACAAGATCCCATGTATCATTTGCCAATAATGAATGATATTCTTCATTCATAGCTGCTTCCCAATCTGGATGACCTGAAGCTTCTGCAAAGGTGTCAGGATCATAATTTACTGGAGCTTGAGCCAGTAAAGAAGAGGCTCTCTCGAACTAAGAACGTGTGCATCGCTGATCTGTAGGATCACCGGCAAGATCACCTGCTGCATCTCGAGTAGCACGAACCCATTTTGGAAGCTCAGGAGCTGAAGGAGGATCCTGAGGTGGTGGAGGAGGATTGTCATCCTCACTTTCATCATCTGAAGAAGAAATGTTTTCAAAGGTAGAAGAGATAGGGAGAGGTGGCACATCCGCCGGACTAGGCTCGCAGGCCAATATATTTTCATCAAATTTTACATCTCTTCTAATGATAACATTTTTGGACTTAAATGGAATAAGTCTATAGCCTTTTACATCTTCAGAATATCCAACAAAAGTACATTTTTCACTCTTAGGTTCTAAAGCTTTATGCTTTTCATCTGGAATATGGGCCCACGCTTCACTTCCAAAAACACGAAACTGACTTACATCTGGTTTGATTGAGCTCCATGCTTCTTCTGGAGTGATATTCTTTAAAGCCTTAGTAGGAGTGCGATTTATTATGTAATTTGCACAGTTAATTGCTTCTTCCCAAAAACTAATACCAAGTCCTTTAGATTGCAGCATACAATTAGCCATTTCCTTTAAGGTGCGATTCTTCCTTTCAGCTACACCATTTTGTTGTGGAGTATATGGAACAGTATGTTGCATTTGAATTCCATTCTCAGTGCAATAGTTGATGAATGTGTTTTTAACATATTCTCCGCCATTATCAGATCTTAACTTAAGAATTTGATGTCCAGATTGTTTTTCAACAAAGGCCTTGAAGGCCAAAAAAGTGTTAAATACTTCACTCTTGAGTTTTAAGAAGTATACCCAAGTGCGTCTGGAGAAATCATCAATGAAAGTTAAGAAATACTTGCAACCAGAGAATGACACAACTGGAAGTGGACCACATAAATCACTATGCAGAAGCTGTAAAGGGGCTGAGGCGTGCCAAGAGGCACATTTTTCAAAACTGTCCCGATGATGTTTTCCGAGTACACATCCGGAACAAACACCATCTCTGCAAGATACCATAGGAAGACCTGTCACCATATTTTGTTTACATAGATGCTGAAGGGAGCGATAGTTTAAGTGACCAAATCGCTCATGCCAAAGTTTGCTCACTTCATCGTTATGAGCAACAAATACTGAGGGAATATTTGATGACCCAAAGTTGTGAAACTTATACAACCTTGTAGAATCATCAGCAATGCCAGTAGCCAAAATCTGTTTAGGATCTTTTAAGTCCTTGATTACAACATCATGAGGTGAAAATTCAACGATTTTACCTTCACCTGAATGAGTTATCTGATATACAGATAGAAGGTTGCAGGATAAGGTTGGAACACATAACACATCATTAAACTGACCATTGTCTAGATGAACAGTTCCAGTCCCTACATCATTAAGAGATCTATCATCACCAACATATATATTTTTGGTGTTACAATCATTTAAAGAAGAGAACATGGCTTTGTTTTTGGCCATGTGATAAGAAGCTCCAGAATCAATGAGCCACTCATGAGAATGAGAAGAAGAAGATACATTTAATGCATAGCTAGACCGAGATGCTTGACAACTACATGCAGAAAGTGCCATTCCTGAAGATGAAGTTGAAGTTAAAGATTGCCCCAAATGGATGTTATGCTTCTTCATTGCTGCTTCCAAGGCTTCCATCTTTTTAAAGCATTTTGATTCTAAGTGGCCATCATTCAATGTCTATCAGTCATTTGTTTTTATTTATCTTATCATTTTGTTGAAATGATTTTTCATTTTGGGGTTGAAATTGCTTAGGACCCTTGTTTGGTTTAGGACCATTCTTTTTAGGATATGACTTCTTAGGATTCTTTGAATTTGGTTGCTGTTGGGCGACTAACGCTTTCTTGGAAGAGTTTCCAAGATTAAGAAGACTAAGGTGTAAGAGTTTTTCTTGTTCTCTTATTAAAGAATCACAAAAAGAGTCAAAGGAAGGGGCTTGTAGTCTTTTCCTTGAGAAATGAAGGCTTCTCTTGTAGAATGGAAGGTGGAAACAAATACAGAGTAGGCTGGTCCCAACTTAGTAAGGATGGAATAAATAAGGTTACTATCTTCTTTCTTAACCTTAACACCTTCCAAAAGATATCTAAGGGTCTTGAACTTAGACAAGAAATCTTCAATGCAAGAAAAATTATTAGGATCCAATGTAAGCAACTCATTTTCAAGTTGATGGGCTCTAATTTCATTTTTAATCCCAAAAACTTTATTGATTTGTTCCATTGCTTCATGAGGAGTTTCAAGTTCTACAATATGGAATCTAAGATCTGGAGAAATAGACATCCCTATCAAACCACGTGCTTGATCTTGTCTATTTTCCCATTTAGCAGCCTTGTCTTCATCTTTCGGTTTCTTTTCTTAGCCTGTGGCTATTCGGTAGAGACCTTTACTTCTAAGTAAATCCTCTATGTAGGACAACCATTGGAAGTAGTTGGTGCTGTCAAGGGTAACTTGGTATTGACTTTCCATTTCAACAGAAGCTGAAGCTGAAGATGCTGAAAGTAAGTGTTCCAATGGATAGATCTCGAAAAATTAGGCTGGTTTCAAAAAAAAAGGCTCTGAAAAAGGCTTCTGGATGAAGAAGTTATGGCTTTTTGAAAAAAAGTTGTTGAAGTTGCCGACGAAGTGCGGGAATGTGCGGAAATGAAAAAGTCCGCCCCCACAAAATGGAGACTTGAACCCAAGACCTCTACTCTCTTAAAATAGCTTTGAACCAATTGATCTATACAAAAAATTTGAGAGAGAGAGAGAGAGGGGGGGCTTTGGGTTGTGTGCTTGCTTTGAGAAAGCTCTTTTTCCCTACAAAACAAAAAACACAAAACCCAACACGGACATGCAAAGAAAATGAACCTTGCGGATCGAAGTTAGCTTTACCCAAAAAACTAAATATTTTCAAAAATTGAATCTTGTGGCTCAAAGTTAGCTTTAGCCGAAAAACTAAATATTTTTCTCAATGTTTCTGATTTTCCGAGATCACACTAAGGTGAAGGGAAAAGAGCATACGCATGAGAAAAATCCTTCCTTTCTGTTTCTGATTTGCCCAGATCGCACAGAGTCGCAGGGCAAAGAGCATACGCAGAAATGAAAGGTATAGATCCGGTTAAAAAAAAGCTAGATAAGCTGAAACTGAAATAAGCAGAGAGAAAATAACAGTAAACTGCAAATAAACACTGTATACCTCCAGATCTTAAAAATGACGCAGCTAGGGCTACCGGAAACCTTTTCGCGTGAAACGAAAGGGGTTCCTCACTAGAACAGATGCTCCGAACACAACAGAGCAGTCCTCTCGGCCCGAAAGCAGTCAGAAACAACAGATCTAGGAAACAGCAGTCGGATGCAGTTCTACCGGCTTCAGATTTGGATCACCAACGGACGCGGCCCTCAAATAGCTCTGATACCATGTAGGAATTTACAGGGTAAGTTCCTCAGAAAGAACACCAAAAGGACACCGCTCACAACCAGATCACAGATCAATACACCAGTATTTTTGACGTGGTTAAAACCCTCAAAGAGGGAAACAGTCCACGGCCTGAGCCAACGCGGCCACTTCAGGCAATTTATTAATCAAAGAATGAAAATTTACATAAGCTTCTCTCATGCACGGATTACCCTACAAATGACCCTCCATGCGCTTTAAATAGAATTCATGGACCAATCGGGTGTCAAGCCACGGATCAAGTGTCGGTAATACCAAGGAGAGAATGAACCATCGGATCACTACATATCGTGACCGTCGGATTGTAAGTTACAAAATGTACAACGGTAAAGAAACACACTTTACCTAACTCTACACTAGACCAAGTTGAACTTAACTATATCCTATGTGTCGGAATATCCTAACAAAGGTCATTTTGTCTATAAGTTAGATTGTGCCTTAATTATATCAATAGGTATGTTTATTTTGGAATATAATTTGTATAACTTTAATTTAATTAATTAAGCAAATGGTATGGATTTAAATTCTACTGAATATTTTGAAATATTTTTAGTAGTATTCACAAATTAAAAATTGAGATTTATCTTAAAAATAGTTATGTCATTTCTATCTTTTTAAATAATTGATTAATTAAAAAAAATACCATATAAATAAATGTCAGATGAAATAAATTATGTATTTTTAAATATACAATATAAATAAATTATGATATTATAACAAAACATATTTACAAATTAAAAATTTCCATATATAAAAACAATTTAATTGAGAATATAATATAATTTAATAAAATTCTATAACCAACAAAAACTCGGAGATTTCATAATTTCTAATTCATCATTTCTATTCATAATTTGAATACCAAAAATTATTCAACCACGTAGAAAAAATAAATTACATCAATAACCAATAAATATGACTGAATTAAAGATTTCATAATTTCAGCCTTATTTTTCAATATACATGGATTCAATATCCTTAGATACGTTGAATGTGAGAGAAGTGTTGAATTGTGCAACTTGGTTTTATTCATTGTGTCTGTCACAAAAAAACACAAATATTGTGATATTTAAAATTTTAATAATTAAGGAGGAAATTAATGATTTAATTAGAATGGTAAATATGATTTAAAATTGAATTATCATGAAAATATTAAATATTATGATAATTAAATTTTTAATATTTAAAAGATAGAAAAATGGTAGAAATTAATAATTTAATAATATATTTAAAAATAATTTTGAAATGAATTTTGTGAATAATAAAAATATGAGTGAGTTTAATGTATAATTTTAGTGTATCTAATGGTTAAGATTATATATATATATATATATATATATATATATTTTAAGAGGTTAGAACTAAAGCACCGAGAGAATATGGTGATTTCAGGAAATAAGTCAAATCACGTTTAGGAAATAAACTAGGAAAAAATAGATTATTCAAAACGTACATATTACTATTTCTATAAAATAGGGCCACAACATTTGCAAGGACTAGGGCATTGAGAGGACATAGTGATTTTAGTTATGCGAGAAATGATACTTTTAAAAGTGAAACTTCATAAACATTATAATAAAAGATAGAAAAATGAAGAGTTTAACCTATGTAAAAAAAATGTGTATATATGTTTCTTTTAGACTTGTGCGATTATATCTTAATATAATTCATGAATATTTAGATGATTTCAGATTAATCATTTTATAGCTATTATTCTTACATATGTATACAAGGAAAGGAGGAATCGAATGATCTTGAGTTGATCCCTAATGTTAATTTCAAGCATATTGATTTAAGGTGATTATGAACATTGTTTTTCTTTTCTAAACTTGATTTTTAGGTGCATATGGATATGGTCAAACTTAAACATCAATTTAATTTCATGTGTCACCTCTCTAGGCTATGACTTGTTGTGGACTTATAATACTGTGTTGTTGTTAAGGTAGGAATTTGAATCATGTGTTGAACTATCCACTAATATTTTACCTTGTATATTGAGCAATGGAGCTAAATAAATGCTAGGTTGAGACACCATGGGAGGAAAATGGTAAGATCACTCGCATCGAGAACAAGAAAAAAGATATTTTCTCCTACAATTACATGTTTATTATAAATTAAACAAGATCTTATATGGAAAGATAAAGCACCTACAAGATGCATTCAAATTACCATTGGGGTGAAGAACTTGTCCAGTTAAGTAACATAAAACCTTTGATGTAAAGAAATTATATGATAGAATCACTTCATCCATTAAAATCATATAGATTGAACTTATTGCAACACCTACATTATCTATCAATAACACTGATGTAATTAATTCATAGATAAAATTGAAATTCCTTTGCACATCGAAATCTCTTCCCATTAGAGTTGATGTAACAACCCTGGTGAAAAGTTCATGTAATAAAATTTAATAAATGCAAAATAAGGCCACGGTTAAGGGACACTTATTCCAAGTTGAATGTTGGGCAAATATATCCTAGTGGGCATCATTGGATGTGATTTTGGCTAAGGAAATTAGCATAGGCTAAGGAAAAGGAATTAAAAGAAAAAAAATGATTTTTGGCACACTTATTTACGAAAATAAATGAAATTAGGAAAAAAGTAAGGTGAAAGGTCACAGGTTGCATGTGAGGAGGAAAATGAAGGAAAATAATGGAAAATGAAGAAAATAGAGGCCTTATTAATTAAAAGGCTTATGAGGACCAGTTTGTAACCTTTCGTCAGTTCA
Source organism: Pinus tabuliformis (assembly GCA_031772625.1). NCBI lineage: Eukaryota > Viridiplantae > Streptophyta > Pinopsida > Pinales > Pinaceae > Pinus > Pinus tabuliformis. Next base: position 1,953,541,817 of record CM062818.1, read on the forward strand.
AGTTTTGGAGCTCTCTCATTATTCTCTCGCTTTCTCACTCTTGGTCACTTAGAGCTTTCTTCGAGCACTCTAGCTCTGGATCAAGGAAGGAAGAGCAAGAAAAGGGAAAGGAAGGAAAGAAAGGATCAAGGAAGGAAGAGTAGGATCAGCAAATTCAGTAGGAATACTTTCAGGTGACATATTGCATGTGTGATTTCCTCAATAGTTGATCTGAAATGGGGCACTAAAGGCTTCTTGTCAAGATTACAAGAACCTCTCCCACTCCAAAGCTTATATATTTCCAAGATCTTATGATTAACCAATTGCAGAATTAATAATGCTTGAAATAGGTGTATGCTTTTGTTTGTCTTTAACTGTTTAGGTGCTTTGAGTTCATTTGCTTATGCTGAAATAAAATACATATAACAGTAAACAAAGTAGCAAGTAAGCAAACCATAAGACAACAAGTTTAATATGGAGTTCACCCAAACCTCTTGGGCTACGTCTCCTTGAGCTCTAATCAACTCGATTAGACTCTTTGGGATTATGGCTTAATTCTTTTACAAGCTCCACTTAACTCCATTCGTTTACCATCTTATCCCTGGCTCTGGAGCTCTCAGGCTTTCTAGCTCTCAGCTCTAGCTCTGGCTTTGGCTCTGGCTTTGGCTCTGGCTCTTGGTTCTGGCTTTCGCTCTCGGTTGTGGCTCTGGCTCTGGCTCTTGGCTCTGGCTCTCGCTCTTGGCTCTGGCTCTGGCTCTCGGTTCTAGCTTTAGCTCTGGCTCTTGGCTTTGGCTCTAGCTCTCAGCTCTGGCTCTGGCTCTAGCTCTCGCTCTAGTTCCAGCTCTTGCTCTTGGCTTTGGCTTTGGCTCTTGGCTTTAGCTCTTTGGCTCTGGCTCTGGCTCTCACTTTGGCTCTTGCTCTATGGCTCTGCGCATTACAAACACATCATTGTTACAAAATGCCCATTTGCAGCGTGGCACAATGATCAGGGGCAGTTACAAAGGAATCGGGGCCTTCCTTCAGGCGAAAACTTGAAAATGGAACAAAATTCCAATACACAGAGATATACCAGAAATACACTATTGGGCGCATAATCCGAATCTCAAATGATATAAAATCGCATCTATAATCCCTTTCGGGTTCGTGCTTTATCGCATATTGCTACCACAACAGGTATATGGGAAAACAACCCAATACACAGAAATACATTGAAATCCCGTAAATCCGGACTTCAAATTTTATGCGTTCGCGCCTATAAGCCCATCAGGTCCGCCTTTTCATAGCATATTTCAATCGCATAGGCGTAATGGCCAAAAACCTGAATACACAGAAATACACTATCGGGCGCAAAAACCAGACTTCAAATATTATAGAATCGACCCTATAAACTTATCAGGTTCGGCCTTTTATCGCTAGTCACAATCGCATATCGCTACGCTTGGGGTCCTGATATTGGGTGCAACCTACCTCCGACCCGATATGTTGGAGATCACTGATCGGGGTTTCTTTCTGCCCTTTCATTAAGTCCTTCCCTTTGGCCTTTTGTGATGCGATTTCCTTAAATAGCCTTTAAGTCCCTTTTCATAAGAATTTGCCTCCTTTTCAAAGGACAATGGCAATCTTCTTTCTGCGATAACTTCTTCATCCAAAGTCCATTTTAGCCCATTCAAATTGTAGTAGATTCAAAATGAGGAAATCTATGTATTGGGACTATTTCAAAGAGCATCCTTTGGCTTTCATTTTCCTCTGTGAGGAAAATTTTAGACTTAAAATTCTATTCTAGATCCATCTTGGATCACATGTTCCCACTAAAAAGAATTTTTGGTCTCCAAAAGACTGATATACTGATATGAATAGTAAATGAGAGTAACAACACCCTCTTCCTTCAGCCTCCATACACTTGCCTTGCATAGTGCCACTGAACCAAAGCCTTTGATCACTTCCCTTCTGGATGTGCTGGTCCTCCTGGGAAGAACTGTTTTCCTCCTTGACTCCATGCAGAACTCCCGTTGAGAAGGCCACAGAAGGTAGTTTGAACTTCTTTGCCTTGATCATTGATCCAAGCTGGCTCAAACCAATGTGAAGTTACATCTTCTTCACAAAATTTTCATTTGTACCAGTTTGAGACAGTGTCGACAACAACTGTTAACAACAACAGGATTACAGGCAACAATTGGATGGCGTAAACTCCTACTTCAACAAAAGAAATAGATTTCACATCTTGTGAACACCTCAATGTCTTTACATCTGCATACAAATGATTGACTAGATAACAAGCCAACAAAACATGCCTTTAAAACAATTGATCCTTCAAGTCAAGCATCTTTTTCTACATGCTTTTTCAAAGATGAATCACTTCATCATTATCTCCATCTTGGAGACCAAATCAACTTTTCCCAATTCAATATTGCATCTCATGCATGTCAAATCAATCAACCCTGCAAGTTAATTACACATACATGTTCAAATACAAGGAAATCATCAACATCCCTATGTTCATGCATATCAAGCTTATGCATGCATTTCATCCTTCAACTTTCGCTTAAGCACACTGTACTTTCGAAGCTAAATGAAATATAAGGTTGTAGAAATAAAGTGAGTCTCCTACTCAACTTTTCCATTCACCTTCTTGGTAAAATCCTGCAACTTTCATCTCATTAACAAAGAAATGCAAATAGATGCAAAAGGACATGTAACCTTAATTGGATAAGAACTCTAACCATTTCTTACCAATCCATTTCAAAGGTAGGACCTTTGTCTGCACATTAGCATCAACATGTGAATCATCCTGAAACACATCAATCATGGAAACTTCATTTCCATTCTTTCCATTTTCTCTTTCCACCTTCTTCAAATTTTGTGGAAGCATTGTTGGATTCAGAGTCCAACACTTTGTAGCAGTATGTCCTTGCTTATGGCAGTAAGTGTAACACATATGCATCTTCTCAACAGCATGATTTGCCTTGTCCAATTGACCTTTGGCTTCTTGCTTCTTTTCCTTCAAAAGTTTCCTACATGTGGCTATCCTATTCCAACATCTAGAAACATGATGGTTATCCAAACCATAAAAGGAACAAGCAATTCTTTTCCAATGCTTGCATGGAAATTTATCATGCTTAACACAATCAAATGAATGTGTTTAGAACTAGATTTATACCTTTATTTTTCACCTTTATTGCCTTCATGAGGAGGTGAATTGAATGAAGAAGTGGTTCCCTTTGGAACACCATAAATCTCTTCAAAGTTTCCACAACTCTCTAGTTCAAGTGCATGCTTTTGAAAACCTGCATTCTGCAAATGATGTTTCAAGCTATTGTATTCTCCATGAATACAATCTTTGCACTCTTGAGGTAGAAGACCTGAAATGAAACTCCTTCCTGGAACTGTCTCAATGGCCTTCATGGCAACTTTGGAAATTTCTCCATAAGATTGTCCATAGCAAAGACCCAAATACTTAGGCCTTTCCTCAACCATTATTGGCTCAACAATACCTTGTGCATGTTTGCCCAAGCCTTTTCCCTCATAGCCCATCTTGGACATTAGCTTAGAACCTATGCCTCTGGTATGTTTTTCAAATGAACCAATATAAACATTTTTACAGGAAATTGAAGACAAACTGGAATTTTTTACCTCTTCTTCAAGCTGATACTTGACCAAGGCTTATTTTGCAACAAAGAGTTGTATCTCCAACTCATGCATCCTTTCCAGGTTCATCTTTGCAATATGAAGTTGTCCTTCCACTTCCTGCAATTTGTTAGAAAGCAACTGCTTCTCTTCCTTCATGGAATTCAACTGCTCTCTAAGGGTGATGCTCTTCCTTCCATCCTCATACATTTCTCTCACCATGTCCATCATGATGAATAAGTCTTGCTTCATGTTCTTATCATAGAATCTTGTGATGAAGGAAGAATTTGAGGATTCACTTGTAGAAGTTGTCATTATGCAAATGAACAAAAGAACTTCAAACAAGATTAACAAAGAGCTTACTCAAGCAACCTTTTGCAACAAACCTCTTGTGCTTCAAGGATTGCCTTGAGGTCCTTTAGGATAAGAAGAATGCCTTCAGCCCTTCTTCCTTCTTGTCCTCTCCTGGACTTAGCTAACAACAACTTTCCTTTCACCCTTGCAAACTCACACAACAGTCAGTTTACAAACAATCAAACAACCAATCAGACAATCAATCCTTGACTACCCAAACACCTTTCAGACAAGTAAGAAAATAGATTGCTCTGTCAATTAAGCATTTTGATCTAATACCACTTGCTCTGGTATAACCAGCTTTGATATCATCTTCTTTGAAGGTAAGGTTAATCAACCAAGCTCTGATATCACCTGATTTGAAATGGGGCACTAAAGGATTCTTGTCAAGCTTACAAGAACCTCTCCCACTCCAAAGCTTATATATTTCCAAGATCTTATGATTAACCAATTGTGGAATTAATAATGCTTGAAATAGGTGTATGATTTTGTTTGCCTTTAACTATTTAGGTTCTTTGAGTTCATTTGCTTATGCTGAAATAAAATACATATAACAATAAAGAAAGCAACAAGTAAGCAAACCATAAGATAGCAATATAATATGGAGTTCACCCAAACCTGTTGGGCTATGTCTCCTTGAGCTCTAATCAACTCGATTAGACTCTTTGGGATTATGGCTTAACTCTTTTACAGGCTCCGCTCAACTCCATTCGTTTACAACTGAAACAATGGGCTTAGAATTCCATCTTATCCCTGGCTCTGAAGCTCTCAGGCTTTCTAGCTCTTAGCTCTGGCTCTGGCTCTTGGCTTTGGCTCTGGCTCTAGCTCTTGGCTCTAGCTCTAGCTCTCGACTTTGGCTCTGGCTCTGGCTCTAGCTCTCGGCTCTCGCTCTCGCTCTTGGCTCTGGCTCTAGCTCTCATCTCTGGCTCTTGCTTTGGCTCTGGCTCTTGGCTCTGGCTCTAGCTTTCGGCTCTGGCTCTGGCTCTGGCTCTGGCTCTTGGCTTTGGCTCTGGCTCTTGGCTCTGGCTCTCTAACTCTGGCTCTTGGCTGTGGCTTTGGCTCTGTGGCTCTGCGCGTTACAAACGCATCATTGTTGCAAAACGCCTGCTTGCAGTGTGGCACAATGATCAGGGGAAGTTACAAAGGAATCAAGGCCTTCCTTCAGGCGAAAACCCAGAAACGAAACAAAATTCCAATACACAGAGATATACTGGAAATACACTATCGGGCGCATAATCTAGATCTCAAATTATATAAATTCTCATCTATAATCCCTTTCGGGTCCGTGCTTTATCGCATATTGATACTGCAATAGGCATATGGGAAAACAAGCCAATACATAGAAGTACATTGAAATCCCGTAAATCTGGACTTCAAATTTTATGCATTCGCGCCTATAAACCCATCAGGTCCACCTTTTCATCGCATATCACAATCGCATAGGCATAATGGCCAAAAACACAAATACATGGAAATACACTATCGGGCGCAAAAACTGGACTTCAAGTTTATATAATCGGCCATATAAACTTATCGAGTCTAGCCTTTTATCACTAGTCGCAATTGCATATCGCTACGCCTGGGGTCCCGATATCGGGTGCAACTTACGTCCGACCCGATATGTCAAAGATTGCTGATCAGGGTTTCTTTCTACCCTTGCGTTAAGTCCTTCCCTTTGGCCTTTTGCAATCTAATTTCCTTAAAGAGCCTTTAAGTCCCTTTTCATAAAAATTTTCCTCCTTTTCAAAGGATAATGGCAATCTTTTTTCCACGATAACTTCTTCATACGAAGTCGATTTTAGCCCATTCAAATTGCAGTAGATTCAGAATGAAGAGATCTATGCAATGGGACTATTTCCAAGAGCATCCTTTGACTTTAATTTTCATCTATGAGGAACTCTTTAGACTTAGAAGTCTATTCTAGATCCATTTTAGATCACTAGTTTTGACATGCATGGCTTTGCATGTTGGAGTATAGTTCTCTTGTTATCAGTGGCATGGTTTTGCTGGGTTATGAAAAATGTTTTCAACCTAGCCTTGCCTTCTTCTAGAGGCCATGGTATGTTGGGATGTTTATCTCTGTTTTGAGCTTTGGTTTGCCAAATGGATTTCAGAATCCGAGGCAGAGGTGATCTCAAGGTTCATTCCCAAAGACCTATGAATCCCTTGACCGATTTTGGTGGGATACAGAATAAAGCCTAAGGAAGAAGTCTCAGTTTAGGGCCTAGTGATGTGAGTTTGGATTGCGGTAAATCCAGAGAGGTTGGTCTCAGTTTAGAGCCTAGTGATTCGGGATTAGATTGCAGTAAAGCTTGAGCAATAAGGAGATGGAAAATTCCTCAAGGATAGTGATGGATTATGGATGTCATTACAAGTTCGGTTGTGATCGGAGCATTAGTTTTGGTGTGATCATGGTTTGGTGAGGGTGGAGGTGGTTTAACCTATGGATTCCCTTGGTTTTTCTAGATTGGTTTATCCATGAGGTCCCACATTCATGCTTGGAATATGGCACGAAGGTGACTAGCTGAAAGAAATATTTGCTTCAGCCATATCTACGGTCGGGTGGTATGTGGAAGTCTCGAACTTGGTTGGTTTTTCCTATGATTAATGAAAGCTAAGTTCTCTTTCTTTTTGACTTGTTTATATATGGATTTAATGGTTGTTATGTCTCTGATATTTACATGGTTTTAAGTTGGTTATAAGCATGGTTAATTGATTGGTTCATGTCATGGTTATTTCATGTAATTACTTGTAATTTTTGAAATGATGGATGCAAGACCTAATTGATGTTATAAAAATTCAATGGAGAAGATGGTGATCCTTCTTATCATGTTTCATAAAAGTTTTCAGTGATTCATGCTCTGTCTTGTATCCTAGACCTGTAGATTACATTGATCCTAAGTTTTTGACAGAATGTCAGTCCTGGCTGGGGATGGTCAAGCCTAGTCCTAAGGTTGATTTTTGTTTTATTAGTCTTATCATCATGCAATTGATGGATTCTGAAAGTTGTAACAAGTTTTGTGAATTGGTCGGAATTCTAGGCTAGAAAAGTGCCTTGAATTCTGTGGATGTTGGTATAGGTTTGCTAGGGAATGTCCCTGGACACTTGCTTGCAGGTCTATGAGAGAATCCAGGGGTCCCTAGATGTTGGCATGGCTATAGCATGAGAGATGCCAAAGGTCAAGAGGTCTAAAATATCAGTGGGACCCAGGGGCAAGATGTCTGAGTGGCTGAGATGTCTCATGGGGGTGTTGTGGCTGATGTGGAAGGTATGGTGGATGTGTTCCATTGATTCCACTTCCTTAAGGTCACTAAGGAGGTTGAATCCCTTCATAGTGGCCTCTCTTGTCATATGTTTACCCTGGTTGGCCGGTTACTTGGGTAGATGTGGGAGGAGAGTGGTTACAAATTGGTATCTAAACATGGTTGTGCTCTCCTTGGGTGAATGTGTTTATCGTGAATTCATGTCAGTTGTACATGTGTCGGTCATCCTTGTGGTCTATGTTCTAGTTGCATATGCATGGTGTTGGTCATGGTCGTAGTGATGTCTCCATGGGAATAAGAATGTCGTTGTGTGAAGGATGTTGTCACGAGTGTATGACAAGTTACATGTTATTTTATGTCCCTTACATGTGTCATTTTGTATGCTTGGTTACATTCTCGTATGTTTGGTTACATTATTGCATGCTTGGTTACATGTATCATTCTTGTAGGTTTGGTTACAAGTATCGTCATTCATGCTTGATCATATGTGTTCATACGTGTGTGTGTTCGATTATACATTGTGTATGCATGCTAATGTTTGAATGTGGTCATGCATTGATGACTGGAATCTAGCCAGACTGATGGTTACATGGTTATGTGCTCATGTATCACATGTCTATATGTTGTTATGATTATGTTATACATGTATCATGCTGATTTGATGATCTTGCAGATGAGATATCCTCCCCGAACTACACTAAGGTACGTTGGTTTATTGTGGTTTGGTTTAGCTAACATAGTATGCCTTGTTGGAAAGAGATCAAATGGCTAGCAATGTGGTGTTGGGCTCTCTTCTGATTGGGTAGATTCATTGAGAAGCTTGAAGGAATAAATGAGGAGGTGTAAGGCAGACAATGAAAAAATCATGCAAGCACAAGAGAAACAAGCAGAGGTTAAATTAATACTACTTCAAAGTTTGTCAAAATTGTAGCGAGAGAGATCACTTCGGGTCAACCATGAGAATGAGGATAGAAATAATTGGGCATATGGTAGCAGGTCTTATGGTGGTCACAAGTCAGACAGAGATGACACAATCAAAGATAGCAGGTTGTTGGACACTTCGGATAGGAGAGGTGATGGACACATGTATTATTATAGTTGTGGTTCTAATAGGCATCATGATCATCCTTATAGGAGGAATCATAGGGGATACTTTCCAGGTGAGTTTAAGAAATAAAATCCACCTACCTTTGATGGAGAGATGCAGAAGCATGGTTTCTTGGTATGAGGAAATTATTCAAATTGCATGATTATTCAGAAAACATGAAAACGAAGATAACCACTTTTAGTCTCAAAGGTAAAATAAATATTTGATGGGAAGACGTGAAGAATGTTAAAGGTATACATGAAGATGATTTGACTTGGCATGATTTTGAGAGACTCTTCAAGAAGAAGTATTTGTCAGAAATATACTTTGATGACAAAGCTAAGGAGTTTTATGAGTTGTGGATGGGTTCCATGATAGATGATGAGTATACTAGTAGGTTCTTCGATCTGTTGAGATATGTGCCTTATCTCAAGGAGGAGAAGGCCAAGGTTCAGAGATTCATTAGTGGAATAGTAGTAGCATACAAAGATCAGATTGAGTTCGATGAGTCTAGATCATTGAAGGAGGCCATCCGTAAGTTGAAAAATTGTTATGAGCAATCAAAGAGCAAAGTTAATCCTAAGCATGACATGAAAATAAATGAGAAAGATAAAGAAAAATGGTCACCAAAGTGAGGAAGACCTCAAGTTGCAAGTGAGAAAGAAAATGTAGTTTCGTACAAGAGGTTCAATACAAATGAGAAAGGACATGGGGAGTAGAAGGCTAGAGGTGGTGGTAAGGATCATCATAAGAGGGATTATATGCAGTATCAGAGTGGTGGTAGACCCCATATCTATAGTGCTAAGGAGGTGCATACAGTTGGTGATGTTGATCATAACATTCCTCATATTTATGCAGTTGTGGATAGAAGGTAAGCGGATCATCAGGCATCTATCATTGAGATGGATAGTAAGCTTTGTGATCAAGTTGTTTCTATTTTAATTGATCTTGGATCTAACTATAGTTATATTAATCATGAACTAGTGGATAATTGTGGTTTGAGAAATAAGTGAATGCAAAATCTTGGTTGATGCAGTTGGCTATAGGTACAAAGAAGAGAGTTCACCATTGGGTGAGAGCTTGTGTAATTGAGTTAAATGATATGCCTACAACAACACATTTGAATGTACTGCCATTGGGTTCATATAGTATAATTTTGGGTATACATTGGTTGTACCTTCACAAGACCAAAGTGGATTGCTTCGACAAGGCCATTGAGTGTGTGGATGATAGTGGGGAAAAGAGAACCTTGCAAAGTTCACTTGACACCAACATACAAAGGCATGCATGTCAAAATAGGTGAGGAAATCACACATGAAATTTGTTACCTCCAGGTATTCCTGCTAAAGCTATTGATCCTGCTCTTCCATCCTTGATCCTTGCTTTCCTTCCTTTCCCTTTTCTTGCTTTTCCTCCCTTATCCAAATCTAGAGTGCTCCAAGAAAACTCTAAGTGACAAAGAGTGAGAGAGATAGATGGAAAAATAGAGAGGGTTAATAGGATCTTGGAGGATATGTTGAGGATGTATGTGACGCACTAAAAAAGGACATGGTAGGATTATCTTCCAATATTTGAGTTCACATACAAAAATGGTTATCAAGAGTCATTGAAAATGATTCCTTTCAAGGCATTATATGGGCGGAGTTGTAATACTCCCATCAGTTGGAGTGATCGAGTGAACAACGTACTTATTGGACCGAATATGTTGGAAGACATGGAACAAGAAATGAAGGTTATAAAGAAGAATCTAAAGGAAACACATGATAAATAGAAGAGTTATGCAGATCAACACAGGGTGTTCAAGGAGTTTCAGGTTGGGGAGCATGTGTATTTTTGCATCAAGCCCAAGAAGAGCTCTTTGAGGATTGGATCATATGGCAAGTTGGCACCACACTATTGCGGGCCTTTTGAGATCCTTGAGAGGATTGGACCAGTAGCCTATCAACTTGCACAGCGTCCAACAGTGAAAGTCCATGATTTTTTCTATATTTCATTGCTTAAGAGGTATATAAAGGATTTTTATCATGTTATTGATTGGTCTGTATTGCAGGTGGATCAAGAAGGAGAGTTCTAGTTAGAGCCTCAGTGCATATTGTAGTGGAAGCATCTCATGCTCAGGAACAGAGACATAGAGAAAATTAATGTTGGCATTGTGGCACTGATTTAGAGCTATGGCACAGGTGTTGTCCTTGATGGCAACTCACTTTGGTGACAGATCTCAGTACAGGCTCTCAGAATGAAGAAAAATATATATACGCAAGTTCACCTAGACTAAGGTGTGTATACACGCGGGTTAGACATTACAAAGGCGCATATGTGTATATACACACTTTCACGCAAGGAAAAGTGTGTATATGTTGGAGAACTTACTTTTGGTCCATGGTAGTTAGTCCTTGGTATTTGAACCTATGGTTTTGGACCATGGTATCTCATCAGAAGTGTTGATCCCAAGTATTGGGTCCATGGTATTGTTTTATTATGATTTTGGACCGTGGTATTGTGAAAGGCCTAAGACTATAAAAGAGGAAGGAGATCATTTGGCAAAGGATCATCGAAATTAATTGAATATCCAATAAGTGATAGATCTGAAATATTGGTGATTAGGGTTATGGTATAGATCTAGATCTGAATGAAGGAGGAGCCTTAGCGCAAAGAGAAGGATAAGTTCTATTGATGGGTCATAATCTTTAGGCTTGAATGATAATATCTTTGCATGATTTTGATCTGTTATATGTGGCGCATGCTTGATCTATAAATCTGATAATCTGGGTTAATTAGTGTCTGAATATTTGAAAGAGTGAATTATCTTTTATAGATCTGTACGCATGTTCAGTGAAGCGAAGGCGCGTATACACACTGGTTTAGTGAATAAAAAGAGCGTATACGCAGGTTTCTCCAAACACAAAAGCGTATGCACTCAGGTTTCAGATTATTGAAGTAGCGTATATGTTTTGAGTTGTGATACAACTGCTTCTGTTTATTGCTGCAGTGTTCTGCGTTCAGAATTTGGTGTGTGGTTACTGTTACTATGTTTTGGGTACAGCTGTCAGAGAAGTATCTACTTGATTCAGGTCTAATTGGTGAAAAGGAGATTTTTTGATGCAAAAATTCTTGATGATTGATTGATGTTCATGGGTCCAATCTAAAAATTTATGAAACGTGGTCTCTAGAAGAAAGAGAAGGTTGTAGCCTTCTGTAGGCCAGCACCTACGTACTAGTATCTTGGCTAGTGCAAGAGCTAAGGGGGTTGTAGCTCCCTTCCAGGAGAAGCTGGAGAACAAGAGAGGGTTGCAGCTCTCTGCAGGTCGCAGCTTGCGTACTGGTAAAGGACTGCACCAGTACATTGTAAAAAGAAGTTTCTAATTAAAAGAAGATAGAGACGAATTGCAGCAGGTGGTTTTCACCCACATTAGGTTTCCACCTTATATCTTATGTTCTTGTGTGTGTGATTGTCTTCAAATCTATTTTACTGTTTCTCATTACTGTTTATTTGATCCTAATACATAGATTAATGATCAACATCAGTAAGATAAATTAAATTATAAGTCTGCATTGCATACGCGAGTTTCCTTCTCTGTAGTTGCGTATATACGCAGTTTTATCTAACTGAAGTAGCGTATATGATCTCGGTTTGAAAAAGAAAAAAAGTGACTTGATAATACTGATTCACCCCCCCTCTCAGTATTATTTCCAACAATTGGTATTAGAGCAGGTCCTTCTGAAGAAGCTTGATCACTTGAAGGAAGATCCATTATCATGAGCAACTAAGAGAGAGAAGCATCAATCAGGCCACCAATTTTTGATGGGACCAACTTCGTCTATTGGAAGGTAAGAGTTACAGCCTATCTTCAATCTCTTGGTACTGAAGTCTGGGATATCATAGATACAGGGTACACTTTTCCTTCAGAAACTCCTACAGATCCGGCTAGTAAGAAGCAATATGAAACAAATGCAAAGGCGGTCAATACTCTATTAGGATGTCTATCTCAATCAGAATTCGTCAAGGTTATGCAATATAAATCCGCAAAAGAAATACGGGACAAGATTGTTCTGAGCTATGAAGGAGATGATCAGGTAAAATGAGCAAAACTTCAAACCCTCAGAATTCAGTATGAAAATCTCAGAATGCACAATGCTGAAAGTATGGCTAACTATTTCCTTTGTGTAGATGAGATTGTTAATTGTATGAAAAACTTGGGTGAAGAAATAAAAGAGGCTGTTGTGGTTGAAAAGGTTCTAAGATCTTTGTCCCCTAGGTTTGAATCTAAAGTTTATGTAATAGAAGAAAAAGAGAATCTACGAAACCTTACCATGTCACAGCTACACGGAATTCTGACCGCTTATGAAATGAGGAAAGGAGGACCGTCAGACAAGAGAGAAGCTGCCTTCAAGGCTTCAGGAAACGGAGATTACTATGAGTCAGGACACGTGTCGGAAGAAGAAGAAGAATCAAATTTTGTCAAGAACCTCCAACGGTGTGCTGGAAGATTCCGAGGTAAGTTACCTTTCAAATGCTTTGCTTGTGGAAGATTCGGTCACTATGCTGCCAAATTTACTCATAAGGATAAGATTGACAAGGGGAAGGAACCTGTTAGATGGAACAAGAAACAGAATGTAAATAAGGAAAGCTATTACACTCATGAAGATAGTGATGGACTTTCAAATAGTGACGAAGATGAACAAGGTAACAAATATAAACTTTTAATGGCTTTTGAAGATGATGATTTCGTGGATGCTTTAGATGAAGAAAGTCTTTATGAAGAGATTTATAGACTCAAAATTTTTTTAGAAGAGAAGAATGTGATCATAGATACTCTACAATTCCAACTTGCTGAAAAGGAGAAACATCATGAAAAGTTAGAATGTGAAATTTTGTGACTAAGAAAAGAGATTGAGGAAACAAAAGCTCTTAATCTTAGATTTGTTAAAGGATCTGACATGCTAAACGAGATTATCAAAGTGCAGCGCTCTCCACTAATCAAGACAGGTCTGGGATATAATGAAGAAACAACTCAAGCGCAGAAACCATCACCTCAAAGAGTTATCTTGATGCTGCAAGGAGAAGTGAACAAAGACCCAATGAAAATCACCAGGTAAATCAGGGACAATTTACCTCAAGAATGAACAAAGACTACCAGGTAAATCGAGGGCAATCTACTTTAAGGACAAACAGAAGCTACAACCAGCCACAGGTAAAACCTTCTCAATTTTCCTCAAGAATAGATGTCAATAGGAACTACAATCATTTGGTTGGTAGATTTGATAATAATAGGAGTTTCTTCAATGGCCAATGTTTTTCTTGTCATAACTTTGGTCACAAAGCAGCTCAATGTGTTTCCTATAAGACAATCATGACTAGAGAAGCTCATAAACAGAGGAGTATGACTGGGATCATGAAAAGGACCTACAACAACTTCTCTGCTCTTGAAAATGAAATAGAATTTTCTATTTGTAACAATTTTGGTCATGAAGATTCTGAATGCAGGAGCAGGTTTCGGCAGACAACTCAGAAGGAGCAAGCCTCAAGTGAAAAATCATGGAGAATAAAAGAACCCCAACCAGAAAGATGTGGTATAGCCTTATATGCGGAAGGGCAAGAAAATCAATGGTACATTGACAGTGGATGTTCGAAACATATGAAAGGTGATAAAGAAAAACTTCAGCCATATAGTGCCTTAGAGAAGGAGAAGAAGGTTTCTTTTGGAAATGACACCCCTGCTCTCATAAAAGGTAAAGGTTCTGTTTAGTTGAAAGAAAGGGTCAAAGCTAGAAATGTCATGTATGTTGATGGCTTAAAGCATAATCTATTAAGTGTCAGCCAGATGTGTGATCAAGGAACTGAGGTAATATTTCGATCAAATGGATGTAGTGTTCATGATCTTGATACAGGAAAAACAGTGATCAAAGGCATAAGGACTCCAAATAATTTATACATATTCAAAGAAGGACAACTTCAATGCTATCTGAGCAAGAATGATGAACACTAGCTATGGCACAAAAGATTGGGGCATCTTAGTTTCTCACAAATAAGGAAAGCATGCAAATACCAGGCAATTCGTGGTCTTCTAGACATTAGAATCCCAGACAATACAATATGCAAATCATGTCAGTTTGGTAAGAAAACCAGAACTAACTTCCCTGAGAAGGAAGGATCAACGAGCAGGCCGCTTGAACTTGTCCATACTGATGTATGTGGACCAACTAGGAAAAGGTCACCTCGAGGAGAAGAATACTTTATATTATTCATTGATGACTATTCCAGGATGTGTTGGATAGAACTTATGAAGCACAAAGATGAAGCCTTTGAAAAATTCAAATCATTCAAAGCCTTGGCGGAGAATGAGTCAGATCTCAGAATCAAATGCCTCAGGTCGGATCGAGGAGGAGAATTTACCTCGAATGAATTTTTCTATTTTTGTGAAGAACATGGAATAAGAAGGGAATTCTCTACAGCTAGGACTCCTCAACAAAATGGAGTAGTGGAAAGGATGAACAGAACGGTTCAACAAATGGCTTGTGCAATGCTTGATGAGTCTAGAACTCCCGCAACTTTCTGGGGTGAAGCCGCATTTGCTGTAGTTGTTATTCTCAACAAGACAAATGTCCGGGTGAACAACACTCAAACTCCTCATGAGCTCTGGTATGGTGAGACTCCTTCGATAAAATATTTCAAAAATTTTGGAAGCAAATGCTATATTAAAAATAATAATGAAAATCTTGGCAAGTTTGAACCTAGAGTAGATGAAGGCATTCTCCTTGGTTATGCTCCTCATAGCAAAGCATATAAGTGTTACAACAAAAGGCTTGGAAAAATTGTTGACAGCATTGATGAAGTGGTTGATGAAGAAGGAAACATTCCTAGGCAAGCGAATTTTGAACTGTGATGAAGAAGAAGCTCGAGAGGCACCAGAAGAATAGATAAGAATAGAAGAGAAGACTCCATCTAGGTACGTTTAGAAGAATCATCCAGAATCTCAAATTTTGGGGCAGAAAGAGGTAGGTATACAAACAAGAAGAACAATTGCAAAAGCTTCAAGCTATTTGGCCTTGCTCTCCTCCATTGAACCACAAAATGTAAAGGAGGAATGCAAGGATGAATGCTGGGTCAAGGCAATGGATGAAGAACTTGAGCAGATCGAAAAGAATAACACTTGGGAGTTGGTTCCTAGACCGAAAGATAAGAATGTCATAGGGGCAAAATGGATCTTCAAAAACAAGTTGAATGAAAATGGGGAAGTGATTAGAAACAAGGCCAGACTTGTCTGTAAATGGTATGCTCAACAAGAAGGAATAGACTTCGAAGAATCTTTTGCTCCAGTTGCTAGACTTGAGGCCATCAGAATGTTCCTTGCTCTCTCTAGTTTTCAGAAGTTTAAAGTATTTCAAATGGACGTGAAATCAGCCTTTCTAAATGGAGACTTAGAAGAAGAAGTGTACATTGAGAAACCAGATGGTTTCATTCTTGGGAATGACCCAAATATTGTATGTAGACTAAAAAAGGCTCTCTATGGTCTTAAACAGGCTCCAAGGGCTTGGTACTACCATTTGGAAAAATATCTTCATCATCAAGTTTTTTCAAAAGGATCAGCAGATCGCAATATTTATATAAAAATTGAAAATGACAAATTACTAATACTTGTTGTGTATGTGAATGATATTATCTTTGGCAGCAATGAAGAAGCTATGAGTCAAAGCTTTGCCTTGGTGATGCAGAAAGAATTCGAAATGTCTTTTCTTGGAGAACTGACATATTTTCTTGGATTGAAAATCCAACAAAAATAAGGGGGTATCTTTTTGTCTCAAACCAAGTATCTCAAGGAGATCTTGAAGAAATATGGCATGGAAGATGCAAAACCTGTATGTACCCCTATGGTTACAGGATGCAACCTCAGTGCAAATGATGAATCAACAGCAGTGCATCAACCAACCTATAGATCTATGATTGGAAGTCTACTTTATTTGACAGGTACCTGACCAGACATCATGCATGCAGTGGGAATAGTTGGAAGATTTCAGGAAAATCCAAAGGAAACTCATCTTCAGGCAGTAAAGAGAATTTTCAAGTATCTTCAAGGAACTCAAAACTATGGCTTATGGTATCCTAGAGATACAGATCTCACTCTTCATGCTTATACAGATGCAGATTGGGCTGGAAGTGTGGATGACAGAAAGAGCACAAGTGGTGGTGCATTCTTTATGGGTTCCATATTAGTATCTTGGTTAAGCAAGAAACAAATTTCGATTGCTCTATCTACAGCTGGAGCAGAATATGTGGCTGCTGCATCTTGTTGCACACAACTCCTTTGGATGATGCAAACTTCGTAGGATTTTAAAATCACTTGTACTCCACCTATCTCCATCTTATGTGATAATACAAGTGCTATCAGTATCTCAAAGAATCGTGTCATGCATTCAAAGACTAAGCACATACCGATCAAGTATCATTTTCTCCGAGAACAAGTGTTGGAACAAAAGGTCAAATTGGAGCATGTTCCCTCTAAGGAACAAGTTGCTGATATACTCACCAAACCACTACCCAGGGAAACTTTTGAATACCTCATATAGAAGCTGGGTGTAGTTGATGCATCATCTTGCTGTTAAAACTTGTCCGTTTCAGAGAAAAATGGGTGTATGTGAGTTGCCTGAGGAGGATTTGCATACATACGCCAGTTTGTGCAGAGCCAGTCGCATATATGGAGGCTTCATGGATATTAGTAGGGACAGGCTCTAGTTGAAGATATTATGATATGGGTCTGACAGAGACCACCCGGCACAGGTTCAGTGGGAGCAGATAAACAACTAATGATGCATTGTTGGCATCATCTTAGAAGCTTTTGGTTCAAGGTCACATCTGTTGTTGGTTTCAGGTGGAACTAAGGTAGAGGGAGAACCGAAGGAAATCTTGGCTGCTGATCTGAATGGTGATTGACAGATGCTGCTGATATCAGTTATTGCTGACCTTCATAAGTCTTGCTCTATATATTTTGTCTCTATGTCATATATCTCTTTTATGGTGTCAAGGTCATGTAACAGCCTATTTTGGTTTCCCCACTATGCCTGGGATGCAGATGTAATGTACTTGGTTGTCATATGTAAATTTCTGATGTATCCCCACTTGGTTGGGTGGATGATCCCCACTTGGTCGAGTGATGGATATATGTATTCAGTCTTTTGGTGATAGGAAGATCTTTTATAATGTATAAGTCATGATTCTTCTTGAAGAACATCTTTTTGCAGATCTTGCCTACAGTCAGGGGGAGCATGGTCAGCACAACACGGCAGAAATTTCATCATGTACTCAGGGGGAGCACAACCCTTTGCCCTTGATGACAAAGGGGGAGAATGACTTTGAGGATCTTGGGGTTGCCATCGAGTCCAAAGAGGGAGATTGTTGGCATTGTGGCACTGATTTAGAGCTATGGCACAAGTGTTGTCCTTGATGGCAACTCACTTTGGTGACAGATCTCAGTACAGGCTCTCAGAATGAAGAAAAGGATATATATATGCAAGTTCTCCTAGACTAAGGCTCATATACACGTGGGTTAGACGTTACAAAGGCGCGTATGCTTATACACGCACTTTCACGCAAGGAAAAGCGTGTATATTTTGGAGAACTTACTTTTGGTCTGTGGTAGTTAGTCCTTGGTATTTGAACCTATGGTTTTGGACCATGGTATCTCATCAAAAGTGTTGATCCCAAGTATTGGGTCCATGGTATTGTTTTATTATGATTTTGGACCATGGTATTGTGAAAGGCCTAAGACTATAAAAGAGGAAGGAGATCATTTAGCAAAGGATCATCAAAATTAATTTAATATCCAATAAGTGCTAGATCTGAAATATTGGTGATTGGGGTTATGGTACAAATCTAGATCTGAATGAAGGAGGAGCCTTAGCGTAAAGAGAAGGATAAGTTCTATTAATGGGTCATAATCTTTAGGCTTGAATGATAATATCTTTGCATGATTTTGATCTGTTATATGTGGCGCATGCTTGATCTATAAATCTGATAATCTGGGTTAATTAGTGTCTGAATATTTGAAAGAATGAATTATCTTTTATAGATCTGTACACAGGTTCAGTGAAGCAAAGGCGCGTATACACGCTGGTTCAGTGAATAAAAATAGTGTATACGCAAGTTTCTCCAAACACAGAAGCGTATGCATGCAGGTTTCAGGTTATTGAAGTAGCGTATATCTTTTGAGTTGTGATCTAGCTGCTTCTGTTTCTTGTTGCAGTGTTCTGGGTTTAGAATTTGGTGCGTGGTTACTGTTACTATGTTTTGGGTACAGATGTCAGAGAAGTATCTACTTGATTCAGTTCTAATTGGTGAAAAGGAGATTGTTTGATGCAGAAATTCTTGATGATTGATTGATGTTCATGGATCTAGTCTGAAAATTTATGAAACATGGTCCCTGGAAGAAAGAGAAGGTTGTAGCCTTCTGTAGGCTAGCACCTACATACTAGTATCTTGGCTAGTGCAAGAGATAAGGGGGTTGTAGCTCCCTTCTAGGAGAAGTTGGAGAACGAGAGAGGGTTGTAGCTCTCTGCAGGTTGCAGCCTGCGTACTAGTAAAGGACTACACCAGTACATTGTAAAAAGAAGTTTCCAATTAAAAGAAGATAGAGACGAATTGCAGCAGGTGGTTTTCACCGACATTGGGTTTCCACCTTATATCTTGTGTTCTTGTGTGTGTGAATGTCTTCAGATCTATTTTACTGTTTCTAGTTACTATTTATTTGATCCTAATACAGAGATTAATGATCAACATCAGTAAGATAAATTAAATTATAAGTCTGCATTGCATACACGAGTTTCCTTCTCTGTAGTTGTGTATATACGCAGTTTTATCTAACTAAAGTAGCGTATATGATCTGGGTTTGAAAAAGAAAATAAGTGACTTGATGATACTGATTCATCCCCCCTCTCAGTATTATTTCCAACAGTTAAACTGTAGTGGAAGCACTTTGGGCCTGAAGAAGCTACATGGGAGATGATAAAACAGATGTGGACCCTGTATCTTTCATTATTTGGCAGTTGAGGCAAAGAAGTTTTGGTTTGATGTTTGGTATATGTTTGGGATATGTTTTACTTATTTTTTGGTATATGTATATATGTATATAGATGTAAATATTTCCATGAGCTAAGTTATAAAGCTCCAATAAGAGGCATGGTTGTTATCTTGTCATGATGTTTTACTTTTGAGCAGGTCTTGCATTGTAAAGACTGCAACGAGCTATGTTAAGAAGCTCCATGGGTAGTATGTTTGTTTTTTAGCGGGTTTGCTGAGGTCTTGGCGTGGTTTAGCACTAAGGACAGTGCTTCCCCAAAGGGGAAGGTTCTGTAACATCCCTGGTGAAAAGTTCATGTAATAAAATTTAATAAAGGAAAAATAAGACCACGGGTTAAGGGACACTTATTCCAAGCTAAATGTTGGGTAAAGATATCCTAGTGGGCATCACTAGATGTTTTTTTCCTAAGGAAATTAGCAAAGGCTAAGGCAAAGGCATTAAGAAAAAAGGCAATTTGGCACATTTATTTATGAAAATAAAGGAAATTAGGAGAAAAGTAAGGTGAAAGGTCATAGGTTGCATGTGAGGAGGAAAATGAAGGAAAATAATGGAAAATGAAGAATATAGAAGCCTCATTAATAAAAATGCTTCTGAGGATCAGTTGGTAACCTTTTGTCATTTCATGTTTCGGAGCTCTCTCATTATTCTTTATCTCTCTCACTCTTGGTCACTTAGAGTTTTCTTAGAGCACTCTAGCTTTGGATAAGGCAGGAAAAGAAAGAAAAGGGAAAGGAAGGAAAGCAAGGATCAGGGAAGGAAGAGCAGGATCAACAACGTCAGTAGGAATACTTTTAGGTAACATATTGCATGTGTGATTTCCTCACTAGTTTTGACATGCATGGCTTTGTATGTTGGTGTATGGTTCTCTTTCTATTGGTGGCATGGTTTTGTCAGGTTATGACAATGGTTTTCAACCTAAGCTTGTATTTTTTTGGATGCCATGGTATGTTGGGATGTTTATCTTAGTTTTGAGCTTTTTCTTGCCAGATGGATTTTGGAATTCGGAGCGGAGGTGGTCTCTAGGTTCATTCCCAAAAGCCTAGGAATCCCTTGACTGGTTTTGATGGGATACATGAAAAAGCCTAAGGGAGAAGTCTTGGTTTAGGGCATGGTGATCTAGGTTTAGATTGCGGTAAAGCCTGAGAGACTGGTCTCGGTTTAGGGCCTAGTGATCCAAGATTGGATTGTGTTAATGCCTGAGAGCCAAGGAGACGAAAAATTCCTCAAGGATAGTGATGGATTCCGGATGACATTCCCAGTTCAGTTTGGTTATGATTAGAGCACTGGTTTTGGTGTGATCATGGTTTGTTGAGGGTGGTTTAACCTCTCGATTCCCTTGGCTATGTTTGGATTGGTTTATCCAAGAGATCGTACATTCATGCTTGGAATATGGAACAGTGTTGAATAACTGAAAGAAATATTTGGTTCATCCATGTCTATAGTTGGGTGGTACGTGGAAGTCCTGAACGTAGTCGGATTTGCGTATGATTAATAAAAACAAAGTTCTCTTTCTTTTTCACTTGTTTATATGTGGATTTAATGGTTGATATAGCCTTAATATTGACATGGTTTTTTGTTGGTTATAAGTATGGTTAATTCATTGGTTCATGTCATGGTTATTTCATGTATTTACTTGTAATTGTTGAAATGATGGATGTAGGACCTAATTGATGTTATAACATTTCAATGGAATAGGTGGTGATCCTTATTATCATGGTTCATAAGATTTTTCAGTCATTCATGCTCTACCTTGTATCCTAGACCTGTAGATTGCATTGATGCCAAGTGTTTGACAGAATGTCTGTCCTGATTGGGGATGGTCAGGCCTAGTCTTGAGGTTGATTTTTGGCTTATTAGTCTTATCATCATGTATTTGATGGATTCTAAAAGTTGCAACAAGTTCGAGGCAGTGGCCAAAATTTTGGGCTAGAAAGGGGCCTTGAATTCAACGGATGCTGGCACAAGTCTGTTGGGAAAAGTCCCTAGACGTTGGCTTGCAAACCCACGAGAGCATCCAAAAGTCCTTGTATGTTTGCATGCCTATAGCATGAGATCGTCCAAAGTTCGAGGTCTAAAATATCAGTGCGGCCTAGGGGCAGGATGTCTGAGTGGCTGAGATGTCTCATGGGGGTGTTGTTGCTAATGTGGAAGGTATGTTTTATGTGTTCCATTGATTCCATTTCCTTAAGATCATCAAGGAGGTTGAATCCCTTCATAGTGGCCTCTCTTATCGCATTTTTACCCCAGTTGGCCAATTACTTGGGTAGATGTGGGAGGAGGGTGGTTACAATTGACTACTAGTGCATACAATCCATGAGATCACAAGTGACTTGTAGAGTATTAATAAGCAAAGGAGAGATGGAAGGGAATATCGACCACAATCTACTAACCACAAATTTATGTAGGCAATGGACTATAAACTGAGAATTGATTACACTCACAAGGATTAGTGAGTGATTTGGTAGTGGGGATGGAGGGGATTATGAGATAGGAGGAGTGTATGAAGGAGGATTTAGTCGATCCCATGCATACCATTTGATCACCCTCTTGATTAAAGATATGCACACTCAAATTTGGTGGCATGATATTCAAATACCCATAGTTTTTGGATTTCCTAATAAATGAGGCCCCATAGTCCAATCGAGAAACCAAACGATGGTGTCATGGAAACTCAAAAAGAAGGAAGCTTGATGTATGAAGCACCCATGGATTTTTTAAGTGAGAAGAAAATATTCATCAACATGGGACACCTAGTGATCCAGGAGGATCTTGTCTCTCCAGTGTATTCGGATAGTTTAGGTCATCTTCAGCTTCGCCAATGTACTTTAGTGTCCAGTGTTGTCTTCAGTTCTTCTAGTGTTGGTTAAAAAGTCATGGTAGATGTGGTCCAAATTGTTTGATCAATGGTGTTTGATGATTGATTGTCACATGGTGACAATATCATTTGTAATGGTTTACTTTATATAAGGTGATGAAAAAGGATTAAACGCTAAGTCCTAAAAACCTATGTGCTAAACCCTAGAATATAAGTAACAAGACTAAACCTAATGTAAAACACTGATTCTAGAATCTAATCAGTAAAAACTTTGCAAATACATTCATACTATGAATTAAACTATGCAATATAAACCATACAACCCATAGTCCCTAACCGCAGGTTCTAAACCGTAGCAGAATCGATAGTATGTGAAAAATCAAACGAGTAACCATGGCATGAAGCCTTAACCGTAGCAGAGGATGATAACCACCAGGGAGGTAAAACGACAGGTAAGCCAGAACCATCGGAGGTTAGGTTGTAAAATGACATAGTCGGGGCCGCACCGTTAGCTAGAACTGCCAGAGGATGACTGCAGGGGTGGCAACTTGGTGTTAGACTATGACATTCACATGCCAATGGTTAATATTGTTCACACCATTTGTTAACCTCCAAAGGGTTTGGGGTTATCCTAAGGTGTATTTTGGGTTTCTTAATTGTTTTCACATAAAATCTAATCAAACCACCATGTAATCACTCGCCTAAGGTGACCTCCTATGGCAAGACCGAGCACATTCAACCTTTAGTGTAACCATTCATGCCAAGATTAGCCATCAGAGCCTTGAATGAACCTAAGGGGTTATAAATTCATCATTCTTCTCATGTAAAAGGACTTAGAGTGATTTTGTGTTTTGTAAGCGGATTCTTAGCCAGAGAGGTAGTTATTGATTTCATTGTATCTTGGCCATCCAGAGGCAGAATTGGGAAACAAGATAGGCGTTGGAAATCTTGGAGAGAGAGATTTCTATTGGTAGAAACTAGAAGTCCCAGCGTGCACATTCATCCTAGTGTTTTTTCTGTGTAAAATACCTCTTTTGATCAATCCTAATAAAGCAGATGCCCATCTTGAAAGCAAACTCAAAGACGTAGTCCATCAGGGATGAACTCCGTAATCAATGTTTGTTGTCTTCTATGTCCGTTTTTACTGCAAATTCAAGATTAATTATGTTTCTTAAGTTATTGAATAATTCTTAAAATCAACTTCTTTCCTTTCGTCTTCCACATTCAGCACTTAAGGTTAACGATCAATTCATTGTTGGAAATTAGTCCATTCTACTTTAGTTTTAGTTTATGATCAATTTCAGATCATATAATTTGGTATCAGAGCAGGTTGTGTTTGGTAGAATTTTTTCCAGTGAATGTTAACCAAGTCTAAGTCGCGACGTGGAGAAGGAACACTTGAGGAATTTGATCCAGAGATTAGAAAGCGAAAAGCTACTCATAATTGACCATGATATGATATGATGTAGGTGAAACTCCTGAAGAGAAGATGAGCGAGGAACAATTTCAGAAAGTGTTTTTGGGCATGCAACAGATGTTGGGAGAACTCTACGAAGATAATAAGGCGATAGATGCAACTTCTTCTTCAAGGACATCGAAGAAGGAAAAGGGGAAAAGAAAAGTTGATAAACCTCCTTCTCCTCCATCATCTCCATCATAATCATATTCTCCTTATTCTTCTTCTTCCAATTCAGGTTCTGAAATAGAAAAGAAACCTAAGAAAACATCTCTTTTGAAACTTGATGTAAAATTTGAGCTACCTATTTATGATGGTGAAATGAATCCTGAAAAGTTAGATAAATGTATTAAGAAGTTAGAAGTGTATTGGCTTATTCAGAACATTTTTATCATAAAATGAAGATTTGATTCGCTACACCTAGAATGGGGGATGATCTTTAATCTAGTGGGAAAGTAAAACTCAAATAGATGTAAATCAGAAAGGTAAAGTCATCTCTTCATGGTCTAAGTTTTTAAAAGCTCTTAGGAAATAATTCTATCCTTTGGGACACATGCAACAAGCTATTATTGATTGGCAACATTTGAGGCAAGGTAAGGGGCATAATGTTCAGGAGTTTACTTAGGAGTTCAGGAAGAAAGCTTTGGCACTTGGTATTCCATTGGATACACGTGAAACTTTATTAAAGTACATTGGCAGTTTACATTCATATTTACAACATACATTATTAATGTTTAATCTTGATGAATTTGATGAAGTGTGTGTTCAAGCCATACATATTGAATGAGGTAGTAGACTATTCAAGTTTTCACAAAAACCATCCAGACAATTGGAAATCAAGGATTCCAACGATAGTAAGAGGAAGGGAAATTTGAAGGGAAAGAGATCAACAACAGCTCAGAAGGAAATTAAAAGACCTACTTGTAGTCATTGCCATAGGATCGAACATGATGAGTCCAAATGTTGGAAACTTCACCCAGAACTCAGACCAAAGAAGTTCCAGAAGAAGAAAGGTGAAAAGAAGGCTAATGCAACAATTCAAAAATATTTGGGCTCTGACTCAAATGATGAAGGTAAGATAACCGCAATGGTTTCGACAAGTAAATATTTTGACACTGGTTCAAGTTCTAGTACTTCTGCACCTTCTTCAAACATAAATCATCTGAATGAGGATAAAAGGGTTGAATTATTTCATTTAAGGATAACTTCTAAGCACAAGAAAATAGATACATTATTTGATAGTGGATCACAGGCAAATTTAATATCTGAAGATTTAGTTAATAAATTGGGTTTGGAGACACATAATCATCCAGGACCATACCCACTAGGTTGGCTAAATAAAGAGACTCGGATTAATGTCACAAAGTAGTGTTGGTTGTAGTTTGCCATAACAACTAATTACATTAATGAAGTGGATTTAGATGTGATTCCAGCAAACATATGTGGAGTAGGGCTAGGAAGTCCTTGTCTCTATGATCGTGATGTAGTGTTTCATAGGAAAGAGCATAAATATCACCTTAAGAAATATGGGAGTGAATATATTGTCAGGGCACATAAAATCAAATCACACTTGGATTTAGTTTTAGTTAATTAGATGAAGAGATTAATA
The DNA here is from genome assembly GCA_031772625.1 of Pinus tabuliformis. Classification (NCBI taxonomy): domain Eukaryota; kingdom Viridiplantae; phylum Streptophyta; class Pinopsida; order Pinales; family Pinaceae; genus Pinus; species Pinus tabuliformis. The sequence continues at coordinate 1,953,567,077 of CM062818.1, forward strand.
AGTTCAAGTAAGAAATATGTACTCATGGTTGTAAAAGAAAAACATAAGGATCGACAGGATGCTTTTTTCAGGTTGTGATTCTTAGTTTAAAGATAGTTTATTTAAAGTGGTAGAATCTTTTCCAAGTTTATTTAAAGAACAAAAATATATTCCTCCTAAGCAAGAAATACAACATGAGATACAATTGATGTCTGATGCCCCTCTTCCTAATATCAGAATATATCGCATGTGAGTTATAGAGAATGAAGAAATAAAGAAACAAATCTAGGAATTGATTGAAAAGGGTTTTATTCGACCCAGTTCATCTCCATGTGGCTCACCCATAATTTTGTTTCCTAATAAAGACGGGACATGGAGAATGTGTGTCAACTTTAGGGCCTTAAAAAAAATCACAATAAAAAACAAGTATCCTCTTCCTAGGATAGATGATTTACTTGATCAACTAAATTTTTTTGTTTATTTCACTAAGTTAGATTTAAGAAGTGGGTATAATCAAATTTGCATAGAAGAAAATGACATCTGGAAAACTACATTCAACAATAGGCAGGGACTATTTTAATGGTTAGTAATGCCTTTTGGTTTGTGTAATGTGCCAACAACTTTCATGCAGGTTATGAATGATGTATTCCACCCATAAGTTGATAAATTTGTTAAAATCTACTTAGATGATATTGTGATTTTCAATTCCAATATGGAAGATCATGTTAGGTATGTTAAGCAGGTGCTTGAAGTGTTGTAGAGGGAAAATTGTACCTTAAACTTTCCAAATGTGAGTTTTGGAAAACTTCACTGAATTATCTTGGTTACATAGTTGGAGGTGGAAGTTTGAAAATAGATCCAACTAAAATCGATTTGATTGTTAAGTGGCCAAGACCACAAAATGTGACTGAAGTTAGAAGTTTTATAGGTGCAATTTATTATTGGAGGAAATTTATTGCTCAGTTTTCTTTGATTTCATCACCATTACATGCTTTAACGGGTTGTAAAGTTCCCTTTTAGTGGGGAGGAGAAAAGAAAAAAAAAATTGATACACTTAAGCAGAAAATTGTCACAGTACCAATCTTAGCTTTATTAGATCTTCAACAGCCATTCAAAATTGAAACAGATGCTAGTTTTTATGCAATGGGTGCAGTCTTACCTCAAAAATGGAAACCAATTTGTTTTCATTCTGAAACTTTTTCTAAGGCAGTAATGAATTATCCGACATATGATAAAGAATTGTTTGCTTTAGTTGAAAGTGTTAATAAGTGGAAACATTATTTAATGGGTAAGGAAACAATGATTCACATAGATCATCAACTGCTTTGGTACCTTCAGTCTCAAACTAAGTTGTAGCAATCTCATCATTATAGATGGATGGGATTTCTTCAACAATTTCACTTAGTAATTAAGTACAAGAAAGCTGTCACAAAAAAAGTAGCTGATATGTTGTCTAGACCATCTTTGAATGCTTCAATAGTGCTGCAAAATAGTTCTTTAAAACATGAAAGTTATATAGAACAATATAGTACAGATGTTGATCTCAAAGATATTTATGAATCACTAACTCATGGTGCTCAAGTGGAAGAAATCAATTATCATATTCATGATAGGTTGTTATATCATCTGGGTAAGTTGTGCATACCATAGACAGCAAGAGTGCATGTCATTCAGGAAGCACATTCTTCCCGCATTTCAAGACATTTTGAAGTAATAAAAACAATGGCATAAATTCAAAAGTATTGTTACTAGCCTCGCATGTATGAAACAATTGTTAAATACATTAAAGGATGTGTGATGTGTTCAACCAACAAGCCAAGCAATCGAAAGATCGTTTTGTACATGCCACTTCTAGTTCCTTTGTGACCATGGGACATCATTTCCATGGATTTTGTAGGAGGAATTCCTATGTCCAAGAGAGGGCATGATTACATGTATGTTGTGGTTGACAGATTCAACAAGATGTGCATTCTCATTCCATGTAAAAAAGCAAGTGACTACTGAACAGACTGCAAAGATGTTCTTCGAACAAGTATGGGTTCATTTTGGGTTACCTACTTCCATTATTTATGATTGAGACACTCGTTTTGCAGGATAATTTTGGTCCACTTCATGGGGACTCATGGAAACAAAGCTGAAGAAGAGCACAAATTTTCATCCACAGACTGATAGACAGACAAGAGTGGTGAACATGATAGTCATACATATTCTTCGAGGTTACTGCAGTAAAAATCCTAAGTTGTGGGATGAATCTTTACCTTATGTGTATCATTCTTACAATCGATCCTTACATTCTTCGACTAATCGATCGCCATTCGAAACATGCCTTGGTATCTACCAAAGTCACTGCTGGATTTCATGTTCGGTGAAGAGGACAAAGTGGGCGAACATGATGATGCAAACAAAGTAGTTAAGTTCATTCAACAAATACAACAGATACATGAGGCAGTACAGGCTCAGTTAGAGAAGAGTCAGGCCAAGTACAAAATGTGCCATGACAAGCATCGAGTTGCTCATCATTTTCAGGTCGACGATTGTTGAGTGATAAAAGGCGTCTTTTTAACTCCTAATTATCTTCACATTAATTGTCAACCTAGGGATGATTTTCTATTTCAAGAGTGTACTCAATTTGAGGTGGCTATTTACTCAAGAGTAATGTTTTGTAGTACAGTGCAAAAGTAAATGAATGCTGGAAACAAAACATAATCGAAACAGCAAGAAACTGAAATGTTATAAACTAAATCATTCACTCAAACAACCATCAGTCGAGGACTCAGTAATGATAACTCTCTCCCAGGGAGATCAGGATGAGGCAAAAGGGGGCTTTATTAAAGTCCTCTGGGTCGTCCACTAAGTGAGTGAAAGAGGTCTCATTGGGAGAATTGGGAAGAGAGAAGGCCAGCCTCCCACTATGTGAAAGAAGAGCTTTTTCTTTCATATTCACTTCTATAGAATATATAGAATAGGTAGTTCGCTTAGCCGCAGCTGAAGCCATCGATCTTTGAATTCAATGAAAGAAGCTTTCAAAGGGGGTTCCCCCCACAAACGAAAATAGAATGATTGGGGCGCATAAGCCCTCCATATCTTATGCATCAAAAAGGCTACTTGAGCCTACTGATTCTTCTTATGGGGCAGTACAAAAAAAGATATGAAATAAGGCGAGTCCCTAACTGGAATCACGGAAAAAGCCTCTTACGCAAGTATACAAACAGCTCTCATAGTTCAAAAAGACGTGTGCTAGGATTCTAATTGTACAAAGGCGGGGGCGTGAAGAGAGATTAATGAAGTGAAGAAAGGAAAGCAAGACCGAAGCATAATTGACTTAGAAATGAAAGGGGAACGCCCTGGGCACTACGGTTCACCTGGGTGCTCACTTAGAAGCAAGAGAGGTAAGAGGCCACTTACGGGAGGTCTCCAGGGTCAAGAAAGAAAAAAAAGTCCTAGGCAGAGATACAGCAGGACCAGGAGGAAGTGCGGACAGATGGATTGATCATCGATCGCTTTCCAAATCAAGGTGTCTTAAGCCGGACCTTTCTCCAGAAGTCTCTTTGGCCAGAAGAAGGAATGCCCAAAAGAATGATGCAGGAAATCGATTGGGCGAAAGGGCTGGTCAACTCCTTTTTAGCTCTACTATAAACTGATGCAAATGAAAATCAATCATAGGAAATATCTCCAATCTGAGAACTTGGATAACTATAGTCAATGTTCTTTACAGTTGTTGATATTTCAATCCACACTAAAGAAATTAATTGGAATTGATAAATTAATAATGATGCTAACAGAAATGGAATAAACATGCTTACTGCAATAATACTTAAAAGAAAAATCAAATACTTGCAGCAAAGAAATGAACAACAAAATTATTTAGTAGGAATGAACAACAAAGCTATTTCAATAGAAATGAACCGCAATATGTAGTGAACATCAAAGTCTGAATATGAACAGCATAACAATATAAGTTGAAAAGGATAATAATCTCTGTTATGATGGAAAGGAACGACCACGCGATTCAATCACAGCTTATGCAATAAAACAATTTCATAAAATATTAGAACAACACGCTGTAAAAACATGAAACTATAAAGCAATACGATTCAAAGAAATAAAAATTAAATCAAACCATCACACGACTGGAACTGTAAAGATATAATACAGAGAAACAGCTTAATCGACAATAGATTGGGCTCTTAGCTGCCAGCAAATGCTGCTGGGCTACTTCAGATAAGGCGAATGAACAACAACCCTTTTACTTATTAATCATCAAGATGTGAAATCATTACAATAGCAAAAGCCTTGAGAATTACAATGGTAATGCAAAAATCCCCCTTTCCTCCTATCCTATCCTATCTCTAACAATCTCTAACCTAATCTCTCATAATCTATTCCATCATGAATAATCAATCATTCTCAATCCCCTTATCTAATATTTGTTTTCACTTAAATACAGAGAGAGTAGATAGAAGTTATAACAGAGATGATTACAATATGATTCTCATTACAAAATTGGATTGATCACAACAAATTGATAAACAAGATCCTATCTCGAATATCTCTTCATCAATCATTCAACAGGAACAGGTCAAATTTGGCATTGCAATTGGGATAATTTGGAAAATGGCCACACAACGAATCTGAGAAAAACATCTTCAGAGAACCTTCTGTTTCTCTTAGTATGGGTCGAATTTTTGAAAACTGATCATTGCAAAACTAATTTGGTACATTCTGAACAAACCCCATATTTTGGATTTTCCAGATTATTCTCCATTTGCCCGAACTGTTCAATGCAAAATCATCACTTCTTATTCCAACAAATTTATGAGTTGGCACATTTAATGATGAGCTAAAGATCAAATCTTCAATCTGGAAAATATCTTGGATGCTAAAATGGTGAGTGATGTTACAACCAATTCATTAATAAACCATTATTGGTAAAATCATGCATAATCATCAATTTATTAAAAATAAAGGAGAAGAAATAATATTTATCCATAAGAGCATAAATAATTATAAAATGGAATTATATGATAAATCATGATAAATGACATGATAAAGAAGAGTAGAAATGGATGAAACAGGTGTTAAAAATTGATAATAATAATGACATATTAACGGACCAACACACCCCCAAACTGAATATATTTCATGTCCTCATGCAATAAAAAACTAAATATATTGCATGTCCTCATGCAACCCAAAGACAAAACCCATGTGTTAATCAAGCAATAATTTTTTTTTTTCATCTCAACTCATGAAATGGATGGAACAAATGAATTTTTCCTTAAATAATGAATATTCAATTTTAGCAATGTTGATGAAGGAATAACAATTTTTACATTGACATTCAAGTTATGTGTTTATGAAGCTGCAGCAAAATATGGTACAAGTAACAACTAACTTCATTAACCATTTTCTCACAATCTACAAAGCAAATTTTGTTGAAATTTTGAAAGTAGATTTCTACTATATTAATACTTCTATGATACAAAAATCAGATCGTTTTGATGCACGGCTTATGAGATATAAGAAAAATGGTTGTAGGTGATAGTGCATGATTTCTGAACTTTTATGAACTAATCTAACTTGAAATTATTTGGCTTTGTGTATTTTAATGATACATCTGTGTTTTCCAGAAATCACAAGAATTGAGTTCATAGTTTTAAAAATATATGGAAATCAATTTCTGCACTGTATAAAAATGAAATTGTATGCCTTAAATGAGAAAGAAAATAGAAAACATCCATCATGTGTAGCAATTCCTCCCCAAACTGAAGAATTAGCATGTCCTCATGTAATGCTAGAAAACAAATTGAGGTGGTCGCTACCATCTGTTGAATTCTATGCTTGGTGTAAAACAATCATGGAATAAGGGAGGTGTTGAGAATAAATAACAATAGCAATGGATGATAAAGAATATAAATGACATGGTCGTAAGAAAGAAATGAATGAAAGCAACACTCCCCCAAACTGAAAGATGATATGTCGCTGAAAAATGAGAAGTGGTAAAGATGTGGAATGAATGATGATAAATAATGCTCAATGGATTTTCATGAAATTGTCCTAAATTCATAATAAATCAAAAAATTATGCTATTTTACCTCATGTTTTACCTCCAAAAATGTGGAATGACATATATGGACTGGGATCTATTGAAGTTGATGTAGGCAAAGTTGATGTGGAAAGTGATGTAAAAGGTGGAAGCCATGCAAGCACATCATGTTTGAACAATTGTTCATGTTCGCGAGTTGCTCAAACCTTTTCTGTTAGTTGCAATAGTGTGGTCATGTTGCGAATAGAGTTCCCCCCCCCCCATACTTGTTATATTCTCCTGTAATCAAATCACTATTTTGCATATAATGTTCTTGAATCCACAGTGTTAGTTTTGAATAGCAATAGATAAGATGCATGCAAAAATTTCAATCAGAAAATCTTTTGTATACATGCAATACTAATATTTTGTCAAATCAACAAGTTATGGAAGAGTGCAGTAATAATATCGCATGCTATCCCATAATGAATACATTCCCCCTTCCAATTGGGAAAGGGATTCCATGACCATAAAGCTTATGAAAGGTGTTATGCTAACGACAAGGCAAGGGAATAAACAATACAACAGTAAATGAAGCAGTGGACACATATCAATGATAGGATGACAAGATGTATGGTTATAATGAGAGCAGAGTGTGTAAAGATAGTTATGAATAAGAGATAGGACGCTTTGGATTGATGATAAGTTATGTGAAAAAGAAAGAGGACAACAATATGCTGAAAAGATGCTTTGCTAACAGTATTCTTGCGGAAAATGATGCGATTGATCTGAAAGCAATTTCTCATGCGTAAAAGTTCAAAATAGGAAAAAAAATAAGGAAATAACTTCTCTGATAAAAAGAAAGAATAAGAAAAGGGTATTATAGTAATAATTGATGATAAGATATATCTTCAATACCATAAGCAGAGCCTCTGCTACCAGCAGGCATCCATACCCTCGGTAGGGTTGCTTTTTAACCCATATGAACCAGGATCCTCAATTTATAACTAGAGAGTTCCAGTGTTGTTCTACAGAAGAGATCAGTGTGTTGACATGGTAACCAGATAATCACACTTCCATTCACTGGGATGTAGCAAAAGTGATCAGGCTGACTCATGATGAGACCTCATGTTCCAAGGATAATTTGGCTATCCAATGGATCATAACCCTGGTGTGGTGGCCATAACGAGAATGTCACTTTGTTACAGCCTTATGAACATGGTAGGCTGGCTCGTAATGAGACCCCCTATCCTCCATCTCCGAACAAAATTTTGTTGTTATTACACATTTTTATGATAAAAGGAGGGAGGCTCAATACTCCTTAAGAGAAGGGATGGTGGATGAAGTTGAACATGTCAATAGAAAAAATATACCCATAATCTCATTTATTACAGATAGAGAAGATTATAACCAGGAAGGGTGGAACTAGCATGGTATTAAGATGATCAATTAGTATCATGTACAGTAGAAAATGATGCAGTAAAGTAGTATATAAATAATTATGCCCCTTTTGAAAATAATTTATCATCAAGGAGTTGTCCTGTTAAAGATCATAACGTGAATGATATTAACTCGCTTCAATAGAATCCATAATTCTTGTCATCATAAAAGTAGTGTACTTCATGCCATAAAAGGGAATCAGTAAAATGTGTGAGATGAACTAGGAATAATCCCATAAGAGGAAGGAAGGGTTGTTCTAAAAAATACTCCCAAAGTGTTGTTCATTTTAAGGAATAACAAAAACACTCGAAAAAGTGTTGTTCCGTGAGGGAACAACAAAGAAAATGTACACCAAAAAGCAAAAATACACACGAAAAGGTGTTCTTCCCTATAGGGAACAACAAAAAAAATGCAGGTGAAAATGTGTTGTTCCTTGCAGGGAACAACAAAAACATACACCCAAAAAAAGTGTTGTTCCTTAAGAACAGCAAAAAAAAATGCATGCGAAAAAGTGTTGTTCCTTAAGAGGAACAACAAAAAATGCTAAAATTTTGTTCCTTTGAAAGGAATAGTAGAAATGCGAAAGTGTTGTTCCTTTGCAAGGCACAGCAAAAATGTGAAAATGTTGTTCCTTTGGAAGGAACAACAAAAATGTGAAAATTTTGTTCCTTCAGAAAGGAAGAACAAAAATGTAGATGTGTTGTTTTTTCGCAAATGAACAACAAAAATGCAGAAGTGTTGTTCATTCAGAAAAGAACAAAAAAAATGCAAAAGTGTTGCTCCTTTGGAAAGGAACAACAAAAATGTGAAAGTGCAGAAGTGTTGTTCCTTTGGAAAGGAACAACAAAAATGTAGAAGTGCGGAAGTGTTGTTCCTTCGGAAAGGAACAACAAAAATGTGAAAGTGCAGAAGTGTTGTTCCTTCGAAAAAGAACAACAAAAATGCAGGAGTGTGGAAGTGTTGTTCCTTCGGAAAGGAACAACAAAAATGCAGGAGTGCAGAAGTGTTGTTCCTTCGGAAAGGAACAACAAAAATGCAGAAGTGAAAAAGTGTTGTTCCTTTAGAAAGGAATAGCAAAAATGCAAAAGTGCAGAAGTGTTGTTCCTTCGGAAAGGAACAACAAAAATGCAGAAGTGTTGTTCCTTCGGAAAGGAACAACAAAAATACGAAAGTGCAGAAGTGTTGTTCTTTCGGAAAGGAACAACAAAAAGGCAGAAGTGCATAAGTGTTGTTCCTTCATAAAGGAACAACAAAAATGCAGAAGTTTTGTTCCTTCGGAAAGGAACAACAAAACTGCTAAAGTGTTGTTCCTTCGGAAAGGAACAAAAAAAATGCACATTTATAAAATGCTGTCGCACAAAAAACAAATTAGTTGTTCACTGCATTGATGCTGAGGATAGGCCACAATTTGAAGGAAGCAACACCTAAAACACAAAATATAAGAGAAATCAGAAAAGGAACAACATTTTACTTAAAAACAATATGTAAATAAATAAATTAAGTTACAACAACTATAATGTTATTAAAAAAAATGATCTCTTTGAGAAATGTTTTGGTGGTAGAAACATGACATGAATCTTCAAATGGAAATCAATTCTTCATTTCTTCTATTATGAATCCATTGGGTAATGAGTAGGATGAAATTCTCTTGTTTCATTAAAATTTCTTTCAAGAACCGCTTGTTTATAAATTGACCATCTTTATTCTCCTAGGACCTGCAAAAAAAACGAGTGTCTACCTGCAATAAAACATTAAATCATGGAGAAAGAGAGGTGATCGAGCTCCCCTAATCCAAGAATTATGCAAAAAGATAACAAGTAGTTACTCTGTATAACAAATACATGGAGAAAATAACAAAGTAAAATTTATTTGTAACTTGTGGGAGAGTAGTGGCCAATCATACTAACTTGCAGTGTTTTAATCACAACTTCTTTGTTTTTTGTTCAAATTGAGTGATTCCAAAGCCAGATGAGAGATAATTCAAAAGTATATATCCAATAGAAATATGTTTTAAAAATTTAATGATATGATATGTCAATTTTACTTAGAACAACCTGCATAACAAAGTCATTTTCGATTACTCCACTCAGAACAATAGTGGATATTTTAAGCATCGATTTTTCATTTGATGTCAGATTCAAATGATTCAAATTGGAAATGAAAATAGATTCATTTATTTATCTCCAATAGAAATAGGTTTTTAATACAAGAATAATTGATAGGTCAAATACTCTAAGGAACATCCGGAAACATAGAGTTTTAAGAGTGCTGATTTACAATAGACAGTCAGTATTTTGATCATAACTTCCTCATACGATATCAAAAATGAGTGATTCAAATTTCCTTGCAAAATATATTCATAGGGAAATCCACCATAGAAACAATTTTTAAGAATATGGTCATTTAAGCCTCCAAAAACTGACTGTCCCAACTCTGTTCTTGAGCTGCCCGCTAGACACCCTGTCAATGTTTTGGTTCTAACTTTTTTGTTTCAAATCAAAATTGAGTGATTCAAATTGGGTTGGAAAGTGGACATCAAGGGATATCTAGGATAGAAAGAGGTTTTAAAAATATTGTCATTTAGTTCTCCAAAACATGACTGTCTCGACTGTGCTTTCAAAAGTTTTATCAAGCCCACAAGCCAAAAATATGATATTCAAGCATTTTTTCCAAATTGGTGATAAAAATGAATATGATTATTTGTAGAACTATTGTTTCTATTATAATTCATCTACATACATAAATGAAATAAAAAAATTATCACCGATGTTGATTTCCACAACGTGTTGCAACAAAAAACAACTAGTTTTACATAAGAGCAAAATGTATTTATTTATTTTACACTACCCTACTTTGATTTGAAGAAATGAATATGATTATGTATAGGAGTACTTCCAGTGGAAATTTTTTTGAAATAAGGCTTAAAACATGTACATACCCAAATTTGAAAAATTCATGTTAATGAATATTAGGGTATGAGAAGCCAACTTCCCTTGAAAAGATGGTGTCAAAAATTGTTGAAGTATGGAGTGATGTTGCAAACAAGTGATGGAGTGAAACCAATCTTTAATATATCCTTTACTTTCTTGATTTCCCATAGCCATCATACCACGAAGTTCTTGATCTTTTAAAATGTCTTGTTGATGCAAACTAAAAGAAACCTCATTTTTTTCCATAACTTCTACAATTTTTGAATTTGAAACATTCTGAATCTCATTGTAAATTTTCTCTAATGGCACATGTGAGATAGAATGGGAGGAAAGGGTGGGTAAATTTTGCAGTTCAACACTGTAAGCATGTTGTATCGGTTTATTATGGTGAGGGTGTGGAATGAGTTGAGTAGGAAATTATGTACAGAATGGAGCATTTTGATGATGTAGATGATTGGGTTGAGTGGATGATTTTGTTATGCAAGAAGGATGTTGTGGAAGAGCTGGTGAAGAATATGGAGAATGTGTTTGTGCTACAAGATGAGGGAGAGTAGTCATGCAATCATAGGTGAACCATGCCAAAATTCTATACATGTCTGCCCTAACACATTAGTATTCCATAATGGATTATGCAAGTAAGAGAATGGAGAAGAAGTGTTTTGAACCATACCTATAGGCCATGATTTCCATGGTTTTGACCTTTTTGCAGCTTCCTCAACTCTTTGATATGCGACTTCCATCCTAGATAAGGAAGAACAACTATCTATGGGATGCTCCTTTTGGTCATGAGGGCAAAACACTTCATCAAATTCTTGATTTTTCTGAACCTGCAAAGCAACCAATTTTGAACTTAGAGAGCTAATAAAATCAACTTTAAAATTTTCAGATAAAACATTGATTTCAACTCTTATGTCTCCTATTCTTGTAGCAAATTTGGAAAATAAATAAGAAACATCTCTAGAATTCTTACTAGCCTTGGAGATTCCTCTTGAATACCTTATGCAGAATTCACAAACATCATCATATGACAACTGAAAAATATCACATTTTCCTATCAGATTTAAGAGTTCTAAAAATTCATATTTGATTTCTTTGAGTAGATGTGTTTTTAAGATCTCTTTTTCCAAATAATTATGCTTTGATTTTTGAAGGTTGTATTGAAATCGCTCTACATAGTCCTCCAAGATTTCATCTTCCCCTTGTATCATATCAAAAATATCTTCATTGTCCTTGCAATAGCCCTGGTACATCTTCAAGAATATATTCTTCATGTCCTCCCATGTTTGGATGCAGTTCCCACCTAGGCTCATGAACCATCAAAGAGATACTCCTTTTAGAATAAGAGGAAACACTTTCAACCTTTGATCAGTAGTACAATAATCATATCCTCTACAAAGTATTTCGAACTCAAATAAGAATGTATCTAGATCTTCATTTTTCAAACCATGAAAATTTGGTAGAGAAGATGGGGGAATTATGTGCATTTGTGTCACTCCTCCTAGATCTTTGATAGGGAATTCAAAAGTAGAAATGTGAGCCATTTATTACCATAATAGAAGACGTTCTTCATGTGTTTCTTCAAGGCTCTTTCTTCAAATGTTCATATCAATCAATTAGTGAAATGGGTGGTGCTTACATCACCACTTAAGTGAAATCATGAGATTTGTTTTTCAAAATTTCTATTTTTTTCACTCATTCACACAAAAATTTAAACATCTATTTCTACCCTAAGTTCTTTAACAATCCTGCTGGAAAGCGGGCAGGGGAGCAGGGCTTTTACATGCTCCGTATGTAGGTTCTTACATTCCATTTTTAATACTAAATTCTCTCCTAATAGGCACTCATCAAATGCACAATACTCTTTAAAAATGGCTACACTCTCCCCAGAAAAGGCACCAAAATGTTGAGTGATAAAAGGTGTCTTTTTAACTCCTAATTATCTTCACATTAATTTTCAACCCAGGGATGATTTTCTATTTCAAGAGTGTACTCATTCTGAGGCGGCTATATACTCAAGAGTAATGTTTTACAGTATAGTGCAAAAGTAAATGAATGCTAGAAACAAAACATAATCAGAACAACAAGAAACTGAAATGTTATGAACTAAATCATTCACTCAAACAACCATCAGTCGAGGACTCAGTAATGATAACTCTCTCCCCTGTAAACTGATGCAAATGAAAATCAATCATAGGCAAGATCTCCAATCTGAGAACTTGGACAGCTATAGTCAATGTTCTTTATAGTTGTTGATCTTTCAATCCACACTAAAGTAATTAGCTGGAAATGATAAATCAATAATGTTGCTAACAGAAGTGGAATAAACACACTTACTGCAATAATACTTAAAAGCAAAACCAAATACTTGCAGGAAAGAAATGAACAACAAAGCTTATTTAGTACGAATAAACAACAAAGCTATTTCAATAGAAATGAACCGCAATATGTAGTGAACATCAAAGTCTGATTATGAACAACGTAGCTTTATATTTGAAATGAACAGCATAACAATATAAGTTGAAAAGGATAATAATCTCTGTTATGATGGAAAGGAACGACCACACGATTCAATCACAGCTTATGCAATAAAATAATTTCATTAAATATTAGAACAACATGTTGTAAAAACATGAAACTGTAAAGCAATACGATTCAAAGAAATAAGAATTAAATCAAACCATCACACCACTGGAACTGTAAAGATATAATACAGAGAAACAGCTTAATCGACCAGAGGCTGGGGCCTTAGCCGCTAGCGAATGCTGCTAGGCTACTTCAAATAAGGCGAATGAACAACAACACTTTTACTTATTAATCATCAAGCTGTGAAATCATTACAAAAACAAAAGCCTTGAGAATTATAATGGTAATGCAACAATACCCCTTTCCTCCTATCCTATCTTATCTCTAACAATCCCTGACTTAATTTCTCATAATCTATTCCATCATGAATAATCAATCATTCTGAATCCCCTTCTCTGATCTCTGTTTTCATTTAAATACAGAGAGAGCAGAGAGCAGTTACAACAGAGATGATTACAATATGATTCTCATTACAAAATTGGATTTCTCACAACAAATTGATAAACAAGATCCTATCTGGAATATCTCTTCATCAATAATTCAACAGGAATAGGTCGAATTTGGTATTGCAACTGGGATAATTTGGAAAACGGCCACACAACGAATTTGATAAAAATGTCTTCAGAGAACCTTCTGCTTCTCTTAGTACGTGCCGAATTTCAGAAAACTGCACAATCCAAAACTAGTTTGGTCCGTTCTTAACAAAACCCATGTTTCGGATTTTCCAGATTCTTCCCCATTTGCCCGAAGCGTTCAATGCAAAATCGTCACTTCATATTCTAGCGAATTTCTGAGTTGGCACATTTAATGATGAGCTGGAGATCAAATCTTCCATTTGGAAAATATATTGGAGGCTAAAATGGTGAGTGTTGTTACAACCAATTTATTAATAAACCATTATTGGTAAAATCATGCATAATCATCAATTTATTAAAAATAAAGGAGAAGAAATAATATTTATTCATAAGAGCATAAATAATTAAAAAATTGAATTATATGATAAATCATGATAAATGACATGATAAAGAAGAGTAGAAATGGATGAAACAGGTGTTAAAAAGTGATAATAATAATGACATATTAACGGCCCAACAAGGATGAGGTATGGTTGTATATCAGTAAAGATAGGTTGAAAGGAGAAGGTAAGAAACTAAAACCCATCAAGTATGGTCCTTTCAAAATTGTGGAAAAGGTTGGAAATAATGCATTCTGTTTAGATTTACCTCCTTACATGTGTATTTACTCAGTTGCAAATGTGGAAAATTTGAAGTTGTATGAACCTATGATGATCATGGATCCCGAGGAAGATACACAGATTCCGACTATTGATGATTTGGCACCTGAGTATATGAATGAGTTGCAGGAAGATATCATCTTGGATAAGAAGATTCGATCTTCAAGGCATGGAGATGTTGAATATCTTTGAGTGGGACTCAAGGGCATGAATTCGAGCAAGGCAAGGTGGATGGAGATCGGAAGGGTGAGGGAACTATACCCTCACCTAATATCTAGTGTATCCAGAGAGTTCAGGTCATCTTCAGCTTCGTCAGCTTCACTAGTGTTCTTCAATGTCGAGTGTTGTCTTCAATTCGTCTGGTGTTGGTTACAAAGTCATGGTATAAGTGGTCCAAATTGTTTGATCACTAGTGTTTGATGATTGATTGTCACATGTTGACAATATCATTTGTAATGGTTTCTTTTATATAAGGTGATGAAAAAGGATTAAAACCTAAGTCCTAAAAACCTAGGTGCTAAACCCTAGCATATAAGTAACAAGCCTAAACCTAATGTAAAACCCTAATGCTAGAACCTAAGCACTAAAACCTTTGCAAATACATTCATACTATGCATTAAACTATGCAATATAAGCCATACAACCCACAGACCCTAACCGCAGGCTCTAAACCGCAGCGAAACTAGTAGTATGTGAAAAGTCGAAGGAGTAATTATGGCATGAAGCCTTAACCATAGCAGAGGATGATAACTGTTGGGGGTAAAAATTCGAGGTAAGCCACAACCGTCGGAGGTTAGGCTGTCGCATGAACAATCGAGGTCGCATCGTTAGCCAGAACCACCAAAGGATGACTATGGAGGTAGCAACCTGCGGTTAGACTGTGGCATTCACATGCCAACAATTAAGCTTCTCTGCATTGTTTGTTAACTGCCGATGGGTTCGGGTTTATCATAAGGTGTATTTTGGGTTTTTTTATTGTTTTTGCATAAAATCTAATCAAACCACCACGTAACCACTTGCCTAAGGTGTCCTCCTATGACAAGACTGAGCACATTCAACCGTTAATGCAATCGTTCATGCCAAGATTAGCCATCAGAGCCTCGAATGAACTTGGGGGGGTATAAATTCATCACTTTTCTCATGTAAAAAGCATTAGAGTGATTTTGAGTTTTGTAAGCGGATTCTGAGCCACAGAGGTAGTTATTGATTTCAATGTATCTTGGCTGTCTGGAGGCAGAATTGGGAACCAATATAGGTGTTGGAAAGTTAGGAGAGAGAGCTCTCTATTGACAGAGACCATAAGTGCCTATGTGCACATTCAGTGTAGTGTTTTTTCTTTGTAAAAGACCTCTTTTGATCAATCCTAATAAAGCAGATGCCCATCTTGAAAGCGGATTCAAATACGTAGTCCATTAGAGACGGACTCTGTAATCAATGTTTTCTATCTTCTATCTCTGTTTTTACTGCGAATTCAAGCTTAATTATGTTTCTTAAGTTATTGATTAATTCTTAAAATCAACTGCTTTCCTTCAATCTTCCACATTCAGCACTGAAGGTTAACGATCAATTCACTATTGCAATTAATCCATTCTACTTCAGTTTTAGTTTATGATCGATTTCAGATCACCTAGATTGCAAGGAACATCATAGTGTCCATTTCAATTCTACTTGGCTACGGATAGCTATAGCCTCATAAACTCTTGTCACTTATTATTGGGGGTTATTTTTCCTTTCAAAAGGAATGGAGATAAATAAAGAATCAACAAAATGAAGGGTCATTTAGTTAGTTGGTTCTCTCCACCTTAGTATTAGTAACTTATTTGAAATAGTTTTATATCAAGGGAAAGTTAGTGTCAACTAGTCCATTCAAACACACTGAATTGCAAAGAAAACATGAAGAAAACTAGAGATTTAGGAAGACCAACACCAACAATTGTTTAGTCATGGAATAGACCAAAGGATATTAGATAAGACATTCACCCTCATAATCATTAAGTTTTTATACAAGAATAGAAACTCTATTTAGACCCTTTGTAATTTGTAATTTTCACAAGAATAGAAACTCTAATCAAACCCTTTGTAATTTGTAATTTTCATATATTAATATAGATTCAAACAAACCATTTTGACTTGGAATTTTTACCATTAGACTTCTCCAAAATAACTTTTTGTATAAATCTAATTTTAAATTTCTTATATTCAATTTTTTTCTTTTACATATATAATGAAATATAAAAAATATAAACTAAGTTATTAATCCATGAACTATATTAATAAATCAAATGAAAGAAACAAACCATATCACAATCTATACTATATAAAACATGTATTTATGTCTTTACTTATATAAAAAATTTACACCAAAAGAATATTTACAATAAAAAATTAAAATAAATAAAAATGAAAAGACTAATTAAAATAACTCAATTTTTAAATTCTACATAAAATTGAAAAATATTACCAATTAAAACATTCCTATTATTAGATAACCCTTATGCTTTGGTCTTGGAATTTTTATTACCTAAACGTTATAAAAGAATATTTTACAACCATATAAGTGAGAAAGATATAGAGTATGTAATGTCCCACTTTTGTGCCCTTAAATAGACTTGACTTAGACTTTAGGGTTGTAATTATTAATTATCAAATTAAGTCAGTTTCGCTTAACTGTGAGTTGATGCAACTTGTCGAAGGAAATGATTCACGTGTATGCAACATGTGATCATGCAACTTGTCGAAGGATATGATTCACGTGTATGCAACATGTGATCTTCATACCATCTGGTAATACTGTCTTCGGATTTTCTTGTGGTGTTCTTGATTTAACTCTTCCTTTTTACTTTAGTGTAGCGCTTCTGGTTTGTTTTGATTTGATTACTTATCACTTGTGAAGTAGGTTTAAATATTATAATTTACAGGAAATTTATTTTTAATTACAAATTATTAATTTTTTTTTTTATTTATAAATATTTAAAATAAATAAATTATCATTTCTATATTATTTATGTTGTGTATAGATATAAATATTTATAAATATGAATTATTATGATAAAATCATTTTATTTTTTTTAGGACCAGAGATGAGTATAATTAGGACAATATGGTGTGATGAATATATAAATGGTAATTTTCAGTGATGAGGTAAGAAATATTATAGAAAATGTATGATCTAGTTGTTGTAATACATTTGATTATAATCAATATTAATATAAGTTTTTTCCAAAAGAGCAATGGTTTGGTATATAAAAAGAACAATGGTTTGATATATGTGATTGGTGATTTGATATAGGTTATGAATTGAAGTTTTATTATTATGACATGTGTTGGAGATAAGGGGAATATTTACTTTATGGACTTAATGTGATTAGTTTAATAATAAATTTTGTAAAAGACTATATTTATATTTATATATAATTTAAATAAAGATATCATAAGAAAGACTAAGAATAGGATATCATGTGATTTTTATTATATATTTACAGTTTTTTGCCGAAAGTATGTAGTGTTATAGGTATTAATTTATTTTTGAGTATTATTATTATTACTTAATTAGTGTATGAGATTTTATTGTTTGTGGGGCAAGGGAATCACTTCAGGATAGCCATTTGACTACTAAATTTACAAAGGCATACATACTCTACATCTCCAGTTTTGAACTTGTAACCTTTTAGAAGGAAACACATACTCTTAAACATTAGATGCATACATACTCTAGCCCTCCGGTTTTGAACCTGTAACCTTTTAGAAAGAAACACATACTCTTAAGCATTAAATTCACTCAAACGCTGACACTAATACCATTATATTAATGTGTTATTTGAGTGTTTAATTCATTACACATTTAGTAATTAACTATTTAATAAGAAAATGCGTAATAAATTATATGTGTGCCAAGTAAGTGAATATTTAATAAATATATATGTTCAAAAGTGAGTTGTGTAAGTTTATTAATGGAAAGAATCAAATGCATATACCTATATTTAGCAATTTAAATAATTTTAAGTAAATGATATTGTTTTTAAAAATTTATCTATAAGAGTTATTATTGGAGTGGCATATATGAATCTAGGTTATTTAGAAAAGAGTAAAAGGATGCAATTTTATATATTAATATTTTTGTTTGGAAGAGATTGAGAAATTTTGAAAAGTGTTTTATGAATATGAAGAATTCAGTAAAATTTTTAAATTTTAAATTAATTAATTAATTTTTTTTTATTGAAAAGGTTAATATATTATTAGTAATTCTAAACTTAATTGGAATTTAATTCAAATATTTACATTTCAAATGGTTGGTGTAAATAGTTTTTATTATTTAATTTATTTTTATTTAGTTATTGAGATTACATTATACAATTTAATATGGAAAAAAATGTCAATATATATATATATATATATATATATATATAAATAATAAAATAGTATAAATATATTACTTTAAATTATAATTATATATATATATATATATAAATAATAATAATAAGGAAAAAAATATGATTAAAATATTTTATTGGCATGTTATTCAAATTAAAGTATACAAGAGGAATCAACTTTTTTGAGGTACAAACTTTAAATTTTATACTTTAAGAAACATTTATATTTAATAAGTTTTATTTCTTTCTAAAGTTTAATAGATTCAAAATTAAAATAAATGTTATACTAAAGTTTATAGTTTACTGATGTATAATAAACATAAAAATATTTTCAGAATCATTATTTAAATCTATTTATTAAATAAACATAATTTAACAAACAAACCTTAAGAAATTAAATGATTTAAATTTCTTAATCAATATTTATTTTGGATTGGATAGCTAGACTAGCTATATAAAATTTCCATGGATTTTTTTTAACAATGCACCCATTATTCTAAAGCCCTTGAATTTTTCAATTAATATACTTAATAAAAATTAATTGATTTAAATTTTCTTAATAATTGTTTCTGGGTTGGGTAGCTAGACTAGCTATATAAAATTTCCATGGGTTTTTTTTTTTAACAATGCACCCGTTATTCTCAAGCCGTGAGGTTTTCAATTAATATACTTAATAGTGTTTTACATAAGAAATAGGAATCATAAAAAACCCTAAATTATGAATGTAATGTCCAAATCTACAATATTTAAATCAAGGCTATGGGTTAAGATATGGGTTGGGTTTCTAGCTATATAAAATTTCCATGGATTTTTTTTAACAATGCACCCATTATTCTAAAGCCCGTGAATTTTTCAATTAATATACTTAATAAAAATTAATTGATCTAAAATTTCTTAATAATTGTTTCTGGGTTGGGCAGCTAGACTAGCTATATAAAATTTCCATGGATTGTTTTTTTAACAATGCACCCGTTATTCTCAAGCCGTGAGGTTTTCAATTAATATACTTAATAGTGTTTCACATAAGAATTAGGAATCATAAAAAACTCTAAATTATGATTGTAATGTCCAAATCTACAATATTTAAATCAAGGCTATGGATTAAGATATGGGTTGGGTTATACATAAGAAAGTGAAATATACAAAAATTATGGAGATGAATTTCCAATTTGTAATTTAAATTGGAAATTATTACATTTTTACAAATTGTTACAACTTATTAATTATAATGCCTTTTTTTTTTGTATGTAAGGTAGTTCTCTTCTTTTCTATTCACATTAAACATAAAGACCAGATACATAGTTATGGTGACCTCAACCTGCCCTTAGGGGAAACCAGGTCTGTTGACCACCTCACTTTACTGTAGGCATTCCAAAACCAAAATTTGGTAATTCTGTCCATACTAGCTATATAAACATAACATCTGAAATTACTTAATAAGTTTATATGCAGCATAAAACAATATTTGTGAAGAAACAAAAAACCTCCAGTGTATCGTCCTCCGCATCAGCCCGTTCTGGTTCCAGTATCTTTGTTTGTTTCCATGGGGAAATTCGCATGCTCTTCCTGGCTTATGACCAGGCTTGCTATCCTGGACAGGGTCTCAGATATCTCTGCCAGCTTATTGTTCTGGTTGATCATAATGGTTTGGAAATTTTTCATTTCCTTCTGCACATTCGGGATTCCATTGGCAATTTCAGCCATTTCTTTAGCAACTTGTTCCAAGGCCTTTGCCAAAAGACTCTTTAAAACCCAATAGATGTGCATGGATCTTCTACACAACGTTTGTCTCCCTCTTGTATTGCCAGGGTCACTAACTATAGCTGCCCATTCTTCCGTTTCTGAGCCTGAATGTTCTTCAAGGACTCTTTCTTCCAGATTCTAAATTATCCAACGAATGTCTTCGTCCGTTTCCTCATGGTAGGCACCAGATGCCTCTTGTGATGGTGAGGGTGCAGGCGTTAGAGACAATCTCCCTAATCTGCCAGCAAGATCTTCAATGTCTTGATCAACTTCCCTTTCTTTAGCTTTCGGTGCATCAGTCATTAAACAGATATTTCATTTCTTAAGAAAACACACTATCATGCTTATTTAACAAACAATGTTCTTTGGAGAATTCTTAAAAGAATTATCCCATTGCTGGACTTACGCACACAAGATATATGTATATCCACGTTATATATACCCACAGTATGTTCTCCCCTTCCTCTTTGATATCGACGACGATTATAGGCTGGATTTTACAACGGACAAAGGCTCGTATATGTATATCGCACCGGCTATGGTTATCTGCGAGATTCTATCATGGACAAATGCTCGGATGCTATGGACTGATGGCTATATATCTCCATTCCCTATGCTGTTCGGTTCGATATATATAATTCGGCTTCCAAATTTGAAACTTGCCCCTGTTGCGATATGGTTCCCTTCGAATTGAAGACTTTGTAAACTGAGCGCACAACCAACAGTTCCAATGATCTCCTAACGTCGATATAGCCTCGGACCGAGATGGTAAGAACTTACAGTTGTAAAGTTTCAATTTGTTACAGCCAATTATTGAAAAAAAAAAATCAAGAGCTCTTAGGAAAGCAGAGGCATAAGCGTGACTGTAAATCAAGCCTGTATAAAGGAAAACAGAGACATGTGCGTAGTCTGTATAAACATCAAACGAAAGGGAAATTGATTCAATCATTCATACACAGTCATTGCGCATGAGGAAATAAAGCCATTTAACACCGTCCGCCCTGTTCCCTCCTCTATGCATGTACATTACAAAGGCATTACTAAAAGGACGCCGAGAGAATAGTTTCTTGCTTTAAAGTAATGCTAAGGCGCTCGCTCTCTCCTCTCTCACCTTGAGAGCTTTTCCGCCTTTTTATTTTTATCTAAGGATAGGCCCTCTCGGTCCTTATCCGATACAAAGAAAAGCATGCTTTTCAGAATGATTTAAAGCTTGAAGGCTTTATTACAATGGCATGATTTATTGCTAGGATTTATTCTATTTTAAACTAAGAAAGCATAGAAATTGCAGGCTAAAGGATCCCACTCCCTTGCCTGTAGATTTTTTATTTTATTTTTGGAATAATTTGGAAGATTTTTCCCTTTGAGTCACATGCTCCCACATCAGACTCCCGAGGACAAAATTCTTCATGGGCTCCTGTCCATGAGCTCATCTACAGATTTTCCCAATTTCTGTAGAATGTCTTCTGTAACCCAAGTAGCTTCAGTGATCGGCTGTCCCTTCCATTTCATCAGATACTGGAAATATTCTCGTCCCCTTGTATTTTTATACACTTTCTTATCCAGAATTCTTTCTGGCTGTAAATCCTTGGCTGTGGGTAACTGTTTTACTCAGTCAATCTCTGGAGTCTCTTGAGTCTGTGCTGTATCATCTGCAGCTTCATTCTCATACTTGTACAAGTCTGCAACATTAAAAATTGGTGATATTCCCACACCAGGTGGTAATTCAATCTCATAAGAATTTGCAGAGAATTTCCTCAGCACCCTGCATGGTCCAATTTTCTCGGATTTTAACTTATTATACTTCCCCTTTGGAAATCTCTCCTTTCTGAGGTGTGCTAAAACCAAGTCTCAAACTTCAAAGTTCATTTCTCTTCTCCGCATGTCTGCTCTCGTTTTATATTAAATGTTGTTGTCTTGTAGCTGTTGTTTCACCCGTTCATGTATCGCCTGAATTCTTGAAGCAAAGTCTTCACCTTCTGCACTTCTCATTTCTTCCTTTCCCAAATTCCTTAATTCAGATATTCCCCTTGGGTGCATTCCATACACAATATGGAATGGACTCTGTCCTGTGCTCCTGTTTGGTGAATCATTATATGCATATTCAACTTGTGGTAACACTTGATCCCATTGCTTTGGATGTTCTGCAGTAAAGCTCCTCAAAAGATTGCCTAAACTTTTGTTCACAACTTCAGTCTGTCCATCAGTTTGTGGATGATGGGCAGAACTGAAACTTAATTTAGTTCCTAGCTTCTTCCATAGTGTTCTCCAGAAATGTCCAACGAACTTTGAATCCTTGTCTGAAACAATGCTTTTGGGCAATCCATGTAATCTTACAATTTCTTTAAAAAACAAGTTAGCAATATGAGAAGCATCACTAGTTTTATAACATGGAATAAAGTGTGCCATTTTTGAAAATCTGTCTACTACAACAAAAATTGAATCATAGCCTCTTTGAGTCTTTTGGCAATCCTAGCACAAAATCCATACTTACCATATCCCAAGGCCTGTCTGGAATTGGCAATGCAATATACAACCCTGTGTTGTGGCTCCTTCCTTTTGCATACTGGCAAACTTTACAATTTCTTACATACTTCTCTACTTCAGATTTCATTTTCGGCCAGAAGTAAAATCTGTTGAGATGTTCAAAGGTCTTCTCTCTACCAAAATGTCCTACAAGTCCTCCACTATGCTTCTCTTTGATTAAATTTTCTCTCATTGAACATTTTGGTATGCACAGCTAATTTTTCTTAAATAACAGTCCATCTTGTATAAAATAATCCAGCCACTTGCTCCTGTCCATCAAAACAAGATTTTTACAAGCCTCAAATGCCTCCTTAAAATCTGAATCGGTCTCATATAATTCCTTAAGAAAATCAAACCCCAGCACGTGGATTTGACTTTCTTGCAGCAATACACTTCTCCTACTTAAGGCATCTGCGACTTTATTTAACTGTCCAGTTATATGCTTTAACACAAAATGAAAGCCTTGAAGATATTCTACCCATTTAGCATGTCTCTGGCTGAGTTTTGGCTACTGCATGATAAACTGCAATGCATGGTTATCTGAATAAAGAATAAATTCTTTCGACATTAAATAATGCCTCCACTTCTTTAGTTCCTGCACAACTGCGTAAAACTCCTTATCATAAGAAGAATACTTCCTTTTTGCATCATTTAGCTTTTCACTGAAATAAGCTATTGGTCTATCTTCTTGGCTTAAAACTCCTCCAATTGCTTCTGTGCTGGCATCACACTTAACTTGAAAAGTTTTGTTAAAATCAGGAAGAATCAAAACAGACTTTTCAGTTATTTTCCTTTTTAATAGCTGAAAATTTCTCTCTGCTTCAACAGTCCACTTAAATGGCTGTTTATCTTTCTTTATGGTCTCAAGAATAGGTGCATTAATCTTACTAAAATTCTTAATGAATTTTCTCTAAAAACTAGCAAGACCATGAAAACTCCTTACCTCAAAAATACTCTTGGGTGAAGGCCACTCCACAATTGCTTTGATCTTGTCTGGATCCATCTTCAATCCTTCAGCTGAAATAACAAATCCCAAGTACACCAGCTCCTCTTTCATAAATAAACACTTCTTCATATTCAACAATAATTTTTCTTGCTGCAGCTTCTGTAAAACATAATTTAAATGCCTCAAGTGTTCCTCCTTGGACCTGCTATAGACTAATATGTCATCCAGATATACTATTACAAATTTACCAATGAATTCTTTAAGAACTTCATTCATCAGCCTCATGAATGTACTTGGTGCATTGGACAACCCAAAAGGCATCACTCTCCACTCATATAATCCTTCATTGGTCTTAAAAGCAGTTTTCCATTCATTCCCTTCTCTTATTCTTATCTGATGATAGCCACTTTTAAGATCTAACTTTGAAAAAAAAATTGCGCCAGACAAGCAATCCATTAAATCTTCAATTCTGGGTAATGGAAATCTGTACCTGATTGTAATCTTATTGATGGCTCTTGAATCTGTACACATCCTCCAGCCTCCATCTTTCTTTGGGCTCAGCACTGTTGGCACTGCACAAGGACTCAGGCTTTCTTTGATCAACCCCTTGTCAAGCAATTCTTGTACCTGTTTCTTAACTTCTTCATTTTCTGCAGGAGTCATTCTATATTCTACTTTATTAGGTAGGCTTGCTCCAGGAATCAAGTCTATATGGTGACTGATTTTTCGAATTGGTGGTAATTCATTAGGCAAGTCATCAACAATAATATCATAATAATTCTCCAGCATTTCTTGAATTTCAATGGGTAATTCAGAAATTTTAGTAGAAGTCAATATTGGCTTGGGCTTGCAAATCACAGCAAAGTTTACTTCATTTTCTTCAATCTGCTTCAAGTATTCCTTCCCTCCAAGTAACAGAGTTTTTGGACCAGTATTCTGTCCCGATACATCTTCTTCTTGCAGAGGCAACAATGTATGATTAACACCATCTTTTCCAAACTTGTAGGCGTTTCTCTTCCCATCATGTATGGCTCCTCTATCATATTTATAAGGCCTTCCAAGCAATATGTGACACACGTCCATAGGCATCATATCGTAAACAATTTTATCTTTGTACTTGCCCACTTGAAATTCCAATTCACACTGTTCACTTACCAACGGTTGATGTCCCTTTTGTAACCATGACACCTTATAAGGTGTTGGATGCTTCATTGTCTTCAGCTTCAATTTCTCCACTACTTCTGTAGAGACCAAATTATCAGTGCTGCCACTATCAATGATAATCTGGCAACATTTCCCTTGGACTTTGCATACTGTCATAAATAAAGTTTTTCTTTGTGGCGGTTCAACAGTCACCTCCTTCATTGGCTTAAGTAAGACTTTATTAACCACCAGAGATTCTCCTCTTTCTGGTGTATTTTCTTCTTCCGTTACCGCTGCCACTGGTGCTTCTTCTTCAGCTGGAGCAACTATTGCATTCCTCTGCTTTATGTCTGCATTCTCTGGGCACTCAAAAGCTCTGTGTCCCAGCTTGTTACATCTGTAACATCTTAATTCTCTGCCTCTTCCTCTGCCTCCTCTTCCTCTAGAAAAACTCCCTCTGCCTCTTGCATCACCTTCTCTGGGTGCATGCTGGGTTGAGCTACTGCTAGCTCCATCTCTAGGTGTTGTAGTTCTTCCTCTACCACCTTGACTTCCTTTTCCTCTAAAAGTCCCTCTCCCTTTGGCAGACTGCTTCCTTATGAGTTTTTCCTCATCTTTCAGCACTATCTGATAGGCTTCCTCTACTGTTTTAGGAGACAGCAGACTTATCTCATCCTGAATGTCCATCCTAAGGCCATTCATATATCTAGCCACCTTCTCATCTGTATCTTGGGCTTCTCCAGCTCTTATGCTCACTTTATAAAACTCTTTTGTATATTCTTTTACTGTTAAAGCTCTCTGTCTAAGATTTTGCATTTGTCTAAACAAGGTTTGCTGATAATTACTTGGCAAGAACTTACCTCTTAACTTTGCTACCATTCGGCTCCAGTTCTTGATTGGCTGCTTACCAAGTCTCTTCCTTTCTGCCTGCACACCATCCCACCAGAGTGCTGCGTGGCCTTTTAACTTGGTGACAACAAACTTTACTTTCTTCTCATCTTCTGATTCTTCGTAATCGAAGAATTTGTCCATGCTGTTAATCCAGTCGATCAATTCTTCTGGATTCAGTCCTCCTTGATATACCGGTACTAATTGGTTCCATGGCCTGGCTGTAGATTTTAACACTGACTAAAAGAACCTCATCTCAGGAGTAACCTGTACAGCTTCCTCCTCTTCAGCGGCTTCAATTTCGGGCTCACTGACATCTCCATCAGCTATATTTCTATCTGAAGTTAATGCATCCACTCTAGCTCGCAGCTCTTGTACGGTTGCCATTAGTTCAGCATTTGCAGCAGGTAGTCCTCTTCCACCACGTCCTCGTCCTCTTCCAACTATGAAAGTCATCCTTCTTCTGCTCCTGAGATTCAATTCAATGTCAGTTGATGGCTCTGATACCACTAATGATGGTGAGGGTGCAGGCGTTAGAGACAATCTCCCTAATCTGCCAACAAGATCTTCAATGTCTTGATCAACTTCCCTTTCTTCAGCTCCAGGTGCATCAGTCATTAAACAGATATTTCATTTCTTAAGAAAACCCACTATCATGCTTATTTAACAAACAGTGTTCTTTGGATAATTTTTAAAAGAATTATCCCATTGGTGGAATTAAGCACACAAGATATATGTATATCCACGTTATATATACCCACAGTATGTTCTCCCCTTCCTCTTTGATATCGGCGACGGTTATAGGCTGGATTTTACAACGGACAAAGGCTCGTATATGTATATCGCACCGGCTATGGTTATCTGCGAGATTTTATCATGGACAAAGGCTCGGACGCTATGGACTGACGGCTATATATCTCCATTCCCTATGTTGTTCGGTTCGATATATATATAATTCGGCTTCCAAATTTGAAACTTGCCCCTGTTGCGATATGGTTCCCTTCGAACCGAAGACTTTGTAAACTGAGCGCACAACCAACAGTTCCAATGATCTCCTGACGTCGATATAGCCTCGGACCGAGATGGTAAGAACTTACAGTTGTAAAGTTTCAATTCGTTACAGCCAATTAATGAAAAAAAATTCAAGAGCTCTTAGGAAAGCAGAGGCATAAGCGTGA
Source organism: Pinus tabuliformis (assembly GCA_031772625.1). Lineage (NCBI taxonomy): Eukaryota > Viridiplantae > Streptophyta > Pinopsida > Pinales > Pinaceae > Pinus > Pinus tabuliformis. The sequence goes on from CM062818.1 coordinate 1,953,594,059, forward strand.
CTGTAAATCAAGCCTGTATAAAGGAAAACAGAGACATGTGCGTAGTCTGTATAAACATCAAACGAAAGGGAAATTGATTCAATCATTCATACACAGTCATTGTGCATGAGGAAATAAAGCCATTTAACATCGTCCACCCTGTTCCCTCCTCTATGCATGTACATTACAAAGGCATTACTAAAAGGACGCCAAGAGAATAGTTTCTTGCTTTAAAGTAATGCTAAGGCGCTCGCTCTCTCCTCTCTCACCTTGAGAGCTTTTCCGCCTTTTTATTTTTATCTAAGGATAGGCCCTCTCGGTCCTTATCCGATACAAAGAAAAGCATGCTTTCAGAATGATTTAAAGCTTGAAGGCTTTATTACAATGGCATGATTTATTGCTAGGATTTATTCTATTTTAAACTAAGAAAGCATAGAAATTGCAGGCTAAAGGATCCCACTCCCTTGCCTGTAGATTTTTTATTTTTATTTTTGGAATAATTTGGAAGATTTTTCCCTCTGAGTCACATGCTCCCGCATCATCTTGGCTAACCATCCGGGCAGATCGCCTCTCTCTACATTGATTCTCGGGTTCCTCCACAGGCCTGTCACCCTGTTTTCTTTTTCTCGGGCGGCCCCTTCCTCCTCGACCACGCATTCGACCCTGTCGAGCCATCCTGGCTTCTACCTCCTCCTGTTCACACACATCAATCACAGGTGTTAGATTTACATCAGTTTCATTCTCTGCATCGGAAACCACTTGTCTCTTTGGAATTTCCTTCCTCATACTACTCTCCTCCTCCCTTTTTATGCTCTGTTCATGATCATCCTTTCCCGAGTTCAGGGGGTGAAGCACTCCCTCTGTCTTGCGGGTCAGGTACCATTTTAGGGGTTCCATCGACAATTCTCCAGCTACTATCTTTCCTTTGCTGCCATCCATGGCTGCCCCGTTCTGTTTTCCCTCATTACTTCTCCACCTTTGCCTCTAACTGTAGTTTCTCCCTCCTTCTTGGGATCTTTCCAAATTGTCTTCATACTGCAAAACATGAGGCCTCCCCAGTTTTCTGGGGCTCTTTCCACCTCCCATCTCATCCCACAACTGACTGTTATTCATTTTAGTGATAAAAAGGAAAACAAGTAAGGTGAGAGAGGCAGTTTGCACATACCCAAGCTTGCAGATTACCCTGGTATTGTTTTCCTCTTGCTCCTCAAGCCGTTCCTCCTTCACTCCATCCGCATTTTCATCTTCTTCGCCTCTCGTCACCTTCTTGTTATACTTCTTCACCATCCTTTTCCCCCTGACATAACCACCGCCATTTCTCTCCATCATTTGTACGCCTCTTTTCCCACCCCTGCCACTTGAAGTTTTATCTGACAGAGTATCTATTTCGCTTGTTGGGAGGGTGGCCTAATACCTGCGGTCATTTCCTCCTGTCCTATCCTTATAATCAATGCCCTTTCCATAATCGCCTCCACGTTTCCTCATCCCGATCGGGAGAATTATAATGCATTTTTTATAGGTGAAGTAAGATTTAATTTTTTTTTAGTTGGTTAAAATAGAATATATATTGAATTTAGATTTCACTATACAAAAATAGAAATAAATAAATAGTTCTTTGAAGATAGAGCATGCCTTTTAGATATAGAAGGTATGGATCTATAGAGTATACTTGTTGGAAGATAAATAATAGCAATTGGTTCAAAGAAGATTTTGAGTCAAAAATTTAAAGGAACAATTCTATTGAAGAACACATAGTATAATTACAAATTTCAAGTGATATATCAATTGAAATAAAATTTTTAATCATTACTATAAAACACTACCAACATGATTTTATGGTGTAGATTCATTTCGATAGCATATCTTCAATTGGAAAATTAGCCTTATTTCTTATTTCTATAGGAAGTTTAGAAGAAACTTCTTTAAACGAGGGTAGGCAATTAATGGAGAAGCTATGAATGCCTAGACACTCTTGCAACTAAGATGAAGTGTCATGTAAAAGTCACTTAAATAAATTTGGTTTGTGCAAAACCAACTCTTCTACATTAAAGGGTGAAAAACTTTCTTGACACATAAAGGCTTTTACATCTATCAAAAGTCTTTTTATGGCATGGCCCCATCCCAATCATTGTTTGTATAACAAAACTCCTTACCAACCAAACCATACTCAAATGTTCATTACATTGATAGAATGTAGTAAAGCACCAACTACCCTTCATGTAATAACATTAGTTTTTTTTTTTTTTTCTCGATAACACTGAGCTATTTATATTACAAAAAGTCAAAAATATTACAAAAATTACATCTGGGCCATAGCCCTGTACCTTCAGAGAAGATATCAGTCATTGCTACCTTGCATAGCAGAACGACACGTAACATACGGTAATTGACACGGTGGATTCATTACATGACACGGTGAGTATCCAAACTGACACGATGGATGCATTACTGGACAAAGTGAGCACAAATCGACACGCTGTGGATGGAAAACGACATGATGAACATGTTGAACGACGCGTGGGCTGAAACTATGGTGATATGGACCGAAATTACAGACATGAACTCCATAATCGATATACAAAATTATGAAAATGAAAAGGTCAGAGAAATTCATTCCTTGCTGCCCAGACTTGGCGACTGCTGAGTTAATCGTCATCCGTGGTGTGAGGTTCATCAGATGCTGGACCCTTGAGCTTTTCCGCCGCATCCTTACCCTGGCTCGAGCTCCCTTGAGCAGGTTCCTTACCCTGACGCGAGCTTCTCTGAACAGGTTCGCTGGGGCCTGCTTCATCCGTCTGAACCGGACGCGTGAAGTCTACAGTGGGAGTCTCCATGTCGACCCGCGGGACAGTCACCGTATCCAAACGCCCACGAGCACTGCTACAATGCTCCACAGTAACCGACACTATCAGAGTGTTATTAGCAAAAGCACAGGGAATTCTATAACGAATGGCCGGATGTTCCGAGTGACCACACTCCGGATTGCCACAATTGCCTCTGGCATTGCGGCCTGGAGGCCTGTATTGCTCAGAGGTAAATTCAACTGAGGACGATGGAGAAATCTCAGGCCTCTGAGAGGCAGAATGCCCTCTAGCCATTCCCCTGCGACTGCTCATCCTGAGCCTCTCCCTTGGCATTTGGCTGTAGCTTCCCTCACCTACAGTGCCTCCAGAAACCTTGTTCCAAGCAATAACCCACTCAACCGGCCTGGTTTGCGGCAGAGAGGTCAAGGAGGCAACCTTAATAGCTTCCATGCTCCTCGAATGTTGCAGCGCATTGAATGGCACCTGCAACCTCCTGTACATTCCCCCATCGTTCCTCTGCTCCAGACTAGACAGCCTAACTGCATTCCTCTCCTCGCAATGCATTGCGAAATAACTGATTGCCTCGCCTTCCGGCGAATTTAAGGAGCCTGCTCCTTGGCTTGGCGTGGCTTGTCCGGGCTGACAGAGGCCCATGTGACAAGCCACATGCCTCATTACTGCTCTAACACGCGGCATGGGCGGTGATGTCACCCGCATCCGGGAGAAGGAGATCTTTTTGCACCAGAGAGATGCAATCTTTCTTAAGTTGTTCATCTTCTACCAAATCCATGGCCCCCGAGAAATACGATGTCGACTGAGTCGCTCCTTGATTAGCCAATCGATCTGCTACCTGGTTTGCTGATCTTCTGACATGCTTGAAGGTTATGTTGTGGGGAGTGAGAAGCTGTTCCTCCAAAGATTCCATACGGCTTAGCAGCCTCCAACTTTTTGCAATTTTGACTGCTCTGGCCCCTGCTTGTATTCGTTTGGCTGCCTCTATTAGTATGAGCGAGTCCCCTTCAACTTCAAGGGGAGAGAGGTTATATTGCGCTGCCAAACATATTCCTTTCCAAAGTCCTTCCAGCTCGGCCACGTTATTGGTATTTTTGCCTAGAGAGCCATAGTATAAGAGTTTCACCTCTCCTGAGTGATTTCTTATGACTCCTCCGAAACCTGCAGGGCCAGGATTGCCTTTGGCTGCTCCATCGAAGTTGATCTTGTAGGCATTTAAGGCTGGAGGGGACCATGATGAAGGAGAAGCCGATATGGAGCTGGGAGCAATTTTTGCTTTGACCAGGGGCTTGAGATCTAGATCCCATGCCTTCATTATGCTGCATTCTTGAGGAAGATCCGGCCAGTCTGTGTCATTCCAGATTCGGATGGCCAGGGTTTCTTGGATATTTTGCTTGAGAATGAGCCAAAGATCGTCCATGGAACGGTATGTATTGTTGAAGATCCGATGGTTACGCTCTTTCCACAGAGTCCAGTACAGGAAGCCGGGAATGATATTCCATAGTGAGTTTAGAACTTGACTCTTAAATGGATTTTTGACCCAGTTTCTTATGTTTTCCGTAACATCCATCTGTCTGGGTATTGCTCTCATATTACAGTTTTCAACTTTCTTCCAAATTTGTTTTGCGAGTGGGCAGTCTTCCATGAGATGACTAATGGTTTCATTATTGGCATTGCAGTTTGGGCATCGGGAAGGCCCTATAAATCCTCTTTTTAGTAGATTATCCCAAGTTAGGATGCGCCTTTTACTTAATAGCCAGATGAAGGTTGAAATCTTGGGCCATAGTCCTTTGTGCCAGACTTGCTTCCAAATTTGATCTCTTTCCTCTTGGGTATTGGAATAACGCATATGGTGAGCTTCTTTGGTGGTGAAGGTACCTCTGGTTGTGTATCCCCAACGTAATTTGTCCTGCTGGTTTGAGAGACGAATTCTCCTTTCTTGGAGTTCCTGTTCTATTTCTGTATATGTTTCTCCTTGCCAATCTGTTTGCCATTCTTGCGCGGGTTTCCATGTGTGAAGATCGTGATTTGAGGAGGTCTGCCAGAACTGATGAACCTGGGTGTGACCTATTTGCTTCATGTGTGCCTGCCAAAGAGGTTTGTGGAACAAATTTGCGAGTTTTGGGAGCTGTTGCCAAGAGTCCTCCCAAAATCTGGCTTCCGTTCCTGAGTGTATTTCCCAAAAGCTGTGTTCTTGGATGAAGCGGCTTTGCTTTTTTGCATTGTTCCAGATGAGTGAGCCTTGCACCGTTGGGTTGATTCTGATGAGATCACTCCAACTGCTGCCTCTGGCATATTTTGCTTGCCATAGTTGAGCCCATGGGGAGTTCGGCTTGGAAACCCAGTTCCACCATATTCTGGCACCCATTGTATTATTGCTATGTAACGGATCCCGAAGTCCTAACCCTCCTTCTGACTTGGTTTTGCACACCTCTGTCCATTTGACTAGAGCCCATTTCCTGTTTAAAGCAGTGGAACCCCAGAGGAAGTTGCGTTGCAGAGTGCGAATAGCCTTCAGAATCCCTTTTGGAGCTGCCAGGATGGAGAAGAGATAGAGCGGCATTGCTTGCAGGACAGATTTAATGAGAACAAGCCGACCTGCTAGATTAAGAGCCCTGTAGGTCCATGAAGAAAGCTTTGACTCAAGTTTGTCCAGAAGTGCTCTCCAGGACACCTGTTTGATCGCAGAATCGGAAAGGGGGGCTCCTAGATATTTTGCAGGTAAATGGGAGATGGTGAATCCCAGAGATCTGGCAATGGATCTTTGCGTGGAGGGGGGAGTATTGAAGAAAAAGAGCTGGGATTTGGAGGCGTTAATGGAGGTACCAGAAGCTTCAGAAAAGATATTTAGAAGGGTTTTGAATGCTGCAGCTTCTTTTACAGAGGGATGCCCGAAAAGCAGAGTGTCATCAACAAATTGTTGATGGGACTGAGGAGGGCGGCCGTGGAGAGATAAACCTTTGAGCGCTTGGGATGAAACGGCTGATTTGAGTAGCCTGCTTAATCCTTCGGCCATAAGGACAAAGAGAAAAGGCGAGAGAGGATCCCCTTGCCTTATGCCCCGAGAAGATTTGAAGGGAGGAGAGGGAGATCCATTCAATAAGACTGAAAAACTGGGAGAAGTAATGAGGCTCATGATCCATCTGGTCCAAGTTGCATTAAAACCAAAAGCTAAGAGCATTTTATGTATATAATTCCAGCTAAGTTTGTCGAAGGCCTTTGAGAGGTCAAGCTTGAGAAGCACACCTGGTTTTTTTAGGAGCTTTAGAGAGTGTATGACTTCATTTGAGAGTATTATGCCATCCATGATTTGCCTTCCCTCGACATACCCTGTTTGCTCTGGAGAGATTAGTATAGGTAGAAGAGGTTTGAGACGATTTGCAATGACCTTTGAAATGAGTTTGTAGATTACATTGCATAACGCTATTGGTCTGAATTTCTCAGGCTTGCTGGAGGCTGCTTCTTTGGGTACCAAGGCTATGAAAGTTGTGTTGAGGGCTGGGAGGACCCAGTGCATGCAACGAGATTCATCCACTAGATTCCATACTTCAACTTTGATGAGCTCCCAAAATTCATGAAAGAAGTTGGCTGTAAATCCGTCTGGCCCAGGTGCCTTGCCATCTTTAAGTTGGGCCATGGCTTCTTCGACTTCCTTCAGCAAAACAGGTTGGAGAAGCTGATTGTTGTGGTCCTCATTGATTAATTTGGGAATGTGCTGTGTAATGGCGCGGATTGCTTCATCTCGATTGACTTCAGGTTCCTTTAGAATGTCCTTGAAGTAGTCTGTGAATTCTTTTTCCATTTCTTCATGAACTTCAATTCTATCACCCTGTTGGTTATTGACAAAGGTTATTTTGTTGTGCATACGCCTTTGAATGGTAGTTTTGTGAAATAACTTATTATTTTTTTCTCCTTCTTTCAGCCAACTGATTCGGGATTTTTGTTTCCATAAAATTTCCTCTTGTTGTTGGCGTTCTTCTATCTGTCTCCATAGGCTCTGCTCTTGTTGAATTTGTTCGTCGGTGCGTCCTGCAAGAATGAAGTTTTGTTGAAGTTCTTTCATTTGCTGCTCCAGCTTCTGTTTTCTTTCCTGTATGTTGCCAAAATGGGTACGGTTCCATCGTTTTAATACTTGCTTCAGATGTTTTAACTTTTCCTGAAACTGATACATCTTGGCTCCCACTGGTGGTGAATATGATGTCCAAGCTTGAGTTACTATGTCCTTTAAATTGCTATTCTGTAGCCAGAAGGCTTCAAAGCGAAAGGGTCTATTGCAGCCATGACCCGGTCTTGACCAGTGAAGCATAATGGGCCAATGATCCGAGCCACTTTGAGGGATTATTGTGGTACTGAAGTCTCCTCCCAGGTGGATCGCATTGTCAGATATAAGAAAACGATCCAACCTTGAGGCTATCTGGTGTGCTCCTTTGCGCTTGTTGGACCAAGTAAAAATACCATTGGAGGTAGGAATGTCCATGAGCTGATTGTTTTGGATGAATTGCTTGAAGCCCGAACTGTCGCTGTCGAGCCGCATCCTGCCTCCTTGTTTCTCCTCCATTGATTTTATGATATTGAAATCTCCCCCCCCAATCCACAAGGGGAAGCATCTATCTGTATTAAGGAGAGAGATCGTGTCCAAGAGGTCCAATTTTTGCTGAATTGACTGAGGGAAATATACATTGGTGAGGTGCCCATGAATGTTGGTGCCTATGAGATGGAACGTGGCTTGAATGAGATGGAGAGTGGCATGAAAATTGTCCAACGTAACTATTTGCGGATTCCATAAAATATCCAAGCCGCCTGACGCCCCTGAAGCGTCAACAGAAATTGACCTACTGCCTGCCCATATTTTGTTGCTAAGTTTATCTATCATTGTGCTATTGCTTTTAGTTTCTTGGAGAAAGACTACTGCTTGTTGTTCTTGCATAATCAAATTTTTTATCATTCTGTGTTTTGAGGGACTGTTGAGTCCTCTGACATTCCAGGATGTGAGCTTCATGGAGATTGCGTTGAGGGTTTGAAGAACTTTGTCAGCTTGGGGAATAATCCCGAATCCATTAATGTCTCCCCAATTGTTATTGTTCTTTGAAGGTCTGTTTTCCGGCCTCTTTTCTTTGTTTCTTTCATGATTTTTTTTCCATCCCAGTGACTTCCACCTTGAATGCCCAGACTCTTGTGGTGGTGTACGCGCGACAAGACTCCTTCAATTTTATCTATTTGCCAGAGGGGGATTGATTCATATTCTTTTTGTTTGCATGCATTCTCCAATTTGGAGATATCCAGCTTGGAGATATCAAACTCTTCTAAGTTTACCTCTGCTCTGTCTTCCTCCATAGTGATCGGAATGTTTTGCTACATGTCCTCAATATTATCGTGAAGACTTAAGGCGAGAGCGGCATCAAGATCCATATCTGAAGCTATTTGAATTTCATTCAATTTGGATTTCCCTTTGGAGGGGAGAGGGGGGTCGAGATTTGAGACAGATTTTGTGAGCATCAGAGGGGAAGCATCTGCAGGTTTGGATATGGAGGGATCTGACGGAGATAGGGAGATGGATCGGTTGGGGGGGGGTTCAATGGGGGTTTGATGGATCTGGTTTTCAGATCGGGATGGATTTGGTGAGTCCTGAGAGGCAAGAACCGTGAATCGGTTCTGGAGGTTCACCTGGGGGCCTGGATCAGGAATGGCCTGGTTTTTCTTGGCATGCCGGCGACGAGTGGGGACTTTGGTATAGCCATCTTGATCCTTATTAGTCTCATTCGCAGGAATGGATGGCTGAACATTTAAGGGGCAGTCACGGAAGAGATGGCCGTGCTCATGACATTTTCTACAGCGAAAGGGGATATGTTCATAATCTAAAGACTGCTTCCATTCATAATCATCGTGAAAGAGACTTACCGTGTCTGCAAGCGTCTTGGTTAGATGCATCTTGACGCATATCCTGGCATAGGAGGTGTATTTACGAGATTTTGTTTCGGTTGCAACTTTGATAAATATCCCCAGCTTGTTGCCTATATCAGCCAGTGTTTCTTCTTTCCAATATTCCACAGGGAGTGAATACATTCGAATCCAAACAGGGGCCCAGCTGAAGTCTTCTTTATCCGGATTGAATCTTGGCTTCCATTCAGTTAGATACAGACCGGAGGAGTTGAAGAAGTACGGGCCACCTTCAAATACTTTCGTTTTGTCTTCGAGACAGTTGAAGATAGCTGTGAAGAAACCCTTTGGGCCAAGCTGCAACGTCACTTGTCCTTTTGGCTTCCATTTGGAAGCTATCCAGCCTTGTAAGGCTTTCTCTGTGGGCCAAAATCCCAAAAACTTTCCAATGAGAGCGTAGTCCTGCATGTATTGTATTTCGCTATTGATACGGTGGCTGGGAAGATCCACCTTGATTGATTCTGCCGCCTTGGGTATACAGGTCCTGGAAGTCGCTTTGGTCTTGGATGATTCCGCATTGGTGTTTTTGTACTTATTTTCCGTGTTCTCGTCATTCTGGGCTGCATGCTGCTGTTCTGTCTGCGTCCTTTGCTGGTTTTCTTCTGTGGTTAAACCTGTGTCTGCAGTGGGCTGGATCACAGGCTTTTGCTTGTTGTCAGTCATAGGTGTGTCCCGTGGAGGGGAGGCAGAGCTCTCCCCTCCTGCATCTGGTACCATTTGCGGCCGTCAATGGAGAGACCTGCAGAATCGATGGCAGGTCGAAAAATGGCGGCTAGGTTTTGTTGTCCTCTAGCGGATCGCCTCAGAGCGCATTTTTTTCTCGTAAAACAATTTAATTTTCTTCATGTAATAACATTAGTTAGATGTGAAGTCTTTATGATTTTGTGTTTCACCTCTCATGAATTAGCATTTAAAGCTTTTTTATTTTGTATTTCATCTTCCATGAATCCTCATTCAAAAACTTATACAAATTACATAATTTAGTTTAAATGGAAACTCCATCATTCATATCAAAACAACAAAAACTTAATATTTAATATTTTGAAATCCATGAGATCTTCAAAATCTTAAAAAAAAAAACTCGAAAACAATGCAAATGGAAAGAAATAAAAAATCATCCCATAATTTAGTGTTTGTTTGGATGTGATCTAAGCAAAAACTAGTAACCATTTTTTATGATATCTAAATGGAGACTTTTGTGAGTAAAATTATTTAAATATTTTTCTTCTGAATCCATCACATAAATGTATTGATTGTCAATTCATTTCAAACTAACCAATAAAAATCATCATCAAAATAATTGAATGAACAGAATATGATATAATAAAAATATAAAAAAAGAAATACGTTAAAAGTAAAAAAACAAAAACAAAGGCAAAAACAAAAACAAAAATGCAACCAACCATTACACAAAATAAATGTAAAAAAATCAATACAATAAAAGTTGAATAAAATTAGAACTAAACAAATAATAAATAATAAATAATATATAATTATAAATAAATAAATATCGTCTTCATAAAATTCTATTAGAAATAATTATATAACACTTAATACATTAAAATAATATTGGAAAATACAAACTCTTTAAATAGATAAAAATATGGATAAATTCCAATGAAATTTAAAATAAGAAATAAATATATAACACTTAATATATTAAAATAATATTAATATTAGAAAATACAAAGTCTTAAAAATATGGATAAAGTCAAATGAAGTCTAAAATAAGAAGACAATAAATGAAGGATTAATTATATAGTGGTATAAAATACTATTAAGAAAGAAAATAAGGGAAAACAAAAAAATGCTATTAAATAATTATAAATTATGTAAAATAAAAGAAAGAAAACTAATAACAAAAAGCTAAATAGCTAAATAAATAATAAGATTATAATTATTAAAAATTAAGTTTATTTTAATTAAATAATAATAATAATAATAAAATATTATTTTTATTATACTAAATATTAATAGCATTTTTATAAATAAAATTAACAATAATATTTTTATCTTTGTCATAAGGATGAAACAGATTATTTGGTTCGAAATTCAACCAAATAATATTGATGTGATTAATTCGAAAGACATGCTTACTACATTATGGATCACAAAAACTTAAGATCTAACAAAACAATATTTTTTTATAAATATATCATAGTGTTTTTAAAAATAAAATAAAAATTAATAATAATATTTCTAAAAGTTAATAATAATGTTTTTATAAATAGATAATAAAATTGGTAGAAAAATAACTAAAGGCAAAGTAGTATAAGAAAATAAATAGAAGGAAATATTTTTTTTGTATAATACAAAATAAAAATAAAGAAAATAGAAAAATTACCCAAACCTTAGAAAGATAAAAACTAAGATGAAGAATGCTTGAGGAGAGAGCAGGGATTCAATGCTTATTTATTCTCCAACCATGATCCTTGTTAATTTTGTTGGTGGCTCGTTTCTCAATCTCGATGGCTTCCCTAAACTTTCTATGATGATAATGGGAAATCTTCGCAAGGACACAAGCATCTTAAATACACATATGATGCTTAGTCTTTGCATAATGTTCAACAAGCACTCAAGAGCGAAAAAGAGTATGCCTAATGTTAACAACGTGTTCCTGAATCCTACGTTTTATAAAATGATTTATTTCACCTATATAAGGCTTCTTACGTGAATAAGGAACATGTAAACCCCTTTAGTGTTAGAGAGATAAATCAGGTCCTTAACAAACCTAAAAAAAAATTGAATAATGTTAAACGACGTAAAAGTCTCATCTATATTATTCTTCTTAAGAATACAAGCTAAATTATCAATGATTCTTTAACTAAAAAAAAGTTAACCCATTTCAATAATATTATTGAGACCAATCTTAACTCTAGGTCCTTTATCTGCTTTTTGAAAGGCCTTAAAGCTTTGACACTTTCTATAACTATTAAAACTTGAAAACCTCTAAGAGATAAGCTTTCTCCTAATATGTTTGATGATGTTTAATTTGAGTTCATTTTTTATATTAAATATTATGTATCATATAATTCTCCTGATATACATAATTATGACGATTTCCATTTTATATTTATAAAAATGTAACATGAATTATGTAATTATGAAGATTTACATTTTATATTTGAAAATTTAGATGATTTACTTTTATATTAGGCTATAAAAGTAAAATGTATAATAAAATATAATTAAACGTTATATAATATGTTGTTAAAGTGTCTCTTAGATATGATGTTAAATTCTAATAAGGTAACATTTGATTTCATATATAAGATTGAAGTTATATGTGATTAAAATATATATTATGGATTAGAAATTACTTTAGTTATGATTATGGAAAATTTTAAGGATGGAAGTTTCTCTTAAAGTTTATCATCTTGGACAAATCTTACTAGTCCCTAATATCTAAATCTTAAAATGTTTGATGATAATTTTGTAAAAATATTTAGATTAATAATTATTTTATATTAGACAATATACATTATTGGTGATTTTTTAGGTAAAATATTTTTATACTTATAAAATTTGGGCGATTTCATTTTTAGAAAAATGGAAATTCATGAATCTTTTTTTGGAAAAAGCATGGAATATTAACCCACCTGTGAATATTAGCCCCTAAAATTTTCCCTGGCTATGATCATAAGAAATATTATTTAGATTATTTAAATTGTAATTAGATTTATTATGTTTAGTTAAAAAAAAGTTTAAATGTAAAAGTATGGTAATTCAAAGTTATTAGAAAAAAATAAAAATAATTTTAATCATATAAAATTAGTAAATAACTGAATCATAACGAATTTGAAAAAAAAAATTACATTTTCTCAAATAGATATTATATTTATAGTAAAACCAATTATTTCAAATTGGAAAAAGTTATATTGGTGTGAAAATGGTAGTGTAAAAATGACACTAAATATGGTTAAATCATAGGAAGTATATTGAGATAATATGTAGAGGTTTAATATATATGAAAGTAAAACAGTGAAGGTTCTTATTCTTTTAGGTGTAAAGTTATCTACACATCAATCTCCCAAGACATGTGAAGAGGAAGAGGACATGGTTCATATTCCATATGTCAGGGCAGTTGGGACTTTGATGTAAGTAATGATTTGTACTAGATTGATGTACTGGGAGTCCTAAGAAGGTATATGTCAAAACCAGACAAGAAGCATTTGACAATAGTAAAGAGGGATTTCAAGTATTTGTGTGGCACTATTGATTATGGATTGTGATACCAAGGAAGACCAAGGCTGGTGTTGAAGTCTCGAATTGTTTCTTTTTTACTATCCTTTTTTCCCTTTTATATCATCTTCTTTCACCTTCTTATCACCATTTTGTAACCAAAATTAGCATGTTTAAGGTCAAGGTAAACTCTCAAAAGGTATTCATCATCCATTATTAGAATCTATGTTCTTAATGAATTATAACGAAAATATTCTTACAACCGTAGAATTACAAACTTTCCACAACTGATATTTGTTTCCGCAACAGAATCCATTGTTAGATAGGTTGAAACACTCCAATAAAGGGAAAAAGACAACCAAAAGGTGACAAATGGCTCCCATATGGACAACCAACTACTGGCATCACTTGGAAAGCTACGTGGGTTAATAAATCTTGAAGTCAAAGGAAAAGTAAAACCTGGGAACTGTGTGTAGCAATCAAACACAGGTAGCAGAGAAATAACAAACATCAAGTGAGTGAGACTAAAGATTGGATCAATTGTCGAGATTATAGATCGAGATAAACTCTCCTATGACTTGCATTTTAAATAGAAAGTCCTAAAGAGATTGAACTCTAGGCTTAAAACTCTTTCAAGCCATTTTATAATTTGTATAAATTTTCTAAGCAAGATGAGAAACATAAGGTTTTTATTGCTAAGCTTATAAATCTTTTGTGGAGAAGACTGATGACACTCTGTTTTATAATATAAATCACTATTATTTCCAATGCATGTGTAAAGATCTTGTGATCACTAGTCAATCTGTACTCATGAGAGGGCCCCCCTGCAAGTTGTGAGGTCTTATTCATAGTTTTTGTTTTGTTTCTAGCATTCTCATTTATTTCAAGAATTTGTTTCTATTATAGTTACATTTCAGATTGTTTTCATTTGGTTGCAAAGTACTCATAAACATAAAAGAATTAAAAAGATATCAATTATTGAATGCATCTTCTTTCTAGCACTTGATCATTTCATAACTTAAACTGATTTCTTAATTGTCAATGAAACACAAGTAATAGAGGATAAATATGCACACAAGTAATCATTCTCGAGTTGTAAATATTTTTATTTCATTTTCTGTAAGTAGATCTTTTTATGACAAATTCTCTTTCATGAAATTAATCTAGATTCTCTTCACTGCAATCTAGTATAAGAGTTTCCTTCTACACAATAGTGTAAAATGCTTTGAATTTTGCAAAATAGAATTAGATTGTTTCTTTCTTGAATTTTGGCTTTTCAACATTTTACTTTCATAGAGGAAAGTTTTGAATTATGCAACTTATGATATATTTTCAATTTTTACAAAGAAGAGGTTTTCAATTCAGTTAATTAGGAATTAATATAACTCTAGATTGAAAGAACATGTGTGTAATTAATCACCAATTTGTGTCCATACTTAAAACTAGTTTCATTTCTATAATCAATTAGTTCACAAGAAGAATCCTAACATATGTAGTGCACATACATTTCACAAGTACATGTGATCCATGTGGATATTGGTGGCCACCTGCCTATTCCACTTGGACCTCCTCCATTGTTGATCCCCTATTTTGTTCCTATTACTATCAGTTCAATCCCTATTTTGACCTCTTTTTGGCACTATGGAACCTAATTCTTTGCTAAGTTTACTATCCAAATCTAGTCCAATCCCCATTCGAGGTAAATTAAAGTTTAACTGTAATAAAATGTCTATAAAAGGCGGGGATGTAATATGTCAGGTAGCATGCTAAACCTTTGAAATATTTTGTTGTGTAATCATGACTTAAGTTCTAATAGAAGTCTGTTATGACGCTCTTGCTCTGAATTCCAGTTGAATGTGTTGAATGGGAAGCTGATGCTCATGTTTTAACTGTGATTGTACTTGTTTCATTACTGTAAGTTTAAAAGCCCCTAGGTGTGGCTGGGCCCACCCATTTGGGTTAGCTCTGTATTTTTCATTGACAGTGTCACTATGAAACTAGTGCAGTTAGTTTCCTTTTCCATTATCAGTTAGTTTAATTGCGTTGTTTTGTTTGATTGGTTAGTGCATACAGGTGTGTGAATGATTGCGAGGTGCTTGTTATTGACATAGTGGCAATTAGATTTTGGCATGAACTTTGTGTGCCTTCCAAACCAGAGCTGTATTGTTACCTTGACTTACTCTCATCTTAGACACATCGTATGGTTACTTGCTGAGTAGATGGAATCAGTACCTATGGAAAACGTCAGAATAAGTCTTTAAACTCTTTAACACAATCTTAATTGATTAAAGATAGGCTCAGTTTATTCGCCAAACCTACCTCTATTTCTCTAGGAAGACCGACTCGAATCAATCCCTTGACTGAATTGTAGCACGGAGTAGGCAACCCAAAATAGGCGAATGTTGCATTGACTGTTCAAGATGTTATGAATTGAATTAATGACCAAGGTAGGAAGTTGCATTATTTTCACAGATGATTGATTGGAATTCATTTCATTTCATTTCATTCAACAAACTATCGGGTCAATGTGTTGTGGGTTGGTAACAAAACATTGCAAGAATGATTTGTGTGTGATTAGCTACTGAAGACCAATTCTTTAGTTTACCTCCCCTGTTCATGCAATTGCCAATTTCATTAATTGACTAAAATGATTGCTCTGCCTTGTTTTTGTGCCATAATTAGTCTCATTTGAATCATTGATCTCTTCTTGGTTCATAAGGTTTCGGTTATCACTGTGTAGTTAAATCATTGCTTAAATTTGCAACAACATATTGGTTGTGAGTAAGGATATTCATAAGTTAGGATTGGTGTGATCCCAGAAAACATTTAAGTACAGTTCCTTGAATTTGTGTGATTACATAGCTGGGTGTTAAGCAGAATCAACGTTAAGATTGATTTCATTAATCAAATCCTATAAGTAGTTGATTTGAAGATGGGACAATAAGTAAGTAAGTGATAGAGTAAGACATAGTAAATCCTCCAAATTAGTACTTAACTCCTGAGTCATGATAAGGGAACATTAATTATAGAACGATTTTTTGATCAAAGCGCTACTAGGATAGACTACTCATTTGCTTACAAGTTGGATGGTTATAAATTGCTTCAGGAATGAATTGTTATTTACAATCAAGAGTTTAATCAGTTGGGTAGTTATTAGTACAGGTTGTTTGATTATTTCGAGTAAGAACTGCTATTATCATAGGATGCTTGTTGAGGAATGATTGAGTGGTTTTTCACATAGAAAGTCTGGTACCAACATTCAGAGAATTGATTGATACTGTTTGGTGTGGATAAAAGTCTGTTTTCTAGAGATACATAGTTTGAGTACAGATTTGAATACTGAAATTTGTAAAGGTTTTAGATTGAATTTGATTGTTGGGTTTGCTCTTGACAATTAGATGATTTGATTTACAAATAGTTATCATTCCATAAATTGTAAAAAGGAAATCATCAAACTCTGACCTAGCCCTGAACAAAGAGAGCGCAAGGAAATTCATGTTTACGAACCTCGGGTTGACAATTAATATTAAGGGATTCAATCTAACCATTTAAATCTCTCAACATTTTGGCGTTGTTGCCGGGGAAGTTGTCATTTCTTATTCAGGTAACCATTATTATCAGAGTTTCAAGATCTTGCAGGACTGTCAGAGGGCGGAGAGAGTACGGTAAGACGTGAGTGAAGAGCCACACATCCACTTTTGTTGGGGTTTCTCCAAAGTCTGACCGATCACTACTTGTTCTTGATTTCCATTTTCCTTTATCTTTATGCGTAGAAGTACAGGTAGACGTATGGACAGTAAAGGTAGATTTATTTCAAATTCTAAATTTCCTACAACTTTTGGATCAGTCAATATACCTATTTTAACCGCTGCTAATCGATATGCTGGTCTAAGACAAGAAGGAGGAAGTTTTGATGCCAAGATGGTTTCAGATGAGGAATTATTTGATCGTGAAGGAAGGATCATTCAACAGGTTGTCTTTGGCAACCTTGTAGAAGAACCAGTAGAACAGCTAGACCCATTAGACAAGCAGTCCACCAACATATACCGCATTCCAATAGCCTCGGTCCACACCACAATTAGCAAACCCCAGCGGGTACCTATCACAAATATGGAACATGCAGATGGTGAGGACAAAAACCATGATGAATGCCACGAAGAAGGGGAAGGCCCTAGATGGAATGTTAACCTGTTTGGAGGAAACCAAGAAGAAGAAGAAGTCACTTTCAGGTTCCCTATCCTGGATGTGACTCGCGACATCAACATGAAGAACATTCTGATGGCATCTCTACCACTATTCTATGGTAAATCATCCGAAGATCCCGATGCTTTTCTCTTTGAATTTGATATTTTATGTTGTAGTTATAATTACTATGAAGATGCACATAAACTCAAATTGTTTCCCGCCACATTAAAAGACGCAGCCCTTAGGTGGTTCATGAGTCTAGGGTAGCATACCATATACACATGGGATGATATGAGGTCAACTTTTCTTAAAAAATATCAAGATTTCTGTAAGAGTAGGGACATCATTGATATCCTTGGGATGAAACAAACTGAAGACACAAACCTAGAAGAGTATCTTGACAGATTAAGGGAATAACTTTCATAAATCCCGTTGTTATCACAAAATTAGTACTAAGGGCTGCAGCCAAGCAAGATTTCATGTAACTCTTTCAACCAGACTTTAGACCAAGGATTAGCCTCCTTGATCAGAGAGGGCTCTCTCACAGACTTTTGATAAAAATCAATCACAACAACAGATGGCTAACTCTTTACAAATTCATGAAAACAAAGCTGGTTGAACACACATCAAATTGGTCTTCATTGGGCTATGGAGTCTTACACATTTAATAAACAAAAGCACAGTCGTTTCATGGAAGTCAAGGCTCTTTGCATTAGATGTTCAAACATATCTCACACAAACCACAGCTTGCCAAACATACAGGAAGTCAGAGCATTAGAAATGAATTCTGAGTGATTATGTTATAATAAGGCTGTAAAAGAACATATAAGAGAAAACACCACCATCATATTTGAACAAAATAATCCATTGAGAATCTTGAGAAGAAACAACCACTGTTTTACTATTACTGTAACAAGTCTTTACATTGGCCCAAATAACTCTGTTTTTGTATAAAATGTCCAACCTTTTTTACATCAGAGTCATTTCTATATATAGGAAAACCAAAATACAACTACTTGAGACTCCTCAACAAGCATGAAGGGAGCTCGAAATCCTATCATTAATTGCCTTATCCATATCTAAACAAACTAATTAATTACAAAGGTATTGCGCTGTGAAAACATAGAGTCCCATTCCCATTGAAACTCTAAGTCTATCTCCTCGTGTGCATTGATGCTTTCTTGAAATTTGACACCTGTATCACTTCAGTAATAGCCAAGACATGCTGGAGGGACATTCACTGAATGAGCAGCTTCGGATACTTGATATGTGGATGACTCACCAACTGATGAGGATCTGTGTCCTATGTTCACGGTCTCTGCCTCCCATTAGTCTTCATGCATTAAAAAACTATGCTCCAAGCCATTTACTTCTTCTAATAACCACGCATAATCCAATATGCCTTATGATCTGGACACTTTGTGAACTAAACAGGTGTACCACTCAAAATTTCGGTAACCCTACCAGAACCCTAATATTTCGGCTATAAAGTAACTTTAGGAAGACTTTAACCAAAGACAAAAATTTCACCTTTTCCTTACATACTCACACCTGTCACCTTTTGAATGCTTAGATAGCCTTGTATAATCTCCATGCTGGCCTCGAGTCATCCCTTTTAAGATTTGCTGACCTCAGCATCAATTTCATTTTTTTTTCACATAAACAGTCATCTACAGCAGTTTCGTAGCGCGCTACGAAACTGCTGTAGGTAATCAAAACAAAGCATATGACCTTTAAAGCACTGATGACTTAACTCCGTGATTTCTTCAGCTATTTTGTACAGGTGTAAGGGCTCCAAAAAGTTTCGAAATGATGACAGCCAAAATTTATCAAAACTTGAAAAGCAAATTTCCCCTTGGATTAATCAGCTAGTTTACCTAGCTTCTTCTTCAAAATGCTAATTTCTTCCTTCAAAACCTTGTTTTCTGCTCTTAAGCTTGTATTCATCTGTTTCATGATTTTTGCCTGCTTCAGAGCTGCCACCGTCCACACATATGCATCAGACACTGAGTCAGTTTGGCTCATTAAACTTGTTCTGCCTTTTATCACAACCCTTTTATAATTTGCATATCTTACTGCCCTTTCCTTAGAAACATTTTTAATCTGAGGCACTTTTTCTTGTGTTGTTCCTGCTTGTTGCTTGATAGCAATGACATTTCCACCATGGCTGATGATGACCCTACTACCCTTATTTTTACTTTTCGCTGCTTGAACTATTCTGGTCAAAACCTCAAGTACATCTGTACTAGGCACTTTTAAAGGTGCCTTCTCTTTCTGCGCTTTCTCCACTTCTTTCATTTGTCTTCTTGTGACTGGTCTACGTGGCTTGAAAGCATATTCTTTACTAGGCTCTTCAAATTTCAATCTTTTTGAAGCTCTTGGTTTTTTAGAACTTTCGGGTGAAGATTGAGTGAGGTCAACATGCATTGGCTGCACTGGGTGATCTTGCTCAAACTCTATTGGTTCAATCTGTATTGGCTGATCTTGCTCAAGTTCAATAGCTTCAAGTAAGTCATTTAAACTGGCTTTTGAAATAGGGCTTTCTTCCACAGTAATTGACTTACCTTTCTCTTTATTTAGTTGACCTCTGGTTTTCACCCTTGAAATCTTTTCAACTTCACTTGATTTAGCTTCATCCTTCTTTTTCTAGATCTTCTGCTTTGATGACTGAGGTGTCTCCTTAGATGATGACTTAGGAGTTTCCTTTGCTGATGATTTAGGTGTCTCTTTAGATGATGGCTTAGGAGTTTCCTGCGCTGATGATTTAGGTGTCTCTTTTGCTGCCACAGGCTTCTCTGATTTCCTTAACTTGGTTTTAGGCTTCTTTTGGTCAGTCACCTCTTTCCTAAGCTCAGCCAGAGTGGGTTCTTCACTCCTTTCTTCCCTTTCCCTCACAGGCAATGGAGTGAGGCCTGTTTTGCTTGGGAAGCCGGCCATAAACACAAATGAATCCCAATCTCTGCCAATCTTTTGTAAAGCATCCAACACCAGCAACTTTACTAAACCATGATGAAACAGGGATGTTTCACAACCATTTTTATTTAACATGATTTTATCACACATTTTACTAATGCTTCTGAACAAATAGAAAGGTATGTCTATTGAAACCTTACCTGTGAAATGCAACAAAAGGTTGAAGTGGTAGGAGTAAACTTTGTTGTACCTTCCCTCGCATGTCAGGTATTTCTGGATGCATGTGAGGAGCGTAGCATAATGTTCTTTTATGTAACTCCTTGGCACCGCTTTGGTGAGGTCCTCATTTACATAAGGTTCCTTCAAAACTCTTTACAGGGACTCATGTCGAACTTAAAGTTTTTGAACCATTCATGACCACCCCTCGGAATTTCAGTGACAGTGGAAATAGCTTCAGGAGACACAGGAAACTCTAACATTGACACCTTTGAATTCAATCCAGTAAAATTCAATGCGAAAGCCTTCGTTACCTCTGCATGTCCCCCCTTCAATTTCTCGCAGAACCTCCAGCAACCGGCATTTCGAAAGGCTGTTGCTACACCTTCATCCCCGAGAGTAACATCTAACCCCTCCGGCTCTGTCCTCAAACACTTACCGGATCAATGTTCCCTCTTTTCCATCTTGCTTCGGATATTTTCGCACAGGAAACTAATGGCAGCTACAACGCGAAAACAATCTCGACTTTGGAGTGCAGGCTCGCTTGCAATGATCCCTTTAAATGAGAACTTGGGCTTATCATACAGCAAACATGTTTACACATTATGAAAACACATTATGACATAACCATACCTCATTAAAATCCCTTAAGCTGACATTCATATGCATGACTCTGGACCTTATGGCGGAATGATGATTTATCATGACCTGGAGAGGACATCAACTGACAAACATGACCGGACCTATGACTCACCCCTCCCAGATTTGACATTGCAAGAGAAAACGCTACAAAAACCCCGAAACCCCGATTTCGTAGCGCGGACAGTTCAAATTTAACAAAACGCGCTACGAAATGGCTGATAAACAGTACGCTGCGAAAAGACGGAATCATCATTGCGCAGCTAAATGGACCAAACAAACATGCACTGCGAAACTGCGCAAAGTACTAATGACATGACATGTCTTAACTGACAATGATGGTGGGTATCTAACGATTTTTTCTTACACGAACTTACATCAATACCTTTTGAAATTCACATTTCAAAGTGACACACACATATAAACCTATTCACAAAACTGAAAACCTTTATATGAACCTTGTGGACAACATTACATACATGAACTATGGTTCTAAGTGATAACACCCGTGGAAGCGCCCTAGACCAAAAAACCACCAGAGTTGTGTTCCAAAAAAGGCTAAGAGATGATTGCATAGAAACATTGAACTTGCTTAGTGGTGGGGACATTTACAAGAAATCCTTTGCTTAAATCATTGATATTTTTCGTACCTATTGATCCAAAATGGATCCTAAAACCCTCTATGTCTTCATATACCTAAAAACTATCGCAAGGGTAAAACATTATCAAAAGGTGGAAAACACTATTGCAAAGGAAAAACAAGAAGAAATGGAGAAAACAGAGTTAAACGGAGGCTTAAACAACATTGCACAGGAGCCATTGGATCTAGCCGATCAACGGTCCAGATCTAATCGACATATCGCAATCGGAGGCTATCGGAGGCTACCATATGAAAGTTGTGACAGTGATCAGCGTGAGTCAATGAGGACTGTTGTTCAAGCGCACAGATCGATGACCCAGGTTAACTCACAATATCGCATCGACAAAATACACGGGAGCACTTACCAAAGGCCCGGGGACTATGCGATATGCGATTACAATATATCGCATCGCAATATCGCATCGGAGAAATATAAAGGAGCGAGATCAATAAATGTGCTACTTGCAATAAAGCAGGACCCCATGAATTTTATGGGTGCATATATATATATATATATATATATATATATATATATATATATATATATATATATATATATATATATATATATATATATATATATATATATATATATATATATATATATTGAGTTTCCGAAGAAAAGGGTTTTTTCTATGCAAATTCGCATTTTCGTTAAATAAACGAAAAAGAAAGGAAATGCGAATGGAGCGATAAAATAGACCTGAAAGGGTTTATACATGTAGCGATATATATTTTGAGTTCCATAATGACCGGAATTTCAGGTGGGCTGTAGGCAGTAAGTGGTTTTGGATGGGCTCTACCTGATCCCATACACTAGCCGACACATGGCTTGGCATCGTTGAGAGAAAACCGCCTTTTTAGGCAGGTAATCTCTGTATGCATAAGCCGCCCGAAATGAATTGCAACCATTGGATCAACAATCATATAGCTCAATGGTGGAATTGCGATAGCGACCAAAGGTGGATTCGAAAGGATTATATGGAGGAATTGATAATATTTGAAGTCTGATAAATGACAATGTAGCAGATTTCATAGCGTTTTTGTGTTTTTTTCGTGTAAACAGAGAAAAAACATTTTTTTGGGTTTTCAACGCGTCGATGGTCCCTTCCGTTACAAAACAGGTGGCCACCATACCTGAAGACGTTACACCATGATTGGTTAATGCTCAGAGGGGATTTGAACACACAGAGACCGGAAGCCAGAAAGCCCAAAAGGGAAAAACGAACAGACAAGCACCGATTGGATTAAAAAGGCACTAAATGATAGAGACAGAGGCAGGTAGTGCTAAGACAGAGAGAAAACAGATATAGAGAGTGAGAGGGAGAGTCTGTGTACTCAGAAAGACTTGAGGGATTCAATTTCACCCTCTTGTTTTGTTCCTATTGTGTTGAGTCTCAATTGAGCTCACATTTATAAGAACTCTTCTCTTGAAGACATAATAGAGAGGTCACCACTAAAATTTGGACCAGGAGACATAGCCAAAGATTTCTGGGTGAACTTATTGATTACTTGTTGTGTTATATGTGTGTCTGTTATGTTTCTCTAACTGCTTCATTGTCTATGTTATTCACAATCTTTTCAATCCATTGCACTAAGTACTATAGGCAAATCCTGCACATGAGGTTGTAATACCTTAATAATAGCCTAAGATCTTCATATACAGATCAAGTGGTATCATAACTTTAGGTTTGCTAAGGTTAGACAAGCTTGGCTGGATTTTTGTATGCTAACTAGGTCAAAGCTCAAACTAGGAAAAGGAGAACTTGTTGAGGCTAATCCAGAAATTGGGAGACTCTATTCTCAGAAGAGAATGGCAGAAGAAACTCCATGGGAATCAGAAGCCCAATTCATGGAAAGTTTTATGGCCATGTGAGCCATGGTGGAAGAGATGTATCGGGAGTTTAAGAAAGGTTGAGGTGAAAGCACTTCAGCACCTCAACCAGATAAAGGAGTAGAGGAACCTCTTCTAGTTGCCCATCCAGAAGGAAAAGGAAAAGAAGAGAGGCCTTCTCCACCATCTACTCCATCATCACCATCCTCATCATCTTCTTCACATAAAACTAGCCTTGAAAAGAAAAAGAAGAAAACTTCTTTGATTAAATTAGATGTAAAGTTTGATTTTCCAATTTATGGTGAAGAATTAAATGCAGAAAAGCTAGATAATTGGATTAGACAGATTGATGTATATTGCAGGGTGTAGAACATTGATTCAGTAAGGAGAAAGATTCAGCTGGCTAGCCTTCGCCTTGGAGGAACTGCACTAGTGTGGTGGGAAGACAAGACACAAGCTGATTTGAAGAAACATGGTAAAATTCTTTCCACCTGGAATGAATTTGTTTTTGCCATCAAAAAACAATTCTATCCTCTAGCTTATATGCAGAAAGAAATGAGAGTTGGCAAACTCTTCGCCAATTAAAGGGCCAAAGTGTACAAAGTTATACCTAGGAAGTTAGAAAAGGAGCTTTATCTCTAGGAATATCTCTAGATTCACTTGAAACTTTGCTGAAGTATATAGGCGGTTTTCATAGATATTTGAAGCACACCATTCTCATGTTTAATCCCACTAGCCTAGATGATGTATTAGTCTAGGCTACACATCTAGAAGCTAGAGGTAAGAATGTGAACCCAGAGATTGGGGGATCATCAAAACCCTCTACAAGCAAGAACAAGGAAAAGAAGAAGTTGAAATGGAAGGAGAGGAAGACAAACACTGTACAGAAAGACAAACCTTCATGCACTCATTACAGGAAGGATGGACACAATGATGAACACTGTTGGTCTTTGCATCCGGAGTTGAAACCTAAGAAGTTCGTTGGTAAGAAGAAGAAGACTGCTACAGCTATTCAGGAAGACTTGGGGTCAGACTCGGGTGATGAAACAACAGTCACAACCACAGGTATAAAAGGTAAAAATTCTGAAGCATCTACAAGTAATTATGCACAATCTATTGATAATGAAGATAATGAGAGGAAAATACATGAGCTTTTTCATATTAGAGTTATTTCCAGGCACCAAAAGATTGATACTTTATTTGATAGTGGATCACAAGTAAACTTGATTTCTGAAAAAATTGTAAAGAAGTTGGGATTATTAACAACACCTCACAAGAATCCATATCCATTAGGTTGGGTATGTGATAAAGAAAAGCTACAAGTGACTAGACAATGTAAACTTAGGTTTGCTATTAGGTCAACATTTGTAGATGAGGTTGAGTTAGATATAGTTCCCTTGGATATATGTGGTATTGTTTTAGGAAGTCCTTACTTGTATGATAGAAAAGCCATTTTCTATAGAGCTGAAAATAAGAATAAACTCACTAAAGATGGAATAGAATATATTGTAAGAGCTCATAAACTAAAAAATAACTATTCTCTCATAAACTCAGGGCAGATGAAAATAATTGTCAATTCATGCAAGAAATTTTTACTAATGGTTGTAAAGGAAAAGAACCTTGATAAAACAAATATATTTGAGGGTTGTGATGCTAAACAAAAATCTAATTTAGATAAATTTGTTTCAGAATATGATATCCTATTTCAAGAACCTAAAGGTCTACCACCCAAAATGGAAATAGTACATGATATTCATTCTTAGCAAGATGCTCCATTACCTAACATCGGAATGTACAGGTTATCCACATTAGAGAATGCAAAGATCAAGAAGTAGGTACAGGAGTTGCTCGATAAAAGGTTCATAAGACCAAGCACATAACCATGTGGATCTGCAATCATACTGCTGAGAAAGAAAGATGGAGAAAGAAAGATGGTTGGTGGAGGATGTGCATTGATTACAGAGCACTGAATAAAATAACGACCAAGAATCATTATCCTCTTCCTCGCATAGATGATCTAATAGATCAGTTGAAAGAAGCAATTTACTTTTCCAATTTAGACTTGCGTAGTGGCTATCATCAGGTAAGAGTTGCAGAACAAGATGCATAGAAGACTACTTTCAAGACAAAGCAAGGGTTGTATGAATGGTTGGTTATGCCTTTTGGCTTAACTAATGCTACTGCCACTTTTATGAGAGTTATGGATGATGTACTCAGTCCTTTTATTGATGATTTTGTAATTGTATATTTGGATGACATTCTTGTTTTCAGTAAAACATGGGAAGAACATTTGAAGCATGTAACACAGACTTTAGATGTTTTGAAAAGAGAAAATCTCTATGTCAAGTTATCAAAATGCAAATTTGGCAAAATATCTTTAAATTATTTGGGTCATATTGTAGGGGGTGGTGAATTGAAGATAGATCCCTCTAAGGTTAAAGTCACTGTGAAGTGGCCTAAACCAAAATCTACTACAGAAGTTAGGAGTTTCCTAGGAGCAACACAATATTGGAGAAAGTTTATTGCTAACTTTTCCTTGATTGTAGCTCCCTTACATGCTTTAACAGGATTGAACAAGGTGTTTCAGTGGGGAGGCAAACAGTAGAAATCCTTTGACACCTTAAAGGAAAAATTAGTACAACACCAATACTAACACTGCCAGATCTTTAACGTCCATTTGAGATTGAAACAGATGCCAGTGACTATGCCATTGGAGCAATGTTGATGCAACATGGTAAACCCATATGCTATCATTATGAGAAATTTAATTTTGCAATAGTTAATTATCCCACATATGATAGAGAATTGTATGCATTAGTATAAAGTGTGAAAAAGTGGAAACATTACCTAATGGGCAAAGAAACAATCATACATACAGAACATCAACCACTTCAATATCTGCACTCACAAACTAAATTGTAGCAATCACGACATTATAGGTGGATGGGTTTTCTACAGCAATTTCATCTTGTCATCACATATAAGAAAGGAATACACAATAAGGTTGCAGATATGCTATCAAGACCAATCATAAATGCATCTACTATACTTAAGCATAACTCAGTAATGCATGAAAGCTACATTAAACAATATGCTCAAGATGTAGATTTTAAAGATGTATATGCAAACTTAAGTCATGGCAAACAAGTAGAAGAATTGGATTATTATGTTAAGGACCAACTCTTGTATCATTTGGGAAAGTTATGCATTCCAAAAACTAAAATATTTAACATAATTCGAGAAGCACATACTTATCTTATATCAGGTCATTTTGGTGTAAGTAAAACAACTGCACAATTGCAAAGGTTTTGTTATTGGCCAACAATGCATGAGATAGTTTCTAGATATATCAGAGGGTGTACTATGTGTGCTAAAAGCAAGCCCAGTAATAGAAAATTAGGCTTGTACACTCCACTTCCAGTTCCTTCTCGTCCTTGGGAAAGTGTGTCCATGGAATTTGTTGGGGGACTGCCAAAGTCTAGAAAAGGTCATAATTATTTATATGTTATTATGGATAGGTTCAGAAAAAGGTGTATTTTGCTACCTTGTAACAAGCAGGTTACAGTTGAACAAACAACAAAGTTGTTCTTTCAACATGTATGGGTTCATTTTGGGTTACCCACTTCTATTATATCTGATCAGGATTCCCAATTTGTTGGGAAGTTTTGGTCAAGTCTATGGGAGCTGATGGACACCACATTGAAGAAAAGCACAACATTTCATCCACAAACAAATGGTCAAACAGAGGTGGTCAACGGGACAGTGATCCAATTGCTCAAAGGATATTGCAGCAAGCATCCCAAACTTTGGGATGAACATTTGTGTTATGTGCAACATGCTTACAACTGTGCCAAGCAATCTTCTACTCAGAGATCTCCTTTTGAGACTTGTTTTGGTTTTATACCAAAGTCTCCCTTGGATTTTGTTTTTAGTAAAGACATAGCAGTTGATGGACACAGTGATGTGGACAAAGCAACCCAGTTCATTGAACAGATCCAAGAAATTCACCAGGTAGTGCAGGAACAACTAGAAAGAAGCCAGGCCAAGTACAAAGCAAGGAATGACAAGCATCGAATTGAGTATAGCTTCCAAGTTGGTGATCAAGTTTGGTTGTACATCAGCAAAGACAAAATGTAAGGTGAAGGTAAGAAGTTGAAACCAATAAGGTATGGGCCTTTCAAGATACTTGAGAAAATTGGTGAAAATTCTTTTCGCCTTGATTTGCCAGCTTATATGCATATCTATTCAGTCGTTAATGCAAAGAACTTGAGACTATATGAACCTTCATTGATTGAAGATACCGAAGAGAAAAGTCAGTTTCCTTCTATTGATGATCTGTTGCCTGAATATCTCAATGAGTTGCAGGAAGACACAGTTCTGGACAGGAAGGTGAGAACGATGCACAGAGGGGATGTTGAGTACCTGAGAATCGAACTCAAAGGTTCACATCAAGCAGTGCATAATGGATAGAGATTGGACAAGTGAGGAAGTTGTATCCTCACTTGATCGATGCTTAAAAACCAACTTTTGGTGGTCCAAAATCTTTTTCAGTGGGAAGGCGTGATCCAAAATGGATCCTAAAACCCTCTAAGTCTTCGCATACCTAAAAACTATCACAAGCAGAAAACATTAGTAAAAGGTGGAAAACACTATCGCAAAAGAAAAACAAGAAGAAATGTCAAAAACAGAGTTAACAGAGGCTTAAGAAACATTGCACATAAGCTGTCGGATCTGGCCAATCAATAGTCCAGATCCGATCGGCATATCGCAATCGAAGGTGGCAAGCAGAGGCTATTGGAGGCTACCATATGAAAGTTGCGACAATGATCAATGCGAGTCAACGAGGACCGTCGATCAAGTGTGTAGATCGACGACCCAGGTTAACTCACAATATCGCATTGGCAAAATACAATGGAGCCCTTACCAAAGGCGTGGGGACTATGCGATATGCGATTGCGATATATCGCATCGGAACAATATAGAGGAGCAGGGCCGATACATATGCAACTTGCAATAAAGCCGCACCCAACGAATTTTCTGGGTGAAAATATATATATATATATATATATATATATATAGATATATAGATATATATATATATATATATATATATATATATATTGAGTTCCAGAAGAAAAGGGTTTTTCTATGTAAATTCACATTTTCATTAAATAAATGAAAAACAAAGGAAATGTGAATGGAGCGATAAAATAGACCAGAAAGGGTTTATACATGCAACAATATATATTTTGAGTTCCGTAATGAACGGTATTTCGAGCGGGCCTTAGGTGGTAAGTGGTATTGGACAGGCTCTGCCCAATCCCATACACTGGCCAACACATGGCTTGGTGCCGAAGAGAGAAAATTGCCTTTCGGGTGAGTAATCTCTGATCTCCATACGCATAAGCCACCTGAAATGAATAGAAACCATTGGATCAATGATTATATAGATCAACAATGGACTTGTGATAGCAACCAAAGGAAAATGTGAAAGCATTATAGGGCAGAATTGACAATATTTGAAGTCCGATAAACGACAGTTTGGCAGATTTCACAGTGTTTTTGTGTATTTCTCTGTGTAAACAGAGAAATGACATTTTTTTTGGTTTTCAACATGCCGATGGTCCCTTCCGTTATAAAACAGGTGGCCACCATACCTGAAGATGTTACACCATGAATGGTTAACGCTCAGAGGGGATTTGAACAGACAGAGGCCAGAAGCTAGAAAGCCCGAAAGGGAAAAATGAATAGACAAGCGTCGATTGGCTTAAAAAGCCATTGAATGACAGAGACAGTGGCAAGTAGTGCTAAGATAGAGAGAAAACATAGACAGAGAGCGAGAGGGAGAGTCTATGTACTCAGAAAGACTTGAGGGATTCAAGTTGACCCTGTTGTTTTGTTCCTGTTGTGTTGAGTCTCAATTGAGATCACATTTGTAAGAACTCTGCTCTTGAAGACATAATAGAGAGGTCACCACTGAAAGCTGGACCAAGAGACGGAGCCCAAGAGTTTTGGACAAGCTCCTTGATTATTTGTTGTGTTATATGTGTGTCTATTATGTTTATCTAACTGCTTCATTGTCTATGTTATCCGCAATCTTTTTGATCTGTTGCACTAAGTAATATAGGCAAATCCTGCACATGAAGCTGTAATACCTTAATAATAATCTAAGATCTTCATATACAGATCACCTACTCTAGAAGCCAAGCTAAAGTAGGTAAAAGCTTTGTGAACTTCAAGACAATTCTCAAGACTATGTGCAAAAGAAGAATGCAGCTAATGCTGTCACGAGAGTTGAGATGGGGAACCTATTCGATAATTTCAAAACTGACATCTTGAATACAATCAGTGACCAACTTGACACCATGAAAATCAACCAAAAGCATGAGGCTGAAAAGGCAGCCATGGCAATCTTTTTTCCCAAGTGTAGGCGTAAACATGTAGAGAGGGAATGTCCTATGAATTCCATAGAAGTCAGTGGGGTCTGCACTCTATAGCACCCAATCGAGAAGTGCCCACCACTTCCTGGTTTACAAGCCATTTACAAAGGAAATACCGAAACCCTTGACCAAGCTTAAACAATAAAAAGACCCACCTAGAAAGGTCAGAGTCAGAGTTCGTTCCCAGACTCGAATTTTCAAGGATATAGCCAAACCTAGCCTTGGACCTTTCCTGCATCCTACCCCCCTTGGGTTGCTCAACAACCACAAGGTACTGCTTGGAACCAGAATTGGAGAACGAGTCCTTATGTTACCAGCTATCAACCCCAATTCTACATGCCTTATCCAAATATGTCGAGAACTTCATATAATCCATCCATGCAAACTTATCAACAGGCATATAACCCTAACATGTATCAACAACCTACACAACTACCACCTCCTCTGCATCAATTATTACCAGCGCCTGCCAACACAACACCTCCTATACATCAATTATTACCTACACCTACTAACGCACACCCCCCACAAATACCCCTCCACTGCTGCCTGCAAAACCTGTACCTAACCCAAATCACAACAGGACACCTCAACCAATGCAAAACATAGATATCTTGCCCTTTCCTACATACATGATCACGATCATTCTTATGAACGAAATCCAGTTGTGGTCAAGAAAAATAGCGAATAAAGGGAAATCAACTGTGGTTATTCAAGAAGAGGTTCCCTCCCCATCATCCAAAAAACATTCACAAAATGAAAACCAACAAACAAGAGAAAAAGAGTTGACTGAACCACCATACCTGGAGAGGCTAATAGTAAGGAAAGAAGAGGTCCTACTTGAATATGACCTAGAAAACGAGCTTAGAAAATTCTATATTAAAATTCAACTTTTAAAAGCAATCTGAGACATCCCTATATACAACAATGTAAACTTTGAAACGGGAACTATAAACTCAAAACGGGAACTCTGGCCCAAAAACCCCAAAAAAACCACAAAACAGTGCTCAAAACGAAAAGTGTGCATACTGGAACGATGTTTTTTTTTTAGGTGTCAATTTTGCGGCTGTTTTAAAAATGCCGGTGAAACCAATTTTTTGCGCAAAAGATTATCCAAAAAACACCCTCAAAATGAAAAGGGTTGATTCTGGAAGAAGACTTTTCTTTTTCAAAAGCTAAATTTCAACATCTCGAAATAATGGCATGAATAAAAAAAATAAAATTATCATGACCCCGAAAAAAAATTAAATTTAAAAAAATAATGAAAACATAAAATTAAAAAAAAAAAAAAAAAATTAAAACAATGAAAAAACAGAAAAAAAAAAAAAAAAAAAAAAAACCAAAAAAACAAAACATAGATTAAAATATCTATTAAAAGAAAAATATAAAACGAAAATAAAAAATGAAAAAAAAAATCAATCATAAAATGTAAAAAGAATGAAATTAATGATAAGAACTAAAAAATAAAAAAATTATAAACAATTAAATAGTAAAAAAAATATTTTAAAAAAATGGGGAAAAAATGAGTAATCTTGTAAACCAAAAAAATTTGGCAAAATAAAATATATATGGAAAAAAAAAAAAAAAAAAAAAAAAAAAAAAAAACATTTAAAAGAAACAAAAAATTTAGTGGGTGAAAATAGAAAATAAAAAAAACAAAAAAACAAAAAAATTAAAAATTAAAATTAAAAACAAACTAAATTTCAAAAAAAAAATAGAAAATTTAAAAAAAAAATTATAAGCTACTAAAATTAAGATTAAAATGTTAATTACTTAAAAAACAAATATAAAAATATATATAAAAGACAAAAATAAAAAAATAAAAAATGTTAAAAAAATTATCTCACAAACCATAAAAGGATTTGGAAAACAAAAAAAAAACAAAAAATTAAAATATATATATTAAGTAAGTAAAAATAGAGAAATAAAAAAAAACATTAGAAAAAACCCGAAAAAAAATAAAAATTAAAAATTAAAAACAAACTAGTTTAAAAAAAAATAGAAATTAATGAAAAAAATTTAAAAACTAATAAAATTAATATTAAAAAAGAACAAAATAAAATTCAAATTAAAAAAAAAAAAAAAACCAAAAAAAGTGTATTTTTTATTTTAAAAAAAAAAATGTAATTAATTTTTATTAAAAATAGATATTTTGTTTAAAAAAAAATCAAAATCTAATTAAAAAAACAAAAAAAAACGTTTTTTATTATTAAAAACAAATTTTAGTTTTATTTCTACTTTTTATTTAAAAATAAAACTATTCAACAGATATTTTATATTTAAAAAAAAAAATAAAGCTATATTTTATATTTAAAAAAAAAATTAATTTAAAAAATAAATATCGTATTTTTTTTATATTATAAATTTTAAAATTTAAAATTTTTAAAATTAATTTTTTTTTATTAATTAAAAAAAATATATATTTGGGTCCCCGCCCTGGGCCGCGCCGCCGCAGGCCGCACGGCAGCCGGGCGGCCCGTGGCGGTGCGGCCCGCGGCGGAGGGCCTGACGTGCAGGCCCTTCGCCCCGGAAGGCGCCCGGAATCGACGCCCGGCCGCCGGGCGGCCCGCGACGGCGCGGCCCGGGGCGGAGGGCCTGCGTGCAGGCCCTCCGCGCCGCCGCGGGCCGCCCGGCGGCCGGACGTCGATTCCTGGGATCGACGCCCGGCAGCCGGGCGGCCCCCGGCAGCGCGGCCCCGGGCGGGGACCCAATTTTTTTTTTTTTAATTAATAAAAAAAAAATTAATTTTCAAAATTTTAAATTTTAAAATTTATAATAAAAAAAAAAAAAAAAAAAACACCATATCTGTTCTTCAACTTGTCCTGACGATGAACCACACTGGTTGGTTCGAAACGCGTCGACAAATGATTTTCTTTGTGATTTTCGCCGAAAAATTCTCTCTAAACACCATATTTGTCTGGAAAGCGCATCAATTATCGTTAGGGAAGAGCAACATCAGAGACGAAAGATCAGAGAAGCGATTGAAATTATCAAACATCCTCATAATCTGAACAGAGATAATGGCGTGGAGATTAGCGGTAGCTGGCTTTCCTTCATCAAGGAAATAAAAATCACAAGCATCCCCTGGTAAAAGCCTCAGCAGGTAAGTTATCCCTCTCCTTTCTTGTGTCTTCAGTCTTTGTTTTCATTTAAATCTAGGTATATAATTTAGGTTAATTCTAGAATTTATTAACCCTAGATATTAAATTAATTTCCTATTAGTATCATTATTCCGTAGGTTAAAATCAATTTCATATTAGAATTAATATCTACCTAGGTATAATATTAATCTCATATTAGAATTAATATTATATATTAAAACAAATTAATATTAGTAATATAATTAATATTAATAATACAATTAATAGAATTAATATTAATATTATTATAATTAATAATAATATAATTAATATAATTAAATAATTAATTAATAATAATAATTGATATAATTAATATAATTAATATTATTAATATTAATTAATATATTAATAATAATATAATTAATATTAATAATATATTAATAATGTAATTAATATAATTAATATTAATAATATAATATATTAATAATATTATAAATATAAGTAATATTAATAATTTAATATTCCCTAGGATAAAATCAATTTCATATGGTATAAAATTAAAATAATTTCATATTAGAATTATTATTATATACTAAAACAAATTAATATTAATAATATAATTAATATAATTAGTATTAATAATATTATAATTAATAATAATATAATTAATATAATTAATATTAATAATATATTAGTAATATAATTAATATAATTAATATTAATAATATGTTAATAATATAATTAATATTAATAATTTAATTAAATTATTTAGGAATTAATTTCATATTAGAATTAATATTATATATTAAAACAAATTAATTTTTAAAACATATTAATATTATATATATTAAAACAAATTAATTTTTAAAACATATTAATATTATATATATAATATTAATAAAACAAATTAATATATTTAAAATTTTTTAAAAAACAAATTAATATTAAATTATAAAAAAATAAAAATTAATTAAAATAATTAAAAATTATTATTTCAGCCGACAGTTTGTTAATCCAAAAGTTTTATCCTCATCACTATTTATTATTTCTCCGCTGCTCTTCTGTCATCATCATTCTCATATCCTGAAGATGGATCCCATTTGGGATTTGAAACGTTGGTACAAAAATGATAAAACTGTGGATTCCCGGTCAATGATTCAAAAAAAACGATATTTATTTTTTTTAAATTTTAATTTTTAAAATTTTATTTAATTTTTAAAATTTAAAAATTTAAAAATTTTGAATTTTTAAAATGTTTAATTTGAAAAAAAAAACGATTTCATTTTTAAAATTTTAAATTTTTTTTAATACTTTTTAAAATTAAAAAAAATAAATAAAAATAAAATGGTTTAAAAAAAAAACTATTCTTAATTATAACAAAAAAAACAATGTTTAAAAAAAAAATAGTTGTTAAAAAAAAAAAAAATCCATTTTAAAAACATTGTTTAAAAAAAAATATTTAAAGTAATTTTTTTTAAAAATATAAAATATAGGTTTATTTTTTTTTTTTTTTAAATATAAAAGATCTGTTGAATAGTTTTATTTTTAAATAAAAAGTAGAAATAAAAGTAAAATTTATTTTTGATAATAAAAAACGTTTTTTTTTTTTTTTTTTTAATTAGATTTTGATTTTTTTTAAACAAAATATCTATTTTTAATAAAAATTAATTACATTTTTTTTATATAAAAAATACACTTTTTTTGGTTTTTTTTTTTTTTATAATTTGAAAATTTTTTTGTTCTTTTTTAATATTAATTTTATTAATTTTTAAATTTTTTTCATTAATTTCTAAATTTTTTTTAAACTAGTTTGTTTTTAATTTTTTTTTTTCCCGGTTTTTTCTAATGTTTTTTTTTTTTTTTTTTTTATTTCTCTATTTTTACTTACTTAAATATATATATATATATATATATATATATATATATATTAATTTTTTAATTTTTTTTTTGTTTTCCAAGTCCTTTTATTGTTTGTGAGATAAATTTTTTAACATTTTTTTTTTAAATATTAATTTTACTATTTTTTAAATTTTTTTCATTAATTTTTTTTTTTAATTAGTTTGTTTTTTAATTTTTTTTCCCTAGTTTTTGTTCATGTTTCTTTTTCTCTCAATTTTTACTGACTTATATATATCTATATTAATTTTGTTTTTTATTTCCAAATTGTTTTATGGTTTATAAGATATTTTTTTTAACATTTTTTATTTTTTATTTTTGTCTTTTTTTATATATAATTTTTTATTTGTTTTTTAGAGAGAATTATTTCATTTGGATTGAAAATTTAATTAACGATGTATAAATATGTAAAATATCGAAAATGAAAAATATCGACCTTCTTCTTTAAATATGCAAATCAATAAAAACCTCACTACAAAAAAAAAAAAAAAAAAAACAAACAAAAAAAAACAAAAAACTATGAAGAGGAAGACCACTTCCAAAATTATTAAATTTACAAAATAATTGTTTACATTTCATACATTAGAAAAGTTAAAGTCAAGAAAACAGGCTTTTTAAAAAAAGGGTCTGATGCAGAATAACCACTTTTTTAAATCGGCATGAAAATCACTACCATTCTAAAACGCAATGTACATAACAAGAATTTTAAAAAATTAAAGTTCCAAAAACCATGTTCTAAAAAAAACATGTGTATTCTGCATCACCACTTTTGAAAATTGGGTCTTTTTTTTGCCACATCTACGAAACGGGTAACAGTATCAGTTCCTGTTTCAAAGTTTACATTGTTATACACTAAAATTGTAAAGGATCTCTGCATCAAGAAACCAGTGAGAAAAGTGCGTAAAAGCTAGAATGTCAAAATTATGAGTCAAGTGTCCAGGATGATTTCAGATATGCCTGCCAAATACAGTGACCCTGAGAACCCCATTGTCACTATCAAAATAAATAGAGTGCTTCTACCAAATACTCTTGTAGATTTAGGGGCTACAACAAATGCAATGACTTATGAAACAATGACATCACTACAATTGGCTGGGCTAAAAACCACCCCTATCCTTTTCGAAATGGCAGATAAATCTGTTGTCAAACCAATAGGATCCTTAGAAGATATAGTAGTCACTATTTCCTCCTGGAAATATCCTATAGACTTTGTAGTCATTTCTCCAAAAACCTCTAAACCTGGACACACCATGGTCCTAGGAAGGCCATGGCTGGCAACTACGGACATCGTCATTAGATGTAGAAATGGGGAAATGATTATTTGAAATGGTTCTCACAATCAAATGTTGTCCATCTTTACACCTGCTCAAACAGCTGTCGAAGTACTAGTATGGCTCGTAAATCCTTATGGAGATGAAGACTACATGTTTCCATTATTAACATTCAATCAGTCTAGAGGTCTCCAGGAACACTTTAATGAGCATGTTTTGCAGCAATTTCTAGTTGATAGTTCTTGCATCAATTATCCCATCTCATTTAATGGTTATCAACATGTGTTTGGTGATGAGTTTCAAGAAACCAGCCATCCATTTGTCTTCGCCTCATTTGCAGCCATGGAAGGGAGCCAGGAGCTCACCACAGAACCTGTGGAAATATTTGAAGGAAAAATTCTACATATTGGCATAGGACTAACTGCAGAAAAAAGTAGTAGTTGATGAGTATGGTTCGAGAACAAACCGAAGCATTCACATGGGATTACTTGGATATGAGAGGTATAAATCTAGACACTTTCATCCATCATATTTACACAAGCGAAGAAATGAGACCTATTCGGCAGTCGCAATGGCGGATGAACCCAACATTGAAGGATATCGTTAAAGAAGAGCTTCAGAAACTTTTGGCCGTAGATTTCATTTACCCCATTTCCAATAGCAAGTGGGTATCACCTCTAGTAGTAGTCCCAAAGAAGAATGGAAAATGGCAGATCTGCATTAATTACAGAGAATTAAACAAGGCCACACTACACGATTATTTTCCATTGCCTTTTATGGACCAAGTTCTCGACACACTTGCAGGTAAGAAATATTTTTCCTTTTTAGATGCTTATAGCAGGTACAATCAAATACAAATAGCCGAGGAAGACCAGGAAAATACCACCTTCACATGCCCATGGGGTACTTATGCATATAAAGTCCTTCCCTTTGGTCTTTGTAATGCTCCCGCCACCTTCCAAAGAGTTGTGCTTGCTATCTTTTCTGACCTAATCCATGACTGTGTGGAAGTCTATATGGATGACTTCACAATCTATGGGGATCATTTTCCGCAACCCTTGGAAAATCTAGAGAAGGTATTGATCCATTGTCAAGAAGCTGATCTGGCCCTTAATAGTGATAAATGTAGGATGATGCAAACTAAGGGGATTGTTTTAGGCCACCATGTATCATTTGAAGGAATTCAGGTCGACCCGACAAAAATCGAGGTAATTTCGCGTATCCCTATTCCGAGCTCACAAAAAGAGGTAAGAATTTTTCTAGGGCATGAAGGATATTATCGACGATTCATTGAAAATTTCACTATAATAGCAGCACCATTATTTAAATTGTTAACTAAAGATGCTGACTTTGTATGGAATGTTGACTATCAACAAGATTTTTAGGTACTGAAGGAAAGATTGTCCACAGCTCCGATGCTAAGAGGACCAAATTGTTCCTTACCTCTTCACATTTGTACAGACACTTCGGACGTCACACTGGGAGTGGTTTTGGGAAAAAGGGAGGATAAATTTCCCTATGCCATTTATTTTGTTAGAAAAAATCTCTCTCCTACTGAATTAAATTATATGGTCACTGAAAAATAACTGTTAGCAGTTGTACATGATATAGGAAAGTTTAGAGATTATATTACTGGTTACGAGACATTTTTCCACACGGATCATTTTGCTGTTAGATTTTTAATGAATAAACCAATTACTAATGGTAGGATAACTAGATGGTTGTTGCTTCTACAAGAATTAAATATAACTATAATTGATAGGCATGGAAGGGATAATTTGGCAGCTGATTTCTTATCTCAGTTGAATCTTACATAGGGAAGCATTCCAACGCCAGCACCCAACGAATTCCCAGACGAAGCTTTATTTGCCATTTCTACCATTACCCCTTGGTTTGCTGATGTTCCCAATTATTTGGTATCATGAAATCTACCTCAGAACATGTCGGCTTGGGAAAGGCATAATATAGTACAACACAGTGCTAATTACTCGTGGATTGAGGGAGATCTATTCTATATAGGGTCAGACTTGATTATGAGGTGATGTGTGCAGGAAGACGAAATGCATGACATACTAAATGCCAGTCATAATGAGCCTTGTGGCGGTCATTTGTCGATAAGAGGACGGCATATAAAGTTCTCCGCACCAGATACTATTGGCCTATGCTCTTCAAGGACTCCAAGAAGTTTGTTTTAAGTTGTGACACTTGCCAAAGAATGGGGAGGCTATGCCTCCAATGAAATGCCCCTATAGCTACAAATTGCTATTGAACCCTTTGAGAAGTGGGCATTGGACTTCATAGGGCCCATCTCCCTAATGTCAAATAAGAAAAAATATATTTTGGTATGCACTGATTACGTCACCAAGTGGGTGGAGGCTAAAGAATTGTACGTTGCCACAGAAAAGGCGGTAGTGGATTTTTTGTTCGAGGACATTTTTACAAGATTTGGGGTCCCTTGTGAAATTGTCACTGACCAGGGCACCCAATTTACATCAAAGCTGGTTAAGGAACTTATAGAGAAATATCAAGTGAAGCACCGCAAATTGACTCCTTACCACCCCCAAGCTAATGGGAAAGTAGATTCCATGAATAAGGTGTTGGAATCCATCCTTACAAAGACAATTCAACTACATCACAAAGATTGGGTGGAAAAGTTACCAGAGGCACTTTGGACTTACCGAATCACTTGGAGGAATGTGATTGAGCATACTCCCTATGAGCTAGTATATGGTAAATAAGTACTTTTTCCCATTGAATTTGAGGTAAAAACATTTATAACAACTACTCAATTGGGCATGAATTTAAACAAGGCTCAAGAGCAAATATTGATGCAACTGAAGAAGCTAGATGAAATCGGACAAGATGTCTACCACTGAACTGCATTAGTACATAACCAAAGAGCCCGATGGCACGATAAATTAAATAAGAACAAAGTCTTTAGTCTAGGTGACTAGGCCTTATTATACGATAGTAAGTTTAAGCATTTCAAAGGTAAATTTTCTACCAGATGGTTAGGACCATATGAGGTAATTGAAGTTTTTGATAACGGCTCAGTTTGCATCTGTATTATTGATAATGCTAGGACTTCTTTTGTGGTAAATGGTCATGGGCTTAAAGTTTATCATAAGCCACTCTCACGTGATCAGTTTTTGTAGGAAATTCAAAAGGATCTAGGATTGGAGCTGATTCATGCAAAGGACCAGCCCCTTGCTGGTTCAATTAATTTACATATATCTATATATATATAAAACAATGGGCTCTCACTTTTTTTATCTACAGGTGGTCCTCCCTATGAAGTACTAAAGAAGGTATCTTTTTGATGATTATTTCAGTATATTTTCATTAGAACTTACAAACCTTTTGCATCATGAACTAGGAAAATGATAAAGAATTATAATAAAACATGTGAGATTAATATGCAAGATGAAAACGCTGACAATTGTCATTTCCTTATACAGGAAGGAGGAAAAACAAGAAGTTGTCATTCCAAAGGAAAGGACAAGGATGGATTAACCACTGTCCCTTTGACGGGAGACCGTATGCAAACAAGGCAAAGAAAATCAAAGCGAATCAGCCCAGGAAAGGAAGTGGAGATATTAGCTCAGCGCAGAAGAGAAAAGAAATGACTAAGGACTAACGGTTTGGTGAATCCCTCAGCATCCTTGATCCTGAGGGATCGCTGTTTTATCTATTTCTGCACTTAAATATCTCCATCGTCACCCTTATAAAAGTGGCAGAATTGTTAGCTTGGGAGAGAGTTAGATACGGTTATGCCTTTATGTAATTTCTTTTAAGATCAAAACTTTGATCATCGAGTCTCGTTAAGAACTGGTTTATTGTAATTCTGATCTATGCATTAATACAAACTTGGTTACTATTTCATCGATGAGTCTGGAATAACTTCAAGCGGTGTACCCTTGAGGCTAAGGGCCCGGCCCTGGAGGACACTTGCTCCTGTATTATTACGTTTGGTTTATGCTTGGTTTGATTATCGACGTTATTTGGTAATCTGTTGTGTTTTATAAGTTTACATCACATGCTTTGTTATGTTTAATTTATTAAGGTTTCTACAGACAAAACTATTGTATTGACTCTGCATCATATTACTATTCTTTTAGGAGTTGATATAATACTGCTAGTCTTTACAGAATATTGTTACTATTCCA
Source organism: Pinus tabuliformis (assembly GCA_031772625.1). NCBI lineage: Eukaryota > Viridiplantae > Streptophyta > Pinopsida > Pinales > Pinaceae > Pinus > Pinus tabuliformis. Next base: position 1,953,634,253 of record CM062818.1, read on the forward strand.
TTACAGAGCCTTTGTGCTGTGCACTTGTTCATTAATGTTATGGAATTCATCTTGGAAGTTATGTTCTTTGCGATTGTTGGATTTATGAACAATGTTGTTCTATTTTGAAATGCAGTTGCATTCTTTCTAACTGCGATCGATACTTGGATCAGATTAGTATTTAAGTGTGTTTTGTACGTATATGGTTTTCAAGCACTGTTCCATAATTTATCAGTAATCAGTGTTGTTCCATTGGTGTGTGTTATTCAATCCGCCTTTAAGAGTGAAAGATTGCCATTTGATTCTTGTAGATTACAATTAATGTATTTGATCTGATAGACTAAGATGTTACTGCTTGTGAGACTTAGTTGTTGTTCTATTTCTTAGCTGTTGTTCCATTTCGGATTTTCTGTTCCATTTCAAATTTACTGTTCTATTTCTTAATTGTTGTTCCATTTCTTATCTTCCGTTCCATTTCTTGGTATTGGTGTGAAGAACAATCTTAGGTTGTAGTGAGCATTGACATCTACTGTCCGGCTTCCAGATCCATGATCTGTTCTCTGATTTCCTTTTCCATCAGTTTCCAAAGGGATGGGTTATTGCTACCAAACCCTTGACTAATAAGTTTCTTAGTCTTTTGAATGTGTGATTTAATATTTTGAAGTAGTTAAGTTGTAGACAAGCATCCGTTTACTCTTGCATTTCTAAACACTGTACTACTAGCATTACTCTGGCAAATGATAGCTTCAGACTGAGACACTCTTTGAAATAGAAAAACATTCCCATATTGATATATTAATGTGAGGTAATTAGAGGTGAAAGAGACCCTTTTTATAGCTCCACATTTTGGCACCATTGCTGGGGAAAGAGTGTAGCCATTTGTTCTTTTTTCGGAGTAGTGTACGAACCTGCTAGGGAAGAATTGGGTTTTAAAAACGGAAGGGAAGAACCTATGTGTGGAGCATGTAAAATCGCTGCTCCTCTGCCCGCTTTCCTATAGATTTGTTGTTGTTTTGTTTGAGTAGAATTTAGTAGTTAAGTTGAGTGCATGACTAAGCAGAAAAAGCCAGAAAAAAATTCCAAACCTCTACCCAAGCTAGAAAAGGCAAAGGGGCTGATGACCCTTGGCCAACCAACCTTCATAGATGAAATCTACAAGAAAGCAGAATCTCAGCCCTCAGTAGGACCCAGAAAATTTATTTCTAAATAGCCTGCTAGTTCCATTTAGGCCACAAGATCACCATCTGTAGCCTTTGCTGAGGTCCATAGTCAAACTGAAGAGCAGGACTTTCAAGAAATTAAAAATTCTACTCTAGAACTATTGCAGGAAGGGAATTTTAGTAATCTTTGTGAAGGAGGAGGAGAGACAGAGGAAACCGAGGAACCAAGGTCTCCTCTCGAGATAACTCAACCATTGAACAACCCAGACAAGGGAAGTGATGCAAAAATCATCTTTGAAGAAACTCAATCTCCTCAGACATTAGGCACTCTCATTATCCCAGATAGAGGAAGTGCTATTAAAACTATTCCTGTTAAAGCCATTCCCTCTCAACCTAGGAATACCCTCCTATATATCCCGGAAGGTTATTGGCATATATTTGATCCAGTGGCTCAGAACCAGCCAAACACTCAAACATCTACATTACAATACCCCATAGTGGATTCTGCAGCAAATGCACCTATAAAAGCAATCCCTCTTCAACATATCCCTACATTCCACGGTCTTACATCAGAAGACCCGATGCATTTTTATTTGAATTTGATGTACTATGCAGGGGATATGATTACACCACCGACCCCCAAAAACTGAAACTATTTCCCTCTACACTAAAAGGGGCTGCTTTAAAATGGTTTATGGGATTAGGTGGCGGGGTTATAAATAACTAGGATCAAATGAAAGAATCTTTTCTAAAAAAATATCAGGACTATTGCAGGTCTAGAGAACTAAAGGACGAAATATTCTAGATGATAGCTAGACCAAACGAAACATTAGAGGAGTATGTGGAATGTTTCCAGTATAATCTACAAAGATCTCCTTATGCATCACTACCTTTACTTGATAATGTGTTAAAAACAACATTAATAAGGGGCATGAAGGAACAATGGATTGAAACATTAAACATTATGGGAAAAGGAGATATTTATCAAGAAAATTTTGCTGACATTATTGATTTATGTATCAGGAGCTCAAGAGGTATTACAAGAGTAAAACTGGCAGAACATGATCGGTTTGTAAGAGATAATAAAACTTCGATAGAAGGAGTAACGCTTGTAGAAATTGGAAATTTATTGGAAAATTTTAAAACTGATATACTAGGGACACTAACTACACAACTTGATAAGGAGCAAATGCTATTTGGAGAATGTCGAAATCGCCTACCGACTGCAAATCATTTCAGAACCCTAACCACTAGTCGCCTCTGAGGGCTTTTGCCCTAGCCGCCATCGGACTCCTACTGGAAGCCTGCAATGGCAAAGTCTACAGGAGGGGAGAGCTCCACCTCCCCTCCATTGGTTACTCCAATCTCTAACAAGGAACAGCATAAAAGACCTCTGAACCCCTCTGGCGTAGTCCCTGAAGCTGGGCAGGAAGGACACAGGACAAACGAAGAAGAGATACCCACAACACAAAATGAAAAGGAAAATGCAGAAAAGGAGGCGCACCACAACGTTGTGTCATCACAGCCAAAGCCGACCTCGGCCACCTGTATCCCGAAGGCTGCAGAGCGTATCAAGGTCGATCTGCCAAGCCACCGCATCAACGGTGAGATCCAATTCATGGAGGATCATGCACTAATAGGGAAGTTTCTGGGATTCTGGCCTACTGAAAAGGCCTTACAAGGTTGGATAGCCTCAAAATGGAAGCCCAAAGGACAAGTCACCCTGCAGTTGCGACCGAAAGGCTTCTTCACAGCCATCTTTCATTGTCTGGAGGACAAAGCGCGGATATTCGAAGGCAGCCCATACTTCTTCAACTCTTCAGGTCTCTATCTCACAGAATGGAAACCAAGATTCAACCCCGATAAAGAGGATTTCAGTTGGGCTCCAGTCTGGATAAGAATGTATTCCCTCCCAGTGGAATATTGGAAAGAAGAAACGCTGGCAGATATTGGCAACAAACTTGGAACCTTCATTAAAGTTGCGACTGAAACAAGAACCCACAAATACACTTCGTATGCCAGGATCTGCGTCCAGATGCACGTCACCAAAGCATTAGCTGACTCGGTAAGTCTCTTTCATGATGACTTTGAATGGATACAACCTTTAGATTATGAGCATATCCCCTTTCGCGATGGCAAATGTCATGAGCATGGACACCTTTCCGAGACTGTCCATTAAATTCGCAGTCCAAAGCCACATCTGATGTCTCTGACAAAGACTCGGAAGGTTATACCAAAATTCCCAACCGCCGCAGGCATGCCAAAAAAAGACAGGTAGTATCGGACAATGCATTCAAGGCCGACTCCCAAAACCGATTTTCGGTTCTCGCCTCGCAAGTTATGGAAGATCAGCGCAGCTCTGACCCCCCTAAGAAGCCTCTTATGCCTTCATCATCCCACATCCCCTCAGGCCCCATGCAGTCTTCAGTTCCCGCCTCTTCTCACCTCACCCCTAACCCTTCTTTGGAAAATACAAAATTGGTTTCAGATCTCGGTCCCTTATCCTCCTCACAGGGGAAATCTATACTGGATGATAAACAACAAGACTCGGATATGGAACTAGATGCAACTCTAGCTCTCAGTCTACAAGAAGTAGCAGATGAGGAAGAATAGAGCTCTCCCATTGTTATGGAGGAAGATCAGGTGGATGTCAATCTATATGGCCTTGACATCTTCAAACTTGAAACGGCATGCAAGCAAAAGGAATACAATACAATTTCCCCTTGGCAGATAGACAGAATTGAAGGAGTCCTAACCAAAGTGCAGCATAATCAGGGAAAATTTTAAGAACCCCCCCTAAATTTATAAATATAATAAATGGGCGAATCTCCATGATATATAGGAAAAATGGAAGGCGATTTTATCAATAATATAATATGTATATATTATTTTTTGGCGAATCTCTCACCAGGCATGGCGAATATTTTACTCAATTATAAAATCTTGTAAGATCTTGGCGAGTCTTTCACTAAATAATAAAACTTTGTAAAGTCCTAGTGAATCTTAGCATAGGCTAAATGTTGGTTTAATTCCCCCATTTAAATAGGCTACATTCCAAGTGAATACCATGGGTCAATACCATGTGCCATTTTGGTGAATACCATGGGTCAATACCATATGCCATTTTTATTTTTATTAATTCTAATATTAGGGTTAATAATGGTTTTTTGCATGGTATTAATAACAATCTAGTACATGGTATTTGTCCCATAGTATTTTGGCCATAGGTTTCACCTAAATATAACCCATTTTTTAAATATAAGGTGACTTATGGAGTAAATATAAAAAAAATGTTTTATTTGTTTACCATACCTCTCGTTTATTTATATTTTTATTAATTTACCATACCTCTTTTACAAATATGGTATTTGGCCCATAGGATTCACTTAAATAAAACCTCTTTCTTGAGCCTTCATAAATAGAACGAGGGTTATGGACTAAATATAAAAAGAGGTTTTATTTATTTACGATGCGTCTAGTTTATTTATATTTTTATTTATTTACCATACCTTTTGAGTAAGTATAAAAAGACATTTTATTTATTTACCATACCTCCACTTTACTTATATTTTTATTTGTTTACACCCTTACATGTATGTAAGGTGACTTATGGAGTAAATATAAAAAATGTTTTATTTATTTACCATACCTCTCATTTATTTATATTTTTATTAATTTACCATACCTCTTTTATAAATATGGTATTTGGCCCATAGGATTCACTTAAATAAGACCTATTCTTGAAAATGGGCGAATGGATTCACTTAAATAAAACCTATTCTTGAAAATGGGCGAATGGAAGGTTGTAAGTCCTAATTTGAAGGGCTAAATTTACCTTTTTTACCCTCTCCCTTAAAATAAGGTGGGCTATTTGAGGTGATTTGTAAAAATGTACTATGATACAAAATATTCGCCCACTAAAAATTTAAAACCCCTTAATTTCGCCAAAGGGCGAACATTCGCCCCTAAAATTATCCTTCAGCATAATAAAAGTTTTGGAATACAAGGAGGTAGCCCCTGGGACGGAAAAAAGGTGCTCAAAGAAACCAAGAAAAGGGGAAGAAAAAAAGACCTTGAACGGACCATAATAGTAGGTGAAATACTTATGGAATCGGGGCGATTCCCTAAGTTGACTAAGTTCTATAAACCTAAACCTCAGTTTACATGAAACTCATCTCCTGGAATGTGAGAGGACTCAATAGTCCCTCAAAACATAGAATGATAAAAAACCTGATTCAGCAAGAAAAACCTTCCATAGTTTTTCTTCAAGAAACTAAAAGCAGCAACGAAGCTATTGAAAGACTTCAAAACAAGATCTGGGCCGGAAGCAGCTCTATTGCAGTCGACACCTCTGGAGCCTCAGGCGGTCTGGCCATTTTGTGGAACCCGCAGATTATTTCACTTTATGACTTCCATGCCACCCTTCATCTAATCCAAGCATCCTTTCACCTCACAGGTACCAATATCCATGGGCATCTCTCTAATGTATATTTTCCGCAGAATATTCAGCAAAAACTGGACCTTCTGGAAACAATATCCATCCTCAATGAAAATAGGCAATTTCCCCTCTGGATCGGCGGTGGTGACTTCAACATAATAAAATCCATGGAGGAGAAACAAGGAGGCCGAATCAGGCTTGATAGTGACAGCAATGGCCTCAGACAATTCATACAAACCAATCAACTTATGGATATTCCAACCTCCAATGGAATTTTCACCTGGACTAATAAGCGTCGAGGTATTCACCATATTTCCTCCAGGCTTGATAGATTCTTCCTCTCTGATAATGCAATCCACCTGGGAGGGGACTTCAATGCTTCCATTATTCCCCAAGGCGGATCAGATCACTGGCCAATTCTGCTACAATGGTCCAGGCCAGGTAACTGTTGTAATAGACCTTTTCGATTCGAAGCCTTCTGGCTCACTAATACCAACTTCAAGGCAGTGGTCAACAAAGCATGGACATCCTATATTCCGCCCGAGGGAGCCAAGATGTATCAATTCCAACAAAAACTGAAAAACTTGAAACAAGTTCTTAAAGTTTGGAATCGCACACATTTTGGTAATATACAGGCAAATCGCCAAAGGTTGGAGGAGCAAATGCAAGTACTTCAGCAAACTTTCATTCTAGGAGGCAGAACAGATGAACAAACTCAATAGGAGCAGATACTCTGGAACCAAATTGAAGAGTGCCGAAAACAAGAGTAAATTCTATGGCGGCAAAAGTCCAAAATCAATTGGCTAAAAGAGGGGGAGAAGAATGCAAAATTCTTCCATAAAACAACAATCCAAAGGCGAATGCACAATAACATTACCTTCATCAACAATCAATAAGGTGAAAGAATCGAAACTCATGAAGACATGGAGAAGGAATTCACAGGATATTTTAAGGACATTCTCAAAGAACCCATAGACAACTGGGATGAAGCAATCAGAGCCATCACACAGCACATTCCTCGCATCATAACTGAGGATCACAATAACAAACTGCTTCAGCCCACGGCACTGCAGGAAGTTGAAGAAGCCATGGCTCAGCTCAAGGATGGAAAGGCTCCTGGGCCCGATGGATTCACCGCCAGTTTCTTTCATGAATTTTGGGAGCTCATCAAAGTTGAGGTTTGGGAACTCATTGAGGAATCCAGAATCACGCACTGGATCCTACTGGCCCTTAATACCACCTTCTTAGCACTGGTTCCCAAGGGAGAAGAGCCAAACAGGCCGGAAAAATATAGACCAATCGCGTTATGCAATGTGATCTACAAACTTATCTCAAAGGTCATCGCGAACAGGCTCAAACCGCTCCTTCCCATACTCATCTCTCCAGAACAGACGGGATATGTAGAAGGCACGCAGATTATGGATGGAATAATCCTATCAAATGAGGTAATTCACTCATTAAAGATTCTAAAAAAACCAGGTATGATTCTAAAACTAGACCTTTCTAAAGCTTTTGATAAGCTCAGTTGGAATTTCATTCATAAAATGCTCTTAGCTTTTGGCTTTAGTGCAACTTGGACAAGATGGATCATGAAACTTATCACCTCTCCTAGCTTCTCTGTCTTGCTGAATGGGTCTCCCTCATCTCCGTTTTGTCCCTCTCGCGGCATTAGGAAAGAGGATCCACTTTCACCTTTCCTCTTTGTGTTAATGGCAGAAGGACTAAGCAGGCTTCTCAAATCCGCTGTCTCCTCTCAAGCTCTTAAAGGCATCTCCATTCATGGCCTAAATCCTCTGTCCCATCAGCAATTCGTAGATGATATCATGTTATTCGGACATCCATCCTCGAAAGAAGCCTCTGTTTTCAAATCTTTACTCTCCCTCTTCTCCGATGCCTCTGGCACTTCCATTAATGCCTCGAAATATCAACTCTTCTTCTTCAATGCCCCCCCTCAATGCAAAGGAACATTGCCAGAATTTTGGGGTTCACCATCTCCCACTTGCCATCCAAATACCTTTGAGCTCCCCTCTCTGATTCGGCCACCAAACATGCTTCTTGGAGGTCTCTCCTTGATAAACTAGAATCAAAGCTTTCTTCCTGGACTTTCCGTGCTCTAAATATGGCAGGCAGACTTGTATTAATCAAATTGGTCTTACAAGCAATGCCCCTGTATCTCTTTTCCATCATGGCAGCACCAAAATGGGTCCTAAAAGCCATTCGCAACCTTCAACGCAATTTCCTATGGGGCTCCACTGGCCTGAATCGAAAATGGGCTCTTGTTAATTGGAAAGAAGTTTGCAAAATCAAATCAGAGGGAGGACTAGGATTACGGGATCCGCTTCAAAGCAACAGTACAATGGGAGCACGAATGTGGTGGAACTGGATCTCCAAACCTCACTCACCATGGGCTAGATTATGGCAAGCAAAATATGCCCCGGGAAGTCAATGGAGTGATCTCATTAGAATCAACTCCACAACCCAAGGATCACCCATCTGGAACACTACAAAGATGCACAACAACTTCATTCAAGAACACAGCTTCTGGGAAATCCACTCAGGCACGATAGCAAGGTTTTGGGAGGATTCGTGGCAGCAAATCCCTAAACTCACTAATTTATTTCAAAAGCCTCTTTGGCAAACACATATGCAGCAAGCGAACCTCACACATGTTCACCAATTCCAGCAACAATCTACGCATCATGACTACCAAAAATGGAAACCATCGATCACCTGGCAGAGGGATTGGCAGGGAGAAACGTATTCCAATATCGATCAGGAACTCACATACCGAAGAATTCGTTATTCCAACCAGCAAGACAAACTTAGATGGGGTCACACACCCAAAGGCATATTCACCACTAAAGAAGCCCATCAACTGCGCTATTCAGACCTCCAAGTGGACAAAGATCAAATATGGGGACAAGTTTGGCTTCCTGGGCTATGGCCCAAAATCTCTACTTTCCTTTGGCTGCTAAGTAAAAAACGCATTCTCACATGGGACAATTTGATAAAACGGGGTTTCATTGGGCCATCAAGATGCCCAAACTGCAATCTCAATTCTGAAACCATCAGTCATTTAATGGAAACATGTCCGCTAGCGAAGCAACTTTGGGAGAAAGTTGAGAAATGCAACATGAGAAGGGAACCAAGGATGGAGGATATAACGGAAAATATCAAGAAATGGACCAAGAACCCGTTTAAAAGCCAGCTTCTCAACTCTTTATGGAGTCTCATACCAGGATTTTTATACTGGATTCTCTGGAAGGAGCGAAATTACAGAATCTTCAACAACACATACCGGTCAATAGATGCTCTGTGGCTCATCTTCAAAAAAAACATACAGGAAACCTTAGCCATAAGAACCTGGTATGATACAGACATGCCCGAATCTCAGCAGGAGCGTAATATATTGACAACATGGAATCTAGACCTTTCTGCCTTAGCCAAGGTCATCCCCCGTCCCCAAATCAGCTCGACCTCCCCGTCATCCTGGTCCCCACCAGCAACCAACTCATACAAGCTGAACTTTGATGGGGCGGCTAAAGGAAATCCTGGGCCTTCAGGATTTGGAGGAGTCTTCAGAAGCCATACAGGAGCATTACTGCACATCTACTATGGTTCAATAGGCAAAGACACCAACAATGTAGCAGAACTGGAAGGACTCTGGGAAGGGATTTGTCTAGCAGAACAAAAGAACTTCTTCCCGCTCGAAGTCGAAGGAGATTCTCTCATCCTCATAGCAGCGGCCAAAAGAATACAGGCTGGGGCTACTGCAGTCAAGATCGCAACAAGTTGGAGACTGCTCAGTAGATTGGAATCCCTGGAGGAAAAGCTTAAAAATCCCCAAAGTATAACCTTCCAGCATGTAAGACGTACAACAAATCAGGTAGCAGATAGAATGGCTAACCAAGGTGTTTCTCAGCTATTACCATACTTCTCAGGCTCACTGGATATGGCAGATGATGATCAACTCAAAAAGGACTGCATCTCTTTGGTGCAAAAATACTTCTCCCTCCCGGATGCGGGTGCTTCTTCCACGTAGCAGCCCAATGGCTCGTCACATGGGCAAGTGTCAGCCCGGACGAGCCATGCAGTACAGGGCATATGGTTTATTAAGGTTGACGGCGGTTGATCCTCAGCGCAATTTAATTCACGTCCTTTCAGTTTTAATGGTTCTCCTGCGATTTGGTGGGATGGCGCTTCAAAAGCCAGAAGCCTCTGTCATTTTCCCGCATTCGTTCATAGAGTTTGGGCACGCTGCGGCAGTTCTGGAAAATCCTCTGGCTCTGTGGGGGACTGCGCAAGGACTCTCCTGCTCTTTGGCAAATCTGATAATGCAGCGAGAGCGTTTGAGAATGAGCAGCCGTCGGGGTAGCTCAAGGGGTCGTGCTTCTGCTCAGAGGTCAGCAATCTCGCCTTCCTCCTCAGTTGAGGTCACTTCGGATCAGCACCGCTCCTCAGGTCAGACAGCAGGCCGTGGCAGGGCTTCTGGACATGGCGAAATCATGGATTATGGTCATACAGAGCATCCCGCTGTCAGGTATAGAATTCCATGCACTATAGCCAATTCTACATTCATCGTCTCGGTTTCTGTTGAGCATTGTGGTAATTATAGAGGTCAAGTGGAAGCACCGCAGAGAAACCCTCCTCCGGTTTCAGGGATTGTTCCCACAATTGATATGCAGGTGCCTAATATCGATATGCAACGCCCAATTAAGGAAAGCTCTTCCCCAGACTCTCAGGCTGCCCTTGCAGGCCCAAGCGATTTGGCTCAGAAGATCTTGCTCTCTGATTCGGACGACCCCAAGCACTTCCGGGGCAAAGCGGAGGACGAGCCGTATACCACCGACGATGAATAATTCCTCCAACAGCTCGCTCACAGTGGACGGGAAGGGAAAGCTTATCTCTGTTTTCGCTCATCGTTATCTATATGTGTTTGGTTTCAGTCCAGATTTCAATATCTATGTGTCAGCGATCCATATGTTCTATGTGTCGGCCGTAAGCATTGTCATGAGTCGTTCTGTTAGTCTGTCATCACCCCACTTTTTGTACTTGTTCAATTTTGGATCTGTCTAAACCTGGGCAAACTGTCAATCACTCGACAGGTTTTACAGGGCTAAGACCTTGGTGTAATACTGCTGTAATTTTTGAGGTTTTTGTAATATAATAGATTAGTCTGATTCAGAAAAAAAAAACTACACAACTTGATATTATGCAGGCCAAATAGAAGCAAATGGAGGCAGAACAGAATTTGGCAATCTTCTGCCCCCAATGTAGGAAAAAGCATAGCCATAAGGAGTGTCCACTGGATGAAGTCCAAACATGCACCATCTGCACAAAAGATCACCATACAGAAAGTTGTCCCTCACTTCCTGGATTGAAAGCAGTATATAAGGAAGCAGAAGAAGAGCCAGAACCGGTATATTTACTCAACCAGCGCCGTCAGTGGTAGCCGAGACAATCTAGTATGTTTGCAGACCCAACTTCTTCTTTTCAGCCTCCGCAATATAATGCTCAACAATATAATATGTGGCAAAGTCAATCCCAATCCCTGTTTCCAAACTGGTCTCCGCAGTCGTTTCCTTCCTCAAACTCGTGACTTAATAAGGCAAGCCAATCTGGTTGGCCGAATCTTCCTTATACTCCACCATATTGGCAAAGTAACGCATACCCACTGCAATGGACTCCCCCTACTTCACAAATTTCAGCCTGGCAGGAAAACTGGCAGAGGCTGATGCATCAGCTAGTAGGAACCATTCTACTCCTTCAACCTACACTGCCAGCCTTACAACAAAATCCCGAGTCTAATATGAGACCGCGACTCCTAGCCTAACCCAACCCCAATCCAAATAATAGACCAGTCCAATCTGTCCAAATCATAGAAACACCAGAGGTAGGAGCCGATCTGAGGGAGTGTAATGATCTTCAGCTAAGATCTAGGCGTATTATTGAAATCGAGGGAGATAAGACAGTTCAGGTTGAAAATCAGTTACCCAGATAACATCTGTCACAAGAAGAGGATGTGAATAAACAACAAACTCATAATCAAGCAACCACATCCTCTCCCCCGTTCCCAAAACGATTAATCATACCTCGACCTATACAATATCCTGATTTTGACATTCTGGGAGAATTACAAAATTTGTACATAAAAGTTCCATTCCTCCAAGCCATTCAAGACATCCCGATATACGCAAAAACTATCAAAGACTTGTGCATCAAGAAACCAAGGAGGAATATAACAAATAATCCTAGAGTCCAAGTAGTCGGCACTCTATCTGACTTACTATCAGGAAAAGAAACGCCCATTAAATACGAAGATCCAGGAAATCCAATAGTAACTATGCAAATGTATGGTCAGACCCTTCCCAATGCCTTAGTTGATCTAGGAGTTGCAATCAATATCTTAACAACCACTACTTACCAAATGCTAGGTATTACATCTGTAGAACCCACCTCTACCTTGCTAGAATTGGCTGATCGATCTGTGGTTAGGCCAGAGGGCACAGTACATGATGTCATGGTCTCTGTTGATTCCTGGGAATATCCAACCGATTTTCTGATAATAAAACCCAAAACCTGGCTTGATGGACATCCATTTATTTTAGGTAGACCTTGGCTTGCCACTTCCAATGCTTATATTGGTTGTCGGCAAGGAAATATGACCATAACCAGAGGACCAAATATAAAGAACTTAGTTCTATATCCTCCAGCACTGCCAAGTGTCACAATGATCAAAACTAATAAGCACCCTGTATCATACCTTACTGACAATATTATATCTCCATTAACTATACAAGAGGCACTTGATCTCAAAGACCAAACAGAAGACGATGCCATTAATAAATTTATTAGTCAAACTAAATCCAGATCCCGCACAAAGTGTCACATGATAGAGGCAGCATTCGACAACGAATTAGAAGAAGATCCTCTTAAAGATACACATGATCAATCAATACCTGTTACCTCTGTTGCAAATAGTAAAATTGTGGAAATTGAACCGAGAGAAACCTTAAATATTAATGCCAACCTCACACCCGAACAAGAAATGAAGCTCATCCATTTGTTAAGGAAATATCAAGAATCATTTGCATGGGACTACCCTGATATGAAAGGAATTGACCCCCAATTATGTACACACCACATTTATATAGAAAAAGATGTTAGACCTGTTCATCAATCTCAAAGGAGACTTAATCCTCATCTAAAAGATGTGGTAAAAGCCGAACTTCAAAAACGTTTAGATGTCAATTTCATCTATCCTATCTCTGACAGTAAATGGGTCTCTCTGCTTGTGGTGGTACGAAAAAAGAATGGGAAATGGAGAATCTGTGTGGACTACAGAGAGCTAAATAAAGCAACACAAAAAGATCACTTCCCTCTCCCATTCATTGACCAAGTATTAGACACTTTGGCAGGAAAGAAATTATTTTCTTTCCTGTATGGCTTCAGTGGATACAATCAGATTCAGATTGCCCCTGAAGACCAAGACAAAACTACTTTTACTTGTCCTTGGGAAACATTTGCCTACTGAGTTCTACCTTTTGGCTTATGCAATGCTCTTGCCACATTCCAAAGGGATATCCTTATCATTTTTGCAGACTTAATAAATGAAGGACTTGAAGTATACATGGATGAATTTACACCATATGGAGATGATTTCTATCCAGCATTGGATACCTTAGAAAAATTCCTACAACACTGCATTGCTACCAGGCTTTGTTTAAGCCACGAAAAATGTTATATGATGATGACCGAAGGACTTGTCCTAGGACATTATATTTCAGCAACTGGCATTCAGGTAGACCCAGCCAAAATCTACATAATTTTGCTTATTCCCACTCCCACCACTCAAATAGAGGTACGCAGTTTTCTTGGATTTTCTGGTTATTATAGGATATTTATAGAACATTATTCGCACATTGCCGCACCTTTGTATGCACTAACTGGTAACATTGATTTTCTTTGGACAGAAAAATGTGAACATGCTTTCCAGGATATAAAGAAGCTTGTGTCCACGACCCTAGTCCTTCGAGGACCAAATTGGGATTTGCCATTTCAGATATCATCTGATGCCTCAGATACAACCATTGGAGTAGTCCTTGGGTAGGAAGAGGATAAAAAACCATATGCAATTTATTACATCAGCAAAATTTATCCCCTGCTAAATTAAAAAACATTGTTACTAAAAAAGAATTTCTAGCTGTAATACATGCTGTCAATAAGTTTAGACATTACATTACTCGATATCATGTTATCTTGTACACAGATCATTCTGCCATAAAATATTTAGCAAACAAGCCTATCACAAATGGCAGAATAACTAGATGGCTGATTTTATTGCAAGAATTTGATATTACAATCAAGGATCAACCTCGCAAAGAAAACCCTGTAGCCGATTTTCTCTCAAGAATGCCAAAGCCAATCGATGCAGCAACAATTGAAGACCAATTTCCGGACAAGCATCTGTTTTTTGTGGCTGTTCAAACACCCTCATATGCTAATGTTGCCAATTACCTAGTAGTAGGTAAATTACCAAATCATCTAACCCCTAATGAGCGGAAACAGATTGTTCAGCTGAGTGCTCGATTTTCTTGGATTGGGGGCTATTTGTTCCACACAGGGGCAAACATGCATATCAGGAGATGTATTTGAGAAGATTAAATCTTTGACATTTTAAAAGCCTGCCATGATGGACCATGTGGTGGACATTTCACCGATCGCAGAACTGGACATAAAGTGCTGCAGACGGGGTGTTATTGGCCCACGATTTTCAAATATGCAAAGAAATTTGTCCAAGCCTGTGACGGTTGCCAGAGAGCAGGACGCCCTGGTCAGTCTGATGAGATGCCTATGAAACCACAGCTAGTCATCGAACCATTCGAGTGATGGGCTTTTGATTTCGTTGGACCAATTAACCCATCATCAAACCAGAAAACATATATTTTGGTGGCAACAGAATATGTCACCAAGTGGGTTGAAGCAGAGGCATTGCCAAGAGCTATAGAGGACTCTGTCATACAGTTCTTGTTCCATCTATTTGTACGTTATGGCCTTCCAAGAGAAATAATCACAGACGGTGGACCACAGTTTGCTGGGAACAAAATAGCTGCAACACTCAACAACTATCATGTCCAGCATAAAATCACTACTCCATACCACCTGCAGGAAAATGGTCAAGTAGAAAGCAACAATAAGATAATAGAATTAATCCTAACGAAAACCATTGTGTCACATAGACGTGATTGGGTTGCCAAACTACTTGAAGCACTGTGCGCTTACAGAACAACATGGAGAAGCATCACTGGTTACTCACCTTATCAATTAGTGTTTGGAAAACAACCTATTTTCCCCATAGAATTCAAAATCCAAACATTACGAATAGCACAGGAAGTTGGCTTATATATAACTGAGGCACAGATTAATCGATTACAGCAGATCAATGAGTTGGAAGAAATTAGGCTCTCTGCACTTCAAAACACTGCCCTGATCCAACAGCAGCGAGCTAAATGGCATGATGCTCTCATTAAAAATAAAGTCTTCCACGAAGGAGACTGGGCTCTTTTGTACGACTCCAGGTTTCAGGACTTCCCCAAGAAACTCCAGACTCATTGGTTGGGACGATACGAAATCCAGAAGGTACATGACAATGGGACCCTTCAAGGCAAATGGCCACCGAGTCCGTCTCTATCGCAAACCACTCATTCGGGAATCCTTCTGCTAGCAGCTACGCCGAGACTCTGATATGGAGATTTTGGGGGAGGAAGAGAAGTCTTCCTCACCTATAATTCATTAAGGAATTTATTTCTTTTTACAGTTTGTACATAATTTTCTTGAATCATTTTTGTACATATTTTTGAATCAACGTTTTGCCGTTATTATTTTTGCTGTTCCTTTTTTTTCAAAAGAACAACATTTCTTCTGGCTATTCCTTTTTCAAAAAGAGCAAACCCCTTTGGATCAGCCATCATTTTGTTGTAATTTGGTTCTTTTTCTTTATTTTTGTGTTTTGTTGTTCCTTTTCCAAAAGAACAACATTTTTTATTTTTGTTGTTCCTTTTCCAAAGGAACGACATTTGTGTGTTTTTGTTGTTCATTTTCTAAAGGAACAACATTTTTGTTTTTTGTTGTTCCTTTTCCAAAGGAATGGAATTTGTGTTTTTGCTGTTCCTTTTCCAAAGGAACAACATTTTCGATTTCTGCTATTCCTTTTCCAAAGGAACGGCATTTGCTTGTTTTGTTGTTCTGTTTCCAAAGGAATGGCATTTCTGTGTGTTTTTCTGTTCCTTTTCCAAAGGAACAATATTTCCGATTTTTGCTGTTCCTTTTCCAGAGGAACAACATTTGCCTGTTTTATTGTTCCTTTTCCAAAGGAACAACGTTTTTTATTTCTGCTGTTCCTTTTCCAAAGGAACAACATTTCTGTGTGTTTTTCTGTTCCTTTTCCAAAGGAACAACGTTTTCCATCTTTGTTGTCCCTTTTCCAAAGGAACGGCGTTTGTGTTTTTTGTTGTTCCCTTTCCAAAGGAACAACATTTGTGATCTTTTGTTATCCCTTTTTCCAAAAGGAACACCACTTGCATGCTTTTGCTCTCCCTATGAAACAACTTGTTCCTTTTGCTGTTCTAAATTGAGGATGCGTATTGCTCCTGTTCTTTCAAGTCTTTTAGAATACAGCTATGCACTTATGAAATGGATACAAAATCACAACATACTCAAATCAATCAATCATAAATCACTATATTTATAAGAAATTGCTCTGAATTGGTAAGAGGACAGAAGGAAGGACACGCTTATTTATCATCTTTTGCTGTCATTGTTCTACTAATTCTGCTCTGATTGGTTATCTTTATCATGTTGATCCCTTTTAATCCTCTTTGATTATTATTTAGGAATAAGAGCAAAGGGTTTATATCTTCCTATTGAGATGTTAAGACTTCTTCCACCATTCCAATTGGCCGAAGTTTTGGCCAATATGGGCGAATATGGCCAACCTTCCAGTCCATCAGACCTCCACGCCGAAAAGAAACCCCAGGAGGAAAATGCACCTGAAGAATCACATGCAAAGGAGGCAAAAGAAGAGAATCTGCATGTTCATGATGAAAAGATGATAGGAGATGCTGAACAGGAATAATTCATTCCTAACCAGAAGACACTAGAAGAAATTCCGGAGGAAACAGGGGCAGAAAGAGAGGTCGCCCAAGAAATAATAGAACCAGTTAGGGTTCTTGCCCCGGAACAACTAGAGCAGAACAGTGAAGAAACACCCCAGAGAGGAGATTTGGGAATTAGTCACAATCCAGGTCGCAATGAACAGCTTGCTGTTCCTTCGAAGGAAATTGCGGAAATTAGGGAATTGTGAAAGGAACAACATAGATTACTGAATATAATAGTCCAGCTCCACCAGCAGATTAGGATTCTAAAAGCAAGGCAAAGGGTAAAAAGGACTTTGGGAAGGAAAAATGTGACCACTCCAGCAAAACCCCTCAAGGCAAAGGGGTGGAGGACTAGAATCCATCCTACTATTCAAAACCCTGTCGAAAACCAAGCTGCTGTTCCAAATGATGCTGAGAAATAGACTGTTATTCCAATTGAAAAGGAACAACAATGGACTGATATCCACGATAAGATAGAAATGGATGAAATGTTGACCCGTTATAAGGAAATTAAGACGGAGGCACCACTTTTGGGAGTGATAAGGGTTATGAACTCAAAGGAACACAATAGGAAAGTTCAGGTAAAACTCTCGGCCTCCACTGCCGCATGGAAAAGAGATCCAAAAACGATAACCCTATGAAAGGGTTTGAAGCAAGCTCAGCAAGAAGCAGAAAAGCTTAGAGAGCAAACGGTCCCTCGAGAAAAGTATGAAGAGCTACAACAGCAGCTTAGGAACGTCAATCTATCTAAAATCCAGGCCTTTGAAGGGTGGCGAAGGGAACAAGAGAAAGTCGCAGAGGTAACTCGTAGGTTAGATATAATTATCAAGTAGATGGATACCTTGTGTTCTTTATACAATGACATTCTAGCATGTAGAGCCCCTGCTAAGAATTATGCCTTGTTTTCACTCGAACGATATTTGCAATTGAAAATAAAGGTTGTTAAAGTAGGTGCTCCTATACAAATTAACATGTCAATGATTTTATATACTGTTGTAAGCACTACGGGGTAAAAGTCGAGAGACTACTGTGTGAGTTCTATTTACATAACCTTTGATTAGACCAGGAGACCGAGCTGAACTCTGGCCCTTTTGTTGGGGATATCCAATTGCAGGCATTTATTTCATTTGGGGTTAATAAAATTAAATGGCTTAAAGCCTATAGTACTTTCCAAACGCAAGAAAACGAATTATATTTGTGGGTAAGGGCTGAGCCTAGGGACCCAGTACAGTTGTGGAGAGCACATAGCAACCTCATGAAGACTCCAGGCGTAATTGAAGCATTAGGAGCCATGCATGAGGCACTCATTCGACAGGGATTAGAATACTTTTTCTCTATCAAAGACCCTGCCATTGATGCAACTAAATTTCGGTATCAAATCTCTAATCTAAATATCCAGCTCAGGGAACCATTTAAGTATGAGAGTTTTAAATTAGTTGCCAACTGCTTGCACCTCTACGGCGAGATCGTTTTGAGGGCAGGGCCATCCTGGTTAGGATATAGGTTCCGGAGTCCAATTATTTGGCACCCTGCACCCAGATACCAAGCCCTGTATGAGATGCCTGAGGGTCAGACAGGCCATTTCTTTGAATACCTAGTTACGCATCATGGCTGTAGGCCTCCACATGAGAATCCATCTCCAGCCTATTCTCTCACTGCCTTACATGTCAACTACAATGTTTTCATAAGGGCATGAAACAGGGTAAGCAGGGGGGTGTGTGGAGTACTAAATAAGGTATGTTTTTGATGATTATTTCAGTATCTTTTCATTATAACTTACAAAACTTTTGCATCATGAACTAGGAAAATGATAAAGAATTATAATAAAACATGTGAGATTAATATGAAAGATGAAAACGCTGACAATTTTCATTTCCTTATGCAGGAAGGAGGAAAAACGAGAAGTTTCCATTCCAAAGAAAAGGACAAGGACGGGTTAACCACTGTCCCTTTGATGGGAGACCGTATGCAAACAAGGCAAAGAAAATCAAAGTGAATCATCCCAGGAAAGGAAGTGGAGATATCAGCTCGACGCAATAGAGAAGAGAAATGACTGAGGACTAACGGTTCGGCGAATCCCTCAGGATCCTTGATCCTCAGTGATCGTTGTCTTATCTATTTCTACACTTAGATATCTCCGTCGTCACCCTTATAAAAGGGGTAGCACTGTTAGCTCGGGAGAGAGTTAGATACGGTTATGCTTTTATGTAATTTCTTTTAAGATCAAAACTTTGATCATCAAGTCTCGTTAAGAACTGGTTTATTGTAATTCTGCTCTATGCATTAATACAAACTTGGTTACTATTTCATCTTTGAGTCTGGAATAACTTCAAGCGGTGTACCCCTGAGGCTAAGGGCCCAGCCCTGCAGGACACTTGCTCCTTTATTATTATGTTTGGTTTATGCGTGGTTTGATTATCGACGTTATTTGGTAATTTGATGTTTTTCATAAGTTTACATCACATGCTTTGTTATGTTTAATTTATTAAGGTTTCTACAGACAGAACTATTGTATTGACTCTGCATCATATTACTGTTCTTTTAGGAGTTGATATAATACTGCTAGTCTTTACAGAATACTATTACTGTTCCATTACAGAGCCTTTGTGATGTGCACTTGTTCATTAACGTTACGGAATTCATCTTGGAAGTTATTTGCTTTGCGATTGTTGGATTTATGAACAATGCTGTTCTATATTGAAATGCAGTCGTATTCTTTCTAACTGAGATCGATACTTGGATCAGATTACTATTTAAGTGTGTTGTGTGCATATATGGTTTTCAAGTGCTGTTCCATAATTTATCAGTAATCAGTGTTGTTCCATTGGTGTGTGTTATTCAATCCGCCCTTAAGAGTGAAAGATTATCGTTTTATTCCTGTAGATTACAGTTAATGCATTTGATCTGATAGACTAAGATGTTATTGCTTGTGAGACTTAGTTGTTGTTCTATTTCTTAGTTGTTGTTCCATTTCGGATTTGCTGTTCCATTTCAGATTTTCTATTTGATTTCTTAATTGCTATTCCATTTATTATTTTCCGTTCCATTTCTTGGTATTGGCATGAAGAACGATCTCAGGCTGTAGTGAGCATTGACATCTACTGTCCGGCTTCCAGATCCACGATCTATTATCTGATTTCCTTTTCCATTAGTTTCCAAAGGGATGGGTTATTGCTACCAAACCCTTGACTAGTAAGTTTCTTAGTCTTTTGAATGTGTGATTTAATATTTTGAAGTAGTTGAGCTGTAGACAAGCATCCGTTTACTCTTGCATTTCTAAACACTCTACTACTAGCATTACTCTAGCAAATGATAGCCTCAGACTGAGACACTCTTTGAAATAACAAAATGTTCCCGGATTGACATATTAATGTGAGGTAATTAGAGGTGAAAGAGACCCTTTTTATAGCTCCACACTCCCCACAACACATGTAGAATAAAGGAGGAATTCACCAAGAGGAAGTTTATCCCTTTACCTAGGCCTGGGGATTGCATATGGAAAAGGAACTTGTGGAGTCTTCTTGGGAAGCCTTCAGACTCTCTATATATGAATCTCTCGGGCAATGGCTGATCTAGGCTCATAAATGAAATGGACCAACAGTAGTTTAGGGATTCCTTGAGTACAAAATTGTTCTTTTTCGGGCTCAAGCAAATGATTATGGAAAGGAAACCTGTGGAGTCCACTTCGGGCAATTCAGACTCTCTAAATAAGAATGCCTTGAGCACTAAATAATTTATGCTCATTAAAATAATAAGGTAGTAGTAGTATAGGGATCCTATGGACTGTGAATTATTCTTTTTCGGGTCCAAAGGAATAACTACGGAAAAAACCCCCCCTAGAGCTCTCTTTCTAGCCATTTCTAGCTCCCAAAAAAGGAAATGCCCCAGGCAGTCACCATTCCAAGCCTGGTTAAAATCCATGGATTGGTAAAGCAATCTCCTTTACAGAAATAATGAGAAACCTAGTCGATGATATGGAATCTGAAGATTCCAGGAGGATAGCAGTCAATCTATCCCTTACTCGCTGTCCAACTTCAGTTGTTTTCATAAGGATCTCAGAATCTGATTTTACATGACCCCGTTCAAATAACTGTGTTTTATGTCTGATCACCTCTGTTTCATGTTGTGCTCGAAAGGTCCAGGTCCTATACTCTATCCAGAAATACAACTCATATTGTACAAGAGGGCCTGAAATTTTGCTTAAACTGGGGTCCTATAATCCCTCAGCTAATGCCAAAACATACACATGAAACCATTATGTATTACTTTGTCTATGTTAATATGTTTTGAAGAAGCAGGGTCGTCTTCATATGCAGTGGGGGAATGATCAAAACCACCATATCGCTCAGAGTTAAGAACAGACTCCTGGAAATAGGACTCTATTTGCCAAAGGCTTAGCATGTTAATCTTCCAGAATCCGGGCACCCAACACACAATCGCAGGAGGCATTGCTTCAGCACGTGGATCACACACTCGACACAAATCATTCAAGTGGTTGAGGTATGCACTTGTATTTCACTTGAATTTTACTGATAGATAGTTAAAGTGTTTATCATTGAAGCATGCCTCGGGATCTATCCTACGATCATCATGACTGGATATCCTACGCCTCACTTGTCTAGTCCCGATTCATGGAAATTATCACCCAGTGTGTTATATCTCTGCCATCACCTTCGATTTATCCTTGTTATGACTGCTCGCCGCTCATTCCGAGATGCCTTGCGTCTTCATGATGGTAACGCGCCGCCTCATAGCAAGGGTGCTCACACATTCCATTCCTAGATCGCACCCTGCACTTAAGTGCCCACCCTCCTAATCAGAGAAAGCAGAATGATTACCATCATGAAGCCAATCCACTAATCCGATCCATCATCACAACGGGCATCCAGCTACAATTAAAAAGGTGGTCTATTGTAGACTTGGGCGGATAATTAACCAGAGACAGGCAGTGCAGGCAATTGCAGCTAATCCATAGGTGCCATGGGAGCGGATAGACATGAACCTACCTTCGTTCAGTTCTCACGCAACCCAGAGTATGAAGGATGTAAGGCGAGTTTGGAAGAGAAAGGTTGGATGCCTTTTCTCCAGAAATTCCAAGGATATAACGATCAGGTGGTGCTCGCATTCGCTCAGAGCTTCGATGGTGAAAACGCCCAAGTTGGCAACCTCAACTTCAGGATCACCAATGAGTCAGTGAGTAAGGAAATTGGACTACCAACTGATGGCGAGAAATTTTTCAAAGGTGGCCAATTAGAGGTACCAAATTGCACCATGTTCCTGAAACCAGCCTACAGATCCATTAGTTGGACAAAGGGAGTGCTTCGTAGCTGTATTGAGGAGCAATGGTACCCACTCTTGACAATGCTGCAGCACTTTGTGACCTGTGAAGGGAGGTTCGTTGTTGTTTTTCTCTATCATATTTGGCTCATGGTCCATTTTACAGAAGGTAGGCACCTCAATATCCCTTATTTCCTAAGGTTAAGCTTGCATAAAATGGCAAAGGGAATTCAATCTCATAGCAAAAATCTCGAAACTGCATTATATCATCATAGTTTGATCAAGATTTTATTGGTTGTTGAGCTGAAGAAATGGAAACAGTCATGGGAAGATTTCCTCATAGAGGCGTTTCCTGGACAAGAAACACAAACTAAAGGCAGACAACGTGCAGTAGGTCAATCCTTGAAAAACAAAGAAGAAATTCCCCCATCCGAATCTGAGCCTACCCATTCCCCTACTCCAGTGTCTGCACCTCCTCCTATAGCCGCAGGTAGCTCGAAGGATGGCACATGAAGAACTCTGGTGGAAAGTCCCATAAGCTCACTACAGAAAAGGAAGTATGACCGGACAAAACCTACCCGACCTGATCTCAGTCTCATGACAGAAAGTGATGCCCCGAAGTCTCCAATGGATCCACCCCTCAACCCTGAAAGCACTGCTCCTAAGATAAATGCCAAAAACCTCGATTTCCCTCCAAAACTTTCCCAATTCCTATGGCTGAAACTTTGGCTCAAGGTCACTGTCGGACCCGCAATATGGCCTTTTCCCCGCAGAACATTGTTGAAGGACCCAACATCATCCATATCCCTATTTCGTCCTCCCATGAGACTAGTCTTCTACAGTCTCAAATGCCCATAGCAGAGGAGCCCACTGCTGCAACTAAACTCCAAATCCTGGTGGATATTACACGGGATATGGAAGCCTTGTCCCCTACCGAACCAACAGCAAGCAGGAACGCTACAAAGAGCACCCGACATCCGTCATCCTCTAAGAAGCATAGAGGAAAATCGTCGAGGGGGAGTATCCCGCAGCAATCAGGACGAAATCAGGAAGTTAGGGATTCCAATATGAAGATGTATGTTCAGAATGATGCTTTGGTATGAAAGAATAAGTGCCTTCTACGTTGGAAGGCAGCCCACAACAAGCCTGTGAAATGATTGAGTACTAAGGGCCTAGCATTGCAATTCCAAAAGTGCTCGCCACCTATTGGGTGAGGGATCAAAGTATTAATCAAGACTGCTAGTCTTTGACAACAGTCTCCTTTAGCTGACAGTCTCCTTTTTTTTGGATGCATGAGGGCATGCATCAGGTTAAGCATGGGAGGATGTTGATCCCCTATTTTCTCCCTATTGCTATCAGTTCAATCCCCATTCTGACCTGTTTTTTGCACTATGGAACCTACTTCTTTTCTAATTTTACCATCCTAATCTAGTCCCAATCCCCATTTGTTAAATTATGGTATGTTCTATGCTTAGAGAAGTTTACTTATTTTTCTTCTTATTAGCCATATATTAGCAATCACATATACATTAATTAAAGTGTAGATAGAACATTAAATGATCAACAGAAAACAAGCCAAGACAAGAGATACAAGATGTGGCGGCTAGCCAAGGACAAACCCCAATGCGGGGAAACCCTTTGATCAAATCTTCTTTTATCTTCAATAGTTCAACAGAGAGAAATAGTACAAAATCTTAATTCTGTGATTTTATATCAACAGCAACAAACCTAGATCAACAAAGTCAAACTTGGTCAAACTTGCTGAAATTGACCTCTAAAATGCTTGGCCAATTTCTGGACAACTTGTCCTTGAACAACCTGAAGAAACAACCCTTGAACAGCCCCAAAAGTAAAGTCAATTTTCAGATTTTTGAAGTGAAATGCAACCCTAAACTAGGGTAGTCAACACTGGTCAAACCAGAGGTCATATCACCTCAGTTTTCATGCCAAAAATTGTGGCATGCCGAGGAGAGGCAACCACACCCAATCCACACTTTTGGAAGGTCAACTCTTGGTCAATGCTAGTCAAAGAGATGACCTGCTACCCTAGCGTCCTTCTTTCTACATCTTCGTTTCCCTAGGATGTTTTCCTTTCAGTGACACATGTGAGAGAGAGAGAGAGAGAGGCTCCTTTTATGTGTAGGACAGAAAGAGAGAAGATGAGTGAATTGAATTGTCCAAATGAGGAGAATTCTCGTTGTATTTATATGCAAACATTGAGGTTGAATAGGCGTGACTATTGGGCTTATGAGCCTACATAAGTTTGCTGGCTTACCTTGACAATTTGTCCATAATCAAAATAAATTCATATCTCCGTAAATACTTAACAGAATCAGATGATCTTTAGATCAATCCTACACCTCTCGATAAGAGGAATCTAGGAAAAATATCAGAAGCCATAAATAAGGTGATCCACATGGAGTTTGGCCCTAGTTTCCAATTTTAACACTCCCTATCAATTAGGGAGAACTTCATTTGCAATTCATCAGAGTGTTGATGCTATCCATCCATCAAATGCACTGTCCTATACAACTTGACCCCACTCAGCTCTGCTCTGCTTTTCTCTGCTCTACTTTGCTTTGCTCTGCTCGAACTATGAAGAAGAAGAAATGATCGAGGATGTATCATACCATCCTTCACTGACCCG
Organism: Pinus tabuliformis; assembly: GCA_031772625.1. NCBI lineage: Eukaryota > Viridiplantae > Streptophyta > Pinopsida > Pinales > Pinaceae > Pinus > Pinus tabuliformis. The sequence continues at coordinate 1,953,658,910 of CM062818.1, forward strand.
AAGTCAGTCTCAGAGTGTGAACCACTCTCACTGATCCCAGATCAGTATCATTGATCCCAAATCAATGGAGGTCATCCTAGCACAGGGAGTACGGTAGATACAATGATGCATCCATTGATAGTACCACTATGGTCCCTATCCTCATTTCCCTGCCATTGATCAGATGAGGGGTACTTCCCATGAGTCCCAGATTGCATGTGTAGGATGCCTCGATAGGAGAACTAATCATTGTGTCCACAGGAGAACGAATCATCCTGTCCAGTGGATGCCATAGAGAACTAATCATCCTAGCCTACAGGAGAACTAATCATGTTGTTCCACAGTCGCCATGGAGAAGAAATCATCCTAGTCCATTGGAGAACTAATCATCCTGTTCCATAGTCACCACAGAGAATGAACCATCCTGGCCCACAGGAGAACTAATCATCTTTTTCCACAGTCGCCATGAGGTGTCACAGGGGAAGGTTTAACCTTCACCTTGTACATAGTGCACTGCCAAGGGATGGTGAGTTGCCTTGTTGTCACATGTCACTCCAAGAAGTACCCAGTGCCCCCCTGGAGCTCCCAGAGATTAATACATCATACTCGATCCTCACAAGAGGTTCTCTGAACGACACCAAGTCATTCTCGGAAATTCAGGAATTTGACTATTCCTAGGGGCTTTGTCAAAATGTCGGCGACCTGTTCATCTGTACCAATATGTTGGATCCTTACTGCTCCTCGCTGCACCATATCTCGAATATAGTGGTACTTGATATCAATATGCTTGGAGCGATCATGAAATGCAGGATTCTCTGATAAACAGATACCATTCTGGTTGTCACATAGAATCACAATGGTATCCAATGTAAATCCAAACAGCTCACTGAAGAGCTTTCACAACCAGACTACCTCACAAGAGGCCATGCTAGCAGCAATGTACTCTTCCTCGGCTGTGTTCAAATCCACCAACTTCTACTTCCTGCCCATAAAGGATATCGAGGTAGATCCCAAAGAGAAACAATGCCTGAAAGTGCTCTTTCGGTCCACCACGCTGCCTGCCCAATCAGCATCAGTATACCCAAGTAGTCTCACATCTCTGGCAATGTATCTCAACCCATGAGCGAGTGTGCCACGAAGATATCTCAACAGATTCTTGGCACCAATCCAATGTGAGTGGTGAGGCTCAACCATATGTTCAATCAATGTGTTGACTGCAAAGCATATATCCGGACGGGAGTTCACCAAGAACATTAATGCTCCGACGAGTTGATGATACTCAGTGGTATTTCAAAAAATAGGTCTGGAAGCACTACCACTTAACTTCTCGAAGTCAAGCTCCATCAGGTTAGTTAGGGGCTTGCAGTCCACCATGCTGAATCTCTCCAATATCTTCACCACATATTTTCCTTGAGATAGGAAAATCTCCCCTGGTTTTTTCCAGACTTCTAGTCCTAGGAAATAGTGCATAGGTCCTAGGTCTTTCAACTTGAACTCAGAAGCCAGCTCGCTCTTACATTCATGAATGAGAGGGTCTGCACCTATTAGACAGAGGTTGTCAACATATAGAGAGAGGCTTGTCATCTAAAACCTTAAAGTAAAGGTTAGGGTTGGCTTCACTCCTAGTGAATCCCAGCTTCATCAAGTAGCTATCAATCCTCTCATACCATGCTTGGGGTGAGAGGGCCTTCTTCAGCCTACACACATGAGATTCTTGATCATAAATCTCAAATCCTTCAAGTTGCTCCACATGGACCTCCTCTTTGATTGAACCATGTAAGAATGCAGTCTTGACATCTATCTGATGTAGGTTCCATCCTTGCAAAGAAGCAAGGGCTATGATCGAGCGAATGGTGGTATATCGGGCAACAGGTACAAATATCTCATCATAGTCTATACCCTCCTTCTGGGAGAAGCCACGAGCGACAAAACGAGCCTTATACTTTTCCGCACTTCCATCAACTGCATGCTTTATCTTGTAAAGCTATTTTGAAGTGACAACTACTTTGTCGTGGGGTCTGAGGACCACATCCCAGACATCATTTTTCATAATGGAATCATATTCCTTGGTTATAGCATCCTTCCATACTTGATGCTTGACGGCATCTGTGAATGAAGAAGGCTCATTTTGGATGATCGTGCTCATGATGGTCAGGTATCCCTGATACTTGTTCGGCTTCTTACTTTCACGGAAGGTTCCTCGGGGTGCAATGTGTCCTTTAGCATCATCAAGTGTCCCCCTAATCCATGAAGGCCTCTTCCTAGAGGACGAAGGCTCTTGTAGAGGAGGATCAATAGGATCCATAGGTTCTTCCACATCAGGCATCATCTCGTCTTCCTTTTCTTTCAATTCCCCGGTGTCAGCTTCTCTAGATCCCCTTAAAGTAGGAAGATTGTCTACCTTGCTAAGAGCCATATCTTCATCAAAGGTGAAATCATGACTAATATCGACTTCCCTTTGACCAGCTACATAGATTCTATAGCCCTTAGTATTTTCTATATAGCCCACAAAGATTCCTTTCTTTCTAGATGCACCCAATTTATTCCTTTTTTCTTTAGGCACATGAAAATATATAGGGCTTCCAAAAATTCTAAAATGAGATACGTCAAGTTTCTTACTGGTGAACATTTCTTCAGGAGTCTTGGAACCCAATGCTTGATGAGGGCATTAGTTTTTTACATATATGGTGGTATTTGCAGCTTCGGCCATAGAAACTTCGGAAGTCTTTGATCATGGAGCATAGCATGGACAACTTCCACAATTGTACGATTCTTCCTTTCCGCCACACCATTCTTCTACGGAGTATATGGTGTAGTAGTCTTCCTCTTAATGCCAGTCTCTTTGCAAAAGTCAATAAACTCATTGGATTCATATTTAGTCCCATTATCAATCCTTAAGATCTTGATCTTATTTTCTGTTTTATTCTCGATCAAGGCTTTGAAGTGCCGAAACCAGGAGAACACTTCATCCTTCTTTTTCAAGAAGTATATCCAAGTCTTTCAAGAATAATCATCTGTAAAAGTGAGGTAATATAAATATCCTCCCAAGAAGTTCACAGGCATCATACCAGATAGGTCTGAGTGAACCAACTGCAATATATCGGAGGTCTTGCTTTGGCTTGAGGGGAATGATCCCCTTTTGAGCTTTCCTTCGACACATCCTGGACATACACCTTCTTGCTCTAATCTGAACTCAAGCATCCTAGTCACCATTTTTCTTACATTGGGTAGAGCTTTATAATGAAGGTGAGCAAATCTTTGATGCCATAGTTTGGACTGAAGAGATGTGTCACAAGACATGACACTTAGCGGACTTCCTCTAACCTAATATAATGAATCAAATTTAAACCCAAGATTAAAAGCATCTTTAAAGTTCTTTTTCCATACACGTACCTTGCCATCGCTGAAGGCCACCTTGTAGCCTTTGTCTTCCATTGCCGAAATGGACACTAGGTTCTTTATGAGATCAAGTACATATAATACATCTTGTAAGTGGATGGTATTACCCTAATTCAATTGAAGAGTGACATTTCCTACGCCTTTCACGAGATATTTTGAATTATCTCTAAGAGCAATTTCCAGGTTGGTTTCCTTCTCTATCAAATTATAGAGAGCTTCTTTGTAACTAGTAAAGTGCCTTGAGGCACCACTATCAATAAGCCAATTTCCCAACGAGTCTGAGGGAGAAGTAATAGATAGATCTGCTCGTAGATAATATTCATCTTGCTTATTGTTAACAATGCTAGATTCATACCTGGAATTTCTTGCCTTCTTGAATGGTTGTCCTCTTCCTTGATCTCTGTTACTTGTTTTACCTCTGCCATTTGAACTGACACTCCTTTGATTGCTTTAAGAGGGATTTTGATCATCGTCCCGGTGTGAGTCCCTTTTATCAGGGCACTCCCTTGCATAGTTACCCGTTTTATTGCAATTGTAACATTGTCCTTTTCTTCCACCCTTTGGTCCAGCCTTTCCTTTGAATTTAACCCCGGAGTTGTTTCTTCTTTTATTGTGAGGAGAAAAGGCAGAGGGATGACCTTTAATTATGGGCATTTCTTGCTCTTCCATCTTTTTTTCTTTTTGAATGCATCAAATGCATTTGATGGAGGCTCAACAATCCCGCCTCTCACGTGGTCCAACACTTCCTACTCTTATAATGTTATATCGAGAGACATCTTCCATCCGTGATAGTCAGATTTCTCACAGAGTTTGTCTTCAGCAAGGAAGTGTATTGAGGACCCAATTATTTCTTTAAGATATCCTTTCCAACCTTCTCTTCGGTAATTGCTCTAGCTCTTGCTCTTGCTTGGGCTTTCTTTACCTCAGCTCTGATACCATGTTAAATTATGGTATGTTCTATGCTTAGAGTAGTGTACTTATTTTTCTTCTTATTAGCCACAGATTAGCAATCACATATACATTAAGTAAAGTGGAGATAGAACATTAAATGATCAACAAAAAACAAGCCAAGATAAGAGACACAAGATGTGGCAGTTAGCTAGGGACAAACCCCAATGCAGGGAAACCCTTTGATCAAATCTTTTGTTATCTTCAATAGTTCAGCAGAGAGAAATAATACAAAATCTGAATTCTGTATTTTATATTAGCAGGAGCAAACCCTAGATTAGCAAAGTTAAACTTGATCAAACTAGCTGAAATTGACCTCTAAAATTCTTGGTCAATTTCCGGTCAACTTTTCCTTGAACAGCCTGAACAAACATTCGTTGAACAACCCCAAAAGTACAGTCAATTTGTATATTTCTGAAGTCAACTACAGCGCTAAACTAGGGCAGTCAACACTGGTCAAACCAGAGGTCAGATCACCTTGATTTTTGTGCCAACACTTGTGGCCTGCCTAGGAGAGGCAACCACACCCAATCCGCACTTCTAGAAGGTCAATGCTAGTCAAAGAGATGACCTTCTACCCTAGCGTCCTTCTTTCTGTGTCTTCCTTGCCCTAGGACGTCTTCCTTTAAGCAACACATGTGTGTGAGAGAGAGAGAGGCTCCTTTTATGCGTAGGAGAGAGAGAGAGAGAAGATGAGTGAATTGAATTGTCAAAATGAGGAGAATGCTCATTGTATTTATATGCAAACATTGAGGTTGAATAGACGTGATTGTTGGGCTTCTGAGCCTACATAAGTTTGTTGGCCAACCTTGACAATTTGTCCATAATCAAAATAAATTAATATCTACATAAATACTTATCGGAACCAGATGATATTTAGATCAATCCTACACCTCGCGATGAGAGGAATCTAGGAAAAATATCAGAAGCCATAAATAATGTGATCCACATGGATTTTGGCCCTAGTTTCGAATTTTGGCCCTAGTTTCCAATTTTAGCACCATTCGAGGTAAATCTTCTTTTGATTGCATTTGGCTTTTTGTTGGTAGATTTAAGTGAATATAAGTAGCATATTCTTAAACTAACTCATTCTTGTAATCGAGTGTAGACTTCTCAACAAAATGTGCAGGACGATACCAGAAGAAGCGGTTGAGGAACCATGACTCTCTATTTCAGTACTCAAAGTCCACATGTGGATTGGCACTCAAACAATGCAATGGGCAAGGAATCACATGCTGCTAGATGGGGAGATTGAGCCAACCATGAGAAGAACACATCCGATCTCAAAATATTTGCTCTCCTTCCTTTAGATACAACATACACTAAGTTGGGGTTTGGTTACGAGGTTGTTCATCAATTCGAGCCAGCAGTTCAAACCAACTTGTTTTGAAGGAATAATATTGTTCAACTGTTATAAATTGCTATTTTTAAGTTTAAAGTCTAACTGCAATCAAATTCCTATTAAATGCACGGATGTAATTTGTCACGCAACATGTTGGACCTTTGAAATATTTACCGTGACTTAAGTTCTAATAGAAGTTTGTTATGACACTCTTGCTTTGAATTCCAGTTGAATGTGTTGAATGGGAAGCTGATGCTCATGTTTTAACTGTGATTGCAACCATTTCATTACTGTAAGTTTAAAATCCCCCAGGTGTGGCTGGGCCCACCCATCTAGGTTAGCTCTATATTTTTCATTGACAGTGTCACTGTGAAACTAGTGCAGTTAGTTTCCTTTTCCATTATCAGTCAGTTTAATTGTGTTGTTTTGTTTGATTGGTTAGTGCATACAGGTGTGTGAATGATTGCGAGGTGCTTGTTATTGACATAGTGGCAATTATATTTTGGCATGAACTTTGTGTGCCTTCCAAACCAGAGTTGTACCATTACCTTGACTTACTCTCATCTTAGACACATCATATGGTCGCTTGCTGAGTAGATGGAATTAGTACTTGTGGACAATGTTGGAATAAGTCTTTAAACTCTTTAACACAATCTTAATTGATTAAAGACAGGCTCGGTTTATTTGCCAAACCTACCTTTGTTTCTCTAGGAAGACCGACTCGAATCAATCCCTTGACTGAACTGTAGCACGAAGTAGGCAACCCAAAATAGCGAATGTTGCATTGATTGTTCAAGATGTTATAACATATTTGGTTGGAATGAATTGAATTAATGACCAAGGTAGGAAGTTGCATTATTTGCATAGATGATTGATTGGAATTCATTTCGTTTCATTTCATTCAACAAACTATCAGGTCAATGTGTTGTGGGTTGGTAACAAAACATTGCAGGAATGATTTGTGTGTGATTAGCTACTAAAGACCAATTCTTTAGTTTACCTCCCCTGTTCATGCAATTGCCAATTTCATTAGTCGACTGAAACGATTGCTCTGCCCTATTTTTGTGCAATAATTAGTCTCATTTGAATGATTGATCTTTTCTTGGTTCATAAGGTTCTAGTTATCCACTGTGTAGTTAAATCATTGCTTAAATTTGCAACAACATATTGGTTGTGAGTAAGGATATTCATAAGTCAGGATTGGTGTGATCCCATAAAATATTTAAGTACAGTTCCTTGAATTTGTGTGATTACATAGCTGGGTGTTAAGCAGAATCAACGTTAAGATTGCTTTCATTAATCAAATCCTGTAAGTAGTTGATTTGAAGATGGGACAATAAGTAAGTAAGTGATAGAGTAAGACAGAGTAAATCCTCCAAATTAGTACTTAACTCCTGAGTCTTGATAAGGGAACATTAAGTACAGAATGATTGTTTGATCAAAGTGCTGCTAGGATAGACTACTCATTTGCTTACAAGTTGGATGGTTATAAATTGCTTCAGGAATGAATTGTTATTTACAATCAAGAGTTTAATCAGTTGGGTAGTTATTAGTACAGGTTGTTTGATTATTTCGAGTAAGAACTGCTATTATCATAGGATGTTTGTTGAGGAATGATTGAGTGTTTTTTTACATAGAAATTCTAGTACCAGCACACAGAGAATTGAATAATACTGTTTGGTGTGGATAAAAGCTTGTTTTCGAGAGATACATAGTTTGAGTACAAATTTGAATACTGAAATTCGTAAAGGTTTTAGATTGAATTTTATTTTTGGGTTTTCTCTTGACAATTAGATGATTTGATTTACAAATAGTTATCATTCCATAAATTGTAAAAAAGGAAATCATCAAACTTTGACCTAGCCCTGAACAAAGAGAGCGCAAGGCAATTTGTGTTTACGAACCCCGGGTTGACAATTAATATTAAGGGATTTAATATGACCATTTAAATCTCTCAACAACCATTATTACTTTTAGTTTTTCAGTTTCCTTATTTGTAGCACAATTTACTATTTTTGGCAGTTTTTCTGGACCCAAAAAACTTCCAAAAATAGTAAATTGTGCTACAACTAAGGAAACTGAAAAACTGAAAGAAACAATGGTGGAGTTCCAAGTGGAATAGGCGGGTGGCCACCAATATCCACCTGGATCAACATGAATCCTAGTTGGCAATTAATGAAGGAAACTATGAACAATTAATTTACGAAACATCTAGATAGATTGTTGGACATACATGGTTTTTTTTATGTAGACTAGGTTGGAGATATGTATAATAGAATATCTACAAGTGGGTATGTATTTAACCTATTTGGAGGAGTTATCAATTGGATGAGCAAGAGATAGTCTACAGTGACACTTTCAACTACAAAATTTAAACACATGGAAATCACTCATGCAAGCAAAGAAGCAGTTTGGTTACAAAGGTTTCATTTCAATTATGGGGTTGGTACAACAATATAAAGTATAAATTATATAAGCCAATATGCATTTTTCTTGGAAAGGAACCGTACTTATCATTTGAGGACAAAGCATATTAATATTCAGTATCACTTTGTGAGGGATATGATTGAAGACAAGGTGTTATTGGTAAAGGTAGAAGCTTTGAAGAACGTTATAGATGCGTTAATAAAATTTGTGAGCATTGAAAATTCCTCTTGGTGTAGAGAAAAAATGGGCATTACTACCCTGAATTTTTTATTGTGTACTCATGATTCCCCCTTTATGCAAATAAAACAACGGGTGGGAGATCTTGGGTATGTGTTATATTCTCTCCACGACTTATATGCACCATGAAAAGGGGGGTTTTCATAACCCCCCTTGGTTAGGTGTATGTAATGGGGTGAGATACCCCTTACAAAAGTTTTAGGGCAACACCCCAAACAAATTTGTTTGGGAAAATTTTTTGCATCAAATTTTTTGTTGTTTTTGGCCCATGATTTTTCTAAAACCAATTTTGTGGTGCATGGTGGTTTTTCCCATGCTTTTATAGTTTTTGTTAAATGAATAGGGTTTAATTTGTGATTCATGTATGCCATGGGATATAAATTGTATTTTAATATTGTAAAAAAAATATAATGAAAAAGAAAGCTTGCTAATTTCTTCAGTTTTGGGTTTCCAAGATAAAATTTCTATGTAAATGTGTGTGTTTTACATTGTATGTTTTCTACTTTTTTTAAAGAATCTATTTGTAGCAATTAATATTGTAGGGTTAAAACTTATAAATAATAACTCAAGGGTATTCACTCTAAGATCAAGAAGTAGCGAGTAATATTAGGAGGAGTCATGCTAAGATCAAACAATAGAGGGAAATAACCATGGAAACATAACAAAGGCAACAAAAAAGAGGAAACAGTCTGTAATTCGATGAAAATCCTTGTCGTTAGTTGATGTTCCGTCATATCAAGCCCTGAGGTTCCATTGTATCGGGCCTCAGGTTATCAACTCTCAGCATATCATGGCCTTGGGCTTTGGCCCTCATCACATTGGGCTCATCTAATTTATTCTTACATACAATTGTTTGAAATCTAATATCTGCTAGATGATGCAAAATCTGATAATCAAAGCCATTAGTTAATGACCTGTCATATCAAGCATCGACAATCTGAGATATCACACCTTAGGGTGTCGAGCCTTGGCCTATCAACCATATCAGCCTTCACCCTATGGACTCTAGCACATATCAAGTTCATACTCTATCGGGTGTAGGTCATTTGGCTTGTCAGCCACATAAACCCTCAACCTATCGGTCACTTCTCAATGCTAAAACTCTATGAACCTCCAATAATCTAACAGCTAGTAAATGATATAGTATTCCAAGTGGCAGTAATGATGTATGGTACCAGGTGGTGCCAGATGGTGAAGAGTGTGACATTAAAACAACAGTGAATGACAAATTCTAGGTTTTTTGACATATTTGGAAGGTTGACTAGACTAATGGAAAGTGACATGTGGCAAGTCCTGATTGGCTCCAATAGATGATGTGGAAAGTACAATGGAAGGTGAGGTGGCATGGTGAGCCATATTAGATTGTAGGTTACCAAACTTCCTAAACTAGTTTATCTTTAGTCTATGGGTTCCATTGATATCCAATGAGGTTCAGCTCTAGGTCACAACCCCCAATCGTAAGGTGCTAAGCATCAACACCTAAGAGCTTCACGTGTCAGTACATTGCCATATCAACATTTGAAAATAAAGGAGTAAACTTGATCTATCAATATCTAATAGAGAATAGTTAGAGGTCATGGCGCCAAGTCATATGGAGGTAAAGGTGAAGCACCTAAGGTCTGTGGGCCTTGGCATATTGGAAAATTAAGAAAATAATTGAACTTAAGTCTCTTGATATCCCGAGAAACTTAAGTCATTAGTTAGGAAACATTGATCTCAATCTAGAGGGGTATCAACTTATTTCCGTATTGGGGAATTGGGGAAAGAACTGCAAGCTAAGTATTCTGATGTTTGATATGCTTAAGTAGTGGTCATAGCACATGATCACAAAAATAAAGAACGAACCCTAATAGGTAGTGGCATATCACCATAATATATATGAGGTCCTCGTATGTAAATCTATGACCATGTACATGAGTGAATGTAAAGGCGCAAAGACTATAACATTGGACAAAGAGGAAGATACATTCAATAGAGTAGAAGAGCAAGATTTTTTGTGTGAAAGGAAATTCTTCATTGTGCTGGCAAGCTGTGTAGGATAAGACTCAGTCAAAGCGTAATACCATGGGTAATAATGTGGGTTGATACCCATAGTAAAGCTAGGACTCATGGAAGAATTCATGTTGTATAAATACATGATTATACAATTGGTGAAGTTGTTGATATGGTGTAGATGTAAAGGAAGTGTAATCAAGATATCAAGACATTGTAAAAGGACAATGAGCAAGGAGTATGAGTACAATGAAATCTATGTGAGTGTGTAAAATAAATAGTAAGATTGAGAGATACAACAAATACATTTGCTAAGTGACAACAAAAACTAGTGTGAGTATAGAGGGGGCAAAGAAAGAGCAGAGCAGGGAGCATATTAGTTTGCAACAAACATAATTCAAATCAAAGATCAAGAGGGGATTGGTGTTCCCTATAGTTGGGTGCGTACAACATTTGGGGATTGGTGTCTCCTATAGGTTGGAGGTTGTAAATTTGAAAGGCGATAGGTGTCTTCTGTAAGTGGGTGCTTGAAAATCTTGTAAGTGTAGGTTGGTGCCTACAATCATCATCTAATGAAGATATTTTTTATGGTTTTCTCCCTTTTTGGTTTCCACATTAAATATATCATGTTACATGTGTTCAATTGATTATGTGTGGCTTATCTTTTTTTTCTTATTTTACAATAGTGAAAAATCATAAGTATAGAAATAGAGTTATGAAATAGTATGAAAAATTATAAATATTGGTTCACGACCTCCCTGTACCCTCCTTGATTATTTAACAAAACCATATATCTATATCTATATATATATATATATATATATATATATATATATATATATAGGCCATGGAAATTATTTGCAAAACTTTTTCATTCTTCTTCCCCTCTTTCATTCTTTCTTTCTTTTTAAAATGGGGTTTAGACATTTATTTATAGGAGTGAATATGGCATTTCAATTCATGAGAGTATTAGTCTATGTTAAATAATAATCATTTATTGTAAGAATATATGTCTAAGTTATCATTAGTACAATAATACACATAGTAGATGATATATCATATCTTTAGTAAAGAATATAACTTATCATTATTACATGTTAAACATTACAAAAACTAACTATGATTATCATTGCATTATTATTATTTATTATATAATAGTCACTATATCATAAACCTAATTGTAATATACTTTAGATATATCGCAATAATAAATATTTCAATACATGAATAATCAACAAACTACCTAGCCCCAAAAGTTAGTTCAATTTGTTAAGTTCCTCTTTAAGCACATTGCTAATGAAAAGGAGGTCACATAACTAATTAATATTTAAGTATTTATAATTAAATATTAATAAAAATATTAAATCGAATTTATAAAAAAAGGTAAATAATTAGTCAATATTTTTAAATTTTTAAATTAAATATTATTAAAACAAAAAGTTAAATTTTTTTTATGTATAACACTTTTGACATGCTAATAAACTTTGTAAATAAAATTTGAAAAATATAAATATAAATAAAATTTTATTATAATTTAAAATTCTTAATAAAATCTTATTTAGTTTTATTGAGTATATCAAATCATCAATTAACATTTAAATCCCAAATTATTTAATATAGCGATGTGTATCATCACATTTTAACAATAAAACCAAAATCTAATTAAAAAACGCACTAAAATGAATGAAATTAAATGTTAAAATCAACATATATATGCTCAGAGAAGAAAAAAAACCTAACAATTTCCCAGTGCAATCTGACAACAATAATTCATAATCATCACTATGCGTAGAAACCATGGAAGTATAAGCTGCAGTGGAATGTAAACAAGCTTGACCAACTTGTGTAGAAAGAGACACACACAAATTGAGTCTCAGGCAAGGGAATGACATCAGAGCATTTATCAAATATAGCTTCTACTTTTGTTCAAAGCATTTATCAAATATAGCTTCTACTTTTGTTCATATCCTTTTGCGTTCAATATAAAACAAATTTTCTAAGTCTAAGTCTAAATTTGCTGGTGGAATAACGAGTTGAAGTGATCGATGGGATCAATAGGAATATGTACATCTGAAGCAGATGGTATATATATTTAGTATATCACCAAAGATGAACTACAACCATTGTTGGAGCATCTTTAACCTGCAAACAGCTGGGCAATTTGAAGCAGGTGTCCATGGAGCTCCAGAGGGGAAGAAAAGAAAGGGCTGTGGTCGGTATCCATGCTAAGGACCTTATCCGGAGGCCACATCTTGATCAGCGCTTCCTGTTTATCCAACTGTAAAACTCTGTCCTGCAAGGTCTTTATATAAACTCTTGGAACCTTCATAAATTCTTCTGAGGTTGCAGTAAAACTGGCTGTCTGGATTGCCAGCAATGGTGTTGGTCTTATCAGCAGTGAGGCCAGAGCAGCATCCTGTAATTTGAATATACCCACATCAACATTTAATGAAAAAAATAGTTATTGGGTTTTAAGTGGCCTCTATAAATACATATCCAGTTGGGTTTTGGTGGAAATCACAGGGTACTGATTGAAAACTGCATAAATTCAGATGGGTTATCCTTTTCTATAAAACCCACATGCCTTAAGTGCTACTAAAATCAGGGAGTTGTTTTCTTGTGCTATCCTGATAGATTTTATACCTCAGGTGGGCTGAGTTGATATAGAATTTCTTGTTCCAATTCTCTATGCACCATTGCGCTTGTTGGTGGGTGTTCTGATCCAAGGCCATGGTAAAATTCATATTCGTTTAATAGGCCTGGAGTTCCCTGCACAGATTGAATTAAAAAAAATTCATTTCCCTACCTAAACAAAGAAATACACACATATATATATATATATAACTGTTCATAAGTATATGAAACATGTTTGGATATCGTTTACCATTCAATTCAGTTTGCACAGAGAAAAAGCTACATATATAGTATTAAAAATGTTTCATATCTCTACATATATATAAATGTTTTGTATGCTTAGACCCACTCTCATACTTCTATAAAATATAAAGCGAAACCTGCAGACAAAAAAAAGAAGCCAAGGTGGGTCTTTAAAATCGTCCCTGAAGCTCAGATCGGAACATTAAATAACAGTAATTGCTTTGGATTCATAAGGTCAACAACCTGCTGGACATCTTGGTCTGTACAAAACCCATGAGACAGCATGGTGGCTGCAACATAAACTGCAACAGCAATCTTATGGCCAAACACATGGATTGCATGTGTCAAACTCAGTCCTCCAGCACTGTGGCCAACCAGCACAACCTACATCAATCAACAACAGATAAATATACCTAATAACTTCACAATTTACATGGTAACTGAATAAGCTTCTCTGTGATGGGCAATTGAATCTATGGTTATTGCAAACCTTCTGAGAGAGAGATATTTCTGACAGTATGTTCATCAGAGGCCTATCATAATCCTCAAAGGAAGTGATTGAATTAGGATCCACAGTGTTCAGGCCTGATCCTGTGAGATCCATGGCGGTGACCTTATGCCCAGAGTTTTGCAGAAGATGGATGAGTTTGTACCAGCACCAAGCTCCATGGCCTGCACCATGTATCAGCACAAAATGGAACTTTCCATGTTGATGGTTATGGCCGCCATTTTCCATTGCAGCCATCAAGCGTCTCCTCCTCTCTTTGATAGTGATGCAGTATAATGAGGCTTTTTGTAGATAGCCATGGAAGCAGAAGGAATGTATGATGGGTTCTGATTGTAAACACTGTTGCTAGATTGCTGGGTCATATTCCTAGCCCAGCAAAAGTGGTGTGTTATTATGGAGTCAAAGGTTGAAATATGGCTTGGGTGAGGTCTAAAGTAAGTTGGATCATTTTTTGATTGCAAGAGGTTTGAACTAATTTGATTGATTGATTAGTTGAAATTTACCAGTCAAAACCCAGCCATAACAATACCTCAAGATATATGTATATGCTTAATTTAGGAATATACCACAACACTAATTCCATGATAATGAGTTCATGGGCTCCTCACTGTAAAGATTTGTACCAGTTTTGTAACTTAAAACTGGACTTAATTTAATAGAAAAAAAATATTAAAATCGTTGGAGTATTGAGGGAGGACATGGAAGATAAACATAAAAGATAGTTGACTCTAGTTATCTTTTGGATTTTAATTGGCTATTTGATTCAAATCTTGATTTCTTGCAGTTAAAATGGTTTTTTAACTGCATATTTGGATTCAGCACCCTGAAAAACCCCTGGGACGCTTTCATTGTGCAGAAACTAGCTATCAAACTTGCGATTCCAATAATTCCTGCGGGATTTCGACAGGAAAAATCCCCAGGAAAGACTTTCAAAAAGTCGCGTTATAGACAACTGCAAATAATAATAATAAATAAATCCTTTTTCCATGCATTTTAAAACCAAATAATAATAATAAATAAATCCTTTTTCCATGGCATTTTAAGTCAATGGCGGACTCCAAGAATATTTGGGAACCTGAGAGACATAAGTCGGATTCCCCAATCAACTTAAACTCACTGCTTTTTCCATCGAATTAAAACCATCCAATGACCAGATCGTAGTGGTGGATAGATTCCCCTTCTGATGAGACCAACCAATAGGGAGGTATTCAAGTTTCATTGAATCAGTATGAGTATAAATGGTTAGTTTCGCTTGACCTTTGATGGGATGTGTTGCAAATAAGCCTTCCATGAATGACAGTGATGGCCATGGTCAGAAAGAGTTGCGTGTTGGTATGTTGCAATTTATGAATTTCCTATCTTGACTTTCTAAGTTCAATATAGCGTTGAATCAAATAGCACGATTGAGTAGTAATGGCTTATTTTGGTATGTGGAAGCGCTCAAGGCTTCTTTGATTATAGAAAGATAGACGGGATGGCTGTCATTTTTTAAAACATTCAGCATTGTATTGTTTTTTAAAGAGTGAATAGGTTATTTTTGGGCTTTTTATAATTAGTTTATGAGTTAGTCAGGTATAATTTTTTGTATTGGAATTAAATTTTGCTTTTACAGTAAACTTTATTTGAAAAGATGTAATTTTTAAAATTATGAAATTTATTATAATTTAAAAATAAGTTAATTTATATGAGTAAAATGGTTTTTGTTGTTTCAAATAATTAATATTTTTATATTTTAAAGAGATTAATTTTTCATTAATTACAAATAGTTTTAGATCAAATTTTAATATTAAAGCTGCTTTTAACTTGAATAATATTTCTTGTAATCATGGCTAAAGTTACTTTTACTGAAATTATATACTTTTTAATTATATATAAATTTAATTTTATAAGTAAAAGAAAATATATACATTATTATACATAATTTTTAATTTCTATTGTATTTTTAATTCTTTTATTTTATTATTGAATTGAATTTTTTAAGTAAAATAATATGGTAAATAATGTCTAATAAAAAAACTAAATTCAATAAGAACATCAACAAAAAAATTATCATTAACTTTTGTTTGGACTACATCCAAACCACAATTGAAAATCCAAACTCACTTTCTTATGGGATGCTTTTTTCTTTTGGATTACATCCAAATCACAATCACTAGTGAGTCAATCCAACACGCTATATTATGGGATTTTTTTGGTTTTTTCATTACTATGGTGTTCTAGCTTTTTTTTTCAAGATGGAGAGGATTTTACAAATCTTGAATATTAAGTATTCTTTTAATAGAGGATGCAAATGTCATTTATACTAAATTATGTAATTTGTATGGGCTTCCAAATAGGGATTTATAAGGGATGAAATACAAAATCAAAAGGTCACTAAATGTAAAATTAGGATTCATGAGAGGTGAAACAAAAATCAAAAGGCTTTCTTATCTAACTAATGTTGTTACATGAGGAGTAATTAGTGCTTCCACATCCCATCAACATAATACACAATTGCATGTGACTTAGTTGGTAAGAATCGTTGCGGATTGTCATGTGTAGTGTCCTTTATGTGTCAAGAAAGGTGTTAAACCATTTAATGTACAAGTGTTGGTTTTTGACAACCAAAATTATTAAGTGATCTTAAAATGATACATTATCTTAGAAGCAAGAGTGTCTCAACATTTATAGCTTCTCTATTTATTACCATCTTAATTAATGAAAATTCAAAATATGTTGTGCCAATGAATTTTACCTTGGTGGTAGTGTTTTCCAGTAGTAGTCATATAATTTGTTTCAATTAATATATCACTTGAAGTCTATAGTTGTACCATGTTTTGGTCACTAATATTGTGCTTTTAAGAGTTTCAAGAGCTTATTATATTTAAGGAAAAAAGGATCCCCTTGAGCCACTTGTTATTATTTATCTCTCAACCGGCACATTACTAAGTCTTTGACGCATGCTTTATCTTGAAGAACTATTTCTTTATTTTCTCGTATCCTTACACTTATATGTATGGTGAGATCTATATTTAATTTATATATTATTTAGACAACCATTAATATATTTATACAACTCACTTATATATATATATATATATATATATATATATATATATATATATAATTATAATTTATTAAACATGTATCTATTAAATGTTTAATTACTAAATGTGCATAATGAAAGTTAAGAAAAAAAAAAACAACAAATTTATATAATGGTAATAATGTGAAAATGCACATGTTGTCAAGATATGATAACCCAAATATATAATCATATTTAAAAATAAATCAATACGTCTAACACGTATTTATAGAGAATAGTTGTATATAGTTCAAGATTACATGATATTGTATTCCCAACTCATATTATGCTATGTTTATTTAGATCATTGTAAATATGAAATTTGTGAATATTTCACAAAGTCTATTATTAAACTAACCCACTAAGTCCATGAAATACGTATCGTCTCCCAAGGTCTCATTCTTGTCATGAAATCATTACATGTATTAAATGATCAATCATATATATCAAACAATTCTCTCCTAATAGCTATATATTTGACTTGCATAAATAACATATACTCCATATAACTAACATTAATAACATGTATATCACATCATCCAAAAGAATATTCATAAATAGTAAATACATATTAATATAATAAAATTTAGTGCAACAACTAAATCATACATCTACTACATTATGTCTTATTCCTTGAAATTGTAACTAGGTTTGGTCTTCATAATGTATATCTATCATTGTTGTATTTATTATAATTTGTCAAGCATGTTCTTTATGTTAGAGTCAAAAAGAAAATCATTTTTTCCATGTGTGATTTGGACTTTTATAAGAAAAAGAAAATTGCTTTTTATGTGTCTTTTGTTCAAATCTCAACTGCCAAGTTGGCCCTCCAGATGACAAATTGGCTTAGCCTTTAGAAGCACCCTTTGGGATGAGGAAACTACTATACATTGGAACCATTACTCCGTCATTTGAAAAGCAATTCACACTTCATTTGTGGAAATAAATTTGGGTGTGTGACATGTGAATCTGAAGCACAATCTGAGGCACATTCTATGTGATTAAGCGAGCTACCTTAAGCACTATTCTTTTGTGATAAAGCGATTTTTCCTGAGGCACACCTTTCTGTGATCGAGTTTCTTGAGGCACACCTTTCTATTTTCAAACAAGTTTTCAATGGCAACATACTTTTGTGTTATCTGAATTATCTATAGCACCATAATTTTGTGGAATTCAAGCTACCAATGACAATATTTCTATGGAATTCGAGCTACCAGTGACACTGCATCTCTGTGAAATTTAAGTTACCTATGATGCTACATCTATGTGGCAAACTTATAGACAAACATATGGCATCTTGTGGACAAACTTCATGTGGACAGTTTGATGTGGGAGCATAGGACTCAGAGCGGAAAATCTCCCAAATTATTCCAAAAAATCCAAAAAAAATCTACAAGCAAGGGAGTGGGGTCCTTTAGCCTGCAATTTCCATGTTTTTTTTAGTTAAAATTAGGATAAAGTAGGGAAATAAAACATGCTATTTATGCTAAGCTGTAGTAAAGCTTTTCAAGCTTTAAATTAATCTGTAAAGCATGTTTTTCTTTGTATTGGATAAGGACGAGAGGGCCTATCCTTAATTATAAATAAAATGGCAGCGAAGCTCTCATCAGACAGAGAGGAGAGGGACGAACGCCATAGTATTATCTTGGAAAATTTGTTCTCTCAGTGTCTCTCATTATTGACTTTGCCGCATGCATGAATAGACTGTTGTATAGTGCGATGGTGTTGAATGGTTCCATTTCCATACGCTACAAATGATGTTTATTAATCATTGACTTTATTTCCCTTTCGTTTTATTGTTTATATAGTCTTGGAATTCAATTGCGCATATACTCTGGTTATAGCAAGAATTCTTGCGACTTTTCCATTAAGTAACTGTAGCCGCCCTGAGACTTTATAACTAAAAGTTTCAACCATATCAGTCCGAGATTATATCAGCGTAGGGAGGTCCTTTGAAAGATTAGCTGCGTGCTCAGCGTACAAAGCCTTTCGGGAGTCATAGCGTAACAAGACGAGTTCTGAATTTAGGAGGCGAAAAGACATAAATTGTAATAGATACATGTCGCTGAATCCGTCAGTTCGGGGGTATAAAAGTTGTCAATTAAATGGACTAGCGAATAACGGAACTAGCGATATATTAGAAGGCCACATATAATTGTATCGGGTCCGTTGATGAAAGTCTTTGTTTGAACAGTCGCCGGCTTGCATATATCGGCCAAACCAACGTAAGGGCAGAGATATATATAACGATAGTGAGTTATATATGTATATTCAAGCTTTGCATGCTGGTAAGACTCCACTTACACTTATTGCGATGCGATCTCGCATCGGCCCAAAAAACGAAGGGAACCATAATGGTTATATGTAGTTATGTGAGCGTAATGAGTTTGGGCGTGTGGATTACTTGCCAATACGAGGCTGAGGTGTAACCACAATATAACGTGGCATATGTGTATTGTGTTGTATTTTTGAGAGTTCACTGAAACGCCATTGTTTGTTAATGAGCCTTTGTTAATGGAGCCGATAAAGTTTTTTAAATGAAACACCAGTTTAATGACTGATGCGGCCAGAGGAGAAGATAGGGAAGTCAATCGAGATATTGAAGAGCTTACTGGCAGATTGGGAAGGTTGACTCTAACGCCTGCAACCCCGCCATCATTAGTGGTATCAGAGCCATCAACTGACATTGAATTGAATCTCAGGAGCAGAAGAAGGATGGCTTTCAGAGTTGGAAGAGGACGAGGACGTGGTGGAAGAGGACGACCTGCTGCAAATGCTGAACTAATGGCAACCGTAGAAGAGCTGCGAGCTAGAGTGGATGCATTAACTTCACATAGAAATATAGATGATGGAGACGTTAGTGAGCCTGAAATTGAAGCTGCTGAAGAAGAGGAAGCTGTACATGTTACTCCTGAGATGAGATTCTTTCAGTGAGTGTTAAAATCCACAGCCAGGCCATGGAACCAATTAGTATCAGTATACCAAGGAGGATTGAATCCAGAAGAATTGATCGACTCGATTAACAACATGGAGAAATTCTTCGATTACGAAGAAACAAAAGATGAGAAGAAAGTAAAGTTTGCGGTCACCAAGTTAAAAGGCCATGCAGCACTCTGGTGGGATGGTGTGCAGGCAGAAAGGAAGAGACTTGGTAAGCAGGCAATCAAGAACCGGAGCCGAATGGTAGCAAAGTTAAGAGGTAAGTTCTTGCCAAGTAATTATCAGCAAACATTATTTAGAAAAATGCAAAATCTTAGACAGAGAGCTTTAACAGTAAAAGAGTATACAGAAGAGTTTTATAAAGTGAGCATAAGAGCAGGAGAAACCCAAGACACAGATGAGAAGGTGGCTAGATATATGAATGGCCTCAGGATGGACATTTAGGATGAGATAAGTTTGTTGTCTCCTAAAATAGTAGAGGAAGCTTATCAGATAGCGCTGAAAGCTGAGGAAAAACTCATGAGGAAGCAGTCTGCCAGAGGGAGAGAGACTTTCAAAGGAAAAGGAAGTCAAGGTGGTAGAGGAGGAT
Source organism: Pinus tabuliformis (assembly GCA_031772625.1). NCBI lineage: Eukaryota > Viridiplantae > Streptophyta > Pinopsida > Pinales > Pinaceae > Pinus > Pinus tabuliformis. The sequence goes on from CM062818.1 coordinate 1,953,679,212, forward strand.
CTACAGCACCTAAAGAAGGAGCTAGCAGTAGCTCAACCCAGCATGCACCCACAGGAGGTGATGCAAGAGGCAGAGGGAGCTTTTCTAGAGGAAGAGGAGGTAGAGAAATAAGATGTTACAGATGTAACAAGCTGGGACATAGAGCTTTTGAGTGCCCAGAGAATGCAGACATAAAGCAGAGGAATGCAATTGTTGCTCCAACTGAGGGAGAGATGCCAGTGGCAGTGGTAGTAGAAGAAGAAAATTCACCAGAAAGAGGGGAATCTCTGGTTATTAATAAAGTCTCACTTAAGCCGGTGAAGGAGGTGGCTGCTGAACCGCCACAGAGGAAAACTTTATTCAGGACAGTGTGCAAAGTCCAAGGGAAATGTTGTCAGATGATCGTTGATAGTGGCAGCACTGATAATTTGGTCTCTACAGAGGTAGTGGAGAAATTGAAGCTGAAGACAATGAAGCATCCAACACCTTATAAGGTGTCATGGTTACAAAAGGGACATCAACTGTTGGTAAGTGAACAGTGTGAAGTGGAATTTCAAGTGGGCAAGTACAAAGATAAAATTGTTTGTGATATCATGCCTATGGATGTGTGTCACATATTTCTTAGAAGACCTTGGCAATATGACAAGGGGACCATACATGATGGGAAGAGAAACACCTACAAGTTTGGAAAGGATGGTATCAATCATACATTGTTGCCTCTGCAAGAAGAAGATGAGCCGGGACAGAAGACTAATTCAAAAACCCTGTTACTTGGAAAAAAGGAATACCTTGAGCAGATGATAAGTATACCGTTGAGTCGTGAAGAGGAGATCATAGATGATTTCTTGAGTTATTGGATAAATCCAGACCAGCTGGATAATGTAGCTGATACTTTTGATGTGGTTACAGGGGCTGAGGAGGATGTGCAATCTTGTGAAGTTGCTACAGCACAAGAGGAAGTTCTTATGGATGCATAAGAAGTAGATCAGTCTGTAGCACGAATAAATGAAGCAACGATTGAGGCTGTTGAACTCTATGATTTTCAAATTGACAGTTTGTGTGTGAATGCAGGGACTATAAGTGATGATGAAATGCTGCAACAATGCCTTAGAGAAATTGCATTGTTGGAATACTTGTTGGAGAATCCAAAGTATGACAGGGAGATTGCAAATGAAAGAGTTCAGTACAGTGGACAAGAGCAAGAAGGCATCATTAGAGCAGATGGTGTGGAAGAAAGACTAATGGACAGTCTTATGAATGTTGCTAAGAATTCGAATCAACATGCTGATATGCTGACAGGGAAGAAGGAGAAAACAGAGCAACCATTTGAATTATTGCCAAATGAAGATAAGGCACATCAGCCTTATGTTTTTTATTTTAACAAATGTTTTGTGAGTGCAGGTGATGAAGAAGACAATCCATCACTTGGAATTGTCTCGAGGGAAGAAGAACTGTGGCAGAATGAAAATAAGACAGTCATGTCTCATATGCAGAAACTTGTTTCTATGGGTGGTAATAGAGAGTTGGCTTGCATAAATAGCAAAGAGAGAGCTGGGGGACAGAATATTGGAGCTGCTATAATGTTAGAAGATGAGGCTACAATGTTTGAAGAACTTGATTTGATTGAAAAAAAAAATCAAGATGATGTTGGACAATTACTAAAGATTGTCAAAGAAGGTGGTGAGCCAAAAAATGTTGCAGAGAATCGGGAAGTTTGGGAGGAAGCAGCATCAATGGCAGCAACATCTATAATGACAGCTAGAGCAGTTATGGTGACAGTTCAGACAACATTGACAGCAGCAGAAGAGGCACTGAAGCCTTATGGTTTTTATTTTAAAAATTGTTCTGTGAATGCAGGTATTGTTGCTGGTGCTGAGGAACATTTGACTAAGTTGAGCAGAAAAGAAGTTCTCTATTCCAGAAGACAAGAGGGTGTGGATGATCGGGTGGCTATCAGAACAAAGACTAGCATAGAGGCAAGAAGTCAGCAGGTAGCAAGAAATCAACAGCTGGGAGATTTATTGGACCAAGAGATTGAAAACATTAGAAAACTAATGATGACAGTATCCCAGAAGAGGTCAACAGCAGTAAAACAAAGGAGAAGCAGCAAAAGAAAGATAGCAGAAGATTATGAAGGCTTAGTCAGTGCGGTGATGCAGCATAAAGTGTGGAGACCTGGAGAAGAACAACAAACAGAAGCAGTGACAAGTGGAAAATGGCAGCATAAGATATGGGATACAGGGAAACATAGATCTGAACACATGATCAGGAGATCATGAATTTTTTCTACCTTGGGAGTCTGATGCGGGAGCATAGGACTCAAAGGGTAAAATCTCCCAAATTATTCCAAAAAATCCAAAAAAAATCTACAGGCAAGGGAGTGGGGTCCTTTAGCTTGCAATTTCCATGTTTTTTTTTAGTTAAAATTAGGATAAAGTAGGGAAATAAAACATGCTATTTATGCTAAGCTGTAGTAAAGCTTTTCAAGCTTTAAATTAATCTGTAAAGCATGTTTTTCTTTGTATTGGATAAGGACGAGAGGGCCTATCCTTAATTATAAATAAAATGGCAGCGAAGCTCTCATCAAACAGTGAGGAGAGGGACGAACGCCATAATATTATCTTGGAAAATTTGTTCTCTCAGTGTCTCTCATTATTCACTTTGTCGCATGCATGAATAGACTGTTGTATAGTGCGATGGTGTTGAATGGTTCCATTTCCATACGCTACAAATGGTGTTTTTTAATCATTGACTTTATTTCCCTTCCGTTTTATTGTTTATATAGTCTTGGAATTCAATTGCGCATATACTCTGGTTATAGCAAGAATTCTTGCGACTTTTCCATTAAGTAACTGTAGCCGCCCTGAGACTTTATAACTAAAAGTTTCAACCATATCGGTCCGAGATTATATCAGCGTAGGGAGGTCCTTTGAAAGATTAGCTGCGTGCTCAGCGTACAAAGCCTTTCGGGAGTCATAGCGTAACAAGACGAGTTCTGAATTTAGGAGGCGAAAAGAAATAAATTGTAATAGATACATGTCGCTGAATCTGTCAGTTCGGGGTATAAAAGTTGTCAATTAAATGGACTAGCGAATAACGGAACTAGCGATATATTAGAAGGCCACATATAATTGTATCGGGTCCGTTGATGAAAGCCTTTGTTTGAACAGTCGCCGGCTTGCATATATCGTCCAAACCAACGTAAGGGCAGAGATGTATATAACGATAGTGAGTTATATATGTATATTCAAGCTTTGCATGCTGGTAAGACTCCACTTACACTTATTGCAATGTGATCTCGCATCGGCCCAAAAAGCGAAGGGAACCATAATGGTTATATGTAATTATGTGAGCGTAATGAGTTTGGGCGTGTGGATTACTTGCCAATACGAGGCTGAGGTGTAACCACAATATAACGTGGCATATGTGTATTGTGTTGTATTTTTGAGAGTTCACTGAAACACCATTGTTTGTTAATGAGCCTTTGTTAATGGAGCCGATAAAGTTTTTTAAATGAAACACCAGTTTAATGGCTGATGCGGCTAGAGGAGAAGATAGGGAAGTCAATCGAGATATTGAAGAGCTTACTGGCAGATTGGGAAGGTTGACTCTAACGCCTGCAACCTGCCATCACAGTTGTTGCTTGGTGGAGGGTTGACTTGGCTCTTGTGTAATTCATGTATAATTTGGATTTCTCTATTGTTGACAAAAATTCTATAAAGAAAAGATTGTTGTGTTTTCTCCTTGTAGTTTTTCTTTGACCTATGACCTAATTTATGGCATCTTTTATCTTTTATGTAGTGTGACCTTTACTTTCTTTATATTTTTGAATGTGTAATTACTTATAACCTAACTAAATAAAACAAATACTAAATAAAAAAATATATATGAATAATAATAACATGAAACATTTTAATTTAAATTTAAATTATATATATATATATATATATAATTTATTTTTAAAGATCAGTATTTAAAAAAAAATAATTAAATAAATTTAAATATAAACAAATCCATATAAATATATATAATAGTTTTTTAATTAAAAATTAAATTAGGAAGGCATTGCTATAATTTCTCAATTAAAATCAAATTTCAAAACTAATTTTATGTAATAGCTAAACTTACTTAGACTTGCACAGGCCAGGCCATGAGTAATAAAATCAAAACTAACGACAAGTACTACAGTAAACTAATAAAAAGGAAGAATAACAACATAAGGAAATCTCAAGACACTATTAACAGGCGTTAGTCACGGTTACATATTGCATACACGTGAATCATATAATTTAACAAGTGGCATCAACTCAGTTAAACGAAAGCGACTTAATTTAAAAATAACAAATTAAAACTCTAAAATAAGTCAACTTATCATTATTACTCATTAAACATTTAAAAAATTAAAGATTATTAAAAATTAGTGATTATTATTTATTATATAATAATCACTATATCATAAACCTAATTGTGATATACTCTCGATATATGGCATTTATACAGATACCAATACATGAATAATTAATATATTATCTATTTTCAATGGGTAGTTTAATTGGTTGTTTAAGCATTTTGCCGATGGAAGGTTACTTTGTTCGAAGTGATCATGTTTGCCATATACAGATACCAATACATGAATAATTAATATATTATCTATTTTCAATGGGTAGTTTAATTGGTTGTTTAAGCATTTTGCCGATGGAAGGTTACTTTGTTCGAAGTGATCATGTTTGTGTCGAGATAGCTTTCATAGTAATAGCCATCATTAATAACCACATAAAAAGATACTACCTCAAACAAGTCAATACATCCAACTATATTAGTGATGAATCATTAATATCCAATTAATCTATATAAACAAGTCAATACATCTAACTATATCAGTGATGAACCATTAATATCCAATTAACCTATATAAACAAGTCAATACATCCAACTATATTAGTGATGAACCATTAATATCCAATTAACCTATATGGCAGGAGAATGAGTATTAAGGACCTAGTAATAATGAAAATTATAAAATTATTTATTCAAAATCATTTCAAATTCACATTTTTCTTGTTTTAATTTTTTAAAATTGAGTTTGTTTATTTTTACATGGACAAATTAACAATGGTAATACAATTTTTATAATTATATTTTTCAGTGTCATTTAATTTTAACAAGGCTTTCATTTATGAAAATTCATTATATTATTGTAAAAGTTCAATTAGAATGAAGAGGACAATAATCATTCTTCCTAACCACCTAAAATAAAGTCAATAAATATCTATTCTAATTATATTGTATAAATATACTAAACTTTTACATTTTAGATTATCTTTCAAATATCTATAGGCATAAACTTACCACTACATCTATTCTTAAATAGCTTTTACACTTTGTTATTAACTTTGTCATATTATTTCTTTATCAATAATAACTTAATTATTTTAAATAAATATGATTATATTATTTTTATCATGTTATTTTTATCTGTCAAAATGAATAGCATCAAGGAAAAGAAATCATAATTCGATCTTTTGTTTACAAAGATATTTATTAATATTATTATTATTATTATAAAAAATAAAACATAATATATATCCAATGTTTTCATCTTAATTTCAACATTTTTCACACTACTCACCCTTTTAACTTTATGTATATTGAAAACTCATAAAATAACTAATTAATATTTAAATATTTTTAATTAAATATTAATAAAAAATTAAATTAAATTTATAAAAAAATATAATTAATTAATACTTTAAAATTTTTAAATTAAATATTATTAAAAAATTAAATTAAATAATTTTTATAGATAGAATATTTAAATAAAATTCTTTTAAAAAAATATAAATATAAATAAAATTTTCTCATAATAATACAATTTCATTCTATTTTTATTGATTATATCAAAAACATCAATTAACATTTAAATTCTAAATCATTGAATATGGCTATGTGTATCATCACATTTTTAACAATCAAACCACAATGTAATCTAAAACTCGCTGAATTAAATGAAATTAAACATTAAAATCAACATATCTCTGCTCGGAGAACGAAAAAAACCCTATCATCTACCCATTGCAATCTCAGAACAATAATTCATAATCATAACTATGCCTCCAAACCATCAAAGTATAAGCTTCCGTGGAACGTAAACAAGCTTGACCAACTTGTGTAGAAACAAACACACACAAATGGAGTCTCAGCGAATAGAATGACATCAAAGCATTTATCAAATATCAAACAAAGCTTCTAAGACTAAATTTGCAGGTCCATTAACGAGTTGAACTAATCAATGGGATCAATAGGAATATGTACATTTGAACCAGATGCTATATATATTTAGTATAACACCAAAGATGAACCACAAAAATTGTTGGAACATTTTCAACCTGCAAATAGCTGGGCAGTTTGAATCAGGTGTCCATGGAGCTCCAGAGGGGATGAAAAGAAAGGGCTATGGTCAGTATCCATGCTAAAAACCTTATCAGGAAGCCACATCTTGATCATGGTTTCCTGTTTATCCAACTGTAAAACTTTGTCTTGCAAGGTTTTTATATAAACTCTTGGAACCTTCATAAATTCTTCTGAGGTTGCAGTGAAATTCATTGTTTGGACACTAGGGCTTCATTGTGGGAGCAATATCATAGCAGGTAGGTTCATATTAGGGGATATATAATGAGGGGAAAATGACATAATATATTGGGGGATATATCGGGGTAAACGGTTTTTATATTGATAGGTATAAAAAATGGAGCTCAAAGTTAATGAAAAAATATAAAGGGGTATAAAAAATGTTAATAAAAAAATGGATACCTACAATATGTAGTGAAAGTAGGTGTTTTTTAAATTCGAGAGCTGTATTGGGTTTATATTGGTATGGGGTTAAATAATGTAATTTTTAGAGGTATTTTCCAATATGTACTCAAATTAAGGGTATTGTTTAATATTCCATGATCGCATGTGATATGTCAGAGGTTCATTGAGTGAAGCCCCCATGTGTTTGGATTGCCAGCAATGACATTGGTCTTATCATCCGTGAGGCCAGAGCAGCATCCTGTAATTTGAATATACCCATATCAACATTTAATGAAATAAATAGTTATTGGGTTTTAAATGGCCTCTATAAATACATATCTAGTTGGGTTTTGGTGGAAATCACAGGGTAATGATTGAAAACTGCAGAATTGAGATGGGTTATCCATTTTCAAAAAATCAAGAGGCCTTAATTACCAGTGAAATGAGAGAGTTATTTTGTTTTGCTATTCTAATAGATTTATACCTCAGGTGGGGTAAGATGATATATAATTTCTTGTTGCAATTCTCTATGCACCGTTGCGCTTGTTGGTGGGTGTTCTCATCCAAGGCCATGGTAGAATTCATATTCCTTTATAAGGTCTCGAGTTCCCTCTATAGATTGAATTGAAAAAATTTCGTTTCTCGTATCTTAACAAAGAAATACACAAACACATATAAAACTGGGTGTAAACATATGAAACATGTTTGGAGTTTTTTATCATTGAATTCAGTTTGCACAAAGAAAAAACTGCATAAATGTTTCGTATGCTTAGACCTAGTTTCATACAAAACCGAGGTGGATCTTTAAAATCATCTCTGAAGCTCACATCACAACATTAGATAATAGTAATTGCTTTGGATAAATAAGGTCAACAACCTGCTGGACATCTTGGTCTGTACAAAACCCATGAGACAACATGGTGGCAGCAACAAAAACTACAACAACGATCTTATGGCCAAACTCATGGATTGCATGTGTCAAGCTCAGTCCTCCAGCACTATGGCCAACTAGCACAACCTACATCAATCAAACAATAGATAAATATACCAAATAACTTCACAATTTACATGGAACCTGAACTAGCTTCTGTCATGGGAAATTGAATCCATGGTGATTGCAAACTTTTGAGGCTAATGCTTAGACTGAGCTATGTAATTGCTGACAAATTAGCCAACAAATTTTGTGTTCTGAGTTATCAGAATTAGGACAGTAAATTAATAGATGTAGTCAAGAAAATTATTAGGGAAAGTAGATTTGATGCAGGAGCATCTGACTAAAAAGGTGACAGCTGGAAATGGCTTTTAATTTCTCCTTGAGAGGAAGAAAAACATTACGAATTTTGTTTTATTTTTGTTTTACTTAAATTAAGGCTGATACAACCATTTTCCTTTGAAAAATAAGCAAGCAAGTAAAATAGGATTAGTTAAGAGTATGTTTAAAGAAATTGTTAGATAACTGTAAGGTAACTGAAGGAAGTTTCTCAATTGTAAGAGACTGTTGGTAAGGCATCAAAGTAAAACTAGATCCCCACCATGAGGGGGCTGCCATCTAGAGAGAATAACGAATACAAGAATTGAAATCACAATTTATTTTCTTCAGTATATGTGAAAATCTAAAATCTCTGTCATTAAGAAAGAAAGTCAATTTCTTTTTTTCTTGTGTGTCGATGTTTTAGATATTGTTTTAAAGCAAAATATTGAAGTATTGCATTAAGAGGCCAAATGACATTGACAAAAACCTTGTGACAGAAGGCATTTTAGACTAAGAACCAGACAGGGTAAACCCAACAAATATATCACATTCTTTCTCAAAAACCCAGGTACATTTACATTCAGTATTCAAGCACACCTGTGCATTTGTTACATTTCAAAATTTAACAGTTCAATACACATTTATGAAACCAAAATAGTAGAGGGTTTTAAAACCCACAAGCACTGAAAACAATGCTTTGCAGGCCAAGAAAAGTCCAACACCGAGGGTGTGTAACCCACGAAACCATACAAAACATACTATGAAAACGAAACCCCAAGGGTTTATGCTTGACTAAGGATAACACAAGAAAAAACAACAAGACAATCACGGAGGGATCCTACCCTGTTTTCCCAATCCAAAAAGACTCCCGAGAATGAGGTTGTGGAGCAGCATTCTCCAAGCACGACATGCACATCACCACAAAAACAAGATGGGTAGTCAAAAACCAGATAGGCAAATAAAATAAGGTGACATAGAGCAGATAAAAGAAGGGAAGAGCAGGTGTTTACCTGGAAAAAGCCTGTCTCCGAGTCAGACGACGAGAGCTGAGTCTCTAGCGAGAGGGTTTCTCTCAGGAAGAATGCCATTGGTAATTTTACCTACTCACCAAGGGGCCAGAGGTTAGAATCAGAAAAACGAGATGAACGAATGAAACCAAAACAAAAAATTTACCTGAAGTAGCGTTTGCTGAGCTTCCCATAGAAGTAGAAAGGGAAGGACCTGTGGTTACACAGAGCAATATCAACACTAGAATCAACATCGAAAACCAACACGAGCAGAATGAAAATGAAGCATAAGCCAAGAAACAAAGAATAAATGAAACAACTTGTAGATTGAAAGTCAACTTGAAACCTCCATGGACCAGCAAACAAACCACCACAAGAAACAAGCGAAGGCACAACGCACACACAGAGCCGAACCAGACCAACAATGGATGCAAGAATGGAGGTTGACTCTTAGTTTCCCTTGGAAGATGTGAATTGGATACATTTGCGAAACCAAGGCCAGTACAAAGGGGCAGGCTGAAACAATTAAAGTGAATTAAAACCTCACACCTAAAACCCTATCTATTTTATTCGGAAGATCTACGAAGTTAAACGGTCATTGATACATGTCCTTCCTCGATATTGCCACCAATTTTTGCTATCATAGCAAGTTAGTTCCTTTTTCGTAGTAAATATGGAGGTAGGTAGAAGAGGTCGAAGTAGAGCCATCAGAAGGTAGAGGATGAAGGGATATGAGAAGAGCTTAGGACCTTAACTTCACGTTTGGCAGCAATGGAAGCAGGAAGGCGTACATATCTCGAAGTTGGGGATGACAGTGAGGAAAACAATGCAGCCACGATGGATGGGTCAAATGAAGAGGGACTAGAGATTAAACTGTTGAGATCAGTTTTGCTAGCTAGTAGCAAGCCAAGACCGGAGCTTTCTAATTATGATGACGATTTTTCCACAGAGGCATTGTTGAGCTGGATAAGTGAACTCAATAAATATTTTGAATATGAAGAAATCAGCGAAGAAAAGAAGACCAGGTTTGTTATCACCAAATTGAAAGGACGTGCAACACTATGGTGGGACAGTGTTTAGGTAGAAAGGAGAAGATTGAACAAACCATTGATTAAAAAATGGGACAGGATGGTTTCTAAGATGAAGAGCAAATTTCTTCCTAAAAATTACCAAATTGCCCTTTATAGACTAGTACAGAACCTAAGACAAAGAACGATGATCGTAAAGGAATATACTGAGGAATATTATAAAGTAAACCTAAGAGCTGACTATGTTGAAGATACCCCTGAGAAAATAGCAAGGTTTGTAAATGGTCTACAGATGGAGATCCTAGCCGAAATTAGTATTCTTTCCCCTAAGACCATAGAGGAAGCCTATCAGAGTGCTTTGAAGGTGGAGGAAAAGATTTCTAGGAAACAAAATGACGAAAGAGGAAGTGGTTCTTGCAGAGGTAGGGGATAGTCCTTTGGCAGAGGTAGAACTGCCAACAATAATGAAGAGGGCAGTAGTCTGAAAACTTCAGGACAGAATGAAAGGGAAGGTAACACTAGAGTAGGAAGGTCATACCAACGAGGAAGAGGTAATGGCAGAGGTCGAGGAAATTTCTATTAGTGTTACAAGTGTCATAAGTGGGGAAACAAGTTCTTTGAATGTCCTAAAAATGAACAAAGTGGAGAGAGGGGAGCATATGTTGCTCAGCCTGATGAAGCAGAGGCACCGCCACAGGAGGTGGAAAATATGCCCGAAACTAGGGAAGCCATGGTGTTGAACAAGGTGTTATTGAAACCAGCTAAGGATGTAGCTGAACAGACACAAAGGAAAACATTGTTCCAGACTATGTGGAAGTCACATGGGAAATGCTACAAATTAATAATAAACAGTGGAAGTACTGATAATCGGACAGCTACTGAAATGGTGGGGAAATTGGGTTTGAAGAAGTTGAAACACCCAAGTCCATATAGGGTGTCCTCGTTATAGAAAGGACACCAATTACTGGTCGACGAGCAGTGCGACGTAGAGTTTCATATTGGCAAGTACAAGGACAAGGTGACTTGCGATATCATGCCGATGGACGTGTGCCATATTTTTTTGGGTAGACCATGGCAGTATGATAGGAAGGTCATCCATGATGGGGAAACAAATTGTTACAAGTTTTTTAGAGATGGGATAAAGCATATGCTAGTGCCCATGAAGGAAGAGGATGCTACAGAAACCAGTGGAACAAAAGCATTACTATTAGGTGGAAAAGAGTTTTTGCGACAAATTGAGGATAATAAGCTAAAATATGTAGTTGTGTGAAGGCCAAAACTAGTATTGATACATACTGAAATTACTAGCTTGCCTATAGAGATATAGGACATGCTGCAGGAGTTTAGTGATATTGTGGTAGATGACCTTCCAGACAAATTACCACCAAAGCGGAGCACTAGTCACCATATTGATTTCATTCCAGGAGCTAGTTTGCCAAACAAAGCTACTTACCAGATGAGTTTGAAGGACAATGAGGAAATCAGGAAGCAGGTGCAAGAGTTGTTGGATAAAGGACTGATTTGGGAAAGCCTAAGCCCTTGTGCCGTTCCGACTATTTTAGCTCCCAAGAAAGGAGGTGAGTTGCGGATGTGCATTGATTCTCAGGAAATTAACAAGATCACTATGAGGTACAAGTTTCCTTTACCTCAGATGGATGATATGATGGATTTTTTGAGTGGAGAAGCATACTTTTCAAAGATAGACTTGCAAAGCAGCTACCACCAAATCAGGATTTGAGAGGGTGATGAGTGGAAGACAACTTTCAAGACTAATGAAGGCTTATATGAATGGTTGATTATGCCATTTGGATGAGCAATGCCCCCAGCAAGTTCATGCATTTGATGAACAAGATGCTGAAAGAGTTCATTGGTAAATTTGTGATTGTATATCTGGATGATATACTTATATTTAGAAAAATGAAGGAAGAGCATTTTCGACATGTGAGGTATGTATTGGAAAAATTGTAGCAAAATAGATTACTGATAAATTCGAAGAAATGTTCTTTTTTCAAGAAAGAATTAATTTATTTGGGATTTGTGATTTCTGAGAATGAACTAAAAATGGATCCAGAAAAGGTTGCAGCCATAGTTAGTTGGTCGTCTCCCAAGAGTTTGTTTGAGGTACGGAGGTTTCATGGGTTGGTGAGTTTTTATCCCAAATTTATTAAAAATTTTAGTGGAATTTGTGCACCCATGGTGGACACCATTAAGAAGGAAGTTCATCCTTTTCATTGGACAGAACTAGCTGAGAAGAGTTTTCAGCTGCTCAAAAGGAAGATCACTGAAAAACCAATTTTAAGATTTCCAGACTTTAACAAACTTTTTCAAGTTCGCTGTGATGCCAGTGGGACAACCATTGGTGTAGTACTCAACCAAGAAGACAAGCCAGTAGACTACTTCAGTGAGAAATTAAATGAAAGTAGGTAGAAGTACACGTCGCATGACAAAGAATTTTATGCAGTGGTCCAAGCACTAAAGCATTGGAGACATTATCTACTCGCCTATGAAGTTGTCTTATTTTCATACAATTCTACATTACAATATATTATGTAACAGCATAAGCTGAACCATAAACATGCAAAATGGGTGGAATACTTGTAGAGTTTTACATTTGTGTTGAAACACATTAGCGGACAAGCCAACAAAGTGGCAAATGCATTAAACAGGAGGAATTTGATCCTACAAGAAAGTACGATACAAGTATTAGGATTCTAACATCTTAAGGACTTGTATGAAACAAATGAAGATTTTAATGAAGCCTGTGAAGCTTGTCAAAATCCACTGTTGAGGGATAACAGTTCATTGCTGAACTATATTGTGCAAGAAGGGTGGTTGTTCAAAGTAGGGCAGTTGTGTATCTCAGAATGTTCTATGAGAGAGAACTTAATCCAGGAAAAGCATAATGGAGGTTTAACTAGGCATTTTGGCATAGACAAGACTTTGGATCAATTGTGCCACTTTTACTATTGGCCAAAGATGCGAAGAGATGTAGAGAGGTTTGTGACTAGATGCAAAGTGTGTCAACTTGCAAAGGGACACAGCTAGAACATAGGGTTGTATATGTCCTTGCCTATCTCAAACAGACCATGGGATTCAGTCAGTTTAGACTTTGTCTTAGGTCTATCGAAGACATAGTAGGGATTCGATTCCATCATGGTGGTGGTGGATTGTTTCACCAAAATGGCACATTTCATTCCTTGTAGGAAAACCAGTGATGCCACACATGTAGCACACTTGTTTTTTACAGAGATAGTGAGATTACATGGCTTGCCGAAGTCTATTATTTCAGACCGAGACGTAAAGTTTACAGGTCATTTTTTACAAACCTTATGGAAAACGTTAGACACCAAACTGAACTTCAGCTCAGCTTATCACCCGTAGACCGATGGGAAAACCGAAGTGGTGACCTGAAATCTCGGAAATCTATTAAGGAGTCTGGTTGGTGAAAATTCTCGATAGTGGGATCATGTACTTGCATAAGAGGAATTTTCTTATAATGATTTTCCCAACAGAAGCACGGGCAGTAGTGCTTTCGAGATCCTATACGGAATGCACCCACGTGGAGTACATGTGTTGCGGGATTTGGGTCAGTTGGAGAGCAGAAGTGCTGATGGTGAAGATTTCGAAAAGGGAATCAGTGATCTTCATGAAATGGTAAAATTAAAATTACGAGACAACAACCAAAGATACAAACAGAAAGCAGATTTGAAAAGGCAGGAGGTACAATTCAATGTAGGGGACCTAATACTATCACACCTATGCAAGGAGAGGTTTCCTAAAGGCGAATACAACAAGTTAAAATTAAAGAAATTGGGCCTTGCAAGATTCTTCGAAAGTTTTTTGTGAACGCTTACGAGTTGTAGTTACCTACAGGTATAGGAATCTCACCCATTTTTAATGTGGCAGATCTATACCCATACATTGCTGCTCATGAAGAAGACAATTCGGAAAGACGAACACAAAACACCCAGAATGAGAACGACTCGTGGATTAAACAGATGTGCCTAGCAGAGCCTTTAGAGATCGAACGGATCCTAGACACCTATGTGGCCAGACAGACTCGAAGAAAAGAATATTTAATGTACTTAGTCAAGTCGAAGGGCCATCCTATTGAAGATAGTTCTTGGTTAGATGCTGGCCATATTCAAAGTGTTGGGTACTCTATTGAAGAGCTCATGGACAGGAGCCATGAGTTTAATTTACCCCGGGAGCTTGATGTAGGAGCATCCGACTAAAAAGGAGATAGCTAGAAATAATTTTTATTTTTTGCTGGAAAGGAAGAAAAACATTACGATTTTTTATTTATTTTTGTTTTACTTAAATTAAGGCTAATACAGCCATTGTCCATTGAAAATTATGCAAGCAAGTAAAATAGAATTAGTTAAGAATATTTTTAAAGAAATTTTTAGATAACTGTAAGGTAATTGAAGGACAGTTTCTCAACTATATGAGAGTACTAGTAAGGCATAAAAGAAAAACCAAATCCCCATTGTGAGGGGGTTGCGATCTAGAGAGAATAACGAATACAAGAATTGAAATTACAATCTATTTTTTTTATTATATGTTAAAGAAAATGAATCTAAAATCTTTGTCATTAAGAAAGAAAGACAATTTCTTTTTTTCCTGTGCGGTGGTGTTTCAGATATTGTCTTAAATCAAAATAGTGAAGTATTGCATTAAGAGTCTGAATGACATCGACAAAACCTTGTAACTGAAGGCATTTTACACCAGGAACCAGACAAGGCAAAGCCAACAAAGATATCACATTCTTTCTAAAGAACCCAGGTACATTTACATTCAGTATTCAATCACACCTGTGCATTTGTTACATTTCAAAATTTAACAGTTTAATATACATTTATGAAACCAAAATTGTAGAGGGTTTCAAAACCCACAAGCACAAAAAAAAAACACTTTTTGGGCCAAGACCAGTCTAACAGCGAGGGTGTGAAACCCATGAAACCATACAAAACATACTGAGAAAATGAAACCCCAAGGGTTTATGCCTGACTAAGGATAAAGCAAGAAAAAACAACAAGACAATCACGGATGGATCCTACCCTGTTTTCCCAAACCGTAAAAACTCCCGAGAACGAGGCCATGGAGCAGCATTCTCCAAGCACGACCTGCATATCACCACAAAAACAAGATGGGTAGTCAAAAACTAGATAGGCAGAGAAAACAAGGTGACAGAGAGCAGATAAAAGAAGGGAAGACCAGGGGTTTACCTAGAAAAAGCATGTCTCCGAGTCAGAGTACGAGAACCAAGTCTCTAGTCAGAGGGTTTCTCTCATCAAAAATGCCATTTGTAAGTTTACATGCTCACAAAGGGGCCAAAGGGTTAGAATCACAAAAACGAGATGAAGGAATGAAACCCGAACAAAAAAAATACCTGAAGTAGTGTTTGTTGAGCCACCCATAGAAGTAGCAAGGGAAGAACCTGTGGTTACACAGAGCCATATCCACACTAGAACCAACATCGAAAACCACCACGAGCAGAATAAAAATGAAGCATGAGCCAGGAAACAAAGGATAAATGAAACATCTTGCAGATTAAAAGTCGACCTGAAGCCTCTGTGGACCAGCAAACAAACCACCACAAGAAACAAGCGAAGGCACAACGCACACACATAACCGAACCAGACCAGCAAAAGATGAATTTGATACATTTGAGAAACCAAGGCCAGTGCAAAGGGGCAGGTCGAAACAATTAAAGTGCATTAAAGCCTCACACCTAAAACCCTGTCTTTTTTATTCAAAAGATCTACAAAGTTAAATGGTCATTGATACGTGTCCTTCCTCGATTTTGCCACCAAGATTAGCGAGATAATGGATAATCAAATTAGAAATATGTGGGATATATAATAATGTATTCATTACTGTGATGCAGATATGAGATTCCAATAGAGTCCAGCTCATGGATTGAGAATCAAACTTCTCTCTTTTCTTTGCATTTGTTTTGTTTATGTTTTCATAAGTATGCTCTTGATAGATTTGACATGGTATCAAAGCTAGGTTAAGAGAGATTATTTATATGTAAAGTGTGTGTTGTTGGGAGGAGGTTTCAAAAGTTTGTGAAAGCCATTAGCAAGAGTTTTCATAATTTTGTGAAACTTGTGCAGATTCAAGTTATTGGTGGGAGTGCTCAGCAGTTAGTAGCAATGTCCAACAACATGAATATTTCTCAGCTACAAATACCAATGTTTAAAGGTGAGAACTTTGGTTTTTGGAGCATTAAGATGAAAATATTGTTTCTCTCACAAGATTTTTGGGATTTCATAGAGAATGGATATACAGAACTAAATTCTCAAACACTTGCCTGCTGGACTCAAGACCAAAGAACCAGGTAAAGAAAAATATTAAGAAAGCTTCAAAGGCTCTCTTCCTAATCCAACAAGCAGTGCATGATTCTATTTTTCCAATACTAGTTGGAGTAACAAAATCAAAGGAGGAATGGGATGTTATGAAGCAAGCATATCAAGGAAGTGATAAGGTAAAAATTGTTAAGTTGCAGTCATTAAGAAGAGAATTTGAAACCTTGTGCATGAAAAACTCTGAATCTATTCAAGATTTTCTCACTAGAATTATGGGTATAGTGAATGAAATTAGGTCTTATGGAGAAGATTTAAAATATCAAAAAATTGTTGAGAAGATTTTAAGATGTTTTCCTACAAAATTTGATGGGGTTGTTGTTGCTATTGAGGAGTCTAAGGATCTAACTCAGTTGTCTATGAATGAGTTAATGGGGTCTCTTCAATCTCATGAGCAAAGAATCAATAGATCTTCTGAAAAATCTATTGAGAAAGCCTTTCAAGCAAGAGGAAATATTTTCAAAGACAAAAGTGGTTCCTCTCATGAGGAAAGCCATATCACTTTTGGAAGAGGAAGAGGAAGAGGACAAAAATATAGAGGTGGCAGAGGTAGAGGAAGATTTTTTTTTCTGCAGAAAAAAAAGGAAGAGGTAATGATGACAGTAATGGAGATAAAAGATTTAATAAATCCCAAGTTCAATGTTTTAATTGTAAAATATTTGGCTATTATGAAAGAAATTGTTGGAAAAATAAAAAACAAAAGGTTAATTTTTCTGAAGAAAAAGAAGAGGTTGGCACTATATTCTTGGCTTCTGATTCAACTAATTATGTTTCCAAAGAGGTGTGGCTTATGGATAGTGGTTGTAACAATCACATGACAGGAAAAAAAGATGGCTTTGTAGAGATAGATGAATCTACAAAATCTGATGTACTATTGTGAGATGACAAGCGAGTTGAAGCTAAAGGTAAGTGAACAATTGTTGTGAAGACAAAACAAGGAAAACCAAAGCACATTAATGATGTTCTATATGTTCCTGGTCTACAACATAATTTGTTGAGTGTGGGACAGCTCCTTGAAAAGGGATATTTAATTATTTTCAACGAAAAACAATGCATAATCTATCATAGAAATGACCACAGTAAAATTATTACTAAGATTAATATGTTGCAAAATAGAATTTTTTCTTTCAATCTCCCTTGTGAAGAAAGTACAACATTAAATGTTGCTTATGATGATAGTTCCTCGCTATGGCACATAAGGTATGGACATTTGAATATGAAAGGCTTGAAATTGTTATATAACAAGCAAATGGTCAAAGGGTTACCACTTATTGGTTCTACTGGTAAAGTCTATGAAGGGTGTGTTCTTGGTAAGCAACATAGAGATTCATTTCCAATAGGAAAATCATGGAGAGCAAGTAAACCATCGGAAATAGTGCATGCATATACATGTGGTCCTATGCAAATCTTGTCTCTAAACAAAAATAAGTATTTCATTATTTTTGTGGATGATTTTAGTAGAATAACATTGGTATATTTCATTTCAGAAAAATCTGATGCATTTGTCATATTTCTACAATTTAAAGCTCTTGTGCAAATTCAAAGTGGTCATTGTCTAAAAACATTAAGCACAGATAAAGGGGGAGAGTTCACTTCTAATATGTTTGATTCTTATTGTAAAATGAATGGCATTCAAAGGTAATTGACAACTAGTTATACTCCCCAACATAATGGCATTGTTGAACGTAAGAACATAACAATTGTTGAAATGGCTAGGAGCATGATGAAAGGTAAAATCCCTCCAAGCCTTTTTTGGGTAGAAGCTATAGCTACATCTATTTATTTTCATAATAGATGCCCAACAAGAAGTGTGCAAAATATTACCCCTTATGAAGCATGGTGTGGAAGAAAACCCAATAATTCTCATTTAAGAGTCGTTGGTTGCATTACCTATGCTTATGTTCCTACTGAAAAGAGAAGAAAGCTTGATGATAAAAGTGTGAAATGCATTTTTATTGGATATTGTGAGGAAACCAAAGGTTATAGATTGTACCATCCAGAAATTGAAAAATTAATGATTAGTTGTGATGTGTTATTTGATGAGAAAGAAGAATGGCAGTGGAATCATGATGTGCATAAACAAACTCCAAGTATTTTTGTACAAGAAGATGAATCTCTTGTCCCTGCAAATCCATCCAGTAATAAAAAAATACTTCAGAGGACACATCCACTCCATCATGTTTTGTTACTTCAAGTCCTGTTTCAAGTCCAAGTCCTTGAAAAAAGGCAAAATCTTTAAATGAAATTTATAGTTATACTAATTTTGCTTTGATTTCTCATATTGAAGCATAGCCAAGATGTTTTGAAGATGCAGTGAAAGAGTTAGTTTGGTGAAAAGAAATGGATGAAGAGATGGCAACAATTAAAAAGAATGAAACATGGCAGCTCGTGGATCCTCCTACTGAAAAAGAAGTCATTGAGGTGAAATAGTTGTATAAAACCAAGTATAGAGTTGATGGATCAATACAAAGGCACAAAGAAAGGTTAGTAGCAAAGGGATATGCTCAACAACCAGGTATTGGCTACAATGAAACATATGCTCCCGTTGCAAGATTTTATACAATCATAACTATTTTGGCATTGGCATCACAATATAAATGGTTAGTTTATCAATTTGATGTTAAATCGGCCTTTCTAAATGGTGAGTTGAAAGAAGATGTATATGTTCACCAACCCCAAGGATATGAAGAAGCAGGAAATGAACACAAAGTCTACAAACTGAAAAAGGCTATTTATGGGCTTAAACAAGCTCCAATAGCATAGTATAGTAGAATTGACACTTTTTTTGAAAAAGGGGTTTAATAGGAGTGAAAATGAACACTTATTATATATCAAGTCAAATGGTAATGACATAATGATTGTGTGTTTATATGTAGATGACTTGATATACATATCTTCAAGTGATTTGTTAGTGGAAGAGTTCAGGGAGGCTATGATGACTGAATTTGAAATAACTGATTTGGGTTTGCTCCATTATTTTCTTGGCATAGAAGTGACATAGATGGATGATGGAATTTTCATTTCACAAGAAAAATATGTTTCAAATCTTCTTAGAAAAATTGAAAATGGGAAATTGAAAACCCATGAGCAGACCCATGAATACAAATGAAAGTTTTTCTATATAAGATGGAGCTGAAAAGGTAGATGCTCAATTCTATAGGATTCTCGTAGGAAGCCTTTTGTATCTTACTACCACTAGGCCTGAAATTATGCCTAGTAGGCTTGATTTACATATTCATGCAAAGTCCAAGTAAGATTCATTTTGGAGCAGCAAAAAGAATTTTGAGGTATGTTTGTGGAACAAGAAATTATGGAATTTGCTATACTTCATCAAATAATTTTGGGTTGGTTGGTTATACAGATAGTGACTGGGTTGGATCTTTTGATGATAGAAAAAGCACTTCAGGTTATGTATTCAGCCTTGGATCAGGTGCAGTATTATGGTGTTCAAAGAAGCAACCAACTATTTCATTGTCTTCTGCAGAGGCATAGTATATTGCAACGACAAAAACAACATGTGAAGAAATTTGGTTGAATAAAGTATTGTTAGATCTAAAACAAGAACCAAAATATGCCACAACTATTTACTGTGATAACTTGTTTACCATTGCCATAACTAAAAATCTAGTGTTTCATAATTGCACCAAACGCATTGATATCAAATATCATTTCATAAGGGACTATGTGGCAAAAGGAGAAATTGAAATAAAGTTTTGTACAATAAATGAACAACTTGTAGATATATTTACCAAAGCACTACCTAAAGGGAAGTTAGAATACATGAGGGATATGCTTGGAATCACCTCATTAAGCATTAGGGGGGAGTGTTGAGGATAATGCTTAAACTGAACAAATTATATTAGTCAGATAATCGATAATCAAATTAGAAATATATGGGCTATATAATAATGTATTCATTGCTCCTATGCAGATATGAGATTCCAATGAGGGCTCAGCTCGTGGATTGAGAATCAGACTTCTCTTATTTTTGTTCATTAGTTTTGTTTATGTTTTCATATGTATGCTATGAGAGAGAGATATTTCTGGGAGTATGTTCATTAGAGGCCTGTCATAATCCTCAAAGGAAGTGACTAAATTAGGATCCACTATGTTCAAGCTTGATCCTGTGAGATCCATGGCAGTGACCTTATGCCCAGAGTTTTGTAGAAGATGGATGAGTTTGTACCAGCACCAAGCTCCATGGCCTGCACCATGTATCAACACAAAATGGAAATTTCCATGTTGATGGTTATGGTGATCATTTTCCATTGCATCCATCAAACATCTCCTCCTCTCCTTGATAGTGATGCAGTAGAATGAGGCTTTTTGTAGATAGTCATGGAAGGAGAAGGAATGTATGATGGGTTCTAATTGTAATCATTGTTGCTAGATTGCTGGGTCATATTCCTAGCCCAGCAAAAGTGGTGTGTTATTATGGAGTCAAAGGTTGAAATATGGCTTGGGTAAAGTCTAAAGTTAGATCATTTTTTTTGTTGTAAAAGGTTTCAACTAATTTGATTAATTAATTAGTTAAAAGTTATCAGTCAAAACCCATTCATAACAATACCTCAATATATATGTATATGTTTAATTTAAGAAAATACTGCAACACTAATTCCATGATAATGAGTTCATGGGCTCCTCATTGTAAAGATTTGTACCCTTTTGTAACTTAAAACTCGACTTACTTTAATAGAAAAAGTATTAAATCGTTGGAGTATTGAGGGAGGAGATTGGAGATAAACATAAAAGATAGTTGACTTTGGTTATGTTTTGGATTTTCATAGGTCGTCTTTGTTCTATTTCAAAAGTTTTATTTTATGAATATCCCTTAAATTTTCTCTAATTTATTCCTCAAAAATTAGATTAAGTAGATGGGAAGATGCCATAATGGTCGAAAGGGTAATGATTTTTCCACGTACTTTGCAATTTCTGCAGGTTTTCCTTATGTGGATAGAGATGAATAGTTGTATGGCAATTCTTCCCTAGAATAATGACCATTAAGGACCTTGCTGCCCAACTCCAAGATTCACCACTCAAAGAGGAATAAGATATTTTGTATAAATATATATATATATATATATATATATATATATATATATATATATATATATATATATATATAAACACAAGAAGCATCGAACCTCACTGCACGTCAATGCATTATTATAAGAAGTGGCAAAGACTTTATTGGGTACTTCACGCATATTGTGCATTCCCAATCGATCTAATATTTGTAAAAATTTATTACTGAAAATTTGTTGATTTCTTTTTCAGTCTTGTGGGGTAGGTATTAGCATGGGTGTCAGAGAAAAATCACACTTTGAATTAAATGAAGGAGTTGCAGCTCACAGGTGTACGACACCTAGGAGACTGCAGTCAAACAAAGAGGAGACTCTCACTCTCGTTCACTCTACATTACATCAAATGAATATTACAATATTAAATACATCACTGAAAAATAGGTAGTTGTAAACAACCTCCTAAACTCTAGGAACTAATCCTAAACTAAGGAGATACATTACAACCATATAACCATTTCTCCATTATTTTTAACTCCCCCCCTTAATGGAGAAAGGGTTATTTTGCACTCCTAACATCCTTCTAAATAACTCAAAATTTACTCGCTGTAGAGGCTTAGTAAAAATATCAGCTAAATTATCAGAAGTGTTACAATACTCCACACATATTTCTTTTGACTGTATCTTTTCTCGAACAAAATGAAACTGAGTGTCAATATGTTTAGTATTTTTATGGAAAACTGGATTGTATGCAAGCTTTATTGTGCTCTGGTTGTCAGTTTTGATGTTGGTTGCTTCTTTCTCACTTTCGCCTACATCGCTAAGTAATCTCCTCAACCAGATGGCTTCGCATGTTGCTGCACACAACGCCTGGTACTCAGCTTCACATGATGATAATGCTACAGTACTTTTCTTTTTGCTACTCCACGAGATAACCCCGGATCCAATACTAAATGCATAACCTGTGATGGATCTACGATCATCCAGGTCACCTGCCCAATCAGAATTTGAATAACCTGCTAAAGTAACATCAGAAATGTCAGTGTATAAAATACCATAATTACAAGTACCACTAAGGTACCTCAACACACATTTTGTTGCAATCCACTGACTTTCAAGTGGTATGGACATAAACTGGCTCAACACACTAACATAATATGCCAGATCAGGTCTAGCTGTCGTGAGATATATCAAACTTCCCAGCAGATGTCTATAGAAAGTGGCATCCACATTTTTTGTGCCATCATCACTGCTTAACTTGAGATTCTGCTGCAATGGTGTTGCTGTTGTTTTACACTGTTCCATTCTGAATCTTTCCAACAGGGTTCTGGGATACTTTCCTAGAGTTAGAAAAGTTTGACCAGAATCTTTCCACACCTCCAAACCTAGGCAATAATGAAGATCTCCAAGGTCTTTCATTTCAAATACCTGTGACATTTGCTGCTTGATTTCTTTGATCAAATTATTTGCATTTCCTGTTATAATCATGTCATCCACATACAAAGAAATCAAAATGATTTGCCTCTGTTTATTTATCTTGGTATATAGGTTTGGGTCGTTGAGGCTGCTATGAAAACCATGCTGTATAAAAAATGAATCAATTTTCTCATACCATGACCTGGGTGCTTGTTTAAAACCATAAAGTGCCTTATGCAATTTACACGTACTCCTACCAGTATAGAAATGTAACTAATGATACATCCCTAAAAAAAAATTTGAGGCTATCTCTATCCTAAGCTCTGATACCAAGATAAAAATCACACTTTGAATTAAATGAAGGAGTTGCAGCTCACAGGTGTGTACGGCACCTGGGAGACTGCACTCAAACAAAGAGGAGACTCTCACTCTCGTTCACTCTACATTACATCAAATGAATATTACAATATTAAATACATCACTGAAAAATAGGTAGTTGCAAACAACCTCCTAAACTCTAGGAACTAATCCTAAACTAAGGAGATACGTTACAACCATATAACCATTTCTCCATTATTTCTAACTGTGTCCTATGGACGTACTCAGAGGAGTTGTCGAGCAATACCTGGTTCATTTAGGAGTTGTCCAGCAATACCAGGTTGGTTCATATGCATATAACACTGCATGAACGCTGTAAAGCTTCTGCTATAAATAAATTTAATTGTTGTTTAACCCTTTTGATTGATAAAGTTATGTTTGATGGACAAAGATGTCCAGGATTTTGAGGCACTGCGTTAAATTTATTTATAGGATTTTGATGCAGTGCTATATTTAATGATGTCAAGCTTCTGCTATAATTTTTAATTTCTATTCTATATTTAGCTCTTTTATTTTATTATCGAATTGAATTTTTAATATAAAATAATATGGTAAATAATTTCTAATAAGAAAACTTAATTCAATATGAATATCAACAAAAAAATATTATTAACTGTTGTTTGGACTACATCCAAACCACAATTGAAAATCCAAATGCACTTTATTATGGGATGTTTTTTTTTTGGATTACATCCAAATCGCAATCATAAGTGAATCAATCCAACATGCTATATTATGGGAATTTTTCTGTTTTTTTCATTACTATGGTGTTTGAGTTTTTTTTCAAGATGCAGAGGATTTCATGAATTTACAAATCTTGAATATTAATTTATTTTTTTTATATATAGAGGATGCAAATGTCATTTATACTAAATTATGTATGTTGTATGGGCTTCCAGATAAGGATTTATGAGAGATGAAATACAAAATCAAAAGGTCACTAAATGTAAAATTAGGATTCATGAGAGGTGAAACAAAAATCAAAAGCCTTTCTTATCTAACTAATGTTATTACGTGAGTAATTAGTGCTTCCACATCCCATTAACATAATATACAATTGCATGTGACTTAGTTGGTAAGAATTGTTGCCTACCAATAGTGATTGGGTTGGGGCATGTTATGCAAATATTTTTGTCATGTGTAGTGTCCTTTATGTGTCAAGAAAGATGTTAAACCATTTAATGTACAAGAGTTGGTTTTTGACAACCAAAATTATTAAGTGATATTCAAATGATACATTATCTTAGAAGCAAGAGTGTCTCAACATTTATAGCTTCTCTATTTATTACTTTTCATTGTCTCAACAAAAGGTCACTTCTAAATTTTCTACAAAGTGAAGAACAAGGTTGATTGACCATCTTAATTAATGAAAATTCAAAATATGTTGTGCCAATGAATTTTACCTTGGTGGTAGTGTTTTCTAGTAGTGGTCATATAATTTGTTTCAATTAATATATCACTTGAAGTCTATAGTTGTACCATGTTTTGTTCACTCATATTGTGCTTTTAAGAGTTTCAAGAGCCTATCATATTTAAAGAAAAAACAATCCCGCTTGAGACACTTGTTATTTTTTATCTTTCAACAAGCACATTACTAAGTCTTTGAGACATGCTTTATCTTCAAGAAATATTTCTTTATTTCCTCATATCCTTACACTTATATGTATGGTCGGAACTATATTTAATTTATATATTATTTAGACAACCATTTATATATGTATCTATTAAATGTTTAATTACTAAATGTGCATAATGAAAGTTAAGAAAAAAACAACAAATTTATATCATGGTAATAATGTGAAAATGCACATGTTGTCAAGATATGATAACCCAAATATATAATAATATTTAAAAATAAATCAATACCTCTAACGCTTATTTATAGAGAATAGTTGTATATAGTTCAAGATTACATGATATTGTATTCCCAACTCATATTATGGTATGTTTATTTAAATCATTGTAAATATGAAATTTGTGAATATTTCACAAAGTATACTATTAAACTAACCCATTAAGTCCATGAAATACATATCCTCTCTCAAGATCTCATTCTTGTCATGAAATCATTACATGTATTAAATGATCAATCATATATAGCACACCATTCTCTCAATATATATATATATATATAGATATAGATATATATATATATATATATAACTTGCATAAATAACATATACTCCATATAACTAACATTAATAACATGTATATCACATTATTCAAAAATAATATTCATAAATGGTAAATACATATTAATATAATCAAATTTAGTGCAACAACTAGTTCATACATCTACTACATTATGTCTTATTCCTTGAAATTGTAACTAGGTTTGGTCTTCATAATGTATATCTATCTTTGACCTATGACCTAATTTATGGCGTCTTTTATCTTTTATGTACTGTAATTTTACTTTCTTTATATTTTTGGATGTATAACTACTTATAACATAACTAAATAAAATAAATACTAAATAAAAAAATATATATATCAATAACAATAACATGAAAAGTTTTAATTTTAATTTTAATTATCTATATATATATATATATATATAATTTATTTTTAAAGATCAATATTTTTAAAAAATAACTAAATAAATATAAATATAAAGAAACCCATATAAATATATCTAATAGTTTTTTGATTAAAAATTAAATTAGGAGAGCATTGCTATAATTTCTCAATTAAAATCGAATTTCAAAACTAATGTTATGTAATACTAAACCTACTTAGACTTGCAAGTGACTAGGGCAATTATCTGGCAACATGAAATATCAGGATTTTTTAGACGATCAAATGGGCATTAATAGAGAGTGGAAATTACACGGGAAAGTGTGGACATAAATCAGTTATACCACATCAAACACGCACGCTACACCGCACAGACATATATACAAATTCTCCACACACAAAACTAATGCCTCCCAATGAAAAAAAAATCCTGAAAGCAGCAACACTAAAAAACCTATGGTTAGATCAAAAATAGAGTGAAAACTACAAAGCCCTTAAATTTACAAAAATTCACCAAAACTATCATTTGTGTGGCACTTCTGAGCTCTGCTCACTCTAACTTGATGGTGTAAGGCTGAAGGGGATTGAGTTAGTGAGCTTGGGGACCAAATTGAAGTATTTATAGCCAAGCTTCCATTAAGCCTCTATTGGCTATGTATCAAGTGTTCCACAGAACATGGGAGAGAACTGCAGAAGAAGTAATGGACCACTCCAGGAGCTTCCAACAAGAAATTAATTAGCTGCAGTTGGTTTCTGTAATTGAAGGAAATAACTGTAGTTGGTTTCCAAATTATTGGTGGCTATTGGAAGCCATAAAGTGAGTTTAACATTCTCCCGCTTGGTCCATACTTCCAATCTAATGTCACACCTTAAAACTCATTGATAATCTGTATTAAGTAATAGATACATGAATCATGGTGATAAGTCCTCTAATGACGAGTATTATCTTCCATGTATTACTATGTATTTATTTCTATTATAATTTATGTGGCAGTAGTTTCTTAATGAATAAACCTTATGTTTATTCTTGGTCCTACATAGAAGAATTCTCTCAAATCAAATTAAGGTGCACATAAATATGAGAAAAACATCACAATAATTAAGAATTTCATTAAAATAACATTGTCCATACAATGAGAAACTACATAATGGAACCAAGTCCCATATTCATTGCATGATCCTTGAATTTAAATGGTGGCATGCCCTTAGTCAAAGGATCAATGATCATCAACTCAGTGCTGACGTGCTCAATGACAACTTTCTTTTCTTTAACACGTTCCCTTATAGCTAAATACTTAATTTTGATCTGTTTATTTCCACTCCCACTTTTGTTGTTTTTAGCCATAAAAGTAGCAGCTGAATTCTCGCAATACATTCTCAATGGCTTAGAGATAGAATCCATAATTCTAAGCCCAAAAATGAAATTCTTAAGCCATACACCATTTAAAGTAGCCTCAAAATAGGAGACGAACTCGACTTCCATAGTGGAAGTGGCAATCAAGGTCTGCTTGGAACTCCTCCATGATACAGCTCCACCGGCCATCATAAAAATGTATCATGATGTTGATTTGCATGAATCAAAACATCCAGCAAAGTCAGAATCTGAGTAGCCAATTACTTCCAAATTGTACATCCATCTATACATAAGAATGTACTTTTTGGTTCCTTGAAGGTACCTCATTACTTTATTTGCAGCTTTCCAGTGGTCTAAACCTGGGTCACTCTGATATCGTCCCAACATTCCCACAACAAATGCAATCTCAGGTCTTGTGCAGACCTGAGCATACATTAGACTTCCGATAGCAGAAGCATATGGAATGTTATTCATTTTTTCCCTTTCAAAGTCATTCTTCGAGCATTGGTTCAAATTGAACACATCACCCTTCACAATGGGAGCTACACTTGGTGAGAAATCCTTCATCCGAAATCTCTATAAAATTTTATTAATATAGGTTTCCTGAGACAGACCCAAGATGCCTCAAAATCTATCTCTATGGATCTTAATGCTAATGACATAAGATGCCTCACCCATATCCTTCATATCGAAATTTTTAGAGAGGAATTGTTTCACCTCATGCAGCAAACCCTTATCATTAGTTGCTAGCAAAATGTCATCCACATATAAAAAAAGAAAACATATTTTACTCCCACTGACTTTCAGGTATATACATTGATCCATAATGTTTTCTACAAAACCGAATGAAGAAATTACATTATGGAATTTCAAATACCATTGGCAGGATGCTTATTCTAGACCATATAATGATTTCTTAAGCTTGCAAACCAATTGCTCACCGTCACTAGAGGGGAATCCTTCAGGTTGTTTCATGTAAACCTCCTCCTTTAGATCTCCATTGAGAAAAGTCATTTTCGCATCCATTTGTTGCAACTCCAAGTCAAAATGGGCTACTAATTCCATAATAATGTGCAAGGAACCTTAGATACAGGAGAGAAAGTCTCAATGTAATTGATTTCTTCTTTCGGAGTGAATCCCTTAGCAACAAGTCTAGCCTTGTATCTCTCAATATTGCCCAATTAGTCTTTCTTTGTCTTAAAGACCCATTTACATCCAATGGCGTTTGCACCATTAGGCAACTCAACAAGATCGCAGACTTCGTTACTCTTTATAGAATTCATCTCTTCCTTCATGGCATCGTATCATAATTCTGATTCTTTGCAACTCATGGCTTGTGAAAAAGACTCAGGATCATTTTCAACTCCAATGTTGTAGTCAGATTCTTGCAGGTACACAACATAATCATCAGGAATTGCTGATCTTTTTGGTCTAGTAGATCTTCTTAATGTTGTACCATCATATTCCTCAGAATTATGTGGTTCAACTCATTTTTCAAAAGTTCTTGGCAACTCTTGAACTACCTAATCTACTGGAATGTCGTTAGCAACTTATGGAACTTCAACAATTGGTTGTTCAACACTAGTTTGTACTTGAGGGGTGCTACGAACAATAATCAGTCTATCACTTGAGGTGGAAGGTTGAGATTTTGAATGATTCTTCTTAGAAACTATGTTCCTCGTTTGATCGCTCCCACTGATCAAGTCATTTTCAAGAAACTTTGCATTTCTTGATTCCACAATCCTAGTGTTGTGAGATCGACAATAAAATTTGTAACCTTTTAGACCTTTCAGAATATCTAATGAAATACCCACTAATGGTCCTTGGTCCAGCTTCTTCGCTTGTGAATTATATATTCTCACTTCATATCGGCATCCCAAACGCACATATGTTGCAAACTCGGTTTCCAACCTTTCCATAATTCAAATGGAATTTTAGGAATAACCTTGGTTGGAACTCGGTTGAATTTATACACTGCCATCTTAAGTGCTTCAGTCCATAAATATTTAGGAAGATTAGAGTTACTAACCATACTCCGAACCATTTCCAATAATGTTCAATTTCTTCTTTCTGCTACACCATCTTGGTTGGGTGAACTAGGCATGGTGTATTAGGCAACAATCCCATGCTCTTGAAGAAATTTTGCAAATGGCCCAGGTGCTTGTCCATCTTTTGTGTATCTACCATAATATTCTCCACCTCTATCTCATCTCACGATCTTAATTTGCTTGCTGCATTGTTTCTTTACTTCAACCTTAAAGATCTTAAAGGCATCTAATGCTTTGTTCTTTTTGTGAAGCATGTAGAGATACATATATCGTGAGTAATCATCTATAAAAGAGATGAAGTATCTCTGACCATGTGATTCCATGTCTGGACTACATATATTAGTACGTATGATCTCAAATATGTCTGAACTCCTATTGGCACCTTTCTTTGACTTGTTGGTCTGCTTTCTCTTTATGCAGTCCACACAAGTCTCAAAATCAGTAAAATCCAGAGTATTAAGTATCCCTTCATTTGCTAATCTTTTAATTCTTTCTATGGAGATATGACCTAATCTCCGGTGCCATAATTTAGAGGAATCTTCATTAATAACACATATTTTAGTGCCAGTGTGAACATGCATTGAATCATAAGTGACATTGTTTTGCAAATTAATGTAGTAAAGACCATTAGACAAAATACCATTTCCAACACAATTAGATTTATAAAATAAACTGAACGATGCTTCTGAAAAGTTAAAGGAATATCCAAAAGGTACAAGCCTTGAAATTGAAATCAAGTTTCTAGAAAAAGTTGGAACATAAAAGGCCTTTTCTAATTCTAAAACAAAGCCACTACTTAAAGTTAAATAGCATGTTCCTATAGCTTCCACATGTGAGCCCATCTTGTTTCCTGATAAGATACTTTTGTCACTTCCCACTGGCTTCCTTAGGTTTTGAAAACCCTACAAGGAATTCGAAATGTGAAATGTTGATCTAGAATCAATCCACCAGGTGTTAATATTGACATTAACCATATTAGATTCATAACAAACAAACGAGATTGGATTACCTTTGTCCGCAAGGCATTTCTAAAATTTGGCACATTCCTTCTTCATGTGTCCCTTCTTTTTACAGAAGAAACACTTGGAATCCTTCTTGATATAGGCTTGGGGAGGTACTTCACCTTTCCCTTTATGATTGGCTTAAGATTTTCCATTTCCTCGCATTGCCAGCATTGCACTTTCTCCTAGTTCCATCACCAGTCTATCTTCCTCTTGAACACACATGGTCATGAGTTCATTAATTGACCATTTGTCCTTATGTGTGTTGTATGAGATTTTGAAGGGTCCGTATTGGTGCAGAAGGGTGTTCATAATGTAGTGCACCACGAAAGACTCCGGTATTTCAACCTCGAGTTTCTTCAATTGAGCCACAGTGTCCCTCATTTGCATGATGTGCTCGCATACACCTTTCACACTCGTGAGCCTTAGGGATGAGAACTTCATGATTACGGTGGTTTCTAGTGCCTTGTTTGAAGTGACGAATTGATCATCAATGGCTTTCAGCAAGTCTTAGACCTCTTCATGATGATCAACGGAACCACGAATACCAGCTGCAATTTTAGTCTTAATGAACATCAAGCTCAGGTGATTGGATCGTTCCCATTGTTCATAAAGCGTGATGTCTGTTGCAGTGCTAGTATTAGTGAGTGTTGGTGGTTCATCTTTCCTAATAACATAGTCTATATCCATCCACCCCAAATAAGGAGAACTCTAACCTTCCAGACCTTATAGTTGTCTCCCTTAATTTCAGGGATATCACAATGAATTTCAGAGAAATTTGCAGGTTGTACAACTGCATAAAATTAAAGATCACATGCTTATGTTAAATTTGAGGCCTAAATAAAATTTCATGTGTAACCAATGTAAATCATGCTTAAAATTCAATCCAATGACATAAAAATTGTTTGTGGACTAAAATTTTCAATTCAAACAGATTCAATTATTCTTTATGATAGAATTTATCAAATTGTTCACTTAATATATAATTCTAAAGGGTATATTATGATTATAATTTGATATAAATTCTATCTTAGATTTGAACTTTATGATAAAACTATTAATTCATAATTCCTCTGGGTAAGTTATGAATAATTTGATATTTTATCCTAATTAATTATATAAATATAATAAAAATTCTTGCGGGATAAAATTTATTATATTTAGTATAATTAATTACAATGAATGTCTAAATATTCTTTATGTGATCCTAATCAATCATAATATCTAATATTATTTAATTAGATATGTTGTGGCTATTCTCTAATCAATTAAAATTATATGGATCACTAGACATTATTTTTTCTTATGCATAAAAATTAGCTTGAAATAAACTATAATACTCATGCATAACATTCGATGATGGGTCTTGTATACTCATCCAAAATAACATGTTTTAATTTAGAACGGAAATAATCAATTCATGCAAATCAAATATGAATAAATTTTGCACAACAATTATCCAAATTGCATATAATTAAATCAAATAAATATTATAAGCATAAAAATTGAGAAAAAATGAGACATATTTCCAAATAAATGCCTTAATTTAGAAAATTCTCAAAATATGACATTTAGCCAAAAAGAGCATGTCTATAAACACCAAGGCAGAGATAAAGATTGCTCTGATACCAAATGAAAGCTGCTGGAAGCATAATAACGATTCTATAATGTAGAATAAACATGTAAAAAAATCAAAAAACTTGAATACCCAAGAAATCATACCTCCGGCAATTGATGCTACTCACACTACGATGTATTTCATACACAATTGCCTAGATATGTTACACCAGCTCAACAACACTCTATGCTTTGCCGAGATTTGAAACCAACACCCTTCGAAATCTTTGCTTTGCCTGTAATGCGTGTCATGGAAATTGACGATGGAAGAGAAGATGGAAATCACATAACGAATATCTGCAAGCCCAACAAAATAGTGGCATGGTATTGCCCTCAGAGAGACTAACTATTACCGCAATGTTAAAGCCAAATGGAACGGATGAAGTCTCACATGTGACTAGGGAAATTATCAAGCAACATGCAATATCAGGATTTTTCAGACAATCGAATGGGAATCAATAGAGAGTGGAAATTACATGGGAAAGTGTCGGATCAAAAATAGAGTGAAAACTACAAAGCCCTTAAATTTACAAAAATTCACGAAAACTATCATCCGTGTGGCACTTCCAAGCTCTACTCACATGAATGGGATTGAGTTAGTGAGCTTGAGGACCAAATAGAAATATTTATAGCCAAGCTTCCATCAAGCTTCTGTTGGCTATGTGTCAAGTGTTCCACACAACATGGTAGAGAATTTCAGAAGAAGTAATGGACCACACCAAGAGCTTCCAACAAGAAATTAATTCGATGTAGTTGGTTTCCAAATTATCAGCGGCTGTTGGAAGCCGTAAAGGGAGCTTAACATTCTCCCACTTTGTCCATACTTCCAATCTAATGTCTGATCTTAAAACTCATTGATAATCTGTATTAAGTAATAGCTACATGAATCATGGCGATAAGTCCTCTAATTACGAGTATTATCTTCGATGTATTACTATGTATTTATTTCTATTATAATTTATGTGGCAACAATTTCTTAATGAATAAACCTTATGTTTATTCTTGGTCCTACACAAATGAATTCTCTCAAATCAAATTAAGGTGCACATAAATATGAGAAAAACATCACAATAATTAAGAATTTCATTAAAATAACATTGTCCATACAATGAGAAAACTACATAATGGAACCAAGTCCCATATTCATTATATGATCCTTGAATTTAAACGGTAGCATGCCCTTAGTCAAAGGATCAACGATCATCAACTATGTGCTATGACCACTTTCTTTTCTTTAACACGTTCCCTTATAGCTAAATACTTAATGTCGATGTGTTTATTTTGACTCCCACTTTTGTTGTTTTTAGCCATAAAAACAACAGCTAAATTATCGTAATACATTATCAATGGCTTAGAGATAGAATCCATAATTCTAAGCCTAGAAATGAAATTCTTAAGCCATACACCATGTAAAGTAGCCTCAAAATAGGATACGAACTCGGCTTCCATAGTGGAAGTGGAAATCAAGGTCTGCTTGGCACTCCTCCATGATACACCTCCACCGGCCATCATAAAAATGTATCCTGATGTTGATTTGCGTGAATCAACACATCCATCAATGTCAGAATCCGAGTAGCCAATTACTTCCAAATTGTCCGCCCATCTATACATAAGCATGTAGCTTTTGGTTCCTTAAAGATACCTCATTACTTTCTTTGCAGCTCTCGAGTGGTCTAAACCTGGATCACTCTGATATCATCCCAACATTCCCACAACAAATGCAATGTCAAGTCTTATGCAGACCTGAGCATACATTAGGCTTCTGACAACAAAAGCATATGGAATGTTCTTCATTTTTTCCCTTTGAAAGTCGTCCTTTGGGCATTGGTTCAAATTGAGCCTATCACCCTTCACAATGGGAGCTACACTTGGTGAACAATCCTTCATCCAAAATCTCTCTAAAATTTTATTAATATAGGTTTCCTGAGACAAACCCAAGATGCCTCGAAATCTGTCCCTATGGATCTTAATGCCACTGACATAAGATGCCTCACCCATATCCTTCATATCGAAATTTTTAGAGAGGAATTTTTTCACCTCATGCATCAAACCCTTATTATTGGTTGCTAGCAAGATTTCATCCACATATAAAACAAGAAAACAAATTTTACTCCCACTGACTTTCAGGTATATACATTGATCCATAATGTTTTCTACAAAACCGAATGAAGAAATTACATTATGGAATTTCAAATACCATTGGCGGGATGCTTGTTTTAAACCGTATAATGATTTCTTGAGCTTGAAAACCAATTGCTCACCATCACTAGAGGGGAATCCTTTAGGTTGTTTCATGTAAACCTCCTCCTCTAGATCTCCATTGAGAAAATTCTTTTTCACATCCATTTGTTGCAACTCCAAGTCAAAATGGGTTACTAATGCCATAATAATGTGCAAGGAATCTTTCTTAGATATAGAAGAGAAAGTCTATGTGTAATCGATTCCTTCTTTCTGAGTGAATCCCTTAGCAGCAAGTCTGGCCTTGTATCTCTCAATATTGCCGAATGAATCTTTCTTTGTCTTAAAGACCCATTTACATCCAATGGCTTTTGCACCATTAGGCAACTCAAAAAGATTCCAAACTTCGTTACTCTTTATAGAATTCATCTCTTCCTTCATGGCATCATAATAGCTTCTACAGTAATATTTATCATTCATAACCACATTAAAAAATACTACCTCAAACAAGTCAATACATCCAACTATATTAGTGATGAACCATTTAATATCCAATTAACCTATATGGCAAGAGAATGAGTATTAAGGACCTACTAACTTGATGTTATGTTCTATGTTTTTCTTATATCAATTTATAATAATGAAAATTATAAAATTATTTATTCAAAATCATTTCAAAATCACAATTTTCTTGCTTTAATTTTTTAAAATTGAGATTGTTTATTTTTACATGGACAAATTAACAATGATAATACAATTTTTACAATTATATTTTTCAATGTCATTTAATTTCAACAAAGTTTTCATATATGAAAGTTCATTATATTATTGTAGAAGTTGAGTTAGAATGAAGAAGATAACAATCATTCTTCCTAACCACCTAAAATAATGTCAATAGACATCTATTCTAATTATATTGTATAAATACACTAAACTTTTACATTTTAAATTATCTTTTAAATATCTATACGCACAATCTTACTAATACATCTATTCATAAATAGCTTTTACACTTTGTTATTAACTTTGTCATTAACTTTGTCATGTTATTTTTTATTTCTAACAACTTAATAATTTTAAATAAATATTATTTTATTATTTTTATCATGTTATTTTTCGGTGTCAAAATGAATAGCATCACGGAAGAAAAGTCATAGTTCGATCTTTAGTTTACAAAGATATTTATTATTATTATTATAAAAAATAAAGCATAATATATATCCAATGTTTTAGTCTTAATTTCAACATTTTTCACACTACTCACAGCTTTAACTTTATGTATATTAAATAGTTTTTAATTAAATATTAATAAAATAATTAAATTAAATTTATAAAAAATTATAATTAATTAATATTTTTAAATTATTAAATTAGATATTATACATTTATATATATATAAAATAAAATTTTATATTTATATGTAAAATTCTTTTAAAACAATATAGATATAAATAAAATTTTATCATCTTTAAAATTAATACAATTTCATTCCATTTTTATCGATTATATCAAAAACATCAATTAATATTTAAATTCTAAATCATTGAATATGGCTCTGTATATCATCAAATTTTAACCATAAAAACGATCCAAATAATAATAACAAAATCTAATCTAAAACTTACTCAAATAAATGAAATTAAATGTTAAAATCAACTTATCTCTTCTCATAGAATGGAAAAAAAACTGGATGGGTCAGATTCTAAAATATTCCCTCAGATTCTGAAATATTGGGAAAATCTACAATAGACTTAAAAATGGCCTAAAAAAACCTTAACACCTTCCCTATTCAATCTCAGAAATATTAATGCATAATCATAACTATGCCTACAAACCATCGAAGTATAATCTTCCCTGGAACGTAAACAAGCTTGACCAACTTGTGTAGAAAGAGACACACAAATGGAGTCTCCGGCAATGGAATGACATCAAAGCATTTATCAAATATAACTTCTACTTTTGGTCAGGTCCTATCCTTTTGGGTTCAATATAAAACAAAGCTTTTGAGTCTAAGACTAAGTTTGCAGGTCCATTAACGAGTTGAAATGATCAATGGGATCAATAGAAATATGTACATCTGAACAAAAGATGAATATTTAATAGAAAAAAAATATTAAAATCGCTGGAGTATTGAGGGAGGAGATGGAAGATAAACATAAAAGATAGTTGACTCTGGTTATCTTTTGGATTTTAGAAGGCCGTCTTTCTTCTCTCTCAAAATTCTATTTCACAGGTTTTATTTTATGGATATACCTTAAATTTCCTCTAATTTATTCCTCATGGTTATAATGGTGGCAAGGGTAATGATTTTTCCATGTATTCTGCAATTTCAGCAGGTTTTCCTTATGTGATAGAGATGAATAGCTGTGGGGCAATTCTTCCCATGAATTTAAACGTGCACAGGACCTTGCTGCCCGACTCCAAGATTGACCACTCAAAGTGGAATAAGATATTTTGTATAAATAAATATATATATATATATATATAAACACAAGAAGCATCGAACCTCACTGCACGTCACTGCATTATTATATGAAGTGGCAAAGACTTTATTGGGTACTTCCCGCATATTGTGCATTCCCAATCGATCCAATATTTGTAAAAATTTATTACTGAAAATTTGTTGATTTCTTTTTCTCTGTACGAAGGCTTGTGGGGTAGGTATTAGCATGGGTGTCCTATGGACGTACTCAGAGGAGTTGTCCAGCAATACCAGGTTGGTTCATATGCTAAGTGATGTATGCCATGTCAGGAGGCTGCACTGCATGAACTCTGTAAAGCTTCTGCTGTAAATAAATTTAATTGTTGTTTAACTGTTTTGATTGATAAAGTTATGTTTGATGGACAAATATGTCCAGGATTTGGATAATTCATATTAAGATATTTTGTAAATATTTTCTTTTCCTTAAAACATAATTCCTATTAAGATGTCTTGTAAATAAATTTATCTTTTTTCATAATAAATGAAAACTAAATAATAATGATGGGTATATTTTTTTCCATCTAATTTTAAAATTGATTTAAAAATCAAATAATTATTATAAATAAATTGTTTTTCCATCCAATATTAAAATTAATCTAAAACCAAATAATAATAATAATAAATCATTTTTCCATCCTATTAAAACCCAGTACAAAACCATCCAAAGACAAAGACCAAAACCCGTCCAAAACCACCGGTACAAAACCATCCAAAGACAAAGACCAGATCGCAGTGGTGGATAGATTCCCCTTGTGATGAGACCAACCGAAGGGAGGTATTCAAGTTTCATTGAATCAGTCTGAGTATAAATGACTAGCAATCGATGGGATGTGTTGGAAATAAGCCTTTCATGTCCAGATAAGATTCCATGAATGACATGAGTGATGGCCATGGTCAGAAAGAGTTGCGTGTTGCTATGTATGAATTTCCTATCTTGACTTTCTAAGTTGAATATAGCGTTGATCACAAAAATAAAGAACCAACCCTAATAGCTAGTGGGATATCACCATAATATATAGGAGGTCATAATATATAGGAGGTCCTCGTACGTAAATCTATGACCGTGTACATGAGTGAATGTAAAGGTGCAAAGACTATAACATTGGACAAAGAGGAAGATACATTCAATAGAGTAGAAGAGAAAGATTTTTTTGTGTGAAAAGAAATTCTTCATTGTGTTGGCAAGCTGTGTAGGATAAGACTTAGTCAAAGCATAATACCATGGGTAAATAATGTGGGTTGATACCTATACTAAAGCTAGGATTTATGGAAGAATTCATGTTGTATAAATACATGGTTATACAATTGGTGAAGTTGTTGATATGGTGTAGATGTAAAAGAAGTGTAATCGAGATATCAAGACATTGTAGAAGGAGAATGAGCAAGGAGTATGAGTACAATGAAATCTAGGTGAGTGTGTAAAATAAATAATAAGATTGAGAGATACAACAAATACATTTGCTAAGTGACAACAAAAACTAGTGTGAGTATAGAGGGGGCAAAGAAAGAGGAGCAAAGAGCATATTAGTTTGCAACAACCATAATTCAAATCAAAGATCAAGAGGGGATTGGTGTTCCCTATAGTTGGGTGCATACAACATTTAGGGATTGGTGTCTCCTATAGGTTGGAGGTTGTAAATTTGAAAGGCTATAGGTGTCTTCTGTAAGTGGGTGCTTGAAAATCTTGTAAGTGTAGGTTGGTGCCTACAATCTTCATCTAATGAAGAGATTTTTTATGGTTTTCTCCCTTTTTGGTTTTCACATAAATATATCATGTTACATGTGTTCAATTGATTATGTGTGGCTTATCTTTTTTTTCTTATTTTACAATAGTGAAAAATCATAAGTATAGAAATAGAGGTATGAAATAGTATGAAAAATTATAAATATTGGTTCACCACCACCCTGTACCCTCCTTGAATATTTAACAAAACCATATATATATATATATATATATATATATATGCCATAGAAATTATTTGCAAAACTTTTTCATTCTTCTTTTCCTTTTTCATTCTTTCTTTCTTTTTAAAATGGGGTTTAGATCATTTATTTATAGGAGTGAATATGGAATTTCAATTCATGAGAGTATTACTCTATGTTAAATAATAATCATTTATTGTAAGAATATATGTCTAAGTTATCATTAATACAATAATACACCTAGTAGATGATATATCATATCTTTAGTAAAGAATATAACTTATCATTATTACATGTTAAACATTACAAAAACTAATTATGATTATCATTGCATTATTATTATTTATTATATAATAGTCACTATATCATAAACCTAATTGTAATATACTTTAGATATATCGCAATAATAAATATTTTAATACATGAATAATCAACAAACTACCTAGCCCCAAAAGTTAGTTCAATTTGTTGAGTTCCTGTTTAAGCACCTTGCTAATGAAAAGGAGGTCACATAACTAATTAATATTTATGTATTTATAATTAAGTATTAATAAAAATATTAAATTGAATTTATAAAAAAAAAAAAAAAAAATTAATTTATATTTTTAAATTTTTAAATTAAATATTATTAAAACAAAAAGTTAAATATTTTTATGTATAAAACTTTTGACATGTTAATAAACTTTGTAAATAAAATTTGAAAAATATAAATATAAATAAAATTTTATTATAACTTAAAATTCCTAATAAAATCTTATTTATTTTTATTGAGTATATCAAATCATCAATTAACATTTAAATCCCAAATTATTTAATATAGCGATGTGTATCATCACATTTTAACAATAAAGCCAAAAGGTAATTAAAAAACGCACTAAAATGAATGAAATTAAATGTTAAAATCAACATATATATGCTCGGAGAAGGAAAAAAAAACCTAGCAATTTCCCAGTGCAATCTGACAACAATAATTCATAATCATCACTATGCGTAGAAACCATGGAAGTATAAGCTGCAGTGGAATGTAAACAAGCTTGACCAACTTGTGTAGAAAGAGACACACACAAATTGAGTCTCAGCCAAGGGAATGACATCAACGCATTTATCAAATATAGCTTCTACTTAATATAAAACAAATTTTCTAAGTCTAAGTCTAAATTTGCTGGTGCAATAACGAGATGAAATGATCGATGGGATCAATAGGAATATGTACATCTGAAGCAGATGGTATATATATTTAGTATATCACTAAAGATGAACTACAACCATTGTTGGAGCATCTTTAACCTGCAAACAGCTGGGCAATTTGAAGCAGGTGTCCATGGAGCTCCAGAGGGGAAGAAAAGAAAGGGCTGTGGTCGGTATCCATGCTAAGGACCTTATCCGGAGGCCACATCTTGATCATCGCTTCCTGTTTATCCAACTGTAAAACTCTGTCCTGCAAGGTTTTTATATAAACTCTTGGAACCTTCATAAATTCTTCTGAGGTTGCAGTAAAACTGGCTGTCTGGATTGCCAGCAATGGTGTTGGTCTTATCAGCAGTGAGGCCAGAGAAGCATCCTGTAATTTGAATATACCCACATCAACATTTAATGAAAAAAATAGTTATTGGGTTTTAAGTGGCCTCTATAAATACATATCGAGTTGGGTTTTGGTGGAAATCACAGGGTAATGGGAGTTGTTTTCTTGTGCTATCCTGATAGATTTTATACCTCAGGTGGGCTGAGTTGATATAGAATTTCTTGTTCCAATTCTCTATGCACCATTGCGCTTGTTGGTGGGTGTTCTGATCCAAGGCCATGGTAAAATTCATATTCGTTTAATAGGCCTGGAGTTCCCTGCACAGATTGAATTAAAAAAAATTCATTTCCCTACCTAAACAAAGAAATACACACATATATATAAAACTGGGTGTAAGTATATGAAACATGTTTGGATATCGTTTACCATTCAATTCAGTTTGCACAGAGAAAAAGCTACATATATAGTATTAAAAATGTTTCATATCTCTACATATATATAAATGTTTTGTATGCTTAGACCCACTCTCATACTTCTACAAAATATAAAGCGAAACCTGCAGACAAAAAAAAGAAGCCAAGGTGGGTCTTTAAAATCGTCCCTGAAGCTCAGATCGGAACATTAAATAACAGTAATTGCTTTGGATTCATAAGGTCAACAACCTGCTGGACATCTTGGTCTGTACAAAACCCATGAGACAGCATGGTGGCTGCAACATAAACTGCAACAGCAATCTTATGGCCAAACACATGGATTGCATGTGTCAAGCTCAGTCCTCCAGCACTGTGGCCAACCAGCACAACCTACATCAATCAACAACAGATAAATATACCTAATAACTTCACAATTTACATGGTAACTGAATAAGCTTCTCTGTGATGGGCAATTGAATCTATGGTTATTGCAAACCTTCTGAGAGAGAGAGATATTTCTGACAGTATGTTCATCAGAGGCCTATCATAATCCTCAAAGGAAGTGATTGAATTAGGATCCACAGTGTTCAGGCCTGATCCTGTGAGATCCATGGCGGTGACCTTATGCCCAGAGTTTTGCAGAAGATGGATGAGTTTGTACCAGCACCAAGCTCCATGGCCTGCACCATGTATCAGCACAAAATGGAACTTTCCATGTTGATGGTCATGGCCGCCATTTTCCATTGCAGCCATCAAGCGTCTCCTCCTCTCTTTGATAGTGATGCAGTATAATGAGGCTTTTTGTAGATATTCATGGAAGCAGAAGGAATGTATGATGGGTTCTGATTGTAGACACTGTTGCTAGATTGCTGGGTCATATTCCTAGCCCAGCAAAAGTGGTGTGTTATTATGGAGTCAAAGGTTGAAATATGGCTTGGGTGAGGTCTAAAGCAAGTTGGATCATTTTTTGATTGCAAGAGGTTTGAACTAATTTGATTGATTGATTAGTTGAAATTTACCAGTCAAAACCCAGCCATAACAATACCTCAAGATATATGTATATGCTTAATTTAGGAATATACCACAACACTAATTCCA
The DNA here is from genome assembly GCA_031772625.1 of Pinus tabuliformis. Lineage (NCBI taxonomy): Eukaryota > Viridiplantae > Streptophyta > Pinopsida > Pinales > Pinaceae > Pinus > Pinus tabuliformis. The sequence goes on from CM062818.1 coordinate 1,953,720,609, forward strand.
TGATAATGAGTTCAGGGGCTCCTCACTGTAAAGATTTGTACCAGTTTTGTAACTTAAAACTGGACTTAATTTAATAGAAAAAAAAATATTAAAATCGTTGGAGTATTGAGGGGGGAGATGGAAGATAAACATAAAAGATAGTTGACTCTGGTTATCTTTTGGATTTTAATTGGCCGTCCTTCTTCTATCTCCAAATTCTATTTCATTATTTTATGGATATACCTTAAATTTTCTCTAATTTATGCCTCGTCGTTATAATGGTGGGAAGGGTAATGATTTTTCCATGGATTCTGCAATTTCTGCAGGTTTTCCTTATGTGGATAGAGATGAATAGTTGAAGGGCAATTCTTCCCAAAAAAAATGACCATTAATTTAAACGTGCACAGGACCTTGCAGCCTGACTCCAAGATTCACCACTGAAAGCGGAATAAGATTTTTTGAAGCATCGAACGTCACTCCACGTCACTGCATTATTATAAGAAGTGGCAAGGACTTTATTGGGCACTTCCCGCATATTGTGCATTCCCAATGGATCCAATATTTGTAAAAATTTATTACTGAAAATTTCTTTTTCTCTGTACCAAGGCTTGTGGGGTAGGTATTAGCATGGGTGTCCTATGGACGTACTCAGAGTAGTTGTCCAGCAATACCTTTGGTTCATTAGCTAAGTGTCCTATGGAGGTACTCGGAGGAGTTAGTCCAGCAATACCAGGTTGGTTCATTAGCTAAGTGATGAATGCCATGTCAGGAGGCTGCACTGCATGAACTCTGTAAAGAAACAATTAGCTAAGTGATGAATGCCATGTCAAGAGGCTGCAATGCATGAACTCTGTAAAGAAACAGTCAGATGAGATGTAGTAAAGATTTCAACAAAAGATAGATAGCTTTTGCTGTAAATTAAATTTAATTGTTGTTTAACTGTTTTGATTGATAAAGGTGTTTGATGGACAAAGATGTCCAGGATTTGGATAATTTGGATTAAGATATCTTGTAAATAATTCTTTTTCCTTGAATACCTAATTCCCTTGAATACCTAATTCCCATTCAGATATTTTGTAAATTATAGTAATTTGAAAACTAGATAATAGTGATGGATATATCTATTTTCTGTCCCGCATTAAAATTGATTTGAAAATTAAATAATTACTATAAATAAATTGTTTTTCTATTCAACATTAAAACTAATCTAAAACCCAATAATAATAATAAATAAATCCTTTTTCCATGACATCTTTAAGTCAATTAAATTTTTCCATTGAAAAACCCAATAATAATAATAAATAAATCCTTTTTCCATGACATCTTTAAGTCAATTAAATTTTTCCATGACATCTTTAAGTCAATGGCGGACTCCAGGAATATTTGGGAATCTGAGAGACATAAGTCGGATTCCCCAATCAACTTAAACTCACTGCTTTTTCCATCGAATTAAAACCATCCAAAGACCAGATCGTAGTGGTGGATAGATTCCCCTTCTGATGAGACCAACCAATAGGGAGGTATTCAAGTTTCATTGAATCAGTCTGAGTATAAATGCAAATAAGCCTTTCATGTCCAGATAAGATTCCATGAATGACACTGATGGCCATGGTCAGCCTTTCATGTCCAGATAAGATTCCATGAATGACAGTGATTGCCATGGTCAGAAAGAGTTGCGCGTTGGTATGTTGCAATTTATGAATTTCCTATCTTGACTTTCTAAGTTCAATATAGCGTTGAATCAAATAGCACGATTGAGTAGTAATGGCTTATTTTGGTATGTGGAAGCGCTCAAGGCTTCTTTGATTATAGAAATATAGACAGGATGGCTGTCATTTTTTAAAACATTCAGCATTATTTTGTTTTTTAAAGAGTGAATAGGTTATTTTTGGGCTTTTTATAATTAGTTTATGAGTTAGTTATTCACTCCGGTATAATTTTTTGTATTTGAAATAAATTTTGCTTTAAACTATAATACTTATTTGAAAAGATGTAATTTTTAAAATTTTAAAATTTATTATAATTTAATAATAAGTTAATTTATATGAGTAAAATGGTTTTTGTTGTTTCAAATAATTAATATTTTTATATTTTAAAGAGATTAATTTTTCATTAATTACAAATAGTTTTAGATTAAATTTTAATATTAAAACTGGTTTTAACTTGAATAATATTTCTTGTAATCATGACTAAAGTTACTTTTATTGAAATTATATACTTTTTAATTATATATAAATTTAATTTTATAAGTAAAAGAAAATATATACATTATTATATATAATTTTTAATTTCTATTGTATTTTTAATTTTTTTATTTTATTATTGAATTGAATTTTTTAAGTAAAATAATATGGTAAATAATGTCTAATAAAAAAACTAAATTCAATAAGAACATCAACAAAAAAATTATCATTAACTTTTGTTTGGACTACATCCAAAGCACAATTGAAAATGCAAATTCACTTTATTATGGGATGTTTTTTTTCTTTTGGATTACATCCAAATCACAATCACTAGTGAGTCAATCCAACACGCTACATTATGGGATTTTTTTTGGTTTTTTCATTACTATGGTGTTCGAGCTTTTTTTTTTTCAAGATGGAGAGGATTTCATGACTTTACAAATCTTGAATATTAAGTATTCTTTTAATAGAGGATGCAAATGTCATTTATACTAAATTATGTAATTTGTATGGGCTTCCAAATAGGGATTTATAAGGGATGAAATACAAAATCAAAAGGTCACTAAATGTAAAATTAGGATTCATGAGAGGTGAAACAAAAATCAAAAGGCTTTCTTATCTAACTAATGTTGTTACATGAGGATTAATTAGTGCTTCCACATCCCATCAACATATTACACAATTGCATGTGACTTAGTTGGTAAGAATCGTTGCCCATTGTCATGTGTAGTGTCCTTTATGTGTCAAGAAAGGTGTTAAACCATTTAATGTACAAGTGTTGGTTTTTGACAACCAAAATTATTAAGTGATCTTAAAATGATACATTATCTTAGAAGCAAGAGTGTCTCAAAATTTATAGCTTTTATATTTATTACCATCTTAATTAATGAAATTTCAAAATATGTTGTGCCAATGAATTTTACCTTGGTGGTAGTGTTTTCCAGTAGTAGTCATATAATTTGTTTCAATTAATATATCACTTGAAGTCTATAGTTGTACCATGATTTGTTCACTAATATTGTGCTTTTAAGAGTTTCAAGAGCTTATTATATTTAAAGAAAAAAGGATCCCCTTGAGCCACTTGTTATTATTTATCTCTCAACCGGCACATTACTAAGTCTTTGAGGCATGCTTTATCTTGAAGAACTATTTATTTATTTTCTCGTGTCCTTACACTTATATGTATGGTGAGATCTATATTTAATTTATATATTATTTAGACAACCATTAATATATTTATACAACTCACTTATATATATATATATATATATATATATATATATATATATATATATATATATATATATATATATATATATATATATATATATACATAAATAATTTATTAAACATGTATTTATTAAATGTTTGATTACTAAATGTGCATAATGAAAGTTAAGAAAAAAAAACAACAAATTTATATAATGGTAATAATGTGAAAATGCACATGTTGTCAAGATATGATAACCCAAATATATAATAATATTTAAAAATAAATCAATATGTCTAACACTTATTTATAGAGAATAGTTGTATATAGTTCAAGATTACATGATATTGTATTCCCAACTCATATTATGGTATGTTTATTTAGATCATTGTGAATATGAAATTTGTGAATATTTCACAAAGTCTATTATTAAACTAGCCCACTAAGTCCATGAAATAAGTATCCTCTCCCAAGATCTCATTCTTGTCATGAAATCATTACATGTATTAAATGATCAATCATATATATCAAACAATTCTCTCCTAATAACTATATATTTGACTTGCTTAAATAACATATACTCCATATAACTAACATTAATAACACGTATATCACATCATTCAAAAGGAATATTCATAAATAGTAAATACATATTAATATAATCAAATTTAGTGCAACAACTAAATCATACATCTACTACATTATGTCTTATTCCATGAACTTGTAACTAGGTTTGGTCTTCATAATGTATATCTATCATTGTTGTATTTATTATAATTTGTCAAGCATGTTCTTTATGTTAGAGTCAAAAAGAAAATCATTTGTGCCATGTCTCATTTGGACTTTTATAAGAAAAAGAAAATTGTTTTTTATGTGTCTTTTGTTCAAATCTCAACTGCCAAGTTGGCCCTCGAGATGACAAATTGGCTCAGCCTTTAGAAGCACCTTTTCGGATGAGGAAACAACTATACATTGGAACCATTACCCCATCATTTGAAAAGAAATTCACACTTCATTTGTAGAAATAAATTTGGGTGTGTGACATGTGAATGTGAAGCACAATCTAAGGCACATTCTATGTGATTAAGCGAGCTACCTTAAGCACTATTCTTTTGTGATAAAGCGATTTTTCCTGAGGCACACCTTTCTGTGATCGAGTTTCTTGAGGCACACCTTTCTATTTTCAAACAAGTTTTCAGTGGCAACATACTTTTGTGCTATGCGAATTATCTATTGCACCATACTTGTGTGGAATTCGAGCTACCAATGACAATATTTATGTGGAATTCGAGCTACCAATGACACTACATCTATGTGAAATTTAAGTTATCAATGATGCTACATCTATGTGGAAAACTTATAGACAAACATATGGCATCTTGCGGACAAACTTCATGTGGACAGTTGTTGCTAGGTGGAGGGTTGACTTGGCTCTTGGGTAATTCATGTATAATTTGGATTTCTCTATTTTTGACAAAAATTCTATAAAGAAAAGATTGTTGGGTTTTCTCCTTGTAGTTTTTCTTTGACCTATGACCTAATTTATGGCATCTTTTATCTTTTATGTACTGTGACCTTTACTTTCTTTATATTTTTGAATGTATAATTACTTATAACCTAACTAAATAAAATAAATACTAAAGAAAAAAATATATATGAATAACAATAACATGAAACATATATATATATATATAATTTATTTTTAATGATCAATATATTAAAAAAATAATTAAATAAATTTAAATATAAAGAAACCCATATAAATATATATAATAGTCTTTTAATTAAAAATCAAATTAGGAAGGCATTACTATAATTTCTCAATTAAAATCAAATTTCAAAACTAATTTTATGTAATAGGTAAACCTACTTAGACTTGCACAAGCCATGAGTAATCAAATCAAAAATTAACGACAAGTACTACAGTAAACTAATAAAAAGGAAGAATAACAACATACGGAAATCCCGAGACAGTATTACAGGCGTTAGTCAGGGTTACATATTGCATACACGTGAATCATATAATTTAACAAGGGGCATCAACTCAGTGTTAAACGCAAGCGACTTAATTTAAAAATAACAAATTATAACTCTAAAGTCTAAGTCAACTTATCATTATTACTCATTAAACATTTAAAAAATTAAAGATTATTATTATTTGTTATACAATAGTCACTATATCATAAACCTAATTGTAATATACTCTGGATATATGGCATTTATACCAATATCAATACATGAATAATTAATATATTATCTATTTTGAATGGGTAGTTTAATTGGTCGTTTAAGCATTTTGCTGATGGAAGGTTACTCTGTTCTAAGTGATCATGTATGTGTCGACATAGCTTTCATAATAATAGCCATCATTAATAACCACATAAAAAAATACTACCTCAAACAAGTCAATACATCCAACTATATCAGTGATGAACCATTAATATCCAATTAACCTATATAAACAAGTCAATATATCCAACTATATCAGTGATGAACCATTAATATCCAATATTAACCTATATGGCAGGAGAATGAGTATTAAGGACCTACTAATAATGAAAATTATAAAATTATTTATTCAAAATCATTTCAAATTCACATTTTTCTTGTTTTAATTTTTTAAAATTGAGTTTGTTTATTTTTACATGGACAAATTAACAATGGTAATACAATTTTTATAATTATATTTTTCAGCGTCATTTAATTTTAACAAGGCTTTCATCTATGAAAGTTCATTATATTATTATAAAAGTTCAATTAGAATGAAGAAGATAATAGTCATTCTTCCTAACCACCTAAAATAAAGTCAATAAATATCGATTCTAATTATATTGTATAAATATACTAAACTTTTACATTTTAGATTATCTTTTAAATATCTATAGGCATAAACTTACCACTACATCTATTCTTAAATAGCTTTTACACTTTGTTATTAACTTTGTCATATTATTTCTTTTTATCAATAATAACTTAATTATTCTAAATAAATATGATTATATTATTTTTATCATGTTATTTTTATCTGTCAACATGAATAGCATCTAACAAAAAGAAATCATAGTTCGATCTTTTGTTTACAAAGATATTTATTATTATTATTATAATAAAAAAAAACATAATATATATCCAATGTTTTCATCTTAATTTCAACATTTTTCACACTACTCACCCTTTTAACTTTATGTATATTGAAAACTCATAAAATAACTAATTTTTTTTTTTTCCGAAGAAAAAGCGAACTTTTTATTAAGAAAAATAAAAAGTTACATTGCAAATGCTGAGCATTCCCTTACTGCAGAGTAAGAAGCCACATGGGCACGAGTGCTTTCGCACCCCACGCAACGTTAGAAGACTAACGTGCACAAAGAATAAGAAAAGAGAAAAGAGGGGAGAGAGAAAGAAAGGGCAAAAAACATTCCGGCAGGAAGAAAAACTCACGCATCAAGTTTTTCTCCCCTTCTTCTTTTCAACCTTGCGCCACTCACCTTGAGTGGGCTCGATCGAAGCAATGACTAGCTGAGTTTCTGCATTCTGTAGGCCTGTTTCTTTGTCTGAGTCTGATGTATCTGAGTGGTGTTGCCGTTTGTTGCCTCCCATGCTTTGGTCCATGCTTGTCATCACTGTCTGATTTAGGTGGATCGTTGTGTTCTTATTTGCTAATGTGGTGAATTTCCCGGCGCCTGAGGACAAATGTTCCTGATTGTTTGCCGTAGGGGTGGCAACCGCGGCATTCTCCCCGATAGGATCATCATATTGTTCAGGTGGGGGGATGAGCTCCTCCTCCTCCTCTATTTCTTCTTCTGGATTCACTGTGCTTTGCCAACCTCTTGGTTTGTGTACTTGTTTCTTGTTCCTTCTGTTTTCTCTTTTGTTTTGCGGGCAGTTATCACGTAAATGCCCTGTTTGTTGACAACCTCGACATCTGAAGGCAGTGTTTTCATAATCAAGGGACTGTTTGCACTGAGAGTTGTTATGGATTAGAGTTATATTGTTAGGAAGCCCTTGACTAAGATCAACCTCCACGCAGATTCTGGCGAAAGTATGAATGCATCTTTCAATTCTGTCCACGTCTTGCTTGATATATGAGCCTATGGCATTCCCTATCGCTACAAAGACATCAGGAAACCAGAAATGTAAAGGAAGGTTGTGGAGCCTGACCCAAACCGGCATTTTGGAAACCACCATAGAAGAGGGGTCAAAACCCGGGAACCAGGGGGTCATGAAGAGACCAGCATTGCCCCAGAACCATGGCCCCTCATGGAGGGAAAAATCTTTTTCCTTAATCGAGTCGAACTTTACAATAAAGAAACCCTTGGAGCACAAATGGATGTCACAATTTGGGGTCCATGTGGAGAAGATCCATTGTCTTAAAGCATCTGTTTTAGGCCAAAACCCATTGAATCTGCATATGATAGCCAATGAAGAAAGATCAGAATGAAATTTTTTTACCTCAGGCATGTCGATTTGCAGAACAGGATTCTGTAATCTTTGCTCCACAATGTAGGGACCAGGAAGATCTGGTGTTGGTGGTGGTTTGTTTCTGATTCCCCCCTTCCCTTTGACCGCATCTTTAAAAGAGCCAATGCCTTTAGGGCCTGGGCCAGAGCTTCCCCCTCTCAGCCTTGTGCTAAGAATGATAGTTGAGTCTCGGCCAATGCCATAGTGCTGAACTGTATACTTATCCTGCAGGATTTTACCTGCATGTATCAAGCTTAGCAGGTTTGTTGAAATGCCTGTGTCTGCTTGTATTTCATCCTTTAAATTTTTTATCAATATTCCTGTCCAGATTTTCTTGCAAATGGATTTTCCTGACAGGGATCTGATGAAGATTGGGACTCTGCTCGAACTATGAATAGTGCCTTCGATCTATTGCCTGGGGTCACTCTGAGCTCCGAAATAGACTAAATCGCGTGGATCTGCGCCAAACCTGCAAAGATTGGGCCCGTGTGTTGTCAAAGGGAGCGGATCTGCATCCTGCAGTCCCTCCCTACCGATTCTCCACGCAATCTCTGTTAAACAACGCCCAGCCTCAAGACTCCACACGCCAGGCGGGTCTCTTTGTTCAGGGTTGCCGATTGAAACCTCAATCTTTCGCAGGAGGAAACCCTCCTCGAATCTCCACGCAGCAGAGGGAAACTCCGTTAACGCCTTCACCCCGTCTCACTGCAGACTGTTTTCAAGGCCACGTGGATCTGAGAGGATTTGGACCATTCGTCTCCATGAGATCGACCCTTTCTCTGCACGAGCTTGCAGAAGTGACCACCTCCCAACAACAGTTGCCGTTTCCTCAGTCCCTGGTTCGCCTTCGGCCCTTGAGGCAAGCTTTGGATCCGATGCGACGACAAGCATGTAGGAATTTACAGGGTAAGTTCCACAGAAAGAATACCAAAAGGACACCACTCACAACCAGATCTCAAATCAATACACCAGTATTTTTGACGTGGTTAAAACCCTCAGAGTGCAAGGAGGGAAACAGTCCACGGCCTGTCCCAACGTGGGTACTACAGGCAATTTATTAATCAAAGAATGAAAATTTACATAAGCTTCTCTCATGCACGGATTACCCGAACAATGACCCTCCATGCGCTTTAAATAGAACTCATGGACCAATCGGGTGTCAAGCCACGGATCAAGTGTCGGTAATACCGAGGTGAGAGTGAACCGTCGGATCACTACATATCGTGACCGTCGGATTGTAAGTTACAAAATGTACAACGGTAAAGAAACACACTTTACCTAACTCTAACCTAACTCTATACTAGACCAAGTTGAACTTAACTATATCCTATGTGTCGGAATATCCTAACATCCCCCCTTAAGAACAACTTGGGATAGGATTGAAGGATTTACAAATATGACACAATAGGAGAAGGAAGGAGGCACTAGAGCCTATCCCCCCTTAGTGACAACTTCCTGAACTCCAAGCATATATCGAAGTTTAGTGAACTTCGCCTCTGTGAGAGCCTTTGTGAAGATGTCTGCAACCTGATCATCTGTTGGACAATATTGCACTTCAAGAACATGGTCATGAATGAGCTTTCTGATGAAGTGCATGTGTAGTTCAATGTGTTTGCTGCGCTGATGCTGGACTGGATCTTTGCATAGCTGAATGGCACTTTGATTATCACACCAAAGTGTGGTTGGATGCTGCTGCTCAAAGCCAAACTCTGATAGGATCTGACGAAGCCACAAGGCTTCCTTACTAGCTTCCACGGCACCACGATACTCTGCTTCTGCTGACGAAAGAGAAATGGCAGCCTGTTTCTTACAAGCCCATGTAATAGGTCCTGAACCAAGAGTGAAGACATAACCGGCAGTAGACTTCCGATCATCAGGTCACCAGCCCAATCAGAATCAGTGAAACCAACTAACAGAGGAGCTGCTTTGGCACTGTAATGAATCCCAAACTGTACTGTACCTCGAACATAACGAAGTATTCTTTTAGCTGCTTTCCAATGACTTTCACGGGGGTTTTGCATAAAACGAGCAACAAGGCCAACAGCAAAGGAAAGATCAGGACGAGTATGGGTTAAATACAAGAGTTTTCCGACAAGTTGACGGTATAAGGTAGCATCAACTTCAGGAGAAGTACAAGAGACTGAAAGTTTGACTCCAGACTGAAAGGGAGAAGGGGCTGGCTTACAGTCTTCCATGTGAAAATGACGAAGAATATCACAAGCATACTTGGACTGGGAAAGGAAAATACCCTCTTGGGATTGCAAGACTTGAAGACCGAGAAAATAGTGTAAGTGTCCTAAGTCTGTCATTTCAAATTTCTTTTTAAGGCTGGACTTCACATGGTTTATAAGGTTGGGATCACTACCAGTAAGAATAAGATCATCAACATAAAGAACAAGGATGATAAGAGAGTTGCCCACTTTCTTGGTGTAGACAGTATTGTCAGAATGACACCTAGAAAAGCCAGATTCTAAAAGAAAGCTATCCATTTTGGCATACCAAGCCCGAGGAGCTTGCTTGAGGCCATAAAGGGATTTCTTAAGTCGACAAACAAGGCTGGAGTCTGTTTGTATGAAGCCAATGGGTTGTTCCATATAGATTTCTTCCTGCAAGTCCCCATGCAAGAAGGCAGATTTAACATCCATCTGATGGACTTCCCATTTTAAAGAGGCAGCAAGGGAAAGAACAAGGCGGATAGAGTTCATTTTGGCAACAGGAGAGAAGGTTTCAGTGTAGTCAATGCCTTCAACCTGTGAAAAGCCCTTAGCAACGAGACGAGCTTTATGTTTATCAACTTTCCCATCTGGTCCATACTTGGTTCTGTAAACCCATTTACATCTAACAAGTTTGCGTCCCTTTGGTAGAGGAACAAGATCCCATGTATCATTTGTCATCAATGAATGATATTCTTCATTCATAGCTGCTTCCCAATGTGGATGGCCTGAAGCTTCTGCAAAAGTGTCAGGATCATGATTTACTGGAGCTTGAGCCAGTAAAGAAGAGGCTCTTTCAAACTGAGAACGTGTACGTCGCTGATCTGTAGGATCACCGGCAAGATCACCTGCTGCATCCCGAGTAGCACGGACCCATCTTGGAAGTTGAGGATCCTGAGAAGGTGGGGGAGGATTATCATCCTCGCTTTCATCATCTGAAGAAGAAATGTTTTCAAAGATAGAAGAGATAGGAAGAGGTGGCACATCCGCCGGACTAGGCTCGCAGGCCGATTTATTTTCATCAAATTTTACATCTCTTCTAATGATAACATTTTTGGACTTAAATGGAATAAGTCTATAACCTTTTACATCTTCAGAATATCCAACAAAAGTACATTTCTCACTCTTAGGTTCTAAAGCTTTATGCTTTTCATCTGGAATATGGGCCCATGCTTCACTTCCAAACACACGAAAGTGACTTACATCTGGTTTAATGGAACTCCAAGCTTCTTCTGGAGTGATATTCTCTAGAACCTTAGTAGGAGTGCGATTGATTATATAATTTGCACAATTAATTGCTTCGGCCCAAAAACTAAGACTGAGTCCTTTAGATTGCAGCATACAATTAGCCATTTCCTTTAAGGTGCGATTTTTCCTTTCAGCTACACCATTTTGTTGTGGAGTGTATGGAACAGTATGTTGCATTTGAATTCCATTTTCGGTGCAAAAGTTGATGAATGTGTTTTTAACATATTCTCCACCATTATCAGTTCTTAGCTTAAGAATTTGATGTCCAGATTGTTTTTCAACAAATGCTTTGAAGGCCAAAAAAGTGGTAAATACTTCGCTCTTGAGTTTTAAGAAGTATACCCAAGTGCGTCTGGAGAAATCATCAATGAAAGTTAAGAAGTACTTGCAGCCAGAGAATGAAGCAACAGGAAGAGGACCACATAAATCACTGTGCACAAGCTGTAAAGGGGCTGAGGCGTGCCAAGAGGCACGTTTGTCAAAACTGTCCCGATGATGTTTTCCGAGTACACATCCGGAACAAACACCATCTCTGCAAGATACCATAGGAAGACCTGTCACCATATTTTCTTTACATAGATGCTGAAGGGAGCGATAGTTTAAGTGACCAAATCGCTCATGCCAAAGTTTGCTCACTTCATCATTATGAGCAACAAATACTGAGGGAAGATTGGATGACCCAAAGTTGTGAAACTTATACAACCTTTTGGAATCATCAGCAAGACCAGTAGCTAGAATCTGTTTAGGATCTTTTAGATCCTTGATTACAACATCATGAGGTGAAAATTCAACAATTTTACCTTCACCTGAATGAGTTATCTGATAGACAGATAGAAGGTTGCAGGATAAGGTTGGAACACATAATACATCATTAAACTGACCATTGTCTAGATGAACAGTTCCAGTCCCTACAACATTAAGAGATCTATCATCACCAATATATATATTTTTGGTGTTACAATCATTTAAAGAAGAAAACATGGCTTGGTTTTTGGCCATGTGACAAGAGGCTCCAGAATCAATGAGCCACTCATGAGAATGAGAAGAAGAAGAAGATACATTTAATGCATAACCAGACTGAGATGATTGACAATGACATGCAGAAAGTGCCATTCCGGAAGTTGAAGTTGAAGTAGGCTCCACATGGATGTTATGTTTCTTCATTGCGGCTTCCAAGGCTTCCATCTTCTTAAAGCATTTAGATTCTAAGTGGCCATCTCGATTACAAAAGTTACAATGTCTATCAGTCTTCTTCCATTTGTTTTTATTGGTCTTATCATTTTGCTGAAATGATCTTTCATTTTGAGGCTGAAATGGTTTAGGACCATTCTTTTGAGGATATGACTTCTTAGGATTCTTTGAATTTGGTTGCTGCTGGGCGGCTAACGCTTTCGTTGAAGAGTTTCCAAGATTAAGAAGACCAAGGTGTAAGAGTTTTTCTTGTTCTCTTATTAAGGAATCACAAAAGGAGTCAAAGGAAGGGGGCTTGTAGTCTTCTCCTTGACAAATGAAAGCTTCTCTTGTAGAATGGAAAGTGGAAACAAATACAGAGTAGGCTGGTCCCAACTTAGTAAGGATGGAATAAATAAGGTTACCATCATCTTTCTTAACTTTAACACCTTCCAGGAGATATCTAAGGCTCTTGAATTTGGACAAGAAATCTTCAATGCAAGAAAAATTATTAGGATCCAAAGTAAGCAGCTCATTTTCAAGTTGATGGGCTCTAATTTCATTTTTAATCCCAAAAACTTTAGCAAGTTTTTCTAATGCTTCATGAGGAGTCTCAAGTTCCGCAATGTGGAATCTAAGATCAGGAGAAATAGACATCCCTATCAAACCACGTGCTTGATCTTGTCTATTTTCCCATTTTCCCGCCTTGTCTTCATATTTTGGTTTCTTTTCTTGGTCTGTGGCTATTCTGAAGAGACCTTTACTTCTAAGTAAATCTTCGATGTAGGCTACCCATTGGAAGTAGTTAGTGCTGTCAAGAATGACTTGGCATGGACTTTCCATTTTTAAAAAAACTGAAGCTGAAGATGCTGAAAGTAAGTGTTCCAATGGATAGATCTCGAAAAAATAGGCGGTTTTAAAAAAAACGGCTCTGAAAAAGGCTTCCGGATGAAGAAGTTATGGCTTTTTGAAAAAAAATTGTTGAAGTTGCCGGCAAAGTGCGCGAATGTGCGGGAATGAAAAAAAATCCGCCCCCACAAAATGGAGACTTGAACCCAAGACCTCTACTCTCTTAAAATAGCTTTGAACCAATTGATCTATACAAAAAATTTGAGAGAGAGAGAGAGAGAGAGAGAGAGGGGGGGGGGCCTCGGTTTGCGTGCTTGCCTTGAGAAAGCTCTTTTTCCCTACAAAACACAAAACACAAAACCCAACACGAATATGCAAAGAAAAACGAACCTTGCGGCTCGAAGTTAGCTTTAGCCAAAAAACTAGAAATTTTAAAAAAATTTCAAAGTTAGCTTTAGCCGAAAAACTAAATATTTTTCTCAATGTTTCTGATTTTCCGAGATCACACTAAGGTGCAGGGAAAAGAGCATACGCATGAGAAAAATCCTTCCTTTCTGTTTCTGATTTGCCCAGATTGCACAGAGTCGCAGGGCAAAGAGCATACGCAGAAATGAAAGGTATAGATCCGGTTAAAAAAAAAGGCTAAATAAACTGAGACCGAAATAAGCAGAGAGAAAATAACAGTAAACTGCAAAAAAAACACTGTATACCTCCCGATCTGAAAAATGACGCAGCTAGGGCTACCGGAAACCTTTTCGCGTGAAACGAAAGGGGTTTCTCACTAGAACAGATGCTCCGAACGCAACAGAGCAGTCCTCTCGGCCCGAAAGCAGTCAGAAACAGCAGATCTAGGAAACGACAGCCGCATGAAGTTCTACCGGCTTCAGATTTGGATCACCAACGGACGCGGCCCTCAAATAGCTCTGATACCATGTAGGAATTTACAGGGTAAGTTCCACAGAAAGAATACCAAAAGGACACCGCTCACAACCAGATCTCAAATCAATACACCAGTATTTTTGACGTGGTTAAAACCCTCAGAGTGCAAGGAGGGAAACAGTCCACGGCCTGTCCCAACGTGGGTACTACATGCAATTTATTAATCAAAGAATGAAAATTTACATAAGCTTCTCTCATGCACGGATTACCCGAACAATGACCCTCCATGCGCTTTAAATAGAACTCATGGACCAATCGGGTGTCAAGCCACGGATCAAGTGTCGGTAATACCGAGGTGAGAGTGAACCGTCGGATCACTACATATTGTGACCGTCGGATTGTAAGTTACAAAATGTACAACGGTAAAGAAACACACTTTACCTAACTCTAACCTAACTCTATACTAGACCAAGTTGAACTTAACTATATCCTATGTGTCGGAATATCCTAACAAAGCAGATCTCTGTTCAAAACCCTAACCATCGCCATTTCCTCCCCTTTTCACTAACTTATTTAAATACGTGTCATAAAATAACTAATTAATATTTAAATATTTTTAATTAAATATTAATAAAAAAATAAATTAAATTTATAAAAAAAATATAATTAATTAATATTTTTAAATTTTTAAATTAAATATTATTAAAAAATTAAATTAAATATTTTTTATAGATAAAATATTTAAATAGCTAATAAAATTTTATATTTATATGTAAAATTCCTTTAAAAAATATAAATATAAATAAAATTTTATCATATTTAAAATTGATAATACAATTTCATTCCATTTTTATTGATTATATCAAAAACATCAATTAACATTTAAATTCTAAATCATTGAATATAGCTATGTGTATCATCACATTTTTAACAATAAAACCACAATGTAATCTAAAACTCGCTGAAATAAATGAAATTAAACGTTAAAATCAACATATCTCTGCTCGGAGAACGAAAAAAACCCTATCATCTACCGAGTGCAATCTCAGAACAATAATTAATAATCATAACTATGCCTCCAAACCATCGAAGTATAAGCTTCCGTGGAATGTAAACAAGCTTGACCAACTTGTGTAGAAACAGACACACACAAATGGAGTCTCAGCAAATGGAATGACATCAAAGAATTTATCAAATATCAAACAAAGCTTCTAAGACTAAATTTGCAGGTCCATTAACGAGTTGAACTAATCAATGGGATCAATAGGAATATGTACATCTGAACCAGATGCTATATATATTTAGTATAACACCAAAGATGAACCACAACAATTGTTGGAACATTTTCAACCTGCAAATAGCTGGGCAGTTTGAATCAGGTGTCCATGGAGCTCCAGAGGGGATGAAAAGAGGGGATGAAAAGAAAGGGTTGTGGCTAGTATCCATGCTAAAGACCTTATCAGGAAGCCACATCTTGATCATGGTTTCGTGTTTATCCAACTGTAAAACTCTGTCTTGCAAGGTATTTATATAAACTCTTGGAACCTTCATAAATTCTTCTGAGGTTGCAGTGAAATTTGTTGTTTGGACACTAGGGCTTCACTGTCGAAGCAATATCATAGCAAGTGGGTTCATATTAGGGGATATATAATGAGGGGAAAATGACATAATATATTGGGGGATATATAGGGGTAAAGGGTTTTTATATTGATAGGTACAAAAAATGGAGCTCAAAGTTAACGAAAAAATATAAAGGGGTATAAAAAATGTTAATAAAAAAATGGATACCTACAATATCTAGTGAAATTAGGGGTTTTTTAAATTGGGGAGGTGTATTGGGTTTATATTGGTACGGGGTTAAATAATGTAATTTTTAGAGGTATTTTCCAATATGTACTCAAATTAAGGGTATTGTTTAATATTCCATGATCGTACGTGATATGTCAGAGGTTCATTGAGTGAAGCCCCCATGTGTTTGGATTGCCAACAATGACATTGGTCTTATCATAATATACCCATATCAACATTTAATGAAATAAATAGTTATTGGGTTTTAAATGGCCTCTATAAATACATATCTAGTTGGGTTTTGGTGGAAATCACAGGGTAATGATTGAAAACTGCAGAATTGAGATGGGTTATCCATTTTCAAAAAATCCAGAGGCCTTAATTACCAGTGAAATGAGGGAGTTATTTTGTTGTGCAATTCTAATAGATTTATAACTCAGGTGGGGTAAGATGATATACAATTTCTTGTTGCAATTCTCTGCGCACCATTGCACTTGCTGGTGGGTGTTCTCATCCAAGGCCATGGTAGAATTCATATTCCTTTATAAGGTCTGGAGTTCCCTCTACAAATTGAATTGAAAAAATTTCATTTCCCGTATCTAAACAAAGAAATACACAAACACATATACAACTGGGCGTAAGCATATGAAATATGTTTGGAGTTTTTTACCATTGAATTCAGTTTGCACAAAGAAAAAACTACATAAATGTTTCGTAAGCTTAGACCTAGTTTCATACAAAACCGAGGTGGATCTTTAAAATCATCTCTGAAGCTCAGATCACAACATTAGATAATAGTAATTGCTTTGGATTCATAAGGTCAACAACCTGCTGACATCTTGGTCTATACAAAACCCATGAGACAACATGGTGGCAGCAACAAAACTACAACAACAATCTTATCGCCAAACTCATGGATTGCATGTGTCAGGCTCAGTCCTCCAGCACTATGGCCAACCAGCACAACCTACATCAATCAAACAATAGATAAATATACCAAATAACTTCACAATTTACATGGAACCTGAAATAGCTTATGTCGTGGGAAATTGAATCCATGGTGATTGCAAACTTTTGAGGCTAATGCTTAGACTGAGTTATGTAATTGCTGACAAATTAGCCAACAAATGTTGTGTTCTGAGTTATCAGAATTAGGACAGTAAATTAATAGATGTAGTGAAGAAAATTATTAGGGAAAGTAGATTTGATGCAGGAGCATCCCACTAAAAAGGTGACAACTCGAAATGCATTTTAATTTCTCCTGGAAAGGAAGAAAATCATTATGAATTTTGTTTTATTTTTGTTTTACTTAAATTAAGGCTGATATAGCCATTTACTTGAAAAATAAGAAAGCAAGTAAAATAGGATTAGTTAAGAGTATGTTTAAAGAAATTGTTAGATAACGGTAAGGTAACTAAAGGACAGTTTCTCAATTGTAAGAGTCTGCTGGTAAGGAATCAAAGTAAAACTAGATCCCCACTGTGAGGGGGCTGCCATCTAGAGAGAATAACGAATACAAGAATTGAAATCACGATTTATTTTCTTCAGTATTTGTGAAAATCTAAAATCTCTGTCATTAAGAAAGAAAGTCAATTTCTTTTTTTCTTGTGTGTCAGTGTTTCAGATATTGTTTTAAAGAAAAATAGTGAAGTATTGCATTAAGAGGCCAAATGAAATTGACAGAAACCTCGTGACTGAAGGCATTTCAGACCAAGAACCAGACAGGGCAAACCCAACAAAGATATCACATTCTTTCTCAAAAACCAGATACATTTACATTCAGTATTCAAGCACACTTGTGCATTCGTTACATTTCAAAATTTAACAATTCAATACACATTTATGAAACCAAAACAATAGAGGGTTTTGAAACCCACAAGCACTGAAAACAATGCTTTGCAGGCCAAGACCAGTCCAACAGCGAGGGTGTGTAACCCATGAAACCATACAAAACATACTATGAAAACGAAACCCAAAGGGTTTATGCCTGACTAAGGATAACACAAGAAAAAACAACAAGACAATCACGGAGGGATCCTACCCTATTTTCCCAAGCCACAAAGACTCCCAAGAATGAGGTCGTGGAGCAGCATTCTCCAAGCACGACCTGCACATCACCACGAAAACAAGATGGGTAGTCAAAAACCGGAAAGGCAGATAAAATAAGGTGACAAAGAGCAGATAAAAGAAGGGAAGAGGAGGGGTTTACCTGGAAAAAGCTTGTCTCCGAGTCAGAGGATGAGAACTGAGTCTCTCGCCAGAGGGTTTCTCTCAGCAAGAATGCCATTGGTAAGTTTACCTACTCACCAACGGGCCAGAGGGTTAGAATCACAAAAACGAGATGAAGGAATGAAACAAGAACAAAAAAATTACCTGAAGTAGCGTTTGCTGAGCCGCCCATAGAAGTAGCAAGGGAAGAATCTGTGGTTACACAGAGCAAGATCAACACTAGAACCAACATTGAACACCACCATGAGCAGAATGAAAACGAAGCATAAGCCAGGCAACAAAGAATAAATGAAACAACTTGCAGATTGAAAGTCAACTTGAAGCCTCCGTGGAACAGCAAACAATCCCCCACAAGAAACAAGTGAAGGCACAATGTAAACACAAAGCTGAATCAGACCAACAATGGATGCAAGAATGGAGGCTGACTCTTAGTTTCCCTCAAAATATGTGAATTGGATACATTTGCGAAACCAAGGCCAGTACAAAGGGGCAGGCCGAAAAAATTAAAGTGCATTAAAACCTCACACCTAAAACCCTATCTTCTTTATTCAGGAGATCTACGAAGTTAAACGGTCGTTGATATGTGTCGTTCCTCGATATTGCCACAAATTTTTGCTATCAGAGCAAGTTAGTTCCTTTTTCACAGTAAATATGGAGGTAGGTAGAAGAGGTCGAAGTAGATCGATCAGAAGGTAGAGGATGAAGGGCTATGAGAAGAGCTTAGGACCTTGACTTCACGTTTGGTAGCAATGGAAGCAAGAAGGCGTAGAGATCTGGAACTTGGGGATGACAGTGAGGAAGACAATGCAGCCATGATGGATGGGTCAGATGAAGAGGGACTAGAGATTAAAACTGTTGAGATCAGTTTTGCTGGCTAGTAGCAAGCCAAGACTGGAGCTTTCTAATTATGATTGTAGTTTGTCCACAGAGGCATTATTGAACTGGATAAGTGAACTAGATAAATATTTTGAATATGAAGAAATCAGCGAAGAATAGAAGATCAGGTTTGTTATCACCAAATTGAAAGGACATGCAACACTATGGTGGGATAGTGTTTAGGCAGAAAGGAGAAGATTGAACAAACCATTGATTAAAAAATGGGACAGGATGGTTGCTAAGATGAAGAGCAAATTTCTTCCTAAAAATTACCAAATTGCCCTTTATAGACTAGTATAGAACCTAAGACAAAGAATGATGATCGTAAAGGAATATACTAAAGAATATTATAAAGTAAACCTAAGAGCTTACTATGTTGAAGATACCCCTGAGAAAATAGTGAGGTTTGTAAATGGTCTACAGATGGAGATCCTAGACGAAATTAGTATTCTTTCCCCTAAGACCATAAAGGAAGCCTATCAGAGTGCTTTGAAGGTGGAGGAAAAGATTTCTAGGAAACAAAATGCCGGAAGAGGAAGTTGTTCTCGCAGAGGTAGGGGATAGTCCTTTGGCAGAGGTAGAACTGCCAACAACAATGAAGAAGGCAATAGTTCGAAAACTTCACGACAGAATGAAAGCGAAGGTAACACTAGAGGAGGAAGGTCATACCAACGAGGAAGAGGTAATGGTAGAGGCAGAGGAAATTCGTATTAGTGTTACAAGTGTCATAAGTGGGGAAACAGGTTCTTTGAATGTCCTGAAAATGAATAAACTGGACAGAGGGGAGCATATGTTGCTCAGCTTGATGAAGCAGAGGCACCGCCACAGGAGGCGGAAAATATGCCCGAAATTAGGGAACCCTTGGTGTTGAACAAGGTGTTATTGAAACTAGCTAAGGATGTAGCTGAACAGACACAAAGGAAAACATTGTTCCAGACTGTGTGGAAGTCACATGGGAAATGCTACAAATTAATCATAGACAGTGGAAGTACTGATAATCGGATAGCTACTGAAATGGTGGGGAAATTGGGTTTGAAGAAGTTGAAACACCCAAGTCCATATAGGGTGTCTTCGTTATAGAAAGGACACCAATTACTGGTCGATGAGCAGTGCGAAGTATAGTTTCATATTGGCAAGTACAAGGAAAAGGTGACTTGCAATATCATGCCGATGGACGTGTGCCATATTTTGTTGGGTAGACCATGGCAGTATGATAGGAAGGTCGTCCATGATGGGGAAACAAATTGTTACAAGTTTTTTAGAGATGGGATAAAGCATACACTAGTGCCCATGAAGGAAGAGGAAGCTACAGAAACCAATGGAACAAAAGCATTACTATTAGGTGGAAAAGAGTTTCTGCGACAAATTGAGGATAATAAGGTAAAATATGTAGTTGTGTGAAGGCCAAAACTAGTATTGATACATATTGAAATTACTAGCTTGCCTATAGAGATACATGACATGCTGCAGGAATTTAGTGATATTGTGGTAGATGATCTACCAGACAAATTACCACCAAAGCGGAGCTTTAGTCACCATATTGATTTCATTCCAGGAGCTAGTTTGCCAAACAAAGCTACTTACCGGATGAGTTTGAAGGACAATGAGGAAATCAGGAAGCAGGTGCAAGAGTTGTTGGATAAAGGGTTGATTTGGGAAAGTCTAAGCCCTTGTGTTGTTCCGACTGTTTTAGCTCCCAAGTGTTGGTCGCTCTAATTGTTTTCACAATTCGAGCTCCACATAAATTGTCAACCCGAGAAGGTCTTTTTATTTCAAAGATAATAGCGCACTGGATATGCTCAATTTCAAAAGCGGGATCGATGTTGTAGTGAAAGAAAGACACACACCTGTTGAATTCATTAATCTACTAATTCACACTCTACTTAATTAAAGCTGAAGTCAATAGCAGAAACGATTTCTCAGTTATAGCAAAGGAAAATCAATCTATAAGGAAAGAAATCATTCAACCATAGCAGGAACAGGACCCTATTCCCTGGTGAGGAACTTCAGCACCTGTTGCCTGGCACTTAATCACACTGTAAGAAAAGTAACTTCAAGAGATCAAGACCCTATTCCCAGGAACAGGAACCTTCAGCACTTGTCCTCTTGTTTCTAATCACACTGCAGGCAAAGGAAAGCAATCAACGGGAGCAAGACCCTATCCCTTTATGCAGGGATCTTCAGCACATGCTCTCAACATCATTCACTCGTGCATTCAATACGTGTAGCGCTAAGAAACATAGTATTGCAACCATGTAACTAGTGTTTCAACAACAGAATTAAGGGAAGTGCAAACACATAAAGAGATAAACAAACTACAGGAACCAAAAGGGTGAATCTTGTGAGGAAGGCGGGCCCTTTCCTTCTCACAAGATTCCCCAGGAGAAAGAATTAAATTGGAACGCTCAAAAGAAGTTTTTATTCATCTGTCAAAGTAACTGATACATTACAGAAGGAGACTAGCTCCAGTTCTCCACAATACTGTCCTGTAACTTACAATTCAATCCCCCTCTAATGATGATGTCTCCTCTTTTTAAAGAGGAGACATCATTTACAATTTACATGAGAGCGAATATCTCGATTCTGTTTTCTTCTCCAAAACAGGACTATTCTGTTCTTTTAAAAAGAGATACTGTTACAACCGAGACAACAGAGGTGCTATCTTCAGGATAATCCAGGTAACCGTATCTTCGGGCTGCTGCTACTATTCCACAAAAAGTTCTTCCAGAATCGCAAATTACGCATAACGGGATTTGCGTGCTTGACGGCTGTTTCAGCAACTGAGTTAGCTGTTTCAGCAACGGGGTCAGCTGTTTCAGCAACGGAGTCAGCTGTTTCAGCAACGGCCGCTTGTTCCCAACAAGGCATATAACTTATCTGCGATCTTTGACTTGTGTTAGCAACAATGCACTTCAATTAATGATGAAATATAAGAGTATTGCGGAATTAAATGTAAGAAAGATTAATCATATAATAAAGAAGAGGTTTCTATATACCTTGGGATAAAGTGGATGAAAAAGACATTGAAGTTCATAGTTTAAGAGTAGAGTGGTGTCAAAATATATAGCAAAAATGGTACATAGTGGAGTCCTAACACCAAGAAAGGAGGTGAGTTGCGGATGTGCATTGATTCTCAGGCAATTAACAAGATCACTATGAGGTACAAGTTTCCTTTACCTCGGATGGATGATATGATGGACTTTTTGAGTGGAGAAGCATACTTTTCAAAGATAGACTTGCAAAGCAGCTACCACCAAATCAGGATTTGAGAGGGTGATGAGTGGAAGACAACTTTCAAGACTAATGAAGGCTTATATGAATGGCTGGTTATGCCATTTGGATGAGCAATGCCCCCAGCATGTTCATGCATTTGATGAACAAGATGCTGAAAGAGTTCATTGGTAAATTTGTGATTGTATATCTAGATGATATACTTATATTTAGCAAAATGAAGGAAGAGCATTTTCGACATGTGAGGTATGTATTGGAAAAATTGTAGAAAAATAGATTACTGATAAATTTGAAGAAATGTTCTTTTTTCAAGAAAGAATTAATTTATTTGGGATTTGTGATTTCTGAGAATGAACTAAAAATGGATTCGGAAAAGGTTGTAGCCATAGTTAGTTGGTCGTCTCCCAAGAGTTTGTTTGAGGTACGGAGGTTTCATGGGTTAGTGAGTTTTTATCCCAAATTTATTAAAAATTTTAGTGGAATTTTTGCACCCATGGTGGACACCATTAAGAAGGCAATTCGCCTTTTCATTGGACAAAATCAGCTGAGAAGAGTTTTCAGCTGCTCAAAAGGAAGATCACTGAAAAACCAATTTTAAGATTACTAGACTTTCACAAACTTTTTCAAGTTCGCTGTGATGTCAGTGGGACAACCATTGGTGTAGTACTCAGCCAAGAAGACAAGCGAGTAGAATACTTCAGTGAGAAATTAAATGAAAGTAGGTAGAAGTACACGTCTTATGACAAAGAATTTTATGGAGTGGTCCAAGCACTAAACATTGGAGACATTATCTACTGGCCAATGAATTTGTCTTATTTTCAGAAAATTCTACATTACAGTATATTATGCAACAACATAAGCTGAACCATAAACATGCAAAATGGGTGGAATACTTGTAGAGTTTTACATTTGTGTTGAAACACATTAGCGGACAAGCCAACAAAGTGGCAAATGCATTAAACAGGAGGAATTTGATCCTACAAGAAAGTATGATACAAGTATTAGGATTCTAACATCTTAAGGACTTGTATGAAACAAATGAAGATTTTGATGAAGCCTATGAAGCTTGCCAAAATCCACTGTTGAGGGATAACAGTTCATTGCTGAACTATAATATGCAAGAAGGGATGTTGTTCAAAGGAGGGCAGTTGTGTATCTCAGAATGTTCTATGAGAGAGAACTTAATCCAGGAAAAGCATAATGGAGGTTTAACTAGGCATTTTGGCATAGACAAGACTTTGGATCAGTTGTGCCACTTTTACTATTGGCCGAAGATGCGAAGAGATGTAGAGAGGTTTGTGACTAGATGCAAAGTGTGTCAACTTGCAAAGGGACACATCCAGAACATAGGGTTGTATATGCCCTTGCCTATCCCAAACAGACCATGGGACTCAGTCAGTTTAGACTTTGTCTTAGGTCTATCGAAGACATAGCAGGGATTCGATTCCATCATGGTGGTGGTGGATTGTTTCACCAAAAAGGCACATTTCATTCCTTGTAGTGAAACCAATGATGCCACACATGTAGCACACTTGTTTTTTACAGAGATAGTGAGATTACATGACTTGCCGAAGTCTATTATTTCGGACCGAGACGTAAAGTTTACAGGTCATTTTTGGCAAACCTTACGGAAAAGGTTAGACACCAAATTGAACTTCATCTCAGCTTATCACCCACAGACTGATGGGAAAACCGAAGTGGTGAACCGAAGTCTGGGAAATCTACTAAGGAGTCTAGTTGGTGAAAATTCTCGATAGTGGGATCATGTACTTGCACAAGCGGAATTTTCTTATAATGATTTGCCCAATAGAAGCACGGGTAGTAGTCCTTTCCAGATCCTATACAAAATGCACCCACGTGGAGTACATGTGTTGCTAGATTTGGGTCAGTTGGAGAGCAGAAGTGCTGATGGTGAAGATTTCGAAAAGGCAATCAATGATCTTCATGAATGGGTAAAATTAAAATTACGAGACAACAACCAAAGATACAAACATAAAGCATATTTGAAAAGGCGAGAGGTACAATTCAACGTAGGGGACCTAGTACTATCACACCTATGCAAGGAGAGGTTTCCTAAAGGCGAATACAACAAGTTAAAATTAAACAAAATTGGGCCTTACAGGATTCTTCAAAAATTTTATGTGAACGCTTACGAGTTGTAGTTACCTACAGGTATAGGAATCTCACCCATTTTTAATGTGGCAGATCTGTACCCATACATTGCTGCTCATGAAGAAGACAGTTCGGAAAGACGAACACAGAACACCCAGAATGAGAACGACTCGTGGATTAAACAGATGCCCCTAGCAAAGCCTTTAGAGATCGAACAGATCCTAGACACCTAGGTGGTTAGACAGACTCGAAGAAAAGAATATTTTATGTACTTAATCAAGTCGAAGGGCCATCCTATTGAAGATAGTTCTTGGTTAGATGTTGGCCATATTCAAAGTGTTGGGTACTCTATGGAAGAGCTCATGGACAGGAGCCATGAGTTTAATTTACCCCGGGAGCTTGATGTAGGAGCATCCGACTAAAAAGGCGACAAGTAGAAATGGTTTTTAGTTTTTGCTGGAAAGGAAGAAAAACATTACAAATTTTGTTTTATTTTTGTTTTACTTAAATTAAGGCTAATACAGTCATTGTCCATTGAAAATTAAGCAAGCAAGTAAAATACAGTTAGTTAAGAATATGTTTAAAGAAATTGTTAGATAACTATAAGGTAATTAAAGGACACTTTCTCAACTATATGAGACTACTAGTAAGGCATAAAAGCAAAACCAAATCCCCACTGTGAGGGGGTTGCGATCTAGAGAGAATAAAGAATACAAGAATTGAAATTACAATCTATTTTTTTTATTATATGTGAAAGAAAATGAATCTAAAATCTCTGCCATTAAGAAAGAAAGACAATTTCTTTTTTTCCTGTGTGGTGGTGTTTCAGATATTGTCTTAAAGAAAAATATTGAAGTATTGCATTAAGAGGATAGATGACATCGACAGAACCTTGTAACTGAAGGCATTTTAGACTAGGAACCAGACAAGGCAAAGCCAACAAAGATATCACATTCTTTCTAAAAAACCCAGGTAAATTTACATTTAGTATTCAATCACACCTGTGCATTTGTTACATTTCAAAATTTAACAGTTTAATATACATTTATGAAACCAAAATAGTAGAGGGTTTTGAAACCCACAAGGACCAAAAAAAAACACTTTTTAGGCCAAGACCAGTCTAACAGCGAGGGTGTGAAACCCATGAAACCATACAAAACATACTGATAAAATGAAACCCCAAGGGTTTATGCCTGACTAATGATAAAGCAAGCAAAAACAACAAGACAATCACGGAGGGATCCTACCCTGTTTTCCCAAACTGTAAGAACTCCGAAGAACGAGGCCACGGAGCAGCATTCTCCAAGAATGACCTGCACATCACCACGAAAAAAAGATGGGTAGTGAAAAACTGGATAGGCAGAGAAAACAAGGTGACAGAGAGCAGATAAAAGAAGGGAAGACCAGGGGTTTACCTAGAAAAAGCATGTCTCCAAGTCAGAGTACGAGAACCAAGTCTCTAGTCAGAGGGTTTCTCTCAGCAAAAACGCCATTTGTAAGTATGCATGCTCACAAAGGGGCCAAAATGTTAGAATCACAAAAACGAGATGAAGGAATGGAACCAGAACAAAAAAATTACCTGAAGTAGTGTTTGTTGAGCCGCCCATAGAAGTAGCAAGGGAAAAGTCTGTGGTTACAGAGAGCCATATCAACACTAGAACCAACATCGAAAACCAGCACAAGAAGAATAAAAATGAAGCATGAGCCAAGAAACAAAGGATAAATGAAACATCTTGCAGATTGGAAGTCGACCTGAAGTCTCCATGGACCAGCAAACAAACCACCACAAGAAACAAGCGAAGGCACAATGCACACACAGAACCAAACCAGACCAACAAAACATGAATTGGATACATTTGAGAAACCAAGGCCAGTGCAAAGGGGCAGGTCGAAACAATTAAAGTGCATTAAAGCCTCACACCTAAAACCCTGTCTTTTTTATTCGGAAGATCTACAAAGTTAAACGGTCATTGATACGTTTCCTTCCTCGATTTTTCCACCAAGATTAGTCAGATAATGGATAATCGAATTAGAAATATGTGGGAAATATAATAATGTATTCATTACTGTTATGCAGATATGAGATTCCAATAGAGTCCAGCTCATGGATTGAGAATCAAACTTCTCTTTTTTCTTTGCATTTGTTTTGTTTATGTTTTCATAAGTATGCTCTTGATAGATTTGACATGGTATCAAAGCTAGGTTAAGAGAGATGATTTATATGTAAAGTGTGTGTTGTTGGGAGGAGGTTTCAAAAGTTTGTGAAAGCCATTAGCAAGAGTTTTCATAATTTTGTGAAACCTGTGCAGATTCAAGTTATTGGTGGGAGTGCTCAGCAGTTAGTAGCAATGTCCAACAACATGAATATTTCTCAGCCACAAATACCAATGTTTAAAGGTGAGAACTTTAGTTTTTGGAGCATTAAGATGAAAATATTGTTTCTCTCACAAGATTTGTGGGATTTCATAGAGAATGGATATACAGAACTAAATTCTCAAACACTTGCCTGCTGGACTCGAGACCAAAGAAACCAGGTAAAGAAAAATCTTAAGAAAGCTTCAAAGGCTCTCTTCCTAATGCAACAAGCAGTGCATGATTCTATTTTTCCAATACTAGTTGGAGTAACAAAATCAAAGGAGGCATGGGATGTTGTGAAGCAAGCATATCAAGGAAGTGATAAGGTAAAAATTGTTAAGTTGTAGTCATTAAGAAGAGAATTTGAAACCTTGTGCATGCAAAACTCTGAATCTATTCAAGATTTTCTCACTAGAATTATGGGTATAGTGAATGAAATTAGGTCTTATGGAGAAGATTTAAAAGATAAAAAAATTGTTGAGAAGATTTTAAGAAGTTTGCCTACAAAATTTGATGTGGTTGTTGTTGCTATTGAGGAGTTTAACGATCTAACTCAGTTGTCTGTGAATGAGTTAATGGGGTCTCTTCAATCTCATGAGCAAAGAATCAATAGATCTTCTGAAAAATCTATTGAGAAAGCATTTCAAGCAAGAGGAAATATTTTCAAAGACAAAAGTGGTTCCTCTCATGAGGAAAGCCATAACACTTTTGGAAGAGGAAGAAGAAGAGGACAAAATATAGAGGTGGCAGAGGCAGAGGAAGATTTTTTTTCTGCAGACAAAAGAGGAAGAGGTAATGATGACAATGATGGATGTAAAAGATTTAATAAATCCCAAGTTCAATGTTTTTATTGTAAAATATTTTGCTATTATGAAAGAAATTGTTGGAAAAATAAAAAACAAGAAGTTAATTTTTCTGAAGAAAAAGAAGAGGTTGGCACTATATTCTTGGCTTCTGATTCAACTAATAATGTTTCCAAATAGGTGTGGCTTATGGATAGTGGTTGTAACAATCACATGACAGGAAACAAAGATGGCTTTGTAGAGATAGATGAATCTACAAAATCTGATGTACTATTGGGAGATGACAAGCGAGTTGAAGCTAAAGGTAAGGGAACAATTGTTGTGAAGACAAAACAAGGAAAACCAAAGCACATTAATGATGTTTTATATGTTCCTGGTCTAGCACATAATTTGTTGAGTGTGGGGAAGCTCCTTGAAAAGGGATATTTAATTATTTTCAAGGACAAACAATGCATAATCTATCATAGAAATGACCACAGTAAAATTATTACTAAGATTAATATGCTGCAAAATAGAATTTTTTCTTTCAATCTCCCTTGTGAAGAAAGTACAACATTAAATGTTGCTTATGATGATAGTTCCTCGCTATGGCACATAAGGTATGGACATTTGAATATGAAAGGCTTGAAATTGTTATATAACAAGCAAATGGTCAAAGGGTTACCACTTATTGGTTCTACTGATAAAGTCTGTGAAGGGTGTATTCTTGGTAAGCAACATAGAGATTCATTTCAAGTAGGAAAATCATGGAGAGCAAGTAAACCATTGGAAATAGTGCATGCATATATATGTGGTCCTATGCAAACCTTGTCTCTCAACAAAAATAAGTATTTCATTATTTTTGTGGATGATTTTAGTAGAATAACATGGGTATATTTCATTTGAGAAAAATCTGATGCATTTGTCATATTTCAACAATTTAAAGCTCTTGTGCAAAAGCAAAGTGGTTATTGTCTAAAAACATTATGCACAGATAAAGGGGGGGAGTTCACTTCTAATATGTTTGATTCTTATTGTAAAATGAATGGCATTCAAAGGAAATTGACAACTAGTTATACTCTCCAACATAATGGCATTGTTGAACGTAAGAACATAACAATTGTTGAAATGGCTAGGAGCATGATGAAAGATAAAAGCCTTCCAAGCCTTTTTTGGGTAAAAGCTATAGCTACATCTATTTATTTTCATAATAGATGCCCAACAAGAAGTGTGCAAAATATTACCCCTTATGTAGCATGGTGTGGAAGAAAACCCAATAATTCTCATTTAAGAGTCTTTGGTTGCATTGCCTATGCTTATGTTCCTACTAAAAAGAGAAGAAAGCTTGATGATAAAAGTGTGAAATGCATTTTTATTGGATATTGTGAGGAAACCAAAGGTCATAGATTGTACCATCCAGAAAGTGAAAAATTAAGGATTAGTTGTGATGTGTTATTTGATGAGAAAGAAGAATGGAAGTGGAATCATGATGTGCATCAACAAACTCCAAGTATTGTTGTATAAGAAGATGAATATCTTGTTCCTGCAAATCCATCCAGTAATAAAAAATACTTAAGAGGCCACATCCACTCCATCATCTTTTGTTACTTCAAGTCCTGTTTCAAGTCCAAGTCCTTGAAAAAAGGCAAAATCTTTAAATGAAATTTATGGTTATACTAATTTTGCTTTGATGTCTCATATTGAAGCAGAGCCAAGATGTCTTGAAGATACAGTGAAAGAGTTAGTCTGGTGAAAAGCAATGGATGAAGAGATGGGAACAATTAAAAAGAATGAAACATGGGAGCTTGTGGATCCTCCCACTGAAAAAGAAGTCATTGGGGTGAAATAGCTGTATAAAACCAAGTATAGAGTTGATGGATCAATACAAAGGCACAAAGAAAGGTTAGTAGCAAAGGGATATGCTCAACAACCAGGTATTGGCTACAATGAAACATATGCTCCCATTGCAAGATTTGATACAATCATAACTATTTTGGCATTGGCATCAAAATATAAATGGTTAGTTTATCAATTTGATGTTAAATCGTCCTTTCTAAATGGTGAGATGAAAGAAGATGTATATCTTCACCAGCCCCAAGGATATGAAGAAGCAGGAAATGAACACAAAGTCTACAAACTGAAAAAGGCTATTTATGGGCTTAAACAAGCTCCAATAGCATGGTATAGTAGAATTGACACTTTTTTTGAAAAAGGGGTTTAACAGGAGTGAAAATGAACACACATTATATATCAAGTCAAATGGTAATGATATAATGATTGTGTGTTTATACGTAGATTACTTGATATACACATCTTCTAGTGATTTGTTAGTGGAAGAGTTCAGGGAGGCTATGATGACTGAATTTGAAATAACTGATTTGGGTTTGCTCCATTATTTGCTTGGCATAGAAGTGACATAGGTGAATGATGGAATTTTTATTTCACAAGAAAAATATGTTTCAAATATTCTTAAAAAAAATGGAAAATGGGAAATTAAAAACCCATGAGCAGACCCGTGAATACAAATGAAAATTTTTCTATATAAGATGGATCTGAAAAGGTAGATGCTCAATTCTATATGATTCTGGTAGGAAGCCTTTTGTATCTTACTACCACTAGGCCTCACATTATGCCTAGTAGGCTTGATTTCCATATTCATGCAAAGTCGAAGTAAGATTCATTTTGGAGCAGCAAAAAGAATTTTGAGGTATGTTTGTGGAACAAGAAATTATGGAATTTGCTATGCTTCATCAAATAATTTTGGGTTGGTTGGTTATATAGATAGTGATTGGGTTGGATCTTTTGATGATAGAAAAAGCACTTCAGGTTATGTATTCAGCCTTGGATCAGGTGCAGTATTATGGTGTTCAAAGAAGCAACCAACTATTTCATTGTCTTCTGCAGAGACAGAGTATATTGCAACGACAAAAACAACATGTGAAGAAATTTGGTTGAAGAAAGTATTGTTAGATCTAAAGCAAGAACCAAAATATGCCACAACTATTTACTGTGATAACTTGTCTACCATTGCCATAACTAAAAATCTAGTGTTTCATAATTGCACCAAACACATTGATATCAAATATCATTTCATAAGAGACTATGTGGCAAAAGGAGAAATTGAAATAAAGTTTTGTACAATAAATGAACAACTTGTAGATATATTTACCAAAGCACTACCTAAAGGGAAGTTCGAATACATGAGGGATATGCTTGGAATCACCTCATTAAGCATTAAGGGGGAGTGTTGAGGATAATGCTTAAACTGAACAAATTATATTAGTGAGATAATCGATAATCAAATTAGAAATATGTGGGCTATATAATAATGTATTCATTTCTCCTATGCAGATATGAGATTCCAATGAGAGTTCAGCTCATGGATTGAGAATCAAACTTCTCTTATTTTTGTTCATTAGCTTTGTTTATGATTTCATATGTATCCTATGAGAGAGAGATATTTGTGAGAGTATGTTCATTAGAGGCCTGTCATAATCCTCAAAGGAAGTGACTAAATTAGGATCCACTATGTTCAAGCTTGATCTGAGATCCATGGCAGTGACCTTATGCCCAGAGTTTTGTAGAAGATGGATGAGTTTGTACGAGCACCAAGCTCCATGGCCTGCACCATGTATCAACACAAAATGGAACTTTCCATGTTGATGGTTATGGTGATCATTTTCCATTGGGGCCATCAAACATCTCCTCCTCTCCTTGATAGTGATGTAGTAGAATGAGGCTTTTTGTAGAGAGTCATGAAAGGAGAAGGAATGTATGATGGGTTCTAATTGTAATCACTGTCGCTAGATTGCTGGCTCATATTCCTAGCCCAACAAAAGTGGTGTGTTATTATGGAATCAAAGGTTGAAATATGGCTTGGGTAAAGTCTAAAGTTAGATATTTTTTTTCGTTGTAAAAGATTTCAACTAATTTGATTAATTAATTAGTTAAAAGTTATCAGTCAAAACCCAGCGATAACAATACCTCAATATGTATGTATATGTTTAATTTAAGAAAATACCGCAACACTAATTCCATGATAATGAGTTCATGGGCTCCTCATTGTAAAGATTTGTACCCTTTTGTAACTTAAAACTGGACTTACTTTAATAGAAAAAGTATTAAATAGTTGGAGTATTGAGGGAGGAGATTGGAGATAAACATAAAAGATAGTTGACTTTGGTTATGTTTTGGATTTTCATAGGTCGTCTTTGTTCTATTTCAAAAGTTTTATTTTATGAATATCCCTTAAATTTTCTCTAATTTATTCCTCAAAGATTAGATGAAGCAGATGGGCAGATGCCATGGCTGTAATGGTCGGAAGGGTAATGATTTTTCCACGTACTCTGCAATTTCTGCAGGTTTTCCTTATGTGGATAGAGATGAATAGTTGTAGGGCAATTCTTCCCCAGAATAATGACCATTAAGGACCTTGCTGCCCGACTCCAAGATTCACCACTCAAAGCGGAATAGGATATTTTGTATAAATAAATATATATATATATATATAAACACAAGAAGCATCGAACCTCAGTGCACGTCATTGCATTATTATAAGAAGTGGCGAAGACTTTAATGGGTACTTCACGCATATTGTGCATTCCCAATCGATCCAATATTTGTAAAAATTTATTACTGAAAATTTGTTGATTTCTTTTTCTCTGTACGAAGGCTTGTGGTGTAGGTATTAGCATGGGTGTCCTATGGACGTACTCAGAGGAGTTGTCCAGCAATACCTGGTTCATTTAGGGGTTGTCCAGCAATACCAGGTTTGTTCATATGCAAGTGATGTATGCCATGTCAGGAGGCTGCACTGCATGAACGCTGTAAAGCTTCTGCTATAAATAAATTTAATTGTTGTTTAACTGTTTTGATTGATAAAGTTATGTTTGATGGACAAAGATGTCCAGGATTTTGATAATTTATATTTTTTTTTCTTTGAAAACCTAATTCCTATTGTAAATAAATTTTTTTTTTTTTTATAGTAATTTGAAAACTCATAATAGTAAGGATATATCTTTTTCCATCCAATACTAAAATAGATTTGAAAACCAAATAATTACTATAGATAAATTATTTTTCCATCCAACAATAAAATTGATCTAAAACCAAATAATAATAATAATAAATCTTTTTCCATCCCATTAAAACCCATCCAAAACCACCGGTTGAAAACCATCCAAAGACCAGATCGTAGTGGTGGATAGATTCCTCTTGTGATGAGACCAACCGATAGGGAGGTATTCAAGTTTCATTGAATCAGTCTGAGTATAAATGACTAGCAACCGATGGGAGTGTTGGAAATAAGCCTTTCATGTCCAGATAAGATTCCATGAATGACATGAGCGATGGCCATGGTCAGAAAGAGTTGCGTGTTGCTATGTTGCAATGTATGAATTTCCTATCTGGACTTTCTAAGTTGAATATAGCGTTGAATCAAACAGCACGATTGAGTAGTAATTGCTTATTTTGGTCTGTGGAAGCGCTCAAGGCTTCTTTGATTATAGAAAGATAGACAGGTTGGCTGTCATTTTTTAAAACATTCAGCGTTATATTGTTTTGTAAAGAGTGAATAGGTTATTTTTGGGCTTTTTATAATTAGTTTATGAGTTAAGTATTCACTCGGGTATAATTTTTTGGATTTGAAATCAATTTTGCTTTTACTGTAAAATATAATATTTATTTGAAAAATGTAATTTTTTTAAATTTTTAAATTTATTATAATTTAATAATGAGTTAATTTATATGAGTAAAATGGTTTTTGTTGTTTCAAATAATTAATATATTTTTATATTTTAAAGAGATTAATTTTTAATTAATTATAAATAGTTTTAGATTGAATTTTAATATTAGAACTGGTTTTAACTTAAATAATATTTCTTGTGATTATGGCTAAAGTTACTTTTACTGAAATTATATATATTTTTAATTATATATAAATTTAATTTTATAAGTAAAAGAAAATATATACACTATTATATATAATTTTTAATTTCTATTCTATATTTAGTTCTTTTATTTTATTATTGAATTGAATTTTTAATATAAAATAATATGGTAAATAATTTCTAATAAGAAAACTTAATTCAATATGAATATCAACAAAAAAATATTATTAACTTTTGTTTGGACTACATCCAAACCACAATTGAAAATCTAAATTCACTTTATTATGGGATGTTTTTTTTTTGGATTACATCCAAATCACAATCACAAGTGAATCAATCCAACATGCTATATTATGGGAATTTTTCTGGTTTTTTTCATTACTATGGTGTTTGAGTTTTTTTTTTCAAGATGCAGAGGATTTCATGAATTTACAAATCTTGAATATTAATTTTTTTTTTTTTATATATAGAGGATGCAAATGTCATTTATACTAAATTATGTATGTTGTATGGGCTTCCAGATAAGGATTTATGAGAGATGAAATACAAAATCAAAAGGTCACTAAATGTAAAATTAGGATTCATGAGAGGTGAAACAAAAATCAAAGGGCTTTCTTATCTAACTAATGTTATTACATGAGTAATTAGTGCTTCCACATCCCATCAACATAATACACAATTGCATGTGACTTAGTTGGTAAGAATTGTCGTCTACCAGTAGTGATTGGGTTGTGGCCATGTTATGCAAATATTTTTGTCATGTGTAGTGTCCTTTATGTGTCAAGAAAGATGTTAAACCATTTAATGTACAAGAGTTGGTTTTTGACAACCAAAATTATTAAGTGATCTTCAAATGATACATTATCTTAGAAGCAAGAGTGTCTCAACATTTATAGCTTCTCTATTTATTACTTGTCATTGTCTCAACAAAAGGTCACTTCTAAATTTTCTACAAAGTGAAGAACAAGGTTGATTGACCATCTTAATTAATGAAAATTCAAAATATGTTGTGCCAATGAATTTTACCTTGGTGGTAGTGTTTTCTAGTAGTGGTCATATAATTTGTTTCAATTAATATATCACTTGAAGTCTATAGTTGTACCATGTTTTGTTCACTCATATTGTGCTTTTAAGAGTTTCAAGAGCCTATCATATTTAAAGAAAAAACAATCCAGCTTGAGCCACTTGTTATTTTTTATCTTTCAACAAGCACATTACTAAGTCTTTGAGACCTGCTTTATCTTCAAGAAATATTTCTTTATTTCCTCATATCCTTACACTTATATGGTGAGAATTATATTTAATTTATATATTATTTAGACAACCATTTATATATGTATCTATTACATGTTTAATTACTAAATGTGCATAATGAAAGCTAAGAAAAAAAACAACAAATTTATATCATGGTAATAATGTGAAAATGCACATGTTGTCAAGATATGATAACCCAAATATATAATAATATTTAGAAATAAATCAATACCTCTAACGCTTATTTATAGACAATAGTTGTACATAGTTCAAGATTACATGATATTGTATTCCCAACTCATATTATGGTATGTTTATTTAGATCATTGTAAATATGAAATTTGTGAATATTTCACAAAGTCTATTATTAAACTAACCCATTAAGTCCATGAAATACATATCCTCTCTCAAGATCTCATTCTTGTCATGAAATCATTACATGTATTAAATGATCAATCATATATAGCACATTGTTCTCTCCCAATAACTATATATATATGACTTGCATAAATAACATATACTCCATATAACTAACATATATAACATGTATATCACATCATTCAAAAATAATATTCATAAATGGTAAATACATATTAATATAATCAAATTTAGTGCAACAACTAATTCATACATCTACTACATTATGTCTTATTCCTTGAAATTGTAACTGGGTTTGGTCTTCATAATATATATCTATCTTTGACCTATGACGTAATTTATGGCGTTTTTTATCTTTTATGTACTGTAACTTTACTTTCTTTATATTTTTGAATATATAACTACTTATAACATAACTAAATAAAATAAATACTAAATAAAATATATATATATCAATAACAATAACATGAAAAGTTTTAATTTTAATTTTAATTATCTATATATATAATTTATTTTTAAAGATCAATATTTTTAAAAATAATTAAATAAATATAAATATAAACAAACCCACATAAATATATCTAATAGTTTTTTAATTATAAATTAAATTAGGAGAGCATTGCTATAATTTCTCAATTAAAATCGAATTTCAAAACTAATTTTATGGAATAGCTAAACCTACATAGACTTGCACAAGCCATGAGTAATCAAATCAAAACAAACGACAAGCACTACAGTAAACTAATAAAAAGGAAGAATAAGAACATAAGGAAATCCCAAGACAGTATTAACAGGGATTAGTCAAGGTTACATATTGCATACACGTGAATCGTATAATTTAACAAGTGACATCAACTCAACTCAGTGTTAAACGCAAGTGACTTAATTCAAAAATAACTAATTATAACTCTAAAGTCTAAGTCAACTTATCATTATTACTCATTAAACATTAAAAGAAATTAAAGATTATTATATATAAAAATTAAATATTATTATTATTTATTATATAATAGTCACTATATCATAAACCTAATTGTAATATACTCTGGATATGTTGCATTTATACAAATATCAATATATGAATAATTAATATACTATCTATTTTTAAAGGGTAGTTTAGTTGGTGGTTTAAGCATTTTGCTAATGGAAGGTTATGAAAGCTGTGGGAAGCATAATAACGATCCTATAATATGGAATAAACACTTAAAAAAATCGAAAAACTTGAATACCCAAGAAATCATACGTCCGGTCATTGATGCTACTCACACTCCGATGTATTTCATACACAACTACCTAGATCTTTTACACCACCTCAACAACACTTTACACTTTGCCGAGATTGGAAACCAACACCCTTCGAAATCTTTGCTTTGCCTGTATTGCCTGTCATGGAAATTGAAGATGAAAGAGAAGATTGAAATCACATAACGAATATCTACAAGCCCAGAAAAATAGCTGCACGGTATTGCTCTCAGAGAGACTAACTATTACTGCGATGTTAGAGCCAAATGGAACGGATGGAGTCTCACATGTGACTAGGGCAATTATCGGGCAACATGAGATATCAGGATTTTTTAGACGATCAAATGGGCATTAATAGAGAGTGGAAATTACACGGGAAAGTGTGGACATAAATCAGTTAGACCACATCAAACACGCACGCTACACCACACAGACATATATACAAATTCTCCACACACAAAACTAATGCTTCCCAATGAAAAAAAAATGCTCAAAGCA
Organism: Pinus tabuliformis; assembly: GCA_031772625.1. Taxonomy (NCBI): domain Eukaryota; kingdom Viridiplantae; phylum Streptophyta; class Pinopsida; order Pinales; family Pinaceae; genus Pinus; species Pinus tabuliformis. The sequence continues at coordinate 1,953,757,434 of CM062818.1, forward strand.
GCAACACTAAAAAACCTATGGTCAGATCAAAAATAGAGTGAAAATTACAAAGCCCTTAAATTTACAAAAATTCACCAAAACTATCATTTGTGTGGCACTTCCAAGCTCTGCTCACTCTAACTTGATGGTGTAAGGCTAAAGGGGATTGAGTTAGTGAGCTTGGGGACCAAATTGAAGTATTTATAGCCAAGCTTCTATTAAGCTTATGTTGGCTATGTGTCAAGTGTTCCACAGAACATGGTAAAGAACCGCAAAAGAAGTAATAGACCACTCCAGGAGCTTCCAACAAGAAATTAATTAATTACAGTTGGTTTCTGTAATTGAAGGAAATAACTGCAGTTGGTTTCCAAATTATTGGTGGTTGTTGGAAGCCATAAAGGGAGCTTAACATTCTCCCACTTCGTCCATACTTCAAATCTAATGTCGCATCTTAAAACCCATTGATAATCTGTATTAAGTAATAGATACATTAATCATGGTGATAAGTCCTCTAATGACAAGTATTATCTTCCATGTATTACTATGTATTTATTTCTATTATAATTTATGTGGCAACAATTTCTTAATGAATAAACCTTATGTTTATTCTTGGTCCTACACAGATGAATTCTCTCAAATCAAATTAAGGTGAACATAAATATGAGAAAAACATCAAAATAATTAAGAATTTCATTAAAATAACATTGTCCATACAATGAGAAACTACATAATGGAACCAAGTCCCATATTCATTGCATGATCCTTGAATTTAAATGGTGGTATGCCCTTAGTCAAAGGATCAATGATCATCAACTGAGTGCTGACGTGCTCAATGACCACTTTCTTTTCTTTAACACATTCCCTTATAGCTAAATACTTAATTTCGATGTGTTTATTTCGACTCCCACTTTTGTTGTTTTTAGCCATAAAAATAGCAGCTGAATTCTTGCAATACATTCTCAATGGCTTAGAGATAAAATCCATAATTCTAAGCCCAAAAATGAAATTCTTAAGCCATACACCATTTAAAGTAGCCTCAAAATAGGAGACGAACTCGACTTCCATAGTGAAAGTGGCAATCAAGGTCTGCTTGGAACTCCTCCATGATACAACTCCACCGGCCATCATAAAAATGTATCCTGATGTTGATTTGCATGAATCAACACATCTAGCAAAGTCAGAATCTGAGTAGCCAATTACTTCCAAATTGTACATCCGTCTATACATAAGCATGTATTTTTTGGTTTCTTGAAGGTACCTCATTACTTTATTTGCAGCTCTCCAGTGGTCTAAACCTGGATCACTCTAATATCATCCCAACATTCCCACAACAAATGCAATGTCAAGTCTTGTGCAGACCTGAGCATACATTAGACTTCCGATAGCAGAAGCATATGGAATGCTATTCATTTGTTCCCTTTCAAAGTCATTCTTTGAGCATTGGTTAAAATTGAACCTATCACCCTTCACAACGGGAGCTACACTTGGTGAGCAATCCTTCATCTGAAATCTCTCTAAAAGTTTATTAATATAGGTTTCCTGAGACAGACCCAATATGCCTCAAAATCTATCTCTATGGATCTTAATGCTAATGACATAAGATGCCTCACCCATATCTTTCATATCGAAATTTTTAGAGAGGAATTGTTTCACCTCATGCAGCAAACCCTTATCATTGGTTTCTAGCAAAATGTCATCCACATATAAAAAAAGAAAAAATATTTTACTCCCACTCACTTTCAGGTATATACATTGATCCATAATGTTTTCTACAAAATCGAATGAAGAAATTACATTATGGAATTTCAAATACCATTGGCAGGATGCTTATTCTAAACTATATAATGATTTCTTGAGCTTGCAAACCAATTGCTCACCATCACTAGAGGGGAATCCTTCAGGTTGTTTCATGTAAACCTCCTCCTTTAGATCTCCATTGAGAAAAGTCATTTTCGCATTTGTTGCAACTCCAAGTCAAAATGGGCTACTAATGCCATAATAACGTGCAAGGAACCTTTCTTAGATACAGGAGAGAAAGTCTCCGTGTAATCAATTTCTTCTTTCTGAGTGAATCCCTTAGCAACAAGTCTAGCCTTGTACCTCTGGATATTGCCCAATGAGTCTTTCTTTGTCTTAAAGACCCATTTACATCCAATGGCGTTTACACCATTAGGAAACTCAACAAGATCGTAGACTTCTTTACTCTTTATAGAATTCATCTCTTCCTTCATGGCATCGTACCATAATTCTGATTCTTTGCAACTCATGGCTTGTGAAAAAGACTCAGGATCATTTTCAACTCCAATGTTGTAGTCAAATTCTTGCAGGTACAAAACATAATCATCAGGAATTGCTGATCTTTTTGGTCTAGTAGATCTTCTTAATGTTGTACCATCATCTTCCTCAGAAGTATGTGGTTCAACTCATTGTTCAAAAGTTCTTGGCAACTCTTGAACTACCTGATCTACTGGAATGTCGTTAGCAACTTATGGAACTTCAACAATTGGTTGTTCAACACCAGTTTGTACTTGAGGGGTGCTATGGATAATAATCAGTCTATCACTTGAGGTGGAAGGTTGAGATTTTGAATGATTCTTCTTAGAAACTATGTTCCTCGTTTGATCGCTCCCACTGATCAAGTCATTTTCAAGAAACTTTGGATTTCTTGATTCCACAATCCTAGTGTTGTGAGATCGACAATAAAATTTGTAACCTTTTAGACCTTTCAGAATATCTAATGAAATACCCACTAATGGTCCTTGGGTATAGCTTCTTCTCTTGTTGATTATATATTATCACTTCATATCGGCATCCCCAAATGCACATATGTTGCAAACTCGGTTTCCAACCTTTCCATAATTCAAATGGCATTTTAGGAATAGCCTTGGTTCGAACTCGGTTTAATTTATACACTGCCATCTTAAGTGCTTCAGTCCATAAGTATTTAGGAAGATTGGAGTTACTAACCATACTCCGCACCATGTCCAATAATGTTCAATTTCTTCTTTCTGCTAGACCATTTTGGTTGGGTGAACTAGGCATGGTGTATTAGGCAACAATCCCATGCTCTTGAAGAAATTTTGCAAATGGCCGAGGTGTTTGTCCATCTTTCGTGTATCTACCATAATATTCTCCACCTCTATCTGATCTCACGATCTTAATTTTCTTGCTGCATTGTTTCTTTACTTCAACCTTAAAGATCTTAAAGGCATCTAATGCTTCATTCTTTTTATGAAGCATGTAGAGATACATATATCATGAGTAATCATCTATAAAAGAGATGAAGTATCTCTGACCATGTGATTCCATGTCTGGACTACATATATCAGTATGTATGATCTCTAATATGTCTGAGCTCCTATTGGCACCTTTCTTTGACTTGTTGGTCTGCTTTCCCTTTATGCAGTCCACACAAGTCTCAAAATCAGTAAAATCCAAAGTATTAAGTATCCCTTCATTTACTAATCTTTTAATTCTTTCTATGGAGATATGACCTAATCTCCGGTGCCATAATTTAGAGGAATCTTCATTAATAACACATATTTTAGTGCTAGTGTGAACATGCATTGAATCATAAGTGACATTGTTTTGTAAATTAATGTAGTAAAGACCATTAGACAAAATACCATTCCCAACACAATCAGATTTATAAAATAAACTGAAAGATGTTTTTGAAAAGTTAAAGGAATATCCAAAAGGTACAAGCCTAGAAAATTGAAATCAAGTTTCTAGAAAAACTTGGAACATAAAAGGCCTTTTCTAATTCTAAAACAAAGACACTACTTAAAGTTAAATAGCATGTTCCTATAGCTTCCACATGTGAGCCCATCTTATTTCCTGATAAGATACTTTTCTCACTTCCCACTGGCTTCCTTAGGTTTTGCAAACCCTACAAGGAATTTGAAATGTGAAATGTTGATCTAGAATCAATCCACCAGGTGTTAATATTGACATTAACCATATTAGATTCATAACAAACACACAAGATTGGATTACCTTTGTCCGCGAGCCATTTCTGAAATTTGGCACATTCCTTCTTCATGTGTCCCTTCTTTTTACAGAAGAAACACTTGGAATCCTTCTTGATATAAGCTTGGCGAGGTACTTTACCTTTCCCTTTATGATTGGCTTAAGATTTTCCCTTTCCTCGCATTGTCAGCATTGCACTTTCTCCTAGTTCCGTCACCAGTCTATCTTCCTCTTGAACACACATGGTCATGAGTTCATTAATTGACCATTTGTCCTTATGTGTGTTGTATGAGATTTTGAAGGGCCCGTATTGGTGTAGAAGGGTGTTCATAATGTAGTGCACCAGGAAAGACTCCGATATTTCAACCTTGAGTTTCTTCAATTGAGCCACAGTGTCCATCATTTTCATGATGTGCTCGCATACACCTTTCACACTGGTGAGCCTTAGGGATGAGAACTTCATGATTAGGGTGCTTTCTAGTGCCTTGTTTGAAGTGACGAATTGATCATCAATGGCTTTCAGCAAGTCTTAGACCTTTTCATGCTGATGAATGGAACCATGAATACCAGCTGCAATTTTAGTCTTAATGAACATCATGCTTAGGTGATTAGATCGTTCCCATCGTTCATAAAGCGTGATGTTTGTTGCAGTGTTGGTATTAGTTAGTGTTGGTGGTTCATCTTTCCTAATAACATAGTCTATGTCCATCCACCCCAAATGAATGAGAACTCTAACCTTCCAGACCTTATAGTTGTCTCCCTTAAGTTCAGGGATATCACAATGAATTTCAGAGAAATTTGCAGGTTGTACAACTGCATAAAATTAAAGATCACATGCTTATGTTAAATTTGAGGCCTAAATAAAATTTCATGTTTTACCAATGTAAATCATGCTTAAAATTGAATCTAGTGACATAAAAATTGTTTGTGGACTAAAATTTTCAATTCAAACAGATTCAATTATTCTTTATGATAGAATTTATCAAATTATTCACTTCATGATGATGATGATGATGATGGTTGACGTCCACTGAGACCAAATTGGTCTATCGGACCTATAGTTTTCTTAATTTTTACTTGTCTGGCTCCTTGTCTTTCTTGGCGAGATTGGTGTTGTAGCTTTCTTTCTTTTCTCTACGGTCTTCCAACTTCCTTTGTCTTGCATCTCCTTCATCTCTTCTGGTTCTTGGGACATTGGTGTCTTAGTTTCGCGATCTATAGTCGGAGAAGTTTGGTTTAGGAGATCTGCTTTGATGTTAAATGAAGGTTTATTTTCTGTGGTATTCAAATCCTCATAACTGTTGATTTGTTGGGGCGGGCTTTCTCCTTGCTTGCTTTGAGAGTTGTTTCCTTCTTCCTTGATTTCTTGCGACTCAGAGTTTTCTCTAGAAAATTCTTCTTTGATGACAGTGTAGTGTTCTTTTTGTGCTCCTTCCCACCATGTAGATCTGTGGTGGTTTTTTCTAGCAAAATTTTTCTCAGAGGCTTTTGGGCAATTTTTGGCTAGATGCCCCGTCTCAAAGCACGATCGACATCTGAAGAGGACACTTTCATAATCAAGCTTCTGGTTCCACACATAGTCTTTACTTGTTAGGTTTATTTCAGCTGGGAATCCGGTGCTGAAATCCATTTCCACACAGATGCGTGCATAGGTGGTTCTGGCATATTCCTCTGTTTCTGGGCACCTGCAGTAAAATTTCCCAATTGCATTTCCGATGGCTTTTAGCGAGGAGAGATTCGAGAGATGCAAGGGTAGGCTTGGCAATCTCACCCAAATTGGTGCTGAGGTTATCATTGCTGTAGAGGGATCGAATGATGGGTTCCATGGCTTCATGAATAGGCCTGATTTTTCCCAAAACCAAGGGCCGGAATCTAGAATACATTGTCTGCTTTCAGGATTTTCAAAATCTACAATAAAGAAACCTCTAGCACAGGGGTAGATATTAATTTCATCAGAAATGATAGGCTTCCATACCTCCGAGATCCAATTGTGGAGTGCTATCAGCCGCGGCCAAAAACCATTGAACCGACAAATTAGGGCACTTTCGGAGAACTTCAAAGCTTCATCGAGTGAGTCCTGGACCACTTGGATAGTGGGAGCTAGGGCTTCACTCACGATATGGGCAGGAGATTGCCCTCCAGAGGCGGATGAGCCACCCGTTATTTTTGCGAAGCTCGGGGCCATATTTTACGCAGATCTGCACCAGATCGAAAGCCAAACCGCAGATCTGCACCAGATCGAAAGCCAAACCGCAGATCTGAAGAGATACGATCCACAGCTCAAACCGCAAATCTGAAGAGATAAATACCCAAGTTTAAATGGTGTGCCCTTTATAAGATAAATCAAAAAATACCGCAGATCTGAAGAGATCTAACACCGCCGTAGAGCTGAGATATCACAAGGAACTACGCAGATCTGAAGAGATAAATCAAAAATACCCAAGCATTCGGAGCTGCCGTGAGGAGATAAATACCAAAGTTTAAATGGTGTGCTCTTTATAAGATAAATCAAAAATACCGCAGATCTGAAGAGATCTAACACCGCCGCAGAGCTGAGATATCGCAAGGAGTTGCGCAGATCTGAAGAGATAAATCAAAAATACCCAAGCATTCCTATTTATGTGTCATTTGTTCCCATGAATCTGAAGATCTGAAGACGAAGACGAAAGATCTGAAGACCGCATATACTTTAGACCCCACTGCAAAAGACCGAAGATCCGAAGATCTGAAGATGTAGAAGACCGAAGATCTGAAAATCTGAAGATCAGAAGAGATTTCTCAAATGCCGCAAAGATAATATATAATTCGAAAGGGTATATTATGATTATAATTTGATATAAATTGTATCTTAGATTTGAACTTTATGATAAAACTATTAATTCATAATTCGTGTGGGTAAGTTATGAATAATTTGATATTTTATCCTAATTAATTATATAAATATAATAAAAATTCCTGCGGGATAAAATTTATTATATTTAGTATAATTAATTACAATGAATTTCTAAATATTCTTTATGTGATCCTAATCAATCATAATATCTAATATTATTTAATTAGAGATGTTGTGGCTATTCTCTAATCAATTAAAATTATCTGGATCACTAGACATTATTTTTTCTTATGCATAAAAATTAGCTTGAAATAAACTATAATACTCATGCATAACATTCAATGATGGGTCTTGTATACTCATCCAAAATAACATGTTTTAATTTAGAACAGAAATAATCAATTCATGCAAATCAAATATGAATAAATTTTGCACAACAATTATCCAAATTGCATATAATTAAATCAAATAAATATTATAAGCATAAAAATTGAGCAAATTAGACATATTTCCAAATAAATGCCTTAATTAATAAAATTCTCAAAATATGACATTTAGCCAAAAAGAGCATGTCTATAAACACCAAGGCAGAGATAAAGATTGCTCTGATACCAAATGAAAGCTGCTGGAAGCATAATAACGATTCTGCAATGCAGAATAAACATGTAAAAAAATAAAAAAACTTGAATATCCAAGAAATCATACCTCTGGCCATTGATGTTACTCACACTACGATGTATTTCATACACAACTCCCTAGATATGTTACACCACTCAACAACACTTTATGCTTTGCCGAGATTGGAAACCAACAACATTCGAAATCTTTGCTTTGCCTGTATTGCCTATCATGGAAATTGACGATGGAAGAGAAGATGGAAATCACATAACGAATATCTGCAAGCCCAGCAAAATAGTGGCACGGTATTGCCCTCAGAGAGACTCTATTACAGCAATGTTAAAGCCAAATGGAACGGATGAAGTCTTACATGTGACTAGGGCAATTATCAGGCAACATGGAATATTAGGATTTTTCAGACAATCGAATGGGCATCAATAGAGAGTGGAAATTACATGGGAAAGTGTCAGATCAAAAATAGAGTGAAAACTACAAAGCCCTTAAATTTACAAAAATTCACGAAAACTATCATCCGTGTGGCACTTCCAAGCTCTACTCACATGAAGGGGATTGAGTTAGTGAGCTTGAGGACCAAACAGAAGTATTTATAGCCAAGCTTCCATCAAGCTTCTGTTGGCTATGTGTCAAGTGTTCCACAGAACATTGTAGAGAATTTCAAAAGAAGTAATGGACCACACCAAGAGCTTCCAACAAGAAATTAATTCACTGTAGTTGGTTTCCAAATTATCGGCGGCTGTTGGAAGCCGTAAAGGGAGCTTAACATTATCCCACTTGGTCCATACTTCCAATCTAATGTCTAATCTTAAACCCCATTGATAATATGTATTAAGTAATAGATACATGAATCATGGTGATAAGTCCTCTAATTACGAGTATTATCTTCCATGTATTGCTATGTATTTATTTCTATTATAATTTATGTGGCAACAATTTCTTAATGAATAAGCCTTATGTTTATTCTTGGTCCTACACAAATGAATTCTCTCAAATCAAATTAAGGTGCACATAAATATGAGAAAAACATCACAATAATTAAGAATTTCATTAAAATAACATTGTCCATACAATAAGAAAACTACATAATGGAGCCAAGCCCCATATTCATTAGATGATCCTTGAATTTAAATGGTGGCATGCCCTTAGTCAAAGGATCAGCGGTCATCAACTATGTGCTAACGTGCTCAATGACCACTTTCTTTTCTTTAACACGTTCCCTTATAGCTAAATACTTAATGTCGATGTGTTTGTTTCGACTCCCACTTTTGTTGTTTTTAGCCGTAAAAACAACATCTAAATTGTCGTAATACATTATCAATGGCTTAGAGATAGAATCCATAATTCTTAGCCCAAAAATGAAATTCTTAAGCCATACACCATGTAAAGTAGCCTCAAAACAGGAGACGAACTCAACTTCCATAGTGGAAGTGGAAATCAAGGTCTACTTGGCACTCCTCCATGATACAGCTCCACCGGCCATCATAAAAATGTATCCTAATGTTGATTTGCGTGAATCAACACATCCATCAAAGTCAGAATCTGAGTAGCCAATTACTTCCAAATTGTCTATCCATCTATACATAAGCATGTAGCTTTTGGTTCCTTCAAGGTACCTCATTACTTTCTTTGCAGCTCTCTAGTGGTCTAAACCTGGATCACTCTAATATCATCCCAACATTCCCACAACAAATGCAATGTCAAGTCTTGTGCAGACCTGAGCATACATTAGGCTTCCGACAACAGAAGCATATGGAATGTTCTTCATTTTTTCCCTTTCAAAGTCGTTCTTCGGGTATTGGTTCAAATTGAACCTATCACCCTTCACAATGGGAGCTACACTTGGTGAACAATCCTTCATCCAAAATCTCTCTAAATTTTTTTTAATATAGGTTTCCTGAGACAAAACCAAGATGCCTCGAAATCTGTCCCTATGGATCTTAATGCCAGTGACATAAGATGCCTCACCCATATCCTTCATATCGAAATTTTTAGAGAGGAATTGTTTCACCTCATGCAGCAAACCCTTATCATTGGTTGCTAGCAAAATTTCATCCACATATTAAACAAGAAAAAAAAATTTACTCCCACTGACTTTCAGGTATATACATTGATCCAAAATGTTTTGTATAAAACCGAATGAAGAAATTACATTATGGAATTTCAAATACCATTGGCGGGATGCTTGTTTTAAACCGTATAATGATTTCTTGAGCTTGAAAACTAATTGCTCACCATCACTAGAGGGGAATCCTTCAGGTTGTTTCATGTAAACCTCCTCCTCTAGATCTCCATTGATAAGATTCATTTTCACATCCATTTGTTGCAACTCCAAGTCAAAATGGGTTACTAATGCCATAATAATGTGCAAGTAATCTTTCTTAGATATAGGAGAGAAAGTCTCTGTGTAATCGATTCCTTCTTTCTGAGTGAATCCCTTAGTAGCAAGTTTGTCCTTGTATCTCTCAATGTTGCCTAATGAGTCTTTCTTTGTCTTAAAGACCCATTTACATCCAATGGCTTTTGCACCATTTGGAAACTCAACAAGATACCAAACTTCATTACTCTTTATAGAATTCATCTCTTCCTTCATGGCATCGTAATAGCTTCTATAGTAATAGTTATCATTAATAACCACATTAAAAAATACTACCTCAAACAAGTCAATAAATCCAACTATATTAGTGATGAACTGCAGCGGGAGCATGTGACTCAGAGGGGAAAAATCTTCCAACTTATTCCAAAAATCCAAAAAAATCTACAGGCAAGGGAGTGGGGTCCTTTAGCCTGCAATTTCCATGTTTTTTTAGTTAAAGATAGGATAAATTCTAGAAATAAAGCATGCTAATATTATCACAGATGGATAAACTATTGTAAATCTTTCATGCTTTAAATCATTCTTGTAAGGCATGCTTTTGTAACGGATAAGGACTGAGAAGGCCTATCCTTTAATTATAAATAAAGAGGCAGCGATACTCTCAGCAGAGAAGAGAGGAGCGAGTGCCAGAGCATTATTATTCTTAAACTTTTCTCTCGGCGTTTTTAATCCAATAGTTTCTGATAATATGTATGCATAGGTTATTACTCTCTGTGTTGACAGTGTTGAATTATCATACTGTTCTCTGCGTAATGCTTCTGCTGTGGTCATTTTCCCTTTTATTTATGCAGTCACAGGCCTTTAATTACTTTATATGAAATTCGCGTATTTTCCTATTTACACTAAGGTTTCGTACAGATTCCCATTAAGCGGCATAACAGCGGACATGGAATATTATTTATATTGGTTCTAACCCTTATCGAGTCCGAACCCAATATCGCGTCGGAAGGGAGAGAGAGAGCCTTTATCAGTGTGAAGGCTTCGACGTATCGGAGCCGAAGTGTTTATAAAGTGCAGGCTATAATGATTTCGGGTCCAAAAGGAGCCCGTAATACGATAGAGTTGGAGAGCTCCGATATCCGGAGCCAAATTGTTATATATTGCAACCTAAACGGACCCGAATTAAATATAGAGGGGAGTATAAGAGGCTGTCGGGTCCGCGGCATATCGGAGGTCTTGCACCATTAAACCCTGCCGATAGCAATCGCCGATGTGATATTGCATCAGGGAAAGAAAAAGGGACAATATAAAGCCGCGACTGTGTTATAAGGTAATTCTTTTAGAATTACCGTGCGATAGTGTAAAGCCACCAATATTGGTGTTTGGGTGTATCATCCCTATAAAAGCCTCCAATAGTGGTTAAAAGTAATTCTTTTGGAATTACTGCTCCGATAGGAGTAAAGCCACTGTTTTTGCCAAATTGCAAGTTTAAGGGATTTGGAGGAAATAATGAAGCTATCAATTTAATGACTGATATGCCTCAAGGAGCAGAAAAGGAAGTTGAAGCCGATATAGAAGAACTTGCTGCCAGATTGGGAAGATTGCCCCTAACGCCTGCACCCATGCCATCAATAGTGGTATCAGAGCCATCAACTGACATTGAATTGAATCTCGGGAGTGGAAGAAGGATGGCTTTTAGAGTTGGAAGAGGATGAGGACGTGGTGGAAAAGGACAGCCTGTTACAAATGTTAAATTAATGGAAACAGTAGAAGAGCTGTGAACTAGATTGGATGTGTTAACTTCAGATAGAAACATAGACGATGGAGATGTCAGTGAACCCGAGGACGAAGCTACAGAGGAGGAAGCTGTACAGGTTACTCCTGGGATGAGGTTCTTGCAGTCAGTATTGAAATCCACAGCCAGGCCAAAGACCGAGGTACCAGTATACCAAGGAGGACTGAATCCAGAGGAATTGATCGATTGGATTATTAGCAGGGAGAAATTCTTTTATTATGAAGAAATAGAAGATGAGAAGAAAGTGAAGCTTGCTATCACCAAGTTAAAAGGCCATGCAGTTCTCTGGTGGGATGGTGTGTAGGCGGAAAGGAAGAGACTTGGTAAGTAGTCAATTAAGAGTTGGAGTAGAATGGTAGCGAAGTTAAGAGGTAAGTTTTTTCCAAGTAATTATCAGCAAACATTGTTTAGACAAATGCAAAATCTTAGACAGAGAGCTTTAACAGTAAAAGAATATACAAAAGAGTTCTATAAAGTGAGCATAAGAGCTGGAGAAGGCCAAGATATACATGAGAAGGTGGCCAGATATATGAATGGCCTCAGGATGGACATTCAGGATGAGATAAGTCTGCTGTCTCCTAAAATAGTAGAGGAAGCTTATCAGATAGCACTGAAAGCTGAAGAAAAACTCATGAGGAAGCAGTCTGCCAGAGGGAGAGGGACTTTGAGAGGAAAAGGAAGTCAAGGTGGTAGAGGAAGATCTACAACACCTAAAGATGGAGCTAGCAGTAGCTCAACCCAGCATGCACCCATAGGAGGTGATGCAAGAGGTAGAGGGATTTTTTCTAGAGGAAGAGGAGGCAGAGGAAGAGGCAGAGAAATAAGATGTTACAGATGTAACAAGCTGGGACATAGATCTTATGAGTGCCTAGAGAATATAGAAACAAAGCAGAGGAATGCAATTGTTTCTCCAGCTGAGGGAGAAGTACCAGTGGCAGCAGTAGCAGAAGAAGAAAATACACGAGAAAGAGGAGAATCTTTGGTAGTTAACAAAGTTCTACTTAAGCCAGCAAAGGAGGTGGTTGAATCGCCACAAAGGAAGACTTTATTTAGGACAGTGTGCAAAGTCCAAGGGAAATGTTGCCAGATGATCATTGATAGTGGCAACACTCATAATTTGGTCTCTACAGAAGTAGTGGAGAAATTGAAGCTGAAAACAATGAAGCATCCAACACCTTATAAAGTGTCATGGTTGTAAAAGGGACATCAACTGTTAGTAAGCGAATAGTGTGAAGTGGAATTTCAAGTGGGCAAGTATAAAGATAAAATTGTTTGTGATGTGATGCCCATGGATGTGTGTCACATATTGCTTGGAAGACCTTGGCAATATGACAGAGGATCCATACATGATGGGAAAAGAAACACGTACAAGTTTGGGAAGGATGGTGTCAATCATACGTTGTTGCCTCTGCAAGAAGAAGATGTACCGGGACAGAAGACTGATCCAAAAACTCTGTTACTCAGAGGAAAGGAATACCTGAAGCAGATTGAAGAAAATGAGGTAAATTTTGTTGTAATTTGCAAGCCCAAGGTAATAATGACTTCTACTAAAATTTCTGATTTACCCATTGAAATTCAAGAAATGCTGGAGAATTATTGTGATATTACTGTTGATGATTTCCTAATGAATTACTGCCACTTCGAAGAATCAGTCATCATATAGATTTAATTCCTTGAGCAAGCCTACCTAACAAAGCAGGATATAGAATGACTCCTGCACAAAATGAAGAAGTTAAGAAATAGGTACAAGAATTTCTTGACAAGGGGCTGATCAGAGAAAGCTTGAGTCCTTGCGCGGTGCCAACAGTACTAAGCCCAAAGAAAGATGAAGGCTGGAGAATGTGTACAGATTCGAGAGCCATCAATAAAATTACAATCAGGTACAGATTTCCGTTACCCAAAATTGAAGATTTAATGGATTGTTTGTCTAGAGAAAAATATTTTTCAAAACTAGATCTTAATGTGGGTTTCATCAGATAAGGATAAGAGAAGGGGATGAGTGGAAAACCGCTTTTAAGACCAATGAAGGATTATATGAATGAAGAGTGATGTCGTTTGGGTTGTCAAATGCACCAAGTACATTCATGAGGCTTATGAATGAAGTTCTTAAAGAATTCATCGATAACTTTGTAATAGTATATCTGAACGATATATTAGTTTATAGCGGGTCTAAGGAGGAGCACTTGAGGCATTTAAATTATGTCTTACAGAAGCTACAACAAGAAAAACTATTGCTGAACCTGAAGAAGTGTTCATTCATGAAAGAGGAGCTGGTGTACTTGGGATTTGTTATTTCAGCTGAAGGGTTGAAGATGGATCCAGGGAAGATCAAAGCAATTATAGAGTGGCCTTCACCCAAAAGTGTTTTTGAGGTGAGTTTTCATGGTCTTGCCAGTTTTTACAGAAAATTCATTAAGAATTTTAGTAAGATTAATGCACCAATTCTTGAGACCATAAAGAAGGATAAACAACCATTTCAATGGACTATTGAAGCAGAGAGAAATTTTCAGCTATTAAAGAATAAAATAACTGAAAAGCCTGTTTTAGTTCTTCCTGATTTTAACAAAACTTTTCAAGTTAAGTGTGATGCCAGCGCAGAAGCAATTGGAGGAGTTTTAAGGCAAGAAGATAGACCGATAACTTATTTCAGCGAAAAGCTAAATGATGCAAAAAGGAAGTATTCTTCTTATGATAAGGAGTTTTACGCAATTGTGCAGGCATTAAAGAAATGGAGGCATTATTTAATGTCAAAAGAATTTATTCTTTATTCAGATAACCATGCATTGCAGTTTATAATGCAACAGCCAAAGCTCAGTCAGAGACATGCTAAATGGGTAGAATATCTTCAAGACTTTCATTTTGTGTTGAAGCATATAACTAGGCAGTCCAACAAAGTTGCAGATGCCTTAAGTAGAAGAAATGTATTGCTGCAAGAAAGTCAAATCCAAGTGTTGGGTTTTGATTTTCTCAAAGAATTATATGAGACCGATTCAGATTTTAAGGAGGCATTTGAGGCTTGTAAAAATCCTGTTTTGGCGGATAGAAGCAAGTGGCTGGATTATTTCCTACAAGATGGACTGTTATTTAAGAAAAATCAGTTGTGCATACCCAACTGTTCAATGAGAGAAAATTTAATCAAAGAGAAGCATAGTGGGGGACTTGCAAGGCATTTTGGTGCAGAGAAGACTTTTGAACAGCTTAACAGATTTTATTTCTGTCTGAAAATGAAATCTGAAGTAGAGAAGTATGTAAGAAATTGTAAAGTCTGCCAGTATGCAAAAGGAAGGAGCCAGAACACAGGGTTGTATATTGCATTGCCAATTCCAGATAGGCCTTGGGATATGGTAAGTATGGATTTTGTACTGGGAGTACCAAAGACTCAAAAAGGTTATGATTCAATCTTTGTTGTAGTGGACAGATTTTCAAAAATGGCACACTTTATTCCATGTTATAAAACTAGTGATGCTTCTCACATTGCTAACTTGTTTTTTAAAGAGATTGTAAGATTGCATGGATTGCCCAAAAGCATTGTTTCAAACAGGGATTCAAAGTTCGTTGGACATTTACAGAGAACACTATGGAAGAAGATGGGAACTAAATTAAGTTTCAATTCGGCCTATCATCCACAAACTGATGGACAGATTGAAGCTGTGAATAGAAGCTTAAGCAATCTTTCGAGGAGCCTTACTGCAAAGCATCCAAAGCAATGGGATCAAGTGTTACCACAAGTTGAGTATGCATATAATGACTCACCGAACAGGAGCATAGGACAGAACCCATTCCATATTGTTTATTGAATGCATCCTAGAGGAATATCTAAATTAAGGAATTTGGGAAAAGAAGAAATGAGAAGTGTAGAAGGTGAAGACTTTGCTTCAAGAATGCAGGTGATACATGAATAGGTGAAACAACAGCTATAGGATAGCAACATCAGGTATAAAACCAGAGCAGATATGAGGAGAAGAGAAGTAAACTTTGAAGTTGGGGATTTGGTTTTAGCACATCTCAGAAAAGAGAGATTTCCAAAAGGGAAGTATAATAAGTTAAAATCCAAGAAAATTGGACCGTGCAGAATACTGAGGAAATTCTCTGCAAATGATTATGAGATTGAATTACCACCTCATGTGGGAATATCACCAATTTCTAATGTTGTAGACTTGTACAAGTATGAGAATGAGACTACAGATGATACATCATAGGATCAGGAGACTCCAGAGATTGACTGGGTAAAACAATTACCCATAACAAAGAATTTACAGCCAGAAAGAATTCTGGACAAGAAAGTGCATAAGAAGACAAGGGGACGAGAGTATTTCTAGTATCTGATAAAATGGAAAGGACAGCCAATCGCTGAAGCTACTTGGGTTACAGAAGACGTTCTACAGAAACTGGGCAAATCTGTAGACAAGCTCATGGACAGGAGCCCATGAAGAATTTTGTCCTCAGGAGTCTGATGTGGGAGCATGTGACTCAGAGGGGAAAAATCTTCCAACTTATTCCAAAAATCCAAAAAAATCTACAGGCAAGGGAGTGGGGTCCTTTAGCCTGCAATTTCCATGTTTTTTTTAGTTAAAGATAGGATAAATTCTAGAAATAAAACATGCTAATATTATCACAGATGGATAAACTGTTGTAAAGCTTTCACGCTTTAAATCATTCTTGTAAAGCATGCTTTTGTAATGGATAAGGACCGAGAAGGCCTATCCTTTAATTATAAATAAAGAGGCAGTGATACTCTCAGCAGAGAAGAGAGGAGTGAGTGCCAAAGCATTATTATTCTTAAACTTTTCTCTCAACATTTTTAATCCAATAGTTTCTGATAATATGTATGCATAGGTTATTACTCTATGTGTTGACAGTGTTGAATTATCATACTGTTCTCTGCGTAATGCATCTGCTGTGGTCGATTTCCATTTTATTTATGCAGTTACAGGCCTTTAATTACTTTATATGAAATTCGCGTATTTTCTTGTTTACACTAAGGTTTCATACAAATTCACATTAAACGACATAGCAACGGACGTGGAATATTATCTATATTGGTTCTAACCCTTATCTCGTCCGAACCCAATACCACGTCGGAAGGGAGAGAGAGCCTTTATCAGTGTGAAAGCTCCAACATATCGGAGCCGAAGTGTTTATAAAGTGCAGGCTATAACGATTTCGGGTCCAAAAGGAGCCCGTAGTACAATAGAGTTGGAGATCTCCGATATCCCGAGCCGAATTGTTATATATTGCAACCTAAATGGCGTCGGGTCCACTGACCCATTGTGTTATAACCTGCCGATAACAACTGCCAATATATATCGGACCCGAATTAAATATAGAGGGGAGTATAAGAGGTTGTCGGGTCCGTGGCGTATCGGAGGTCTTGCACCATTAAAATCCGCCGATAGCAATCGCCGATGCGATATCGCGTCGGGGAAAGAAAAAGGGACAATATAAAGTCGCGACTGTGTTATAAGGTAATTCTTTTAGAATTACAGTGCGATAGTGTAAAGCCGCCAATATTGGGGTTTGGGTGTATGATCCCTATAAAAGCCTCCGATAGTGGTTAAAAGTAATTCTTTTGGAATTACTGCTCCGATAGGAGTAAAGCCACTCTTTCTGCCAAATTGCAAGTTTAAGGGATTTGGAGGAAATAATGAAGCTATCAGTTTAATGACTAATACGCCTCAAGGAGCAGAAAAGGAAGTTGAAGCCGATATAGAAGAACTTGCTGCCAGATTGGGAAGATTGTCCCTAATGCCTGCACCCACGCCATCATGAACCATTTAATATCCAATTAACCTATATGGCAAGAGAATGAGTATTAAGGACCTACTAACTTGATGTTATGATCTATGTTTTTCTTATATCAATTTATAATAATGAAAATTATAAAATTATTTATTCAAAATCATTTCAGAATCACAATTTTCTTGCTTTAATTTTTTAAAATTGAGATTGTTTATTTTTACATGGATAGATTAACAATGATAATACAATTTTTATAATTATATTTTTCAGCGTCATTTAATTTCAACAAAGTTTTCATATATGAAAGTTCATTATATTATTGTACAAATTGAGTTAGAATGAAGAAGATAACAATCATTCTTCCTAACCACCTAAAATAATGTCAATAGACATCTATTCTAATTATATTGTATAAATACACTAAATTTTTACATTTTAGATTATCTTTTAAATATCTATAGGCACAATCTTACTAATACATCTATTCTTAAATAGCTTCTACACTTTGTTATTAACTTTGTCATGTTATTTTTTATTTCTAACAACTTAATTATTTTAAATAAATATTGTTTTATTATTTTTATCATTTATTTTTCGGTGTCAAAATGAATAGCATCACTGAAAAGAAGTCATAGTTGGATCTTTAGTTTACAAAGATATTTATTATTATTATTATAAAAAATAAAGCATAATATATATTCAATGTTTTAGTCTTAATTTCAACATTTTTCACACTACTCACAGCTTTAACTTTATGTATATTGAAAACTCATAAAATAACTAAAATAACTAATTAATATTTAAATAGTTTTTAATTAAATATTAATAAAAAAATTAAATTAAATTTATAAAAAATTATAATTAATTAATATTTTTAAATTATTAAATTAGATATTATTTATTTATATATATATATATATATATATATATATATATATTAAAATTTTATATTTATATGTAAAATTCTTTTAAAAAATATAGGTATAAAAATACAATTTCATTCCATTTTTATTGATTATATCAAAAACATCAATTAACATTTAAATTCTAAATCATTGAATATGGCTATGTATATCATCAAATTTTAACCATAAAACCCATCCAAATAATAATAATAAAATTTAATCTAAAACTTACTCAAATAAATGAAATTAAATGTTAAAATCAACTTATCTCTTCTCATCGAATGAAAAAAAAACTAGTGAGTTTAAGTGGATTGTAGAATATTCGGGAACCATTAGGATTCTCGAATATTCCGTCAGATTCTCGAATATTTAGAAAATCTACAATCTACTTAAAAATGGCAAAAAAAACCACCTTAACACCTTCCCTATTCAATCTCAGAAATATTAATTCATAATCATAACTATGCCCACAAACCATCGAAGTATAAGCTTCCGTGGAACGTAAACAAGCTTGACCAACTTGTGGAGAAAGAGACACACAAATGGAGTCTCAGGCAATGGAATGACATCAAAGCATTTATCAAATATAACTTCTATTTTTGGTCAGCTCTTATCCTTTTGGGTTCAATATAAAACAAAGCTTTTGACTCTAAGACTAAATTTGCAGGTCCATTAACGAGGGTATATGATCAATGGGATCAATAGGAATATGTACATCTGAACCAAAGATGAATATTTAATAGAAAAAAATTATTAAAATCGTTGGACTATTGAGGGAGGAGATGGAAGATAAACATAAAAGATAGTTGACTCTGGTTATCTTTTGGATTTTAGAAGGCCGTCTTTCTTCTATCTCAAAATTCTATTTCACAGGTTTTATTTTATGGATATACCTTAAATTTCCTCTAATTTATTCCTCATGGTTATAATGGCGGCAAGGGTAATGATTTTTCCATGTATTCTGCAATTTTAGCAGGTTTTCCTTATGTGATAGAGATGAATAGCTGCCAAAAAATGACCATTAATTCTTCCAAAAACGTGCACAGGACCTTGCTGCCCGACTCCAAGATTGACCACTCAAAGCGGAATAAGATATTTTGTATAGATAAATATATATATATATATATAAACCCAAGAAGCATCGAACCTCACTGCACGTCACTGCATTATTATATGAAGTGGCAAAGACTTTATTGGGTACTTCCCGCATATTGTGCATTCCCAATCGATCCAATATTTGTAAAAATTTATGACTGAAAATTTGTTGATTTCATTTTCTCTGTACAAAGGCTTGTCGGGACGTACTCAGAGGAGTTGTCCAGCAATACGTTTGGTTCATTTAGGAGTTGTCCAGCAATACCAGGTTGGTTGATATGCAAGTGATGTATGCCATGTCAGGAGGCTGCACTGCATGAACTCTGTAAAGCTTCTGCTGTAAATAAATTTAATTGTTGTTTAACTGTTTTGATTGATAAAGTTATGTTTGATGGAGAAAGATGTCCAGGATTTGGATAATTCATATTAAGATATTTTTTTTCATAGTAAATAAAAATTAAATAATAATAATGGATATATTTTTTTCCATCTAATTTTAAAATTGATTTGAAAACCAAATAATTATTATAAATAAATTGCTTTTCCATCCAACATTAAAATTAATCTAAAACCAAATAATAATAATAATAAATCATTTTTCCATCCCATTAAAATCCGTCCAAAACCACTGGTACAAAACCATCCAAAGACAAAGACCAGATCGCAGTGGTGGATAGATTCCCCTTGTGATGAGACCAACCGATAAATGACTAGCAACCGATGGCCATGGTCAGAAAGAGTTGCGTGTTGGTATGTGGCAATTTATGAATTTCCTATCTTGACTTTCTAAGTTCAATATAGCGTTGAATCAAACAGCATGATTGAGTAGTAATTGCTTATTTTGGTCTGTGGCAAAAGATTAGACAGGTTGGCCGTCATTTTTTAAATCATTCAGCATTATATTATTTTTTAAAGAGTGAATAGGTTATTTTTGGGATTTTTATAATTAGTTAATGAATTCACTCGTGTAATTTTTTGGATTTGAAATAAATTTGGTTTTTACTATAAAATATAATATTTACTTGAAAATATGTAATTATTTTTAGTTTTTTTAAATTTATTAGGATTTAATTATAAGTTAAGTTTATATGAATAAAATGAATTTTATTCTTTCAAATAATTCTTGATTTCAGTATTCTAATATTTTATATTTTAAAGAGATTAACTCTTAATTAATCACAAATAGTTTTATATCTAATTTTAAAATTAAAACTAGTTTCAACCTAAATAATATCTCTAATACTTTTTATGATCATGGTTGAAGCTATTTTAAGTGACATCAATGTTTTTTAATTACATATAAAATTAAAAGAAAATATAAGTACTTATATACAATTTTTAATTTCTATTTTATCTTATTCTTTTATTTTGTTATTGAATTGGATTTTTAATATAACTCTGAAAATGAATTATACTAAAACCTTATAAATATCAAATGTAAGTCTTCATATTTTATTTATAGTAAAAATAATGTGGTAAATAATGTCTAATAGAAAACTAAATTCAATATGAACACCAACAAAAATTATTACTAGTTTTTGTTTGGATTACATCCAAACCACAATTAGAATAGCACAACAAAACAACTCCCTAATTGTTTAACAATGGTTTGGTTAGGACACGGTTAGGAATTAGTATATACCATATTTGGATTGTTTTCTAGAAATTTGTGCCTATTTGGTTTGCTACCATAAGAATTTGTATTCTAGGTATTTATGGGCAACTTCTTTGATCTGCTCAAAAAAAATTATTTCTACTTCGTTCTAGGAAATCTCATACACAATGCAGTTTTCTACACAGTGCACGAGTGAAGCGATTTCCTTTCCCTTTGATATGCCTTATGTCAAAGTCAAATTTTCTTAGGAAAGTGGTCCACCTAGCTTGGCCTGCATTTAAATTAGGTTGTTTAAAGAAACTCATTAAAATGCTATGATCAGTCATTAAAAGGAATCTCTTCCTCAACAAATAATGTCGACATACCTTCAAGGCGTGAACTATTGCAGTTACTTCCAGGTCATAAGAAAAATATCGTTGTTCATGATCTTTCAATTTGTGTGATTCGTAAGTTATTACTCTGCCTTCTTGCATCAAAACTCCTCTAACACCTTCTTGATACGCAAATGTGCAAACTATAAAATCTTTCTCTGGGTCTACCACTTTCAACACATGGGTTGTAGTCAATAAATGTTTCAATCGCTCAAAACTGTGCTAATGTTTATTATCCACTTGAGTGCTCTCCCTTTTTTTGCAAAGAAGTTGTAAGGTAAGTGATCCTAAATTTTTTTTCTATAAAACAATAGTAATATCCAGCTAACCCCATAAAAGACTGAATATCTGCAACACTTTTAGGGACATGCCATTCCATGATGGTTTTAATTTTATTAGGTTCTACAGCTATACCTTCAAATGAAATTATATGTCCCAAGTATTGGATTTGATCCGTGAAAAAATCACATTTATTGTATTTAACATAAAGCTAGTTTTCCCATAAAGTTTGCAACACTATCCTCAAATTCTCTTTATGCTCCTCAAAGCTTTTTGAGTAAATCAGAATATTATCAATAAAAATAAAAAGGAATTTGTCTAAGTAAAGATGGAAAATACCATTCATCATACTCATAAATGTTACTAAAGAATTAGTAAGCCCAAATGAAAACATAACAAATTCATAATGGTCATAGGTAGTGGGTACTACATGTTACTTGGTAAAGAGATCATCCTCGTCAAGGCTGGATCATGAGACTCCACATAAGGTATGGACTAGTAAGAAACCATCACTCACACAACTCAAGGTATTTTTCTATGATGCATATGTACATGCTTCAAAGGAAAATAAAACTAAGTTGGATAGAAAATCTAAAAGGTGCATTTATATTGGTTATAAAGATGGTTTAAAAGGTTACAAAATTTGGAATCCATAAACAAAGGAGTATGTGTATAATCAAGATGTGGTATTTAAAGAAATGAAATATGTTATCAAATAGGAATTCTTTCCAAGGGAGAAAGAACCAGAGAAGATAGAGTTTGAACTAGAGGATCATGATTTAAACTCTTGGTGCTACAAATTTAATTTTAGGCATGAAAATTAAAAGAGATAAGGAAAAGAGGAAACAATGGTTGATTAAGATGAAGTATATCGAGATAATATGAAGAGGTTTAATATGCATGAAAGTAAGTTAGTGAAGCTTTCTATTCCTGCAGGTGTAAATTTATCTACACATTAATCTCCCAAGACACATGAGGAGGAAGAGGACATGACTCGTGTTCCATATCCCAGGGCGTATTGAAGTTTTATGTAAGCAATGGTTTGTAGTAGACTGATGTAATGGGAGTACTAAGTAGGTATATGTCAAAACCGGGAAAAGAGCATTGGACAATAGTAAAGGGGGTGTTAGGTACATATAATACTAGTGTATCCTCATTATTTTCTTTTCTGCCCATGTATCCCCCATATTCTTATTGTTGTGCCCCATACAAGACCACTATTGTTATTGTTGTGCCCTTACATTATTATTGTTATGTAGGCTCTAATTAAATTGTGACCCTTTAGACTCATATATATACAAAGGAGGTCTTTTCATTTGTATCATCCAAAAATTGTTCATTTATGTAATGTAAAGGAGGTTTCCCCCTTGAAGAGGATAATTTTTAAGTCGTTGACCTATCTTTTTGTGCATTGGTAGTGTTAGCCTTGCTGGCAAAAGGCCCACAAATGGATCCATATAGGCTCTTGAAGTCTCCAAATTTTCTTAGAAACATGTCAATGGATCCATTAATGCCCTTGAAATCTTCATTTTTTGCTCAAAGATCATCTAATGATCAAAATCAACGCAAGAGGAAAGCCCTTGGAAGGGCAGAAATGCACTATCGGGAGGCTAAAATGCTTAAAAAATCATGAAAAACCCAAAAACGCAGGCTTAAATGGAGGAATGAATAGTCGTCGTTAGATTTGGCCGATCAATAGCCCAGATCTAGGTAGCTAATCACAATCAACTGAGCAGAGGGGACAGTATAAAGGCAGGCGCATGACACCACCGATCAGCTATCGTCGATGATCGGATCAGTGGATCGCATCGGCGGGGAGTAGGTTATGTTATATAAAGTACCTGAGCATTGGCCAACAACGATTGTGATTTATCACATCGCTAACATCGCATTGGCACTATACCAAGGGGCGAGGCCTATGCATATACATATGGGCAACCCAATAGCCGGACTCGATGGCAGTATATATGAGAATTCATAAAGTTTAAAGTCCACATCAAAGCCATTTTTAAAGCATTTTCCATGTTTTTCATTATTTTAATGAAATACAAAGGGAACGGGGGACAACGTCGATGCGATAAAACTCGGACACGAAAGGGTTTCAGAATAAAAATATATATATATTGAAGTCTGGAAAAGGCCAAATTTTAATACATTTCATGTATTTTCGTTGTATTATGAAAATACGAACGGAGCATTGGACGACAACGATGGCGATGGAACTGAGACCTAATGGGTTCCAGGAGGTGAAATACATAATTTTTCAAGTCCACCAAAGTCATTTTTTAATGATTTTCAATGTTTTGGTGCGTTTAAAAAAACACAAAGAAATCGCGAAATAGGTAGGATTTCGGGTGGGCCATGGGGGGTAAGTGGTTGAGGCCGAGTTCCGCCCGATGCCATACAGTGGCTACCATGTGTCCAAGACGAGGAGAGATAAAACCGCCCTCATTGGGTGGTTAACTCTAGTACAAAAGAGGCGCCCGAAATAGATCATCATCGTTCGATCTAGGGCTCCCAGATCAACGATGGAGATGTGTTATCATTGTAAGCACGTATCCAAGATGAGAATAAGCCATATATAAGGATTTCTTAAGTCCGAAAAGGATAGATATGGGCGGGATTTTCACAGTGTCACTACGTTTTCTGTTTAAAACAAAAAACAGTCATGCATTAACAAAAAGGGGCCATTTAAAGGGATTATAAGGGCCCAAAGACCCATTCCACCATATAACAGAGCCTCGGAGACATATTACCGAGAAATAGGAGCCTAGAAAGGGAAAGAGAAGGGCCACAGCACGCTGCAACCCGAAACAGAAAGATCAGGGAGCATCAACAACGCAACACAACCAAATCAACAGAGATCATGGAGTAGACAGCGCAGCTATCCAAAACAAATAGAAAGATCAAAGGCCACATAATAGCTCA
The DNA here is from genome assembly GCA_031772625.1 of Pinus tabuliformis. Classification (NCBI taxonomy): domain Eukaryota; kingdom Viridiplantae; phylum Streptophyta; class Pinopsida; order Pinales; family Pinaceae; genus Pinus; species Pinus tabuliformis. Next base: position 1,953,781,892 of record CM062818.1, read on the forward strand.
TCAAAACAGCATCATGGGGCATTTCTGGCATGAGCGAGCTCCCAGACAGTGCATTAAGCTACCCAAAATATCTTAATGTGGTTATTCCTCTGTCAGAAGGAGAAAAACCTCCAAGCCATGCTTTCCTTTAGGGAATCAAATAGATAAGGGATAGAGTGGATAGATTAAGAATCTAAGCCTTCTAGAGAGCTCAAGAGCATTGTAAACAGGCTATAAATAGCTGAAAGTAAGATGTAATAGAGGTTCAACTTCTAGAGATTATTCCTCCTCTGTTCCTACAAACTTCTCATCTTCATTCTAGCAATATAAGCTTCTTTTTCAATTATATGTTCAATGTCCATTCTCTTTGTTGTTCTATGATTTCACTTGAATAGTTTGTTCATTGTTTTCTTTTTTGTCTAAGGCAAGATAACTGTCATCTTATCTCTGCTTTGATGAATTAGATTTGCAAGCTTCTTTATTGCCTGTAGCTAGTCATTCATATGTGGTCATATATGCATCTGCTAGTACAGTCAGTATTCTCTTTTGCTGCTTGTAGCTAGCCATTCATTTATGTTTATGTATGCAATCTGTTGGTATAGTCAGTATTCTCCAACTATTGATTAAATTTATAAATTAGTGAGCATTAGTGGTCTAAAGCCTTGTATTGGTGAGAGTGTCCATGCATGCCTTGAGTGAGAATAGAGCTGAAATGGTTATCTAACTTGATCCAAACCATCATTTATTCCAATAGTTTAGAGAAAAATATTGAAGATTATATGTTACTAGGCATCTCCGAGCTACAACCTGGGAGAGTTTCTTGGAGTGATAACATAATTGGCACCACTGCCGAGGAGAGGAAACTGAAGCTCCGCTTCCCTAGCAAATGACATAGATCTAGCTTTGATGATAGACAAAGTCTGGGCACTTTTTTGGTTGTAATCATCTATCTGGTGACTCTACTGGAATCTGAACCTCTTGGCGACTCCACTTCATAGTTTTGGCTCAATTTGTGAGGCATACTCAGAGAAATTGTCAGAAGCTACAAGCTGACCCAGTACCTGACCCTGAAAAAATCATCAAAGAGAGAAAGGTATTGTAGAAAGGAGCATCAAGTTCAAGTAAACCTAAACAATCTTCTATATCTCTTCAAGAAAGGCTTGTAATATAAAAAATACATGTTGAGAGTACAACATCTAATACTAGCAGTGAAGAAAAACTCTTAGAGATTCATGAAGCTCCTTCTTCTTTAGGTTCTCCTTTTGTTACGAGCCCAAAGGAAACCTCACCTCCTATCCATCATACTCCTTTAGTCCTGTCAGTCACTCCTGAGCCCTCTATCATTCAAACTGCCAGTACTCTTTTAGCCACGACAGCTATGGCAGGTCCACAAGCACCTACCAAAATGGAGAGAATCATAGCTGCTAAGTATGGACCTCTAATACTGCCCACTCCTTTGAATGCTATGCCTACTGGGGAGTATCAGAAGTATATGCCTAAGTTCATTGGGACTAAAGGTGTTTCAGTTGAAGAACATCTCAAGTCATTCTATAGCTATGCTGATAACCTGGACATTAGTGAAGATGATGTCTAGATGAGAGTCTTTGTCCAAAGCCTAGATGGAGAGGCTAGAAAATGGTTCAGGGAATTGGCCCCAGCATCTATAGCAGATATTGAGGCATTAGATGATGCATTCCTAAAGCATTGGGGGGATAAGAAGGATCTCCTTTACTACCACACTGAGTTTGAGAACTTACAGAGGGAAAATGATGAGCTGTTGTTTGATTTTAATAAGAGATTTAACCGTATGTATAGTAAGATACCAGCTGAAGTGAAACCCACCACTACCTCTGCTAGACTCATCTATGCCAGCGCCTTTGATTCTTACTTCTGTTTACTATTGAGGGAGAGGGGATGTGCTTCTTTGGCTGATATGCAAGATGCAGCCCTCGAAGTAGAATAAAACATCTTGGCTGCAGAAAAGCTCAAAGGTAATGCTGATAGAAGGAGACAGAGGGGTGAGCCTTCATCATATTTAGATCCCAAGATCCTTTAAATGGCCAAGATGATAGAGTCATTAGCCTCTGAAGTTTCCAAATTAAAGATTGAGTAGCATTCTGGGAAAGGAAGGCTTCCTAATACCTTTGCTCCTCCAAATCCAAATCCATATAGAAGAGAAAATGAGTAGTTGCAGATTTTGCAAAGAAACAAAGATGCCAATGAAGACCAAAGGGTGAAGGCCCCTCTTCAAAATGTAGTCATGGAGGAAGAGCACTTTGAAGAGGATGATGAGATCCATTGTATGGAAGACAAAGGCAATGCCACTTTTTAAACCAAAGCTGCCTATGAGAAGTCAATATTCAATGACCAGATCAACCAAGAATGGGATGGTGAAGCTGTTCTACAAACTGAAGATCAGCACCAATATAATCTGAGGTCTAGGATGAATAATGTCAAAGAAACTTATGTTCATAAAGCTATTGTCCCTGCAGAACAACAAGCTAATAAGCAGAAGCAACCAGCAGTTGATCCTATCATCCTCAAAGCTCCAGCCATAGAGATAAGAGGCCTTGACAAGCCCCCTTCATCTTTCAATTTTCAATCAGAAATTCAGAAGCCAAGAATACCTATGCCTCTAATTGAACCAGTGAAGAATGAGTTCTTCAAGAAATTATCTATCCTTGAGGCTCTTGAGCCTAAAACCATCAAGCCTCCACTGACTATGTAAATCTGCAAGTTGACCAACCAGCTGTTATTCTCAGCCCAATGATTGAAAATTGTGAAGACATCTCCCCATCATTCTATGTTTCTTTGTCTATTCATGATGAAATCCTTCATAATTGTCTTATGGACACTAGAGCTAGCCATAATCCACTGCCCAAGGCTGCCATGGATAAGATCGTTCTTGACATTAAGCCTAATTAGTTGGCATTTACACAGCTTAAAAACCCAGTTTTCCAGATCGCAGAGGAAGAAGGCCCACAGATTTGGGACATGATCCTTGATGGGGCTTGCTCTAAGGAAGCTGTAGGAATAGGTGAAGTCCTTGTGTCCCCCACAGAGGAATACATTGATTCATCTTTTATATTAACTTTTTAGGTCACAAATGACATAGCAGAGTATAAAACAAACTTTATTATTCAACAAGTGTGTTAAACCTTCCAAGAAAAACATCCAAGGCTGAAAGCACATAGAGATGAGGTGAAATATAGACCATCTCTACCTAATAATACCAAATGTTGGAAGGTTTTTGAAGTAGAGGATCAAATCAATAGGCTTTTGCAAGTCTTTGATGAATTGACTGATATGCACATTGACCAAGAGAAATAAACCTTTCATAGAAAGGTAAAAAGGGTCAATTTTCAGTTTGTTGACTGTTTTCTCAAAAGGAATGCATCAAAGGAACGAGGAGATGTTTTCGATGGCCCATTCAATGGGCTGTTCTTCAAACTTTATTTCAGTTAAGGATTTCAAGCCTTGGTATTGTAAATATGTTATTTTCGAGTTTTTATTTCATGCTAAATAGATTCCATGCCCAATGCAACACTAGGAGGAAGATTTGATCTTGTTTTTTACAGGAAAGGCATTGATCTGTGATCCTCGAAACCTCACAGGGAGGATTTCATCCTCAAAAGGAGCCAGTGTTAGCCTTGCTAGAAAAAGTCCCATAAATGGATCCATATAGGCTCTTGAAGTCTCCAAATTTTCTTAGAAACATGCCAGTGGATCCATTAATGCCCTTGAAATCTTCAATTTTTCCTCAAAGATCATCTAATGATCAAAATCAATGCAAGAGGAAATCCCTTGGAAGGGTAGAAATGCACTATCGAGAGGCTAAAATTCTTTAAAAGCCATGTAAAACACACAAACGCAGGCTTAAACAGAGGAATGAACAGCCGCTGTTAGATCTAGCTGATCAATGGCCCAGATCTAGGCAGCTAATCACAATCGTCCGAGCAGAGGGGACAGTATAAAGGCGAGCACATGACACCGCCGATCAGCGATCGTTGATGATCGAATCGGTAGGTCACATCGACACGGAGTACGTTATGTTATATAAAGGACCTGAGCATTGGCCAACAGCGATTGCGATTTATCGCATTGCTGACATTGCAACGACACTATACCAAGGGGCAGAGCCTATGCACATACATATAGGCAACCCGATAGCCGGACCCAACGGTAGTATATATGATAATTCATAAAGTTTGAAGTCCGCACAAAAGCCATTTTTAAAGCATTTTCCGTGTTTTTCATTATTTTAATGAAATACAAAGGGAACGGGGGACAGTGACGATGCGATAAAACCTGAACACGAAAGGGTTTTAGAATAAAAATATATATATTTTGAAGACCAAGAAAGCCCAAATTTTAATGTATTTCATGTATTTTCATTATATAATGAAAATACAAAGGGAGCATTAGCCGACAGTGATAGCGATGCAACCCAGACCCGATGGGTTCTGGGAAGTGAAATACATAATTTTTCAAGTCCACCAAAGTCTTTTTTTAATGATTTTCAATGTTTTGGCACATTTAAAAGAAAACACACAAAGAAATCGCGAAACAGACAGGATTTCAGGTGGGCCATTGGCCGTAAATGGTTTAGGCCAAGTTCCACCCAATGCCATACAGCGGCTGCCACGTGTCCAAGACGAGGAGAGAGAAAATTGCCCTCATTGGGTAGCTAACTCTAGTACAAAAGAGGCGCGTGAAATGGATCATCACCATTGGATCTAAGACTCCATGAAAATGGTGGAGATGTGTTATCACTACAAGGGCAGACCCAAGAGGAGAATAAGTTGTATCTAAGGATTTCTTAAGTCCGAAAAGGATAGAGATGGGCAAGATTTTCACAGTGTCACTACGTTTTCTATTTAAAACAGAAAACAATCATGTATTAATAAAAAGGGGCAATTTAAAGGGATTATAAGGGTTTGAAGACACATTCCACCATATAACAAAGCCCGGGAGACATATTTCCAGGAAACAGGAGCCCGGAAAGGGAAAGAGAAGGGCCACAACATGCTTCAATCGAAACAGAAAGATCAGGGAGCATCAACAGCGCAACACAACCAAATCAATAGAGATCATGGAGTAGACAGCGTAGCTGTCTAAAACAAACAGAAAGATCAAAGGCCACAGTGCAGCTCATCAAAGCAAGCATCATGGGGCATTTCTAGCATGAGAGAGCTCCCAGATAGCGCATTAAGCTACCCAAAATATCTGAATGCGGTTATTCTTCTGTTAGAAGGGGAAAAACCTCCAAGCCATGCTTGTCTTCAGGGAATCAAACAGTTAAGGGACAGAGTGGATAGATTAAGACTCTGAGCCTTCTAGAGAGCTCAGGAGCATTGTAAACATGCTATAAATAGCTGAAAGTAAGATGTAATAGAGGTTCAACTTCTGGATATTATTCCTCCTCTATTCCTTCAAACTTCTCATCTTCATTCTAGAAATATAAGCTTCTTTTGCCATTATATGTTCAATGTCCATTCTCTTTGTTGTTCTATGCTTGCACTTGAATAGTTTGTTCATGTTTTCTTTTATGTCTAAGGCCAGATAACTATCATCTTATCTCTGCTTTGATGAATTAGATTTGCAAGCTTCTTTACTGCCTGTAGCTAGCCATTCATATGTGGTCATATATGCATCTGCCGGTACAGTCAGTATTCTCTTTTGCTGCCTGTAGCTAGCCATTCATTTATGTTTATGTATGCAATCTGCTGGTACAGTCAGTATTCTCCATCTATCCATTGAATTTATAAATTATTGAGCATTAATGGGCTAAAGCCTTGTATTGGTGAGAGTGTTCATGCATGCCTTGAGTGAGAATAGAGCTGAAATGGTTATCTAACTTGATCCAAACCATCATTTATTCCAATAGTTTAGAGAACAATATTGAAGATTATATGTTACCAGGCATCTCTGAGCTACAACCTAGGAGAGTTTCCTTGAGTGATAACAGGTTGCATAACATTCGGTATGAGAGCTTTGGATTCTAGGGTTTCACTTCTTCAAACAGGTCATCTTGGAATTTTCACTAGAACAATTTTTTTTTCTACGAAGCTTCAGAAAATGAAATTGAAATCACAGGGATCCAAAATATTGGCAAACTTCATATATGAATTTCAGATCTTGGTTCCCTATAGTTTCTTAGATATAATCCATGTAAGTTAGGGTTTTTGCCTGCTCCAGAATTTCATCTCAACTAGGGGACATTGGGAAAATCATCATATATTCCTCTACGAGCATCGGATTTGAATTTTGTAAAAAAGGACCGAAATTACACAAACATTATTATCTTTTGTATTGTTTTCAGAGTCGAAGGTCGAAACAATGACATGTAGCACTCCATACAAGTTTGTTTTACTGAACCTGTCCATAATCATCCCATCGTGGGAGATTGGACATAACTTCATCTTGAATAATACAAATTTGGTCTTAATTCTAGCATTGTAAATAATACGCAAAGGCCTACCACATGATCGAATTCATACCTTGAAGATTCAAATTTACAGAGATATAATAATTTCAATATCATGCTCCTACAAAGCAAGTAAAAGGTGTGTATTTTTGTAAAAATTGGCATAAGTTTTGTTTGAAAATTCAGTTTGAAGTGATTCAAGGGGAATGGTAAAGCATAAATATCATTGTTTGATTCCAAAATTACTCAAAGAAAGAAAATGGAAACACCTAGTAAGAAACTAGAAAGATCTATTATGATGTATAAAGAAGAGGAGGAAATGCAACATGATATATCAAAATTACGAGACCAAGTACAAAAAGTTGCGCTCTCGCAAAGAGTAACCAAAATGAAATGGAGTATAATATAGATGGTTTGCAAAATGGTATGGAAGCTAAGATTTATGGTATAGTATAAAAAATGAAAGGCAACATGGAAGATTTGAAGAATGGTTTTAAAACAGAGATGGAAGGTTTGACAAAGTTACTACAAGAAATGCTTCTTACTGGAAAAAAGGTATTAGGTGAAACTCATTATGAGAATAGAAGGAATTTTAATCATGATTCCATAGGCTCTAACTTTGGATTGAAGACAGACCATATTACAAATATCAATATGATGAAGTTTGATGCCAAAAATTCAGTAACATGGATACTATATATGGAGCAGTATTTCGATCTCCATAATCTGAAACACGAACAAAAGGTACGCATTGCAACTTTATATTTAGAACCTAGTTAGTTTGTATGGTAATGATGGATTTGTTCTCGTAAACCACTTGCCACTTGGTTAATTTTTATAGAGGAAATGATAGCACATTATGAAGATACAAAGAGAAACACCTTCTTTAGCGAATTGATAAAGGTCAAAAAAAAAGGGTTCAATGGTGGAGCACATTGAGGACTTCCAAAAATTGAATATGAGGGTAAATGATATTCCAAAGGAGCATAGGATGGATATATTCGTAGGTACCATAAAGGATAACATCCAACATCAGGTTCACCTTTGGGAGCCTAATTCATTGGAGAAGGTATTCAGGGTGGAATGTAAAGTTGAAAGAAAAATTATGGCAACAAGGAAGCCTACCACTCATAACTATAAATATGGAAGTGATATTTCTCCTAGCCTTCCACAACCTACAAGGTTTACACCACAAAAATTGGAGGAAAAAAGAGCAAAATGGCTTTGTTACAGTTGTGATAGCAAATACATTAAAGGTCATAATTGTGCTAAGAAGAAATTATTCCACATAGATTGTCAAGAGGAGGAAGAAAAGGAACAAGAAAAATCAAAAGAAGAGTATATACACAAAGAACCAACCCCAAAAAAAGAAGAAATGAATCTGACCATATCTTGTAATGCATTGGCTAGAATTACCACTCCTCAAACTCTCAATATAGAAGCATATATCAAGAAGAAAAAGGTAATAGTGTTGATTGATTTGAGCAGTGCCCATAATTTTATTCATTGTAAGATAGAGAAGGAATTAAATTGCTTCCTATATCCAGCAACAAAGTGTCAAGTGATGGTTGCAAATGGAGGAACTATAAATTTCTCTGGATAGTGCCATAATATCAAGCTACCCATAGGGGAATATTCATTGAATAATCCAGTGATTTCCATTGCAGTGGGTGGTGCTGAGGTTGTACAAGGAGTCCATTTGGGGATGATAGCTTTCAATTTTCAAGAACTTTTCTTGAAATTTTTTTGGGAAGGAAAGGATGTTGAATTAAGGGGTATCTCATGGAAACAAGGAAATATAATCAGATTTAATGGCATGACAATGATTCTAAAAAAAGAACAATGGGGCGTAATTACACAATTATGCTCACTAAGGGTTCAAACATCGAAATCATCTATTTATCCATATCTCCAAAAAGTCTTGGACAATCATTCCAAGGTGTTTGAGACTCCCAAATGCCTCCCACCTATCTGTGATCATGATCATGTGATTCAATTGATTCCAGGAAATGTTCCTCCAAACATCACGACTTACAGATATCCTTATGCCCAAAAGAGTGAAACTGAATGTATGGTTGTAGAAATGCTAGAGGCTAGTATAATTCAACCTAGTCAAAGTTATTTCTACGCTCCAGTAGTATGGGTGCACAAGAAGGATGGATCATGGTGTATGTGTCCAGATTATAGGGAGCTCAAAAAGCTCATTATTAAAGATAAATTTCTCATTCCTATCACTGATGAAGTTTTGGATGAATTACATGGAGAAATTTATTTCACCAAGTTGGATCTTCGTTTAGGATATCATCAAATTAGAATGAAGACTGAAGACATTCTGAAAACAACATTCAAAACTCATGAGGGTCATTATGATTTTTTTTCATGCCTTTTGGCCTTACTAATGAACCTTCCACATTTCACGGTTTGATGAACTCCATTTTCAAAATCTTCCTTAGAAAATATGTTTTAGTATTTTTTGATGATATACTAATTTACAACAAGTCTTGGAAGGATCATATTCAACATATTAACAGGGTTCTCAAACAATTGGAGAAGAAACAATTATATGCAAAAACCTCCAAATGTTTCTTTGGAGTATAGGAGGTGGAATATTTGGGTCATAATGTATCTCATGAGGGTGCTAAGGTAGACCCTAATAAAATTAAATCCATTAAGGAATGGAAAATCCCCACAACCATAAAGCATCTTCGAGGATTTCTCAGGTTGACAGTGTATTATCACAAGTTTGTTAAGAATTATGGGAGAATAGTGGCACCTCTAACATCATTACTGAAGAAATATTCATTTTCTTAGACTTCAGAAGAGATGAAGGCCTTTGAACATATTAAAGAGGAAATGTGCCAAACACCGGTCTTAGCTATGCCAGACTTCGCAACAAATTTTATTGTGGAATGTGATGCTTCGGGAAATGGAATTGGTGTTGCTTTAATGCAAGAAGGAATACGCATTTCTTTTGAAATCCATCCAATCAAAGGAAAGTATTTACACAAACCTATTTATGAGGAGGAAATGTTGGCAATACTACATGAATTAAAGTAATGACAACCTCACTTAATGGGAAGGCACTTCAAAGTTAAAACAAATCATGATATTCTTAAATACTTTTTGGAACAAATATTATCTTTAGAAGAGTAGCAAAAATGGGTGACAAATATGTTGGGTTATGACTTTGAAATCATCTACAAAAAGGGGAAGAAAATTGTTGTTATAGATGCGCTCTTAAGAAAGGATGAGGATGTGGAAGAATTTCTTTGTGTCATTCCTATTATCTAACCTAAGTGGATAACTGAAGCAAGGGATGAATGAAAGAATAATGAAGAGGTTTGGTCACTCATTCAAAAGTTACAACAGGATCCCAGTACATCTAATACATTTAGCTGGAAAAATGTTTCATTTTGGTACAAATTTCGCTTATATCTTTGTAAGAATTATCAACTCAAACAAAAGATTCTTTTGGAATATCGCACCTTTCTCTTAGGAGGGCACTCAAGATTTTTAAAAACTTACCATAGGGTCAAGAAGGAGTTTTTTTGGGATGGCCTTAAATCTGATATTCAGAAGTTTGTGGCAGAATGTTTGGTTTGCCAAAAAAAAAAAGTTGAGACAATTAAGACCCCTTGTCTGCTACAACCTTTAACCATTCCAAGTCAGCTTTTGAAGGAAGTCTCAATGGATTTTATCACAGGTTTATCCAAGTCTGAAGGAAAGAGTGTCATCATAGTCGAAGTTGATATACTTACCAAGTATGCACACTTTTGTGCATAATCTCATCCTTTTAAAGCCACTACAGTTGCTAATGCATTTATGGAAACAATTCAAAATTTTCATGGAAATCCAAATATTATAGTAAGTGATAGAGATCGTATTTTCACTGGAAATTTTTGGGCAGAATTATTTTCTTTTCTTGGTACTCAATTAGCTCATAGCTCATCTTATTGTCCTCAATCTGAAGGGAAAACTGAGATAGTGAACAAATTTTTGGAAGCATATATTTTATTGCCTTGTATCTAATAAATAAACACAATGGTTCAAGTGGTTACCTCTAGTTGAATGGTGGTATAACACTTCCTTCCATATTGCAACAAAAATTATCCCATTTATGCCACTTTATGGATATCATCCACCATCCATCACATCATCTTTAGGAGAAAATTCTAAGGTTTAAGCAAGGAATATCACATCGAGAATCACTAACAAGTTATCGAACTCTTAAAGGATAACCTCAATTTGGTGTAAAATCAAATGAAACAACAAGAATATCAGCATCGTAGTGAAATAAGTTTCGATGTAGATGACTAGGTATTTTTACGGCTACAACCATACAAACAAATGTCTTTGAAGAAAGCTAAGAAGGATAATAAATTATCACCCAAGTACTATGATCCTTATAAGGTGTAGCAAAAGATTGGTACTATGGCATATAAATTGGAGTTGCCTGCATCTTCCTGAGTACACCTAGTTTTCCATGTTTCGTGCTTAAATAAGGTTATTGGTGACAATCTTTCAGTTCAAACAGTGTTGCCAGAACTTGACAAAGAAGGAAAAATCATATTTGAGCCTGAAGCATTCATGGAAATTAGAACTCGACAACTACGAAATCGATCAATTTCAGAGTATCTCATTAAGTGGAAGAACTTACCTGTTGAAGATTCCACATGGGAGCATGAGAATTTTATACAAAAGAATCCATAACTACTCAAGCATTGAGGACAATGCTTTTTTGAAGGAGAGGGGCATGTTAGGTCCCTATAATACTAGTGTATCCACCTTATTATTATTATTGTGCCCATATGGCCACCATATTGTTATTGGTGTGCCCCATAGAAGCCCACTATTGTTATTGATGTGCCGTTACATTATTATTGTTATGTAGGCTCTGATTATATTGTGACCCCTTAGAATCCTATATATACAAATGAGGTATTTTCATTTGTATGATCAAATAATTATTCATTTATGTAATGTAAAGGAGGTTTCCCCCTCAAAGAGGATAATTTTTAAGTCATTGATCTATGTTTTTGTGAGTTGGTTGCATAAAAGAGGGATTTCAAGTATTTGTTTGGCACTATTAATGATGGATTATGATACCAAGGAAGACCAAGACTGGATAGATTATTGGACATACATGGTTTTGTTGATGTATATTGGATTGGATATATGTATAAGAGAAGATCTACAAGTGGGTATGTGTTTAACCTATTTGGAGGAGTTATCAATTAGATGAGCAAGACTATGTTGTGGCATCAAATATCAGGACATATCGAAGACAAGGACCTTCAAGTACTGGATTGTAATGGTATGGTAGAAGGTATGTCTAATTTCTCTTTGGATTTTGATTTCTGTGAATTTTTTTTAGATGGGAAGCAAAATCAGGTGATATTCTCATTTATTATTAAAAGGAATAGGGAAAACTACAACTAGTGCATAGTGATGTGTTTGGACTTGTGTTATTTCCATCATTGCATAAATTTATGTACTATGTCTAATTTATAAATGAATTCTCGAGGAATACATGGATATATTTCCTTACTAAGAAATATGAAGTCTTTGAGAGACTTAAAGAATTTAATGTTTTGGTGGAGAATTAGAGAAAGAAGAAAATAAATGTGTTGAGGATGGATAATGGTGGAGAGTTTTGGGGGAAGGAATTTGAAGAGTTATGTAAAATGTGTGGTATAGCACGGTAGAAGAATGGACCATAAACACCTCAAAAAAATAGAGTTGCATAAAGGATGAACATGATGTTGATGGAAAAGGAAAGGTACATGCTCAATGGTGTTGGGTTAGGACAAGAATTCTTGGTAGACGTAGTGGATAGTACATGTTACTTGGTAAAGAGATCACCCTCATCAACGCTGGATGATGAGACTCCGCATGAGGTATGCACTAGTAAGAAACCATTTCTCACACATCGCAAGGTGTTATCTATGATGCATATGTACATGTTTCAAAGGAAAATAAAAATAAGTTGGATCGAAAAATCTAAAAGGTGCATCTTTATTGGTTATAAAGATGGTTTAAAAGGTTATAAACTTTGGAACCCGGAAACAAAGAAGTATGTGTATAGTCAAGATGTGGTATTTAAAGAAGTGAAAGATGTTATCAAATAGGAAGTCTTTCCAAGGGAGAAAGAATGAGAGAAGATAGAGTTTGAACTAGAGGATGATGATTCAAACTCTTCAGAAGAAAATGAATCAAAAGAAGAAGAACCATATACTCTGGCATTGAGGAGATTAGTTTAGGAAAGAAGGAAGCCAAAAAGGTATACTCCACCAAATTTCAGTTCGAATTTTGATTTACCTATTACTAATAATGATCCTAGAACTATTAAGAAGGAAGTGGATTTAGAGGATGGAAAACTCTAGAAAAAGGCCATGGTTGAAGAAATGGATGCCCTAGACAAGAATGAGGCTTGGGATCTAGTAGAGTTATCAACTTTAAGAAAACACATTAGCAACAAATGCGCGTTTAATAAGAAGTTGAATGTAGAAGGAAAGGTTGCAAAATGCAAAGCTCAATTAGTAGCAAAAGGTTATTTCCAGGTGAAGGGAATTTAGTTTGGCGATATTTCTTCTCCTATTTCTAAGTTAACTTCTATTAGATTTCTTTTATCTATTGTTGTTGCTTTTGATTTTGAAGCAAAATATATTGATGTGAAGAAAAAGTGCTTACATTTGCATCTAGAAGTAGAGATCTACATGAAGCATCCAAAAGGCTTCATTATCAAGGTTAATAAAGAGTTGGTATGTAGGCATAAAACTTCCTTGTATGGGTTGAAGCAATCACCAAGGACATGGTATCAAGAATTTGATACATATATACAGTGACTTGGCCTCAGAAGGATCAAAGTGAATCATTGTGTCTATTTTAAATTATTTGGTAATCGTCTTATTTATTTGGTCTTCTATGTAGATGAATTATTGTTAATTGGAAATGATAGGAAAATCATCTAAGAAATGAAAACCAAATTGTCTTTTAAAGTTGACATGAAGGATCTTGGTGCTACAAATTTCATTTTAGGCATGGAAATTAAAAGAGATCAGGAAAAGAGGAAACATTGATTAAATCAGAGGAAGTATATCAGGGTAATGTGCAGAGGATTAATATATATGTAAGTAAACTGGTGAAGGTCCCTATTCCTTGAGGTGTAAAGTTATCTGCACATCAATATCCCAAGACACATGAAGAGGAAGAGTACATGGCTCATGTTCCATATGTCTCGGTGATTGGAAGTTTGATGTGACCAATGGTTTGTACTAGACTGATGTAGTGGGAGTACTAAGCAGGTATATGTCAAAACTAGTCAAGGAGCACTAGACAATAGTAACGAGCGATTTCAAGCATCTGTGTGGCACTATTGATTATGGATTGTGATACCAAGGAAGACCAAGACAAAATAAATGATTGGAAATACATGGTTTTGTTGATGTAGAATAGGTTGGAGATAGGTATAGGAGAATATCTACGAGTGGGTATGTGTTTAAACTATTTGGAGGAGCTATCAATTGGATGAGAAAGAGATAGTCTATAGTGGAACTTTCAACTAGAAAAGTTTAACACATGAAAATCACTCATGTAATCAAAGAAGTAGTTTGGTTACAAAGATTCCATTTCAAGTATGGGGTTGGTACAACAATCTAAAGGATAAATTATGATAGCCAGAATGTAATTTCCTTTGCAAGGGACCATAGTTATCATTTGAGGCAAAGCATATTGGTGTTTAGCATTACTTTGTAAGGGATATGATTGAAGACAGGAAGGTGTTGTCGGTGAAGGTGGACATTTTGAATAATACTATGGATGCATTAATAAAATCTATGAGAATTGAAAATTTATCTTGGTGTAGAGAAAAAATGGGTATAACTGCCCTGAATTTTTTATTGAATACTCATGTTGCCCCCTATATGCAAATAAAACAACGGGTGGGAGAATCTTGGGTATGTGTTGTATTTTTTGCACGAATTATATGCACCATGAACAAAGGGGGGTTTTCTAACCCCCCTTGGTTAGGGGGTATGTAATGGGGTGAGAGCTCCTCTATATGGGGTTTGGGGAAACACCCCAAGAAAATTTGTTTGGGCAGTTTTTTGCATCAAAATTTTGGTTGTTTTTGGCCCATAATTTTTCTATAAAAAAATTGGTGGCACATGGTGGTTTTGTAGTTTTGGTTAAAGGACTAGGGTTTGATTGGTGATTCATGTATGCCACATGATTTATATTGTATTGTAATATTGTACAAAAAATATAATGAAAAAGAAAGCTTGCTAGTTTTCTCGGTTTTGGGTTTCCAAGATAAAATCTCTATGTAAATGTATGTGTTTTCCATTTTATCTTTTTCTGTTTTTTTTTTTAAGAAATTGTTTGCAACAATTAATTGTCTAAGGTTAAAAACTATAAACAACAACTCAGCGGGATTGACTCTAAGATCAAGACGCAGAGGGTACGCTTAGGAGGATCCATGCTAAGATAAAATAACAAAGGGAAACAAACATGGAAACATAACAAAGGCAGCAGAGCAAAGGAAACAGGCTATAATTGATGAAAATCATTGTCATTACTTGATGTTCCATCATATCAAGCCTTGAGATTCCATCATATCAGGCCTCAGGTTATCATCTTTCAACATCATAGGCTTTGGCCCGCATCACATTCGGCTCATCTAATTTGTGCTTGCACACAAATATTTAACATCTAATATTCTTTAGATGATGCAAAATCCTATAAGAAATGTCATAAATTAATGACCTGTCATATCAAGAGTCGACGTTCTAAAATATCAAGCCTTGGGTTGTTGAGCCTTGGCCTATCAACCATGTCGGCCTTCACCCTATGTATTCTAGAATAAATCAAGTGCATACTCTATTGGGCACAGGTAATTTAGCTTATTTCTCACATCAATCCTCAACCTATCAGTCATTTCTCAATGCTAAAACTCTATGAACCTCCAATAATTGACATCTGATAAATGACATAGTATGCCTGGTGGCAGTAATGATGTAGGGTACCAAGTGGTGATAGGTGGCGAAGACCGTGACATGGCAACAACGGTGAATGACACATTGTAGGTTTTCTGACATATTTGGAATGTTGACTAGAGCAATTGAAAGTGGCATGTGGCAAGTCCTGATTGGCTCCAATAGATGACATGGAAAGTATAATGGAAGGTGAGGTAGAAAGGTGGGCCATATCAGGTTGTAGGCTACCAAAGTGCCTAAACATGTTTGTCTTTAGTCTACGAGTTCCACTGATATTCAATAAGGTTTGGCTCTAGGTCACAATCCCCAATTGTGAGGTGCTAAGTGAAAACACCTAAGAGGTTTAGATCTCAGTACATCACCATATCGATGTTTGAAAATAAAGGAGCAAACCTCATCTAACAATATCCAATAGAGAATAGCCAGAGGTCATGGCGCCAAGTCATATGGAGGTAAAGATGTAGCACCTAAGGGCTTTAGGCCTTGGCATATTGGAAAAATAAGAAAATAATCAAACTTAAGTCTCTTGATATCTCGAGAAACTTAAGCCATTAGTTTGGAAGCATTGATCCCAATCCTTAGGGGTATCAACTTATTGCCATATTGGCAAATTATGTCAAGAACTATAGACTAAGTATTCTTATGTTTGATATGCTTAGGGAGTGGTCATAGCACATGGTCAGAAAAAGAAAGAACCAACTCCAATAGCTAGTGGCATATCATCATGTCAGAACATATAATAGATCTAAGGTCCTAGTATGTAGAGCTACGACCATGTACACGAGTGAATGCAAAGGCGCAAAGGCTCTAACATTGGACAAAGAGGAAGATATAGTCAATCAAGTAGAAGAGAAACATTTTGTGTGTGAAAGGAAATTCCTCATTGTGTTGGCAAGCTTTGTTGGATAAGAATCAGTCAAAGCATAATACTATGGGTAAATATTGTGGGTTGATACGGATAGTAAAGCTAGGACTCATAGAAGAATTCATGTTGTATAAATGCATGGTTATACAATTGGTGAAGTTGTTGATACTATGCAGTTGTAAAAGAAGTGTAATCAAAATATCAAGACATTGTAAAAGGACAATGAGCAGGGAATATGAGTACAATGAAATCTATGTGAGTGTATAAGATAAACAATAAGAGTGAGAGATACAACAAATACATTTGCTAAGTGACAACAAGAGCTAGTGTGAGTAAAGAGGAGATAAAGAAAGAGTAGAGGAGAGAGCATATTAGCTAGCAACAAACATAATTCAAATCAAAGATCAATAGGGGATTGGTGTTCCCTATAGGTGGGTGCCTACAAAATTTTGGGATTGGTGTCTCCAATAAGTTGGTGGTTGTAAATTTGCTATGTTGCACAAGTTTCCAGTACGCGGGTTTCTGATATGTGGGAACAAGTATCTGACACGGCAAGAAGTATTACCCAAATTTACAAGAAACGTAAGTTGGGAGTGGCAATAATATAATATATTAAAATTTAATATATATTAAAAATAAAACTAATTTATCTATTTCCATCCAAAAATTGCCAATCAAATTCCATCTTGCAAAGAAACATGTAAAAGATTGAACTTCGAAACATCGCCAAAAAAAAATCAAAATATTAATCCACCAATAATTTCTCAATCAAATTCTTTCCAAGCGAAGAAACATGCAGAACTCCCAAACTGGAAAAAAGGTTTTTATTACTCAATTATTATGTGATTTCATGAAATGCTATATGTTAAGTTATTGGTTCAATTATTCGCCTTTGATGTAACCTCACCAATATTATATATATTACATCTAATTATGATAGAGATAAGAAAAAATAAAATATATATTAATAGTAATTAAAAAATAAATAAAACAATAGAGTTTAAATCCAATGTTATTTTAAAAAGAGTTTGTACAATAAAATTATAAATTTCGAAGTTAATATATATTTTATACTTGAATAAATATGAAAATTAAATTAAAAATTGTTTTTTTAATAATATTTATATTTCATAATTTCAACTATTTTTTTTCTTTAGTATTCGATCTTTTGTCCATTCAACTCGGGCGATAATGATGGTTTTTCCAGTGGCCAACAATCTTCCTAATTTTTTTTATATCCATTGGCCATCCGCATATATGAGGAGAATGGATAGTTTTCCAATGACTAAGATCACAATTGGCGAGATGCCTCATCTTCATTTGGATAGAAAGGCTTCCATAAATAGAGTGTTTCTCTTAGTTCGAGAAACCCAGCGGCATACCCTTCCCTTTCCACAGTTCCATCAGTTTAAGCAACACCCAAGCTTGCAACGTCAAATACACCTAAGTTTGCACTTATTCATTGCAGTGAAGCTCCCAAAACGTCGAAAATCGGTTGCAGTGAAGCTCTCGAAAAGCTCCAAAGTACCCGATGAAGCTCCCAATGGTTTTGGAGCGTTTCCGATCAGCTCCCAAGCTCTTAAGAGCGGAGAATCTTCAGGTACATGCTCTCCAATGCCTACGAGTCGTACTCGTGTAACTATGTAAATTTGAAAGGCTATAGGTGTCTTTTGCAGGTTGTAAATTTGAAAAGCGATAAATGTTGAGAGGGTGATGATTTTTCCATGTATTCTACAATTTATGCGGGTTTCCTTCCGTGAATAGAGATGCATAATTGTAGAAGAATTCTCTGAAAAGAAAAAAAAACCACCATTAATTTAAACTTGCACAAGACCTTGTTGCCTGACTGCAAGATCCACCAGTGAAATGGAATAAGATTTTTTTAATATATATATATATATATATATATATATATATATATATATATATATATATAAACCAGAAGCATCGAACGTCACTCCACGTCCCTACATTATTAGAAGCACTGGAAAATACTTTATTGGGTACTTCCCTCATATTGGGCATTCCCAGTTGATCCAATATTTGTAAAGATTTATTACTGAAAATTCTTGTGGGTTGAGTATTAGTGTGGATGTTGTATGGGCATACCAGCAATACCTTTGGTTCATTTAAGAGTTGTCCAGCAATACCAGGTTGTTTCATTTGCTAAGTGATGCATGCCATGTCAGGAGGCTGCACTACATGATCTCTGTAAAGGAACAGAAATAGTCACATGTAATAAAGCCTCTTAACAAAAGATAGACAGTTAATTTAAATTTAATGGTTGTTTAACGGTTTGGATTATGTTTCACCATGTCTATTTCTTTCTAGGGCAGGAAAAGGTTTACCCGGATGTGTTGCAAATAAACCTTTTATGTCCAGATAAGATTCCATGAATGACAGTGATGACCATGGTCAGAAAGGGTTGGTATGTTGCAATTTATGAATTTCCAATCTTGACTTCTAAATTGAATATAGCGTTCAATCAAATAGCATGATTGAGTAGTAATTGCTTATTTTGGTTTGTGGCAGAGCCTGAAGGCTTCTTTGATAATAAAAGGGACAGGTTGGCTATCATTTTTTTAAGCATTCAATATTACATTGTTTTTTAAAGAGCGAATAGGTTATTTTTGGGATTTTTATAATTAGTTAATGGGTTAGCTATTCACTCACGTGTATTTTTGTGGATTGGAAATAATTTTTTTTTAAGGTAAAAGATAATATTTATTTGAAAAATATAATTTTTTAAAAATTTTAAAATTTATTATGATTTAATTATGAGCTAAATTTACATAATGAAAATGAATTTTTTTTTTTATTCTTTGGCATATTTTTTGATTGGGATGTTTTAATATTTTTATATTTTTAAGAGATTAATTCTTAATTAATTAAGAACAGTTTTAGATTTAATTTTAAAATTAAAATTGGTTTTAATCTAAATAATATTCCTCGTAATTATGGATGAAGCTATAATATTCCTTGTAATTATGGATGAAGCTACTTTCTAATTAAAGATTATTATTATTTATTATAAAATAGTTCCTATATCATAAATCTAATTTTAATATATTCTAGATATATGGTATTTATATAAATTTCAATAGATAAATAATTAACATATTACCCAGTTTTAAAGGTTACTTTAATTGGTAGAATTCTTGTTATTAAAGCATTTTACTGAGAAGTCATTTGTGAGAGGGCACTTGGTCAATTCTCCTCAACACTCTTTAGATGTGATCCCTTAGAATAGATATATCTAGATAAACCTATATGGCAGGAATGAATATTAAAGACCTATTAATTTGATGTTATGATCCATCTTTTTCTTATATCAAATTTATAATAATGAAAATTATATATTCAAAACCATTTCAAACTCACAATTTTCATTTTCACATACACAAATTAATAATGATAACACATTTTTTATAATTATATTTTTCAGTTTCATTTATTTTCAACAAGATTTTCATATATGAACATTCATTATATTATTGTAGGAGTTGAACTAGATGTTGGCATTATGACACAGGTTTGGCTCGATGGCATAAGTGTTGTCCTTGATGGAAACTCGCTCAAATAGAAAATCACAAGTTCAAGCTCTCAAAATGATAGAAAATGAGATACCCGCAAGTTCCTGTTCACGAAGCCGCGGATGTACGGAGGTCCGTCGAACAAAAGTTGCGGACATGTATGCAGGTTCTCTCATCAAAAGTGCGGACGTAAAGTACACGCACTTTCATGCATAGAAAAGCACGCACGTGGGAAATCTTATGGTTGGTCCATGGTATTTAGTCTGACATTTTTGATCCTATGGTTTTGGTCCGTGGTTTTGCATCTAAAGTATTGAACCCAGGTTTTTGGTCCCTAGTATTGGATCTCTATGGTTTTGGACCATGGTTTTGAGTAAGGCCTAGACTACAAAAAGGAAAGGAGATCATTTGGCTTCGACAACTAAGGTGTTGAATATCTTGAGATGAGCAAGATCTGAAATATTTGTGATCGGTTGGTGAGCTATACCTGAATCAAGGAGAAACCTGGGCATTACAAGACGAATCTACTGAGGGGTTGAGATCTCTTTGGTGCGTGATTAGATCTTTAAATCTGATAATCTGGGGTATAATCAAAGTCTGATAAATTTCTATACCCGCAGGCCCAACTCAGTGCAGGCGCGGATACCCGCAGGCTCGACACATCGCAGGCATGGATACCCGCAGGCTTGGCACAGCGCAGGTGTGGATACCCACAGGTTCAACACAGAAGAGGTGCAGATACCCACAGCCTCGGCAGAGCGCAAGTGCAGATACCACAGGTTCGACACAGAGGAGTTGCGGATACTCGTAGGGTAAAGAAGGGAATACTGTGGATGTACGAAGGTTTCTATTGGTGAAGTTGCAGACTTTTTCCTTGAAATATATTTTAGTTGCTTTTATCTATTTCTGCAGTGTTCAGGGGTCTGACTTGGTGTCTGGTTACTGGTACTGTGTTCTGAGAAGTTATTGATTCAGAATTTGTACAAGGACACTGGTTGATTGCAGATCTATTTGATGTTTGATTGATATTCATGGATCCAGTTTTAAAATTTATGAAATGTGGTCCCTAGAAGAAAATAGAAGTCCTCTCTAGGTCAACACCTACGTACAAGTACCTCAGCTAGTGCAAGAGCTAAGGGGGTTGTATCTCCCTTCTAGAAGAGTCTGGAGAACGGGAGAAGGTTGTAGCCTTCTGCAGGTTGAAGCCTACGTGCTGGTATAAGATTGCACCAGTACAGAATCATTGTAAAAGGAAGTTTCTAATTGAAAGAAGATAAAGACATATTGCAGCAGGTGGTTTTCACCCACATTGGGTTTCTACCTTATATCTTGTGTTCCTTTGCGTGATTGTCTGCTCTCCTTTTTTGTTCCTGCTTACTGTTATATGGTTCTGACACACAAATTAATGATTAATATCTGAAGAATAAATTAAATTATAAATCAGGAAGGTATACCCAAGTTTCATTAGTCAGATCTGCTAATATTTATATAAGTTAAAAAAGAATTTGATAATACTGATTCACGCCCCCCCCCCCCCTCTTAGTATTATTTTCAACAATTGGTATCAAAGCAGGCTCTTCAGGAAAAGCTTGATTGATTGAAGGAAGATCTATCATCATGAGCAACTACGAAAAGGAAGCATCTATCAGGCCACCGATTTTTTATGGAAGCAACTTCGTCTATTGGAAGGTAAGAATCACTGCTTATCTTCAATCTCTTGGTACAGAAGTTTGGGATATTGTGGAAACTGGATACACATTTCCATTAGCAACTCCTACAGATGCAACTGGTAAGAAGCAGTATGAAACAAATGCAAAAGATGTTCATACTCTATTAGGAAGTTTATCTCAATTAGAATTCATCAAGGTTATGAAGCTCAAAAGCGCAAAATAAATATGGGACAAGATCGTTCTGAGCTATGAAGGAGATGAACAGGTAAAACGAGCAAAGTTACAAACTCTTAGAATTCAATATGAAAGTCTCAGAATGCATAATGATGAAAGTGTGGCTAGCTATTTCCTATGTATAGATGAGATCGTAAATTGTATGAAAAACTTGGGTGAAGAAATAAAAGAAGTTGTTTTGGTTGAAAAAGTTCTAAGATATTTGTCTCCTAAGTTTGATTCAAAAGTTTCTGCCATAGAAGAAAAGCAGAATCTATAGAGCCTTACCATGTCACAGTTGCACGGAATTCTAACTACTTACGAGATGAGAAAAGGAGGACCATCAAACAAGATAGAAGCTACATTCAAGGCTTCAGGAAAAGGAGATTACTATGAGGCGGGACATGTGTCAGAAGAAGATGAAGAATCAAATTTTGTCAAGAACCTTCAACAGGGAACTTGAAGATTCAGAGGTAAGCTTCCTTTCAAATTCTTTGCTTGTGGGAGAGTCGGTCATTATGCTGCAAAATGTCCTCATAAGGATAAACTAGACAAAGGTAAGGATCCTGTTAGATGGAACATAAAACAGAATAAGAAGAGCTATTACACGCATGAAGACAGTGATGGATTGTCAAATAGTGATGAAGATGAACAAGGTAATGATGATAGACTTTTGATGGCTTTTGAAGATGATGATTTCTTGGATGCTATAAATGAAGAAGGTCTTTATGAAGAAATTCTAAACTTAAAGTTTGTTTAGAGAAAAAGAATATGATTATAGGTACTCTAACATTCCAACTTGCTAAAAAGGATAAACACAATGAAGAGTTAGAATGTGAAATTGTGGGACTTAGAAAAGAAATTGAGAAAACAAAAGCCCTTAATCTCAGATTTGCTAAAGGATCTGAAACTCTAGATGAGATTATCAAAGTGCAGCGTTCTCCTCTAATCAAGACTGGTCTCGGATATTCCGAAGAAGCATCTCAAGCTCAGAAGCAAGTGCAGAAGCCATCCACCTCCAAAAGTTATCTTGATGCAGCAAGGAGAAGTGAACAAGTTGACAATCGACAACAAAATCATAATGCAGATCACCAGGTAAATCAAGGACAATTTGCTTCAAGAATAGATTATCAGGGGAAATCTACGTCAAGGATGAACAGAAGCCTCAACCGACCACAGGTAAATCATTCTCATATTGGCTCAAGAATGGATGGAAACTACAATCATATGGTTGGTAGATTTGATAATCGCAGGAATTTCTTCAATGGCCAATGTTTCTCTTGTCATAACTTTGGTCATAAAGCTGCTCAATGTGTTGCCTACAAGACCATCATGACTAGGGAAGCTCAAAAACAAAGGAGTATGATAGGAATCATGAAAAGAACCTACAATAATTTCTTTGCTCTTGAAAATGAAATAGAATGTTCTATCTATAACAACTTCGGTCATGAAGATTCTAAATGTAGAAGCAGGTTTTGGCAAACAACTCAGAAGGAGAAAGCCTCATTGAATTCCAAAACATGGAAAAAGAAAGAAACGCAACCGGAAAGATGTGGGATAGCCCTATATGTGGAGGGACAGGAAAATCAATGGTACATTGACAGTGGGTGCTCAAAACACATGACAGGTAATAAAGAAAAACTTCAGTGATATAGTGCCTTAGACAAGGAAATGAAGGTCTCATTTGGAAATGACGCCCCTGCATTCATAAAAGGTAAAGGCTCTATTCGTTTGAAATAAAAGGTGAAGGGTGGTAATGTTATGTATGTTGATGGCTTAAAGCACAATCTATTAAGTGTCAGTCAGATGTGCAATCAAGGAACTGAGGTAATATTTCGATCAAATGGATGTATTATTTGTGAGCTGGATACAGGAAAGACAGTGATCAGAGGCATAAGAACTCCAAATAACTTATACATACTGAAGGGAGAACAACAACAATGCTATTTAAGCAATAATGATGAACACTGGCTATGGCACAGAAGACTGGGGCATATTAGTTTCTCTCAGATAAGGAAAGCATGCAAATATCAAGAAGTTCATGATCTTCCTGACATCAGAATTCCAGACAATACAATATGCAAATCATGTCAATTTGGTAAGAAAACCAGAACTAATTTCCTTGAGAAGGAAGGATCAGCTAGCAGGCCACTTGAACTTGTTCACACAGATATATGTGGTCCAACTAGGAAGAGATCACCTCGAGGAGAAGAGTATTTCATATTATTCATCAACGACTTTTCAAAGATGTGTTGGATAGGACTCATGAAGTATAAAGATGAAGCTTTCGAAAAGTTCAAGTCATTCAAAGCCTTGGTTGAAAATGAATCAGATTGCAGAATCAAATGCCTCAGATCTGATCGAGGAGGGGAATTTACCTCAGATGAATTTTTCAATTTTTGTGAAGAACATGGAATAAGAAGGGAATTTTTTGCTGCAAGGACTCCTCAGCAAAATGGAGTTGTGGAAAGGATGAACAGAACGGTTCAAAAAATGGCTCGTGCTATGCTTGATGAGTCTAGAACTCCCGCAACCTTCTGGGGTGAAGCCGCATTTGCCGCTGTTACTATTCTTAACAAGACAAATGTCCGGGTAAATAGCACTCAGACTCCTCATGAACTTTGGTACGATAAGACTCCGACGGTAAAATACTTCAAAATTTTTGGAAGCAAATGCTACATTAAAAGGACTGATGAAAATCTTGGCAAGTTTGAACCTAAAGTAGATGAAGGCATTTTACTTGGCTACTCTCCCCACAACAAAGCTTACAAATGTTACAACAAAAGACTTGGTAAAATTGTTGAAAGCATTGATGTAGTGGTTGATGAAGAAGGAAACACTCCTAGGCCGGTAAAATATGAAAATTTTGAAGAAGACTATTCATCAACATCAAATCAAATTCATGATGAAGAAGAAACCCATGAGGCACTAGAAGAACAGATAAGGATAGAAGAAAAGACTCCATCCAGATATGTTCAGAAGAATCATCCAGAATCTCAAATTTTGGGGCAGAAAGAGGCAGGTGTACAAACAAGAAGAACCATTTCAGAAGCTTCAAGCTATCTAGCATTACGCTCCTCCACTGAACCGCAGAACATAAGAGAGGCTTGCAAAGATGAATGCTGGGTCAAGGCCATGGAAGAAGAACTTGAGCAGATTGAAAAGAATAACACTTGGGAGTTGGTTCCTAGACCAAAAGATAAGAATGTCATAGGGACAAAGTGGATTTTCGAAAATAAGCTAAATGAAAATGGGTATGTGGTTAGAAACAAGGCAAGACTTGTTTTTAAAGGATATGCGCAACAAGAAGGAATAGAGTTTGAAGAAACTTTTGCTCCAGTTGCCAAACTTGAGACCATAAGAATGTTCCTTGCTCTCTCTAGCTTTCAGAAGTTCAAAGTATTTCAGATGAACGTAAAATCTGTCTTTCTGAATGGAGACTTAAATGAAGAAGTATATATTGAACAACGAGATGGGTTTATTCTTGGAAATAATCCAAAACTTGTATGGCCTTAAACAGGCACCAAGGGCGTGGTATTATCGGTTGGATAATTACCTCCATCAACAAGGTTTTATAAAATGATCAACTGATAGCAATCTGTATATGTATGTTGATGATATCATCTTTGGTAGCAATGAAGAAGACATGAGTCAAAATTTTGCCTTGGTGATGCAGAAAGAGTTTGAAATTTCCATGCTTGGTGAGCTCACATATTTTCGTGGTTTACAAGTCCAATAAAACAAAGACGGCATTTTTCTATCACAAACCAAATATCTCAAGCAGATCTTGAAGAAATATGGGATGGAGGATTCGAAACCAGTATGTACCCCTATGGTGATAGGATGCAACCTCAGCGCAAATGATGAATTGGCAGCAGTACATCAACCAACCTATAGATCCATGATTAGTAGTCTGCTCTATCTAACAGGTACGTGACCAGACATTATGCATGCAGTGGGTATAGTTTGAAGGTTTCAGGCAAATCCAAAGGAAACTCATCTTCAGGTAGTTAAGAGAATTTTCAAGTATCTTCAAGAAACTCAAAACTATGGCTTATGGTATCCTAGAGGTACGGATCTCACACTTCATGCATACACAGATGCGAATTGGGCAGGAAGCGTGGATGACAGGAAAAGCACTAGTGGTGGTGCATTCTTCATGGGTCCTAAATTAGTATCTTGGTTCAGCAAGAAACAAAGCTCTATTGCATTATCTACAACTAAAGCAGAATATGTAGCTGTTGCATCTTGCTGAACACAACTCCTTTGGATGATGCAAACATTGCGAGATCTTCAAATCACCTGCACTCCACCTATCTCTATTTTCTGTGACAATACAAGTGCAATCAATATTTCAAAGAATCATGTCATGCATTCAAAGACTAAGCACATACCGATCAAGTATCATTTTCTTCGAGAACAAGTGCCTGAACAAAAGGTCAAATTAGAGTATGTTCCCTCTAAGGAACAAGTTGCTGATATTCTCACCAAACCACTACCCAGGGAGACCTTTGAATACCTCAGACAAAAGCTGGGGGTAGTTGATGCATCATCTTGTTATTGAATCTTGTCTGTTTCAGAGATTGTTGGTTGTACGCGAGTTTCATATGGGGTATATGCGTACATATGCTGGTTTATGTGGATACAATCGACTTGAAGAAGAGCAAGGATAAAGAGTCCGATATGGGTCTGTCAGAGACAATCTGGCACAGGTTCAAGTGGAGCATATATTCTTCTAATAATGCATTGTTGGCATTATCATAAAATATCTTGGTTCAATTCTTCAGTTGTCTTGATTTCAAGAGGAGCAAGTGCAGAAGGAGAACATGGATACTAATCTGAATAGTGCTTGACACATGTTGCTGATATTTTTTTTCTATCTTTCTTTTGTCAAGGTCATGTAATGGCCTATCTTTGTTGCCCCACTATGCCTGGGATGGATAATGTCATATGCCTATTATATCATGTATCCCCACTTGGTTGGGAGTCGTATGTATGAGTCTTTGGTGATAGGAAGGTCAGTTATTATGTATAAAGTCATATTTCTTTTGTAGAACATCTTCTTGCAGATCTTGCCTATATGTCAGGGGGAGGTTGGACAACACAGCAAAGCAGAGATTTCAGCATGTACTCAGGGGGAGCATAACCCTTTGCCCTTGATGTCAAAGGGTGAGAAAAGACTTTGAGTGACTTTGGGTTGCCACCAAGTCCAACGAGGGAGATTGTTGGCATTATGACACAGGTTTGGCTTGATGGCATAAGTGTTGTCCTTGATGGCAACTCGCTCAAATAGCAGATCACAAGTTCAGGCTCTCAAAATAGTAGAAAATGAGATACTCGCAGGTTCCTATTCACGAAGCTGCAGATGTATGCAGGTGCGTCGAACAAAAGTTGCGGACACGTACACAGGTTCTCCGATCAAAAAGTGCGGACGTAAAGTACACGCACTTTCATGCAGAGAAAAGCGCGCACGTGGGAAATCTTATGGTTGGTCCATGGTATTTAGTCCAACATTTTTTATCCTATGGTTTTGGTCCGTGGTTTTGCATCTAAAGTATTGAACCCAGGTTTTGGGTCCCTAGTATTGGATCTCTATGGTTTTGGACCATGGTTTTGAGTAAGGCCTAGACTATAAAAAGGAAAGGAGATCATTTGGCTTGGGCAACTAAGGTGTTGAATATCTTGAGATGAGCGAGATCTGAAATATTTATGATCGGTTGGTGAGCTGGACCTAAATCAAGGAGAAACCTGAGCATTACAAGACGAATCTTCTGAGGGGTCGAGATCTCTTTGGTGCATGATCAGATCTATAAATCTGATAATCTGGGGTATAATCGAAGTCTGGTAAATTTCTAAACCCGTAGGCCCAACTCAGCGCAAGCGCGGATACCCGTAAGCTCGACACATCGCATGTGCGGATACCCACAGGTTCAACACAGAAGAGGTGCAGATACCAGCAACCTTGACAGAGTGCAGGTGTGAATACCACAGGTTCGACACAGAGGAGGTGCGGATACCCGCACGGTAAAGAAGGGAATATTGCGGACGTACGAGGGTTTCTATTGTTGAAGTTGTGGACTTTTTCCTTGAAATATATTTTAGCTGCTTTTATCTATTTCTGTAGTGTTCAGGGGTCTGACTTGGTGTCTGGTTACTGGTACTGTGTTCTGAGAAGTTATTGATTCAGTATTTGTACAAAGAAGTTGGTTGATTGCAAATCTATTTGATGTTTGATTGATATTCATGGATCCAGTTTGAAAATTTATGAAACGTGGTCCCTGGAAGAAAAGAGAAGTCCTTCGTAGGTCAGCACCTACGTATAAGTACCTCAGCTAGTGCAAGAGTTAAGGGGGTTGTAGCTCCCTTCCAGAAGAGTCTGGAGAACGAGAGATGTTTGTAGCCTTCTACAAGTTGAAGCCTGCGTGCTGGTATAAGACTGCACTAGTACAGAATCATTGTAAAAGGAAGTTTCTAATTGAAAGAAGATAGAGACATATTGCAGCAGGTGGTTTTCACCCACATTGGGTTTCCACCTTATATCTTGTGTTCCTTTATGTGATTGTCTGCTCTCCTTTTCTGTTCCTGCTTACTGTTATATGGTTCTGACACACAGATTAATGATCAATATCTGAAGAATAAATTAAATTATAAGTTAGGAAGGTATACACAAGTTTCATTAGTCAGATCTACTAATCTTTATATAAGTTGAAAAAGAATTTGATAATACTGATTCACCCCCCCCCTCTCAGTATTATTTTCAACACTAGAGTGAAGACGATAACAATCATTCTTCCCTACTACATAAGATAAACTCAACTCAATAGGCATTTATTTTAATTATATTGTATGAATACATTTAACTTTTATATTTTAGCCTATCTTTTAAATATCTACTTATAGACACGAACTTGCCTGCAACTACTGCAACTATTCTTAAATAGCTTTTACACTTTGTTATATTATTTTTATCTCTAATAAATTAATTATTTTAAGTAAATAGTTATTTTATTATTTTTATCATTCCCAATCAAAATGAATAACATTACGAAAAGAAAACTATGGTTTGATCTTTCTTTTACAAAATTTATTATTATTATTATTATTATAAAAAATAAAACATAATATATATCAAAAATTTTAATCTTAATTTCACACTACTCATAATTTTAACTTTAACTTCATGGTTATGGAAAACTCAGAAAATAACTAATTAATATTTAAGTATTTTTAATTAAATATTAATAAAAAATAAAATTAAATTTATAAAAAAGGTAGAATAATTAATTAATATTTTTGAATTTTTAAATTAAATATTATTAAAATAATTAAATTAAATATTTTTATATATAAAATATTTATATATATATATATATATATATATATATATATATATATATAAAATTCATAATTTAAAATTCACAATAAATATAAATATAATTTTATCATTAAAAAATAAAAACAAAATAAAAAAATTATTCAATTTTTATTGATTATATCAAAACATCAATTAACCTTTAAATTTTAAATCATTAAAATAAAATTTCATTCAATTTTTCTTGATTACATCAATTGACATTTAAATTCTAAATCATTGAATATAGCGATGTGTATCAGCTTGAATATTTGATAAAAATTTATCAAATATAGCTTCTACCTTTGTTCAGTTGCGTTCCATATAAAACAAATTTTCTGACTCTAAGTCTAAATTTGAAGGTGCCTTAACGAGTTGAAATGATCAATGTGATCAATAGGAATATAGACATCTGAATTAGATGGTATATCGATTTAGTATATCATTAAACATGTGTATCAGTTTTGTAATTTAAAGTTGGATTTAATTTAATCAGTATAGATCTATTTTAAATATGATTTTTTTTTTTATTTGTTAAGTGATGTATGTCAGGTTAAGAAGCTGGATTGTTTGATCTTTGTAAGGTAACATAGAAGGGCAGATGCAGTAAAGCTTTCAACAAAAAAAAAATAGATAATTGTTAGTATATTCGTGTGTAGTTTTTATTGTAAATTTTCAAATTTAATTATTGTATAATTGTTTTGAATGATATTTTTTTGTAAGATTGGTAGGACTTTCAGATTTTTTACAAGGGAAGGGTATTACAAAATTTGAATCCAAGATTTCTAGTTCGGTGAGACTTCATTTCCACATCCACTGCCACTTGAGCTACTCCAAATAGACCGATGTTTCCAATAATTTTAATTACAATAATTGAATAATTTTTTTTCCATCCAACATTAAAACCCATTAAAAAACCAATAATAATGATTATCCATCCAACATCAAATATAATTTTTTAAGATGTATCCAAAGACCAAATAGCAATGGTGGATTGTGAGTACAGCCCATGGGGAGGTATTCAAGTTTCATTGAATCAGTGTGACTATAAATAACTAGTTTCACTTGACCTTGATGGGATTATGTTTCACTATTTCTTTCTGAGTCGGGAAAAGGTTTACCTGGAAGTGTTGTAAGGCTGCTCTCTTTAAAGCCTATAATGTCCATGAATGACAGTGATGGCCATTGTCAGAAAGAGTTGCGTGTTGGTATGTTGCAATTTATGAGTTTCCAATCTTCATTTTCTATGTTGAATATAGCGTTGAATGATATAGCATAATTTAGTAATTGCTGATTTTGGTTCTGGGCAGTGCTTCAAGGTTTC
Organism: Pinus tabuliformis; assembly: GCA_031772625.1. Classification (NCBI taxonomy): domain Eukaryota; kingdom Viridiplantae; phylum Streptophyta; class Pinopsida; order Pinales; family Pinaceae; genus Pinus; species Pinus tabuliformis. Next base: position 1,953,812,247 of record CM062818.1, read on the forward strand.
ATTGACTTTTTTTATAATACATAGATAGACAGGTTGGTTGTTATTTTTTAAAATATTCACTATGATATGATATTGTTTTTTTAAGAGTGAATAGGTTATTTTTGGGATTTTTATAATTAGTTAAGCCATATTATTTTGGTATAATTTTTGGGATTTGAAATATATTCCGTTTTTATGATAGATATATTACTTATTTATAAATATGTAATATGATTCAGTTATGTAAGTTTGGGCCATTAAAATTGTTTTTATTTTTATTAAATAATTTTTTATTTTGATGCTTTGACATATTTATTTTTAATAAAATAAACTCTTAACTAATTATAAATAGTTGTAGATTTAATTCTAAGATTAAAACTTGTTTCAACTTAAACCATAGCCTTTGTGATGGAAGCTACTTCCAATGTATTTATATACTTTTTAATCACATATAAATTTTAATCTTATAAGTAAAATCAAACTTTACCTTATTATAGTTTAACATCATATTTAAAATAAAATATACATACCATTATATACAATTTTAAATTTGTATTCTATCTTAATCTTTTATTTTGTTATTCAATTGATTTTTTAATATAAATCTGAATATGAATTATACTAAAATCTTATAAATGTCAAATAAAGTCTTCATACTTATATGTGCCATAAAAATAATGTGGTAAATAATGTCTAATAGAATAGCTAAATTCACTGTGGGGAGGCACGAGCTAGAGGGGTTATATTTAGTTCCGATGGAAAAATAGTGTTTCAGTTTGCTTGGGCCTTGGCACTGCGACCAATAATCAGGTTGAGTTCCCCGCCTTCTACAAAGGCTTGGAATTAGCTCTTGCAAAGAAAATTTATAGTCTGATAGTTTTTGGTGATTCCATGTTCGTCATTTGACAAGTCCATACGGCAAAAAGAGCCTGGTGATTAGACCCCCCTCCCACTCTTCAAAGGATCTCTCCAATCCTTTCTCAATTTGAGCGATTTGAATTTTTCCATGTGTACGAGAACCTTAACCCTATGGTGGATGAGTTAACAAAAAAAGGATCCTCCTTTGGACAACAAATCAAGGTATAATCAACTATGCACCAATTCCTTGATTATGCTCAAAGTTTCGAGGCGCTTGAATGATATTCAAAAGTATATCATCATGAGAAATTTAATTCAACTCAGATTGAGGAATTCTCCCCTACTCTCAACGCGATTTAAGAGATGGAAGAGTGATGTGGTCCAACAATACTTCATTTTCCAGCCACAAATTTTGAAAATTTCTCACTAGTGGCAAATTTTGTGCAAGTATCTAGTATCTTTAATTCTTTTATGCCCGGGGTGGTACTTATATTTATTTTGGCAGTGGATGGAGTTGGTAGAGTTTACTGTAGAAATGATGAGCTACTCCTTATGCAATGGGTTCGATTTCATATGCCAACACTCTGCATCTCCCATCATTAGCCTTTCGAAAGTCCTTCTAAGGATTTTGGGTTTGGATTTGGATCTTATATTTTAGTCCAGGTCATGGTAGAGTTTTAATGTTGATTATTTAATGGCTTTTTGGGCTCCCTTGGGTATTTATGGGTCAATTTTCTTAATCAATTCTAGATATTGGCTCATCTTTGTTGGTGTGATAATTGTTTGCATTCAATGACTTCTTTTGGACATGGAGGAACCCCTGTTTTTCCCAAAAAAGGAAAATGATGGTTTATTGCTTGACAGGATACTGAAGTTAGCCAGAGGCTTGTTGGAAGCTAGGTAGAGGTAGGATGAGATGGCAAAAAAATTTCATCAGTATTTCTAGCTTCATTAGAAGCTAAGTTGCCCCTCCATCTAAGCAATATGGAACAATCCATTAATGGTTTTCGTGAGGAGCTTTTCACTCTTAATGCTCGAGTTTTAGCTTTGGAAAATATCATCTCTGGTAATGCTTAGCTCGACACAGGCAGAATTGGCTCCAACTTTATCCTAAAGAAAAAGGAGACTCGTCATCTGCGGGGTCTCACCGCCCTCACAATGGCCATAATTGAAGGATGGGATTTAAGTTGGCTTGCTAGTCTCCAAAATGTTTCAAGTTATCTTGAAAATATTGTTTTATTCTCGAGTATTTTTGTCGTTCTCTCGATATAAGCTTCTTTCGTATAATTGTGAACTGCAGCTCTAGAGTTAGTATATTGTTCACATGGGAAAATGTACATCTCTATGGTCAAACATTAGAATTATATTGTAAGGGTTCTAACCCATATTCCAGTCATTTTTAATGCAAAACCCTTACTTGTTTCTTAAAAAAAAAAAAAAAAAATTCACTATGAACACCAACAAAAGTTATTACAAGTTTTTGTTTGGATTACATCCAAACACACTATATTATGGGATGTTTTTTTGGTTTTTTTCAATTGTATCATGGTTTTTGAGTTTTTTTTCAAGATTTAGAGGATTTCATGAATTTAAAAATATCGAATATTAAGTATTTTTTATATAGAGGATGCAGTTTCCACTTATTCTAAATTATATAATTTTTATAAGCTTCTAAATGGAGATCAATGAGAGATGAAATGCAAAATTAAAAGGTCTCTAAATGTTAATTTAGGAGAGGTGAAACAAAAAATCAAAAGGGTTTCATATCTAACTAATGTTGTTATATGAGTAGTTATTGCTTCCACATTCTATTTATGTAATATGCAATTGAATGTCACTTGGTTGGTAAGGATGTTTGCCTACAAACAATGAATGGGATGGGTCCATGTCATTCAAATATTTTTGACATGTGTAAAATCCTTTATGTGTCAAGCAAGGTGTTAAACCATTTAATGTACAAAAGTTGGATTTTAACAACCAAATTTATTAAGTGATCTTAAAATGATACATTATCTTAGCAGCAAGAGTGTCTCAACATTTATAGCCTTTGTATTTATTACCTATCATTGTCTCAAGAAGAAGTCACTTCTAAACTTGCTACAAAAGTCAAGAACAATGTTAATTGACCATCTTAATTAATGAAAATTCAAAATATTTTGTGCCAATGAATTTGTAGCATGGTGGTAGTGTTTTCTAGTAATGGTCGTAGAATTTGTTTGAATTAATATATCACTTGAAGTTTGTAGTTGTACCATGTTTTGTTCACTTGCACAATGTTATTTTAAGAGTTTCAAGAGCTTATCATGTTTGAAGTAAAAAATCTCCTTGAGCCCATTGTTATTGTTTATCTTTCAACAAGCACACCACTACGTCTTTGAGGCATGCTCTATCTTCAAGAACTATATCTCTATTTCTATGTATCTTTATACTTATACGTATGCTGAGATATATATTCAATTTATAAATTTCTAATATGAAAAGAGGAAAAGGTAGAAAATTATTACACATATTAAAAAAAATTATAAACAATAAGACTATCAATTTAATAGTTTCCAATCCCAATTGCAAAGTCTAAATACCTTTGATCCATGACTTTGACTTAGATATTGTAGATTTGGATAATAAGCCCTTAATTCAGATTGCTCTATGATACCTTTTCCTTAGGTGAAGCTTATTAACTATTTTAATTAATAAGTTCATGGGGCTATAATAATAGGTGTAATGTTAAGACACTCCATGGAAACTTTGTAAGTATTCCCACTACTTAATCCTCTCAAAAATAAAAATAAAAAACTTAAACTAATTAAATTTTTTATGTTTGTTTATTATATATATATATATATATATATATATATATATATATATATATATGAATTGATGATGAATGGGTATATTGTTAAGACACTCTTTGTGAAAACCCCTTCAAACGTTACTTTGGATTAGCTAATAACAATAATTTATAACTTTTATAACATAAAATTGAATAAAAACAAAGTTAAATAATACAAACTATTTGCATGAACATCTAAAAAATGCTTATTTAAATTGAATGTTTAGAATGATTAATACTATATCAATTTTTTCACTAAATTTTTTATTCATCCATTTGAAATTTAAAAGATTTAATTAATTCTTCATCTTTATCTAGTTCTACTCATAATGTCTTAATTCCTCTAAAACTAAGATACAAATGTATAAACTTAAAATTCTCCTTGGCATCTCTATATAACCTATGGTCATGTATGTCACTCGCATAATAACTCTTGCATGTAAATATTTAAAAATAATGTGATTTTTCATAATATTATCTAAATGACTAAATATATGCATATGTATTTAATTCATTCCATTAACGAACTATGTTTATTAAATATTCACTACCTAGGTGCATATATAATTTATTAAACAATATACTTATTAAATGTTGAATCACTAAAAATGCATAATGTCCTTCATGTTCACTTCCCCACTCTCACATCGTAAGCCAATTGCAAGGATTCACCAATGTTAGTGCCCCCCATTAAATGAACAATATGAGTACCATCATCATCCTTCATGTTGGCTTTCGCAATCTCACATTGTAAGCCAATTGCAAGGTTTCACCAATGTTAGTGCCCCCCATTAAACAAACAATATGAGTAGCATCATCGTCCTTCACGTTGGCTTCCGCAATCTCACATCATAAGCCATGGCTGACTCAGTCCTCTTGTGGCTATTACTTCACCTTCGCTTCCCTACTTTGACATCCCTCTACAGATTTCGTAAGTCTAGTACTGTGTCGACTATCCATGGACACTGAGCTTCTGATTTTTTCCCCTTTATGATGATTATGCTTGTGCTAATGATTCACGCTATTACTTTTCTACATAGGTATCAGGATTGAGACCTGACAACATCCTTATTTACCTCTTATTCTTGTTTTGTTCCTTATGCAAAGGCTTAAATTATGATGACAAGTAACTGATAGAAAATATATTATTTACCTAAGTATCAAATATTTTAAAAGATTTTAATTTTGAATGATTTTTTTGCAAAGCTTAAGAATAAAAAATCACAACTCTTATTTAAAAGTCATGCACTAATATAGCAACAATATCTAAAAATAATAACATAAAATATATGAGATAGTTATCCATACTAAAATATTTATTTTTCCAATATTAAATATTATAAACTAAATATTTATTTTTTTATATTTAAATTTAAATAATTTAAATAAAAGAATTACCATTCAATAAATATAATTTTGAAATATTTAATAAATTAAAAATTAAAATAATCCTAAAACCCATATTATTAAAAAAATTATTAAAAAATAGAAGTTGATTCTACAATTAGAGTAGAAATAAAGAAGTCATTCATAAAATAATTCATAAAATAAATCATAGATGATAAAAGGGAAAAAATCACCACTTATGATATACCGCTCCTACTAAAAGTTTCACTATGATATAGTAATCTTTACAAGAATGCTTTAACAATATTTGAACACCCCAATTAAATTCCGACGAAATATGGAAGAGATTTATATATTTACCACATTATATTATTCTAATTATACTCATTTTGATTTTCATAAAAAAATTTGGATTAATCACATCATGAATTTTTGGTTGACATTTCAAACCATCTAATGAGATTCATTTAAAATATATATATATATATATATATATACACAATTAGGATTTTTTATTTTACTTATTTTTTAATATTAATATTTTGTAAAAATAATTCAATATTTATCAATATAAACAAACTAATATAAATATATCTAATAATTTTTTAATTAAAAATTAAATTGAGAAAGATGTCATAATTTCTCAATTAAAAATCGAATTTCAAAAATAGTTTTATCTAATATTTAAACCTATTTAGTTTCAGAATCTTTGTTGCAACACTGATTTTCTTAGCCTTTTAAATTGTCAAAATTACAGTGAGCTCGGAAAGCTTCTCTCCAAGCTTTTTGAGCATAGGAATAAAATCTTAAATCAAACTAAATAATTCGTTTCTTTAAGTCTAATAAACCAAAAGAAGAAAATAACTACACAAAAAAATCCGAAAACAATATTAACCACAGTTAATCGAAACATATTCCATACACGTGAATCATATCCTTTGATGATTGCCATCAACTCAGAGTTAAACGCAGCTGACTTAATTTGATAATAAGTAATTAGAAGTCGGAAGTCTTAAGTCAAGTTTAATTAAGGGCGGGGCATTACATACTCTATATTTTGCTCAATTATTTTATTATAATGTAAGAATAACTCCAAAACCAAGCATAATATTGATGCTACAACTTTTTTTTATGGATAATATTATTCAATTTTGTGTAAAGATTAAGTAAGTTTTTTTAATTATTTAATTAATAATATTATTCAATTTTATGTGAAATTGAGTTTCTTTAATTAATTTTATTATTTTGCTTTAATAATTTATATTAATTAAATTAATTTAGGGTTGATTTGATTTATTAAGTCAACTCATATGATAATGAATTAGTTCATATTTCTTATATTTTATTTTTAATGTACAAATAACTTGATTATATATCTAAAAGTAAAGAATTGTATTGAAATAAAAATCTATAATTAGATTTAGAAAATTATTTAAGATAAATTTGATGGTAAAAATTCAATTCAAAAGGACTTGTTTGAATATATATTAATTTTAATGAAAATTTTACAAAAGCTTTAATTAGAATTTCTATTGTTGAATTGAGGCTTCTGTGATCCATGTCAAGATTAAGAGAATTTTTTGGCTTAACTCACATGATAGTATATTTGTCGACGCGTGTTTTGAACCAACAAGTGTGGTTCATCGTCAGGACAAGTTGAAGGGCTAGACCATCGTTGTATATTAAATAGGGCAAGCAGATCATCCAACTGCTAGGTTTGACTAAAAAATGGCTAAATTGAAAAAAAAATGGCTATATTAAGTAGTTATAGGGCGAGCAGATCATCCAACTGCTAGGTTTGACTAAAAAATGGCTAAATTGAAAAAAAAATGGCTATATTAAGTCAGTTTTAGATAAACGGCTAGATTTGACATTCAAATTATTTAATTATATAATATTATTATGCTAAAATATTATTATAATACTTATCATATGTAATTTATGTGAAAAGATAATAATAGAATTAGGGAAAATGATAGAAATAATATATCTAGGGACAATAATTGAAAGGATTTAATAAAAACTAATAATAATTAATATACTATTATTCTAATGAAGTTATTGCATTAACCTTATTGTTAATGAATTGTGTAACTAATTAAACTAAATTTAAATAAATTTAAGGATATTGTTAATATGTTCTTATAATAGATCATTCAAATTAGTATTACTATCACAATTATTATTATATTAATATTATTACTATTGGTATTAAAAGTAAAATTCAATAGGTCAACGATGGAGCTAGGGTTTACTATGCGCAAGAACGTTTTCCTGGGTGCGGCCGCCTTGCCCCTGTCTGCTGTCGGCCTGAGGGATTGCCGTGGAGGCCATGAATCAGGGCGGCAACGGAGGTCTTTATTCCTCATGAATGCATCGTTCATGCGAGGACTACCTGGCATACTCATAGCACATAGGCTCTCGGAGTTTTGCCCTCACCGGCAAACTGAAATGATATGGATGGCCTGCATCTTGTTGAAACAGAGGGGTGGGGAGGCTCAAAGGTTGCAGTGGGTTTCCCGCCACAGTTTGAAACACGCACAGGAATCGGGACTAGGTGAATATATACCCAATAGCGAATCAAGGCCTGCGTGGGGATTATTGTTCGCCCAAGGTATTCTGCAGGGGGCACTGCCGGGAACACCTGGAGGTTTTTCGCGCCCGGGGGTGGATGCTGGACGGACTCCCTCTCTAATCGATTCACTAGCCGTCATGGGCATTGATACCCTCTACCTGGTGATTGCTGAGAACCTCGCTTACACAGAGGAGTGCGAATCTCGGCGGCTATTGCCCATTCCATTGATGCGCGCCCTGGGGGTCACAAGCGGGAGGAAGACAGCAGAGCCCAGACAGAACAATGGTACCGAATTAGAGCGGAGTTATGCATCGACAATCTGGATTCCATCTGGACAGCGAAATCCCAGCATAGTAGCAAGGGGACGGTCCACAGAGGCTACTTATGAGCTGGGATCAGAGACGGGGAACAACACAAATGTGACGCTTAAAAACAGGGGAGCGAAGGAAATGATACAGTTCACATATAACCCACAGAAGCTCTCCCACAAGGCGGCTGAATGCTACCAGGATGGAAACAGGATTCAAATATTTATAAAATCTACTGTGGAAGGCCATCGATGCATGCGACTTCGTATGGGCTCAACCATACAAGAGCTTAAGAAAGAAATACAACAACAGCTTGGAATACCATCAAATCAACAGAACCTGATTTGCGCTGGACGATGTCTACAGGACCAGCTTACTATTAAGGAATATGGGATCAGGCAAGATACAACCATACTTCTCAACCTAAGGTTGCGTGGGGGAAGCAAGGGCTCTGGTTCAAAGGCGCCAGCTTCATTCCGTGATGCAGTCAAAGGCAAAGAAAAAATGCAGAACAAACCAGAGACACTAACAGAGCTACCAGGCCCATATATAGTAGATCAAAAACTGGAATCCCCAAGCCTCCAAGTTACAATGCCAGAGGTAACAGCTCTTCACTCTGACCTCACAAAAACTGCTATAATATGTAGATTCAATGGCTTCTGGCCAAAATCTGATGCTTTACATCAGTGGATCTATTCCAATTGGACTTCAGAATGCGATATACATCTATGCTCAAAAGGCTTCTTCATTGTTGGCTTCCATACAGAAGAAGAAAGGGATAGTATCATTACTGACGGGCCTTGGTTTTGGGGTAATGCGGGTCTTTTTGTTACCCCTTGGTTTGCTGATTTTGATGCAAACACTATGAAAATCACAACTATGCCGGTTTGGGTGCGGCTTCATAATCTTCCACTACATTTCTGGCATCACTTAGCCTTAGCAGCCATTGGGAATACCTTAGGGAAATTCATAAAAATGGATGAGGACAGATTAAGCAGAGGTATCTTCTCCTTCGCCAGAATTTGCATTGAAGTGGATATGAGTCAGGGGCTGCCTGAACATATCACACTGAACTTCAACAACTCTCAGAGGGTTCAGCCCCTAGACTATGAAAATACAGCATTCAGATGTCGCGGCTGCAGGCAAACAGGACACCTCCAATTTGACTGCCCCCTGGTTAAAAAGAATTCCAAAGGAAACAAGAACAGGAAAAAAAAGCCCAATGGTTGGCAACACACGGAACCGCTGGAAGAAGAGGACATACATTCAGAACAGGCAGTCGACCAAGAGGAATCGGACACAAATATGGAACAGCAGGCTACACATAAGGATATTTCCCCTGATCCTCATCCGGAACCGCCCTTATTTCAACCCCAGCAAAATCCACAGCTGGATGTAGGGGGCATAAAAAGAACTCACGGTTCGGAAGGCTCTGAATCCGACAAGGAATCACCAGTGAACAATCTGGAATCCTCGCGGGCTCTCATTATCTCCTCCCCTGACTCACAAGGTTGGCGTAGAGTTGAGAAGAAAAAGGGCCGCAAAGATTAGGATTGCGCCTTTTTGTAAATATTTTCTTTTTATTTTGTACCTGTCCTCCTCATGGACGGCATATAGCATATGCTACTAGCATCTACAACATGTAATTTTCTTCATTTTATGAATAAAATTACGAACTCTATTTTCCCCGGAAAAAAAAGTAAAATTCAATATGATAATGGTATCTCCCTATCAATGGATAGGGCATCAATTACTTAGTAATCTAATAGGAACATGAGTTACTTGTTTTAGGGAATTAGTAATAGCAAGGAATTTATTATAGTTTTATAATAATAGAATTAAATTAAGGGATGGGTAAATAATTAACATAAATTTACTAGAACATAAATTAGCTATTTAAATATCTTATACTATATAATTTAACCCTGAAGGAATGAAAATGATTAAAATAAACCAAGGAAGAAGGCTTAAAGAAAGAAGGTTAAAAGAAAACAAGGGGAAAAAATCTAGAACAAGCTACTAAAAGAGGGAGAGGGAGGAAACGACTAGGAGGTGAGGGAGCTGTTTTTTAATCAAACCTAGCCATTGGATGATCTGCTCACCCTATTTAATATACACCCTAGCCCTTCAACTTGTCCTGACCATGAACCACACTTATTGGTCCCAAACGCGTCGAAAAATATACTATCATGTGATTTAAGCCGGAGAATTCTCTTAATCTAAAATTTATATTTTTGTGTAAAAACTCAATAATTATAAAGGTGAATGTTTTATAGATTTTGGTCTATTCTATGACTAAACAATTTTTGGTGTTGGTCTTCCAAATCTCTTTTTCTCATGTTCTTCCTTGCAATTTTTGGTACTTAATCCAATAGTTGATACTGCCATTCTCTTGATATAAACTATTCAATAATTTACTAATAAAAATTGCAAAGAACTAATTAACAAAAAAATCACTCATTGTTTGTTCATTAAGAACTAATTAACAAAAGAACCATTCATTGTTTGTTCATTGATTTCTTATTTATTTCCATTCATTTGAAAGGAAAAATAACCCTCTAAAATAAGTAATGCAAGTTGATGAGGTTATAATTGTCCCAAGCAAAGCAGTTTCATCCCACTTAAAAAATCCATTTGTGCTTCATGCATTTGAACTTCCTTGTTGTTATAGTGAGTATTTGAATATCATGCCACCAAATTTTAGTGTGAATATATTTGATAAAATGATGATCAAATGGTTTGTGTAGAATAGACTAAAACCTTCTTCATACACTCCTCTTATCTCATAATCTCCTCCCGTCCTAATACAAAACCGCTCACTAATCCTTGTGAGTGTAATTGATTCTCAATTTGTAGTCCATTACCTAAATAAACTTGTGGTCGGTAAATTGTGATGAATATTCCCTTACATCTTTTTTTGTAATCAACTCCGAGGATGATTTGATCCCTCATTTCCTTGTATACCTATGTAATAATGGTAACTATAAAATCATTAAAACATGCCTCAATTAAATTAAAATATAATCACATAAACCTCGATAAATCTTATATACACAAATTTGAGCATATGTTAAACTGTCCATTTTTATTATTATTATAATGTTTATGAAGTTCTCACACAATGATCACTTTTCACATTACTTGAGCTCTTACCAAATTTGTTTCTCTTTTTATAGTAATATGTAAATTTGAGTCATTTATATTTTTACAGTCTTTGGTTTGATTTCCATCCAAAAAAACACATATATTTTAAGGCACATATATATTTTCAATATTTTAATAATTATAATTTATTATTTTATTACTATACACTAATTTGTATAATTACATTGAAAAAATATAATTAGAGGTTTGAAAGCTTATTATGTCCTTGAAAACTATTTTAAGTTGACAGATCTTCAGGTATGGAGTAAAAAAAAAATTCTCTTCAAGACTCTCGTCATCCCTGTTATTTTATATGGATGTGAGCTTTGGGGTTGTAATATATCTAGAGAATCAAAATTCTCTTCAAGACTCTCGTCATCCCTGTTATTTTATATGGATGTGAGCTTTGGGGTTGTAATATATCTAGAGAATCGTGGAGGAAGATTGGGTTGATACAAAAACAATTTATATCCTACAACCTCAAATTTAAAGGAAATACTCCCTACCCTATCCTCTTGATTGAAGCTAGCCTTTCCCCCATTGAACGCATGGCTATGATTAGGTATCTCATGTATAAGAATAATCTATACAATATGGAAGCCAATAGATTCGCCATAACTGCTTCTAACTCTAACCAAAGCTCCCACCTTCTACTCAAGCGAGGTTGGCATAAGGATGCCCAGTCTTGGCCAGACCATTTGGGGTAAAGGAAGTGATCATCTTGGAGAATAAGGATAATATTAAAAATATTATTACTTCCAAATTTAAGGATAAGTTGTGGGATGATAAGGAGTTAGAAGTGAAAAGAAAGTGAAGGTATTATAAGGAGGTGATCAACCCTAATCTTGATAACCAAAAGTATCTTTGTATCTCTACTAGTGCTAAGAAGAAAATGAACATTGTTAAGATAAGAACTAATTCTCATGAGCTCCAAAGTGAAACCAAACATTGGTCCAAAACATCTTGAGAAGAAAGAGTTTGTCACATTTGTGATACTAAAAAGGTTGAAGATGAAAAACACATTCTCTTGGATTGCCCAACTCTTACTCACATCTCTTTTCATTTTCAAAATCTTTACCACACTACCAACCTTCACTTGTTAAGTCAACAAAACTATAGTAATATAAAAATATTTTTCTCTATTCTTATCATAGTAATAAAATATTAAAAAATACAATACACGAAGCGAACTTAAATACGTAACTCTATATTCCCACGTGCATATACTTGTCATATAATTAATAATATCATGAAAGCGTGCTGTTCCGTTTGGTACTTGTCGCCGGTTTTTGGGGGAATATACGTATCCCTATCACGGCATCTAATATTATAAAGAGATGCCGTCTAGTGCTTTCCCCGACTTTACGGAAAATAGGTAGCGTTTTTCGATGCGTTTTACTATTAATATATGAGTAATTGTGTTTATTATTATTATTATTAAGAATGTGATTTTTTTGTATTTATAGTTAGCCTAGTTTATATATTTTATGTATTTTTAATTTGAATTTTTTTTAATTTTACAATTAAAGTGTTTTTAATTTCTGAGAATAGAAAGGAAGAATAAATTAATTGTTTTTAAATTAGTTTATGTATTAAAAATTACATGATTGTGTTGTTGAATTTTGAAAACAATTGTCTTTTAAAAAATGTTTAATATGTAAGGTTGTTAATGTAAAAAGTAAAAAGTAATTGAAAATAGAAGTTATTGATTATATAAGTCATAATTTTAGACATTTCTAATCTTATTAATATTTTTTCATAAAAATTGGCAGGAGCTATCACATGTTATTTTTTGTGCAAAGTTATGATTAATATTTTTTTTAGATTTTTTATTTTTTTTTTATTTTTTAATATAATTTGTATATCTTATATTCAATTTAAAACTACATAAAAAAATAGTCATCAACCAATTAAAAAAAATAAATTTGTATTTTAAAAAATCAAAAAATATTTTTTAATTTTCAAAATATTCACTTTAATATTTATTTTTTTCAAAACTTTAATCAACTTTAAAATCTATTTAAAATTTTCAAAATTAATTAAAATTTAAGGTTTTTTTTTACCAAAATAAAAAATCATATATATTGTGGTTTAGGTATAAAAATAAAATATAAAAGATTTAGAGTATTATTTTATAATTTTATATTTTATTTCATTAAGATATATTTTTATTGTAGTTATATGTGTTAGTTTAACTAGTCTATATTCATTTTAACTTTAAATCTTCAATGAAGGCAAGAGTGAAAGAAAAAAAACATGGATGAGACAAAACAACAAATGGATGCAAAAATGGAATATCTACCTCAAGGCATGTCCCTCAAATAGCAAGTAGTTAAAGCATTTTGTTATCGAGAGGTTTCGTAAGCGTATATGGGGGAAAGGGTTGGGCAAAAAGAAGGAATACTATGTCCCTACTTGTGATCTTCAACAAAAATAGTACATTGGAGCTAGCATTTCGTGGAGAGAAAAGATTATTATTGCTCAATTAAGAACTAACTCGCATCAACTTCGTTGTGAAACAGGAGAGTGGAAAAGACCTAAAGGATCTTGGTAAGAACGGGTGTGTAACTTTTGCACTTATGGGGTAGTGGAACCAAAAAAAAATTCATTTTGGAATGTAATGCTCTCAAAGACATCAAGGACATTTATGGCAATATGTTAGCATTGGTCCCTTGGCATTGTATTTTCAGCTAGGGGACTATTATAAGGCTGGGCTAGCTCATCATCAATTTGAATAAGAAAAGAACTGAATTGCAAAAGGCAAAAAATTGGAAGTTTGGGCAGTGGGGATCTCATAGGTTAGCACTTTGCAATTCCTCCAGGTTGAGGAGAGGAACCCAAAGGTAACCACAAACCAATCTTTAGGGCTAGAAGCTAGTCGTTCCAAACTCAGAGAGGGCTCTCTCTTGTGAAATCTTCTGGATCTTAGGCTAGGTCTATAGGTCAAGTAAGAATAATTTTAATAGCTTGATGGCAAGGGAGAGGGACAATCCATTGGATATGGAGTCAAATTAAGCTAAGTATTTTCAGTGCTATGATGGGGAAATGAAGAATCCTTAAATAGCTGCAAGGTAAGCAATACTTTATGGTGTCTTTGTCAAATTTCGTTGTAGAGAGGCGAGTAGAGGAATAATGAAATTGATAATATCTAAATCATCTAGCTGAGGATGAATTTTAGATATTATGGTGGAGGAAAAAACACTAAAATGTTTAGTTACTCATAACAAAGCACTTGAAAGTGAATTTTGAAATAAATTTGTTTAACTAAACACTAAAAACATAACATTTAAGCATGAGCATAACAGAAGATAAAAAACAAAAATGGGAGATACACACCACTATAAATGACTGACACAGGAATCCCTGAACAAGTAGACTTCGACCTTCATCATTCATTGATTTGTTTTTAAATAGAACTGCACAATGCACAATGTCTTCTCTCTATAACATGCCTTCTCGCCCCTTTATCACTCAAAACTACATCATATATACATCAAAATAGTATTTCCTCCCTTTAGGAACCAAATTCCCCAAAAAGACAGTTTACTGGTTGTAGAAGCAAATACAAAACCACCTTCTACAAATTAGCAAATTGTTTGACTAGAGGAATCTTTAGCAAAATACATTCAATGCCTTCATAAGGATGAGGCTCGAATCTCCAAGAAAATTAAGGACACTTTTCATAACCATATAAATTGAATTCAAGAGGTTTGGAGTAGGATTGAAAGGTTAAATTGTTGATTGTTTAGAAATGAAACAAATATGTTGTGTTACTTCCTCCTTTAGAAGAAGTGCAACAAAAATGCAGTGAATTTACCATTCTCATACTTCTGATCATCTCCTGGATTTTTGAATGTGTCAGGCATGTGGAATGCAACCCTTAATATATCAGACACCTATTAGAAGACATATGTTCAAACTAGAAGCCTCCATTCTTGAAAATTATCACCTACAGAAAAAAGAACAAAAAAAAAAAAAAAAACGCAGTGATTGAGCATAGTGAAACTTCACTTGTATGGGTTTGACTAGGGGTTGAAGTCTCTGACAGAGCTAGATGGTTGGTGGATGATGTTGACAATCTCAAATATCTTCTTTGAACTTCCATACATAAGAAGGAGAGCCCAAACTCTGATCTTCTACCAAATCTCAATGCCTTTGACAGTAGCGCAACAAATTTGTTGTGTTACTATGTAACTTATCTTCTTTGCAAAAGGTTCCAAGAAATAAGAGGATATGACTAATATAAACTAGTGCACTTGGATAAAAAGGGAAAAGTGAAAAATCATCTTCATTACTTGTCAACAATCAAACCTTAGTTGCCTGAGCTAACAGGTCCAACATTCCTCTTCTTTTCTTATGCATTTCCTGCAATGCCCCCTTAGCCTATTAAAAGTTTGTTGTCCCTCATCCAAATCCATATTTTTATTCTCTTTCTTTGAATTTTCTTTCACCGCACAAAAAATTAAATATATCCAGTCCTAAATTGACACTAAAGAATCGATCTCACACTCTTCACAAAAGCTAAGTGCTTGATCTCTATAAGATCATAGCAACACTTTTAAAAATTGACCAAAATGATGAAAATACTAAACCTGACTTTGATTACTATAGCATAGGACTCTAACATTGGCTCCAATGGGGATGACATCCTCCCTCTGAGGTACGAAACAACAATGTAGATTAGTAGCCTGATCCATTATGCTGCTACCACTTGCAACCTGCAAACTTACCTATGACCAAATCGACTGAAAATAAAAAGTGTGCACTACTGCAAGTTGACGTTCAAAACTAATGAAGTGCCATACTGAATTCCAAACTAAGAACTATTGATAATTATTATTATTTCAATTCAAAAACTGAAACCAAACTACTAAAATAATGTTGCAAACCCAAACTTAAAGGATGTTTTCCCCACAAGCTTATTGCACACCATATCAGTTATAATATACTGAGGATAGCTGCAAAATTATGTGAATAACTCCTTCCAATGTAGCCAATCAAGCCAATAATTACTTGGTTTCTTTATGCTTTCATTTTTCTCAAACAAAAAAGAAAAATCTGAGAGATGACCAAACAACATGAAATCTGAACCCAAATTCAAAATTTCTCCATTTTGAGAAGCTAAATCCATTGACTAATTCCAAGAATACTATACATTTCTCATTCTATGATTTTGGCAACATAAATGCAAAATAATCCCAAAAATCATGAATATGTCCTTCTTGTTGATGAATGCAAGGAAAAATGGAAGCTCCATCCATAATTTCTAATTGTCCATGTTCTATGTAGTCAGATTTAAGATCATTCTCAAATGAAATATCAACAATTTGTTTGATAGAATTATTCTCATCATACCAAAAAAAAGGACTTTGAATATTCTTGAAAATGTTTAGATGCAACAACTATCTCATCTATAACAAGAATGTAAAAGATTGATCCTTTATATGGCACAAAACGTATGTCATCTTGAAATTTCAAGCGTTTATGAATCTATAATTTCAAAAGGTGTGTGACTATTTTTCAGCAATTGTAGTTCATACTTTTCACGTATGGGCATGTTGTCTTCCAAAAACTTTATGTTACACATTGATTCACTTATACATGCAACTTTAGAGATTTTATTTTGGAAAATTTCTTCTTGAAGCAAAGATTGGAGAAATAGATTGTATGAAGAACAATTTGATTGAGTGTCTTGATCTCTATCTTGATCATATAAATGCTAACAAACGTGTTGCATCTCTTCTTCAATATCAAGAGAAGGAACATGAATGTATACATTAAGATGCTAATCAGTTTTAGTTAAGGGAGAAATTATACTCTGTTGAAAATCATCATGAGTGTGACAATTAACCTCTAATTTTTGTTCATGATGTTGAAAAGGGTTATCATTTAAAGCCTCTAGTATATCTTTGTCCATGAACTCTTCGTCATCATAAACACTTTCTAGATGTTTAATAAAACTTTCAAAATGATGACAACAATCTTGAACCAACAACGAGGATGGATAGGAACCCTTAAAATGTTCAAAGAGTATTGTGTGAAAATTCTATAAGGAATATATACTAGTAGTTGGTAATCCTTCATACCAATATCATGCATCTTCTTCTAAAGTTTCCATAAACATCTTCATCAAATAGTCCTCATGAAATTAAACCTTAAATCTACATACATATGTGAAAGTTAACCAAATGAAGAGTGGCATCATCTGCTTTATGATCTCTGAATCTTGGAAAATAAGTTTTCCAATATACATGAGGCATGCGATTTAGAAAACTTGGAATATGCATACGATTTAAAGGAACATACCTTGCATATTTAGAACTCATATTGAGCCAGTAGAGTCACGAGTGGAATGTTGATAGTTGAATTCTGGATCTTGTTGACAATAGAGTTTCCCAGTGAATAATGCACAACCTTCTTGTGTTTATTCACTATTCACTATCAATAATTAGATCTGAAACTTGATGGTTATTTCCCGAGGAAAATGGAACCTTTCACTCCACAACAACAATGACACTATGTTAGCACTTCATAATTCCTCCAAGTTGAGAAGAGGAACCCAAAAGTAACCACAAACCAATCTTTAGGGGTGGAAGCTAGCCCTTCTAAACCCAGAGAGTACTCTCCCTTGTGAAACCTTATGGATCTTAGGCTAGGTCTATAGGTCAATATAGCATAATTTTAATAGTTTGATGATAGGGAAGAGGGAAAATCCATTTGGAATGGAGTCAAATTAAGCTAAATATTTTTAGTGCTATGATGGAAAAACGAAGAATCCTTAGACAGGGCCAATGTAAGCAATCCTTTATGGTGTCTTTGGAAAATTTCATTGTAGAGAGGTGAGTAGAGGAATAATGAAATTGATAATATCTAAAGCATATAGCTTAGGATGAATTTTAGATATTAATGTGGATGAAAAAAATGCTAAAATGTTGAGTTACTCATAACAGAGCACCTGAAGGTGAATTTTGAAATAAATTTATTTAACTAAATGCTAAAGACATAAAATTTAAGCACGACCATAAAAAAAGATAAAAAAACACAAACAAGAGATAAAAATCACCATAAATGATTGACACAGGAATCCGTGAACAAGTAGACTTCGGCCTTCATCATTCATTGATTTTTTTTTAAATAGAACTGCACAATGCACACTGTTTTCTCTCTATCACACTTCAAATCACCCCTTTCTGAATCAAAATTATATCATATATACATCAAAATATTAGCTCCTCCCTTTGGGAACCAAATACCCCAAAAAGACTTAGTTTACTGCTTGTAGCAACGAATATAGAACCACCTTCTACAAATTAGGAAATCGTTTGACTAAAGGAATCATTAACAAAATACATTGAATGCCCTCATAAGGATGAGGCTCAAATCTCAAAGACACTTGAGGACACTTTTCATAACCATATAAATTGACTTCAAGAGGTATGGAGTTAGATTGAAATGTTGAACTCTTGACTGTGTAGAAACACAACAAATTTGTTATGTTACTTCCTCCTTTAGAAAAAGCGCAGCAAAAAGGTGGAAGATTCACCATTCTCATACTTTTGATGATCTCTTGGATTTTTGAATGTGTCATACAGGTGGAAGACAACCCCTAAAACATCATACACTTATTAGAAGACATATGCTCAAACTACAAACCTCCATTCTTGAAAATCATCACCTACAGAAAACAAATGCAGTGACTGAGCGCAACGAAACTTCACTTGCATGGGTTTGACCAGGTGTTGAAGTCTTTGACCAGGAAAGATGGTTGATGGATGATATTGACAATATCAAGTATCTTCTTTGAACCTCCATACATAAGAAGGAGTGCCCAAACACTGATCTTCTACAAAATCTCAATGCAGTTGACATTAGCGCAACAAATTTGTTGCGTCACTGTGTAACTTATCTTCTTTGCAAAAGGTTACAAAAAATCAGAGGATATTACTTATATAAACAAGTGGACTTGGACAAAAATGGAAGAAAGAAAAATTATCTTGATTACCTTTCAAAAATTAAACTTTATCTACCTAAGCTAATAGGTCTAGCATTCCTCTTCTTTTCTTCTACATTTCCTACAATGCCTCCTTAGCCTATTGAAAGTTTGTTGTCCCTCATCCAACTCTGTATTTTTCTTCTCTTTCTTTGAATTTTATTTCACCACTCAAAAAATTTAATATATCTTGTCATAAATTGACACTAAATACTCCATCTCACACTCTTCACAAAAAATAAGGACTTGATCTATATGAGACCATAGCAACACTTTTACAAATTGACCAAAATGATGAAAAGACTAAACCTAACTTTGATTACTATAACCTAGGACTCTATCACCATAGACTATTTTAGTCTCGTAGACGTTAATATATCATTCATTTATTCATTCTACCAAATTTCGAGAGGCACCAAATCTCTTTTCACTCTAAAAGAGGTTTGTGTCACAAGAGATTTGATCCTTCTCGGTGTTTGTTATATAGTAGTTAAGATGGATATAGGTTGCTTTGATTATTCATTATAATGATAATTATTAATTTATGTTTTTTAGTTTATTTTATTTATTTTTATTTTTATATAATTTGATCGAGTCAAAGTGTTTAATAGTACAAGACATTACAACATCTCTACCATACTGGGCTCAAGAATACCTCTCAATGCAATAATTTTTATTTATTTTTTATTTTATAGTTTATACATTGATAGGGAAGTAATTCTTAGATAAGTGTTTTTTTTGTTACACTTTAAGATATTTAATTCATCTTGATATCAAATAAATTTAAATTTAAAATGAAATTACATTGATATATTATTTAAAATAGTAATTTTAAAAATTTCATCTAAAACACCCAAAGGAAATGGATTAAATTGTGAAAAGAGGGGATTTTTTCACCATTGAACAAAAATTTAAATGATTACATCTAGAGGAATTATGTTAATGATATTATAGTTTTAAGAACTTAGCTAAAATAGAATTAAGAAGAATTTGCACAACCACATTAAGAAAGTGGTACAAATACATTGATCGACATTGTTTTCCACCTTTCATATGCCAACACCATTAGTTTTAAAAGATGGAAAAGAAAATGACATTAATCAACATATTGCAACCACTTAATTAATTTGGTTGTGCTAGTTGACGATTGACATACATGGGGAGGATTAGCAGACTATGGTTGACTATGATTAAATATGGTAAAATTATGGTTGAGAAAAGTGGATTATGGTTAACAAATAGTTGACTATGGGCGTCCACGATTGTTCAAGTTAAACTAAAGTTGTTTATGATAGGTTATAAAATGAAAATGGTTGATCATTGTTCACAATGTTGCCTATGGTTAATTGTGATTGTCGATGGTTGACCATGTTGACCATGGTTGTCCATATTGATGAGGTTGACCATGGTTTGACCACTTTCCCATGGTTCACCCAGGTTGACTATGGTTAAATATGGTCAAGTTATGGTTGTAATTATTTAATTATAGTTGACCATGATTAATTATGGTTGATTGTGGTTGATCTTAGTTATCCATTGTTGACCATGCTTGATAATGTTTGACCATACAAACCATGGTTGACCTTAGGTTCACTATGTTTGACCTTCATTTATCATTAGAGACTATGTTAGTCCATGTTGACCATGGTTTAGTATGGCTCATTATGTTGACTATGGTTGAGCATCGTTCATTATGTTGTCTATCATTGATTATAGTTGACTATGCTTCACCATGTTGAACATGGGTGAAAATAGTTGACCATGTTTTGACCATGGTTGTCCATGGTTAAGTATACTTAGCCATGATGACCATGGAAAACTATGGTTGGAAATGTTGACCATGGTTGGACCATTTTTCCCGTGGTTCACTTTGGTTGACTATAGTTAAATATGGTCGAGTTATGGTTATAATTATTTAAGTATAATTGACTATGATTAATTATGGTTGCCCATTGTTCACCATTCTTAACAATGTTTAACCATGCATACAATGGTTGACCTTGGGTTGACCATCGTTTACCTTGGGTTGACCATGTTTGACCTTGGTTGATCATAGGTGACCATGGCAATTCATGTTGACCATGATTCTACATAGATGAAAATGTTTGACCATGGTCAAACATGGTTGATCATGATGTCCATAGTTTTCTATGGCTTCTTGTGTTGACCATGGTTGAACTTGTTTGACCATGGTTAAACAAGGTTGCCCATGGTTGAACTTGTTAACCATGTTTAAGCATATTTGACCATGGTTGAGGTTGTTCGACCACATTTGACTATGGTCAACATATGGTTGACTATGGATGATCATGATCCTTAAAATATTGTGGATGTTACACTAGACAACTCATCACAGCAAATCTGATAAAATTATACTTAAAAATCCGAAATCTACACTATGAAGGTTTATTTCTCTTTATATTTATGGATTTATAAAATTTGTTTATTGCATCTACGTGGAAATTATAGTGATGCAAAAAATAGAGAACAATGAAATAAAAACTTTCAAACAAAATTTAACACAAGATATATCCTGGGAAAAGCTTTGGGGAGAGAACCCATCTAGAAGGTGAGATCATTTTGCTCTCTTTCTCTTAATTGAAAATCATTGCAAGTACAAAATAGGGCCTATGGCCTGTGGGCTAATACAATGCACAAATCCTATATGTGTGCTCTCTCCCTATCTCTCTCGGTTACTTTGTTCATCTGTGGAGCAAATGCACTAAAATAGAATGGTGCCCCTTGTCTCCTAGCAGTCTGATTATAATACAACCTGATAGCCTACAAATGGTTAGTTTTTACTCCTTCAACTCATTTCTAGAGTTACAATATGGACTCTTCTAAAGTATTATTTGTCATGGTTATGTGGCTAACCCCTTTTCCATGAGTAGTGGGGGCTAATGTGGCATACTATTGAATTATGATGGTCAAAACAGGAAGGTCAACTCCAAGTGGCATAATTTGTGTATGAACTCTAGTTGAGAAAATTATTGTGCCATCAGAAAGGTCTTAGTGTGCAAAACAAGGAAAAAATGTTGAAAACTAATGCAGAAAATTTTTACGCCCAAAAAACATCATTTGATGCCTCAAAACTATCCTGAAAGATTTCAGACCCTAATCTACCAAACTAGCTCTTGCCAACAAAAGTGATCATGTGAGCTTATTCGTACATTTTTTCCACTCCAAAAGCATCGAGATGGATGAAAAATAATATAATAATCATATTTGGATCACACCTCACCATTTTGGGAGAATTGTGGTACCAAACGATTCTACTGAATGAGGTGAGGAAACTTTTCCTCCACCTTCTCTTGGGTGTACCATTTAGCCTTGCCTAGAAGTTTTCCTTTCAACCCAATTTGCCAAAGGTCACACTTCCCTTATCTTGTATTTCTAGACCTATTTTACCATTTTGTATCCTCTATCAACTATGCTTGAGAATCTAGTATCAAATCCTCTATAGAAGGTAGGGCATATTCCTCTTCCTAATCCAACATGGAAGGCTCATAGAATTTCTTATTCTGTACATTCACAATTGAGTAAACACACATGTATGGTGGTAAACTAATCCTATAGGCCTTATATCCCACCTAGTATATCCAAGGGAACATACCACAAAGCCTTTATTTTCTTACCAATACAATGTAGCCTCTGCATGTTCAATTGTAGCCATGCTTTGTCTCCCACCTTAAACAACTTCTCTATTCTATGTTGACTAGGCCTCGACTTGTATTTTTCCTATGAATTTTGTAATTTATCCTATGCTATATATGTATCTACCTACTCTTATCCACATTTTTTCTGCCCTTAAGGAATCCCCTATAATATCCTCCCTCACTCCTCCTTGCTGCCCATATGCCATATCCAAAGATGAAGGTGGAAAATATCTAAAATAGGTTTGAAATCGGGACTTACCAATAGAAGTGTGTATTGATTTGTTATAAGAGCATTGTATATATACCATATTTTCATCCCAGGTCTTCAGATTCTTCTAATCGTAACCCCTCAAAAGCTACACCAAATCCATGTTGACCACTTAAGTCTCTATTTGTGGATAAAATGTTGTAGACCTATTCAACTTCTTGTCCACCTTGTCCCACAATGTAGTCCAAAATGCACTAAGAAATATTGTGTCTGTGTCTGATAGATTATCCTCAGTATCCTAAAGTGCACCCAAACTTGTGCAAAGAACAATTTTGTTTATTCCTTCCGACTGATGGTCCTTTTATATGGCATCAAAGAAGACACCTTGTTGAACCTACCATCTACCAGGAACATATAGTCATGTCCCTTCCTGGTCGTTTGTAAACCTCTCAAAAAGTCCATGGAAATTATTTTCCAAGGATGATTAGGTATAGGTAAGGGATGATATAGACCTTGTTTCCTATTACTAGGCTTGTTGGTACAACAAAGCATGCATCCTCTTATGAACCTAGCTACCCGTTCTTAAATATTTGGCAAATACATATACCTCTACAAGTTGTCCACTATCTTCCCTACATCAAAGTGCCCTACAACCTTGCAGGTGTGATCCTCTCTAATTAGCTGCAAAATGAACACATAATACGTCCATTTTGTAGAGTAACTATTGGGCATGGGATCCCTCGCAATAAGTTCTGGGGCTTAAAGCCCGAGTTTTGGTCAATTGTAGTGTAAGAATCCACGAAGTGCGGACGTGGAGCGCGAAAGTTAAGGATGAGTCATAGGGTTGTCCACCCTAATAATTGTAATTTAATGTAAAAATGTGTCAGCCTACCCATTGTCTACGAACCATGGGATTGTATAACTAGAGTGAGGCTCTAAGTGCACAGATAGTTTTGGAGAAAAGAAAGTAATAGATAAATGCGAAGTCATGGTTAGAGCATAGGGGAAAAGTTGAAGTGTATAGGGTCATAGTAGTAGGAAGAGGCTCTGCAGCTAAGTGTGTAGAGGCCTAGTAGAGTCCGCAGCTGAGTGCGCAAGGGCGAAGTCGGGTCTGTAAGTGGGATTGTACATGAAAAGAAATACACTAATAATAAAATATTAAAAAATACACTACACGAAGGGAACTTAAATACGTAAGTCTATATTACCAATTAATAATATTATGAAAGGGTGTTGTTCCGTTTGGTACTTCTCGCCGGTTTTTGGGGGAATATACGTATCCCTATCACGGCATTTAATATTATAAAGAGATGTCATCTAGTGCTTTCCCCGACTTTTGGCGAATGTGAGTTTGTGGCGTTTAGTACGGAAAATAGGTAGTGTTTTTCAATGCGTTTACTATTAATATATGAGTAATTGTGTTTATTATTATTATTAATGTGATTCTTATGTATTTATAGTTAGCATAGTTTATATATTTTATGTATTTTTAATTTGAATATTTTTTGTAATTGTATCATTAAAGTGTTTTCAATTTTTGAGAATAGAAAGAAAGAATAAATTAATGGTTTTTAAATTAGTTTATGTATTAAAAATTACATAATTGTGTTGTTGAATTTTGAAAACAATTGTCTTTTAAAAAATGCTTAATATGTAAGGTTGTTATTTAGTACTTGTTTTTTAATGTATAAAGTAAAAAGTAATTGAAAATAGAAGTTATTGATTATATAAGTCATAATTTACATTTCTAATCTTACTAATATTTTTTTCATAAAAATTGGCAGGAGCTATCACATGATATTTTTTGTGCAAAGTTATGATTAATATTTTTTTTTAGATTTTTTTATTTTTATTTTTTAATATAATTTTTATATCTTATATTCAATTTAAAACTACATAGAAAAATAGTCATCAACCAATTAAAAAAAAAAAAATTGTATTTTAAAAAATCAAAAAATATTTCTTAATTTTCAAAATATTCACTTTAATATTTTTTTTTTTCAAAGCTTTAATAAACTTTAAAATCTATTTAAAATTTTCAAAATTAATTAAAAGTTAAGGTTTTTTTTGACCAAAATAAAAAATCATATATATTGTGGTTTAGGACATTATTAGACTTTTTGAAGACGAAACCCTAAACCTAATGGCTAAAATGACCCTTTTGCTGACCAAGAAACCAAATAGGACTATGAATGACTTCAAAATTGATTTGATGAATAGACACGAACCAACAGGTACATGACATGAGGGGCATGAGTGACAAAACCCTTCCGTCAGAAGACCGATGCTCCTAATGGAATGAAAATGACTGAAGTGAATGAGACATCTAAAAATGAAATGCAACAAAAAAGATTTTGATCTCTGATGGAGTGATGAACAAACCGACTCTAACAGACCTATGTGGAGCGGTGAAACGCTAGAATCCAAAGCTTTGATACCAAATGTTATGAAACCAGCTCAGAAAAACATAGAAAATATAGATCAACGAGTTCAAAATCATCGTCTTCGAGGGGGAAACCTCCCTTCCATTACGCAAATGAACAATTCTTAGATGATACAAATGACAAGACCTCCTTTCTATATCTAGGAATCTAAGGGGTCATAATATAATGAGAGCCGACATAAAAATAATAATTTAAGGGCACAACAATAACAATAGTGGGCTTATATGGGGCACAATAATAACAATATGGGGACTACATGGGCACAACAATATAATAAGGGGGTTGCACTATAACAATAAGGGTATACTCTAGTAGTATAGGGACCTAACAAATAAAGGTATGTAGGAATGTTTGAATTATATTTCATATAAGAGCTTAGGTTTTGATTCATGGATGGTTGTGTTAATAAGTTGAAGACCTTATACGTTTCCTATTACATTTCATAACCGTTATACCATTTCTCCTCATCATTACATCACTAGTCACATCAAAGTTTGATTGGAATTAAAACATAAGACCAATCGTTTGAAATCATATATGGGAAATTGTGAAGTACAAATCCAGACAAATACTACCTCTCCCATCACCGCCTTACTTCGTCATCATTTAACCCTATGCCATATCATTCTTCTCACTTCTAATTTTCATTTCATTCTCTCTCAAAACTTCCATCTTCCTAGTCGAAAGAAACAATCAAGGCTGAGACTTCTTTGCACCATGGGGACACCTGTTCATTATTAGCTAAATGGGGTAAAATTCCTCCAGGAATATCCAAGGGTTAAAGAGAAACTGCAATAGGTGGGATGGTTCCATTTCTTCGAAAAGTTCAATGGTTATGAAGCAAAAGTTACCAAATCCTTTTGCTCGAGAATTTTATGGTGTGGAAGCAGAAATAGGAGACATTAAACTCATCCTCACATAATCAATTGTAGCAAAAGCAACATGGCTACCAAGGAATGGATAAATCTGGTTCAAAAATAAGAAAATAAAAGAGAATTATTGGATTTACTTCTTGAAAGAACCAGGTATGGCCTTGTCCATTTTTAAGAAAGGTATTCTAGTTACAACGTTAAAAGGAAAATGGTGAAATCTATTTTTAGTCATTAAGAAATTTGTAACATGTGAAGGGAGATTTGGGACAATGTTTTTCTACCATGCCGAGCTTATGATGCATTTTGTTGATGGGTTTGAAATTAATTTTCCCTACTTCCTACTTCAAAGTTTAAAGAAAATGGAATTTAACATATAGAGAGAGTCCAGCCCATTGATAACTCTCTATACCATCATGGACTCATTAAGATTCTGATAGAAGCACATTGTTGGGTAGGGCTCCCCTAGGTCACAATTTTGTAAAGAATCTGCATTTTAAGGAGTGAAACGCGCTTCGCAGAGTGTTTTAGGAGTCATAGGGGTATTAGGGTGGGTCAAAGCCCCTTATTTTGTAAAAGAATGGGATTAATTCATATGTTTTAAGCTTTTCCCATGGTTCACAGACCATTTCATTGTAAAATAAGAAAGGTATATAAAGGGGTGTCTTAGTAAGTGAAAGGTAACTCAATTAAGAAATAAATGGATATGTTTTGATGTTTTTGGGTCTGTAATTGCAATACATTTCTGTGCAAAGGGGAAGGCTCCTGCAACTGTGTGCGCGAAGACCATGGTAAGTCTGCAGTTGTGTGCGCAAGCCCCTGCAGCTATGTGGGCTGGGTAAGAAGGATTGTAATTATGAAGATCTGAAGGTAATAAAGAAGATTTTGAAGGAAAACCTATGTACTTACTTTCTTTACTTTACTTTATGCAATCACTGTTTACTTTTGTGTTGTGTAATGAAATATAAGATTAGAATTAGTATAAATGTTGTTACAGTTAATTACAGTTAAGATCCATTGATTTATGCACAGTAGATAGAGCTTTAGATCTGTGAAGGAGTCCTTTTGTATGAATAGATCAGATTCGGTATAATATTAAGTAATATCAGGTATCGCAGTAATAGATTTGTAGGTGAGTTAGACTAAGCCAAGATCCACACTCCATATCCTTTTGGATGCAAAAACCTTGTTCCATCATCCCCTAATATTGCCTTGGGTGAGACTACAGTCTGCTAGAGTAGATCATTGCCAAAAGGGTTGGTGATAAAGGGTTTTGTTGGTTAGCATAGCTAACTATTAACTTGGGTATGAGCCCCTCAATCTAACACACATTTACAAACTAGAGGAGATAATTGGAAGGATTTCTTAGTGAAAAATCACTTTATAGAAGCTCTAAAGAAGGAACCAAACAATAGGGTTAGAAGAAGTAGAATATAATCAAACCCCAGCCTTGAAAAAGAAAGAGTTGAAGAGGAAATTCAAGAGTAGAGTGTGACTGAAACTCCAGAAGACCCATTCGAAGACAATACTCTACTGTCCCAATAGCTTGAAAATTTTAAATAGAAGAATGATAGACAAAACCTTAGAAGAAATAAAGCTAGCCCATGCTAGTAAATACCTGAAGAAAAGAAGAAAACTAAGGACAGTAGAGAAAAAATGCAAAACATTGGAAGCTCAGAAGTAAAATTAAGGAGAAGCAAAAGGATTTCAAAAATGACAAATAATCAGTCACCGAAGATGATCGATCTTGAATAAGAAGGGTATAATACACCACCTCACATAGTTAGTCCAACAAGACAAACTCTAGAAATTGGTCCAGTCCAACAAGAAATCTATGACTATGTGGAATGTCTAGAGCAAAGAGCACAACAAAAGGAAAAAAATTCTCAGTATGAAATCATAGAAACTTCAGCAACAAAACAAAATGCAGAACAAGAACACAGAGTTGAAGAAAATCTAAAACAAGACATATATAAGTTGGAGGTTCTTAACAAATATTTAATTTAGGAAAGAGAAGAAGCAAAGGTTTAGAATGAGACACTTAGAACTCAAAATGACAATATACTTCTACACCTCTGTCATTGGTACAAAAATAATAAGAAACTTAAAGTTGAAAACAAATTTCTTAAAAACAGGGTCAGAGGATTACAAGGCAGAATTCTAATGAAGAAACTAAGGACCATGTTAGGCATTAAAAAGAAGAAAGAGAGTACTAGCTTGGATGTACTTACACATGCCTCATAGATCATTCACTAAAGAGGAAGGAAGAACCAATTTTTGAAATTTTGGTGCATGAGGACATGCAAAACCTTTGGTGTGGGGGAATGTTGAAGTCTGAAATTGATCCAGATTTAAACAGGAACGCAACAAATTATAGAGATAACCATAAACATAGAGATGCATCGAAAATAATACTTCATTTCATTAATGTAAAATACTGAAATATGCTTACAAACAGGAACAGAAATAGACCAGCTAGGGCGATGTAGCTTATCTCGGAGAAGAGATGTGGCGGCTACATGCCTCTAAACTGCCTTACAATGAGGCTCAAGGGCCTTTTTATTATTGAACAATAAGAGCAAACCCTAAACAACCAAAACCATAACTCGAGAAGATGTAACACTAGAGTTTATGGGCCCCGTTGGGGTGAGTTGGACAGCCAACTTCCCAGGGTCGCGACTTGGTCATATTATCTCCGTTTGATGCGCATGATAACCCATTGGAAAGATCTCTCCGAGGAATATGACAAAAAGGAATATTTTATATAGAAAATTACTGGCAGTAGATTTCCAAAAAAACATTGTTTAGGGCCTCAAAACAGGTCCAAAATTTTAGGACCCAAAAAAAATACTAAAAATAGTATACTGTGCTACAACTAAGGAAACTGAAAAACTGAAAGAAGCAATGGTGGGGGTCCAAGTGGAATTGGCTGGTGTCTACCAATATCCACCTAGATCAAAAATTGTTTCCATAAAAGCCATAGGGTTTGGGTGCACGGGAAAGGCAAGTTTCTATTTTGGATTTAGCCTGGGAAAGCAGCAGAGATAGGGAATATCATTGCAAAGCTCTGCATAAGTAGCACATACAAAGCCACCTATCCTTTTTTCCCTTTTATATCGTCTTCTCTCACCTTCTTAACATGTTTAAGGTCAAGGTCAACTATCAAAAGGTATTCATCATCCATAATGAGAGTATCTGTTCTTAATTAATTATAACAAAAATATTTTTACTGACATGGAATTACAAACATTCTGTAACTGATATTTGTTTCTGCAATAGAATCCATTCTTAGACAAGTTGCAGCACTCCAATAAAGGGAGAAAGACTACCAAAAGGTGACAAATGGCTCCTAGATGGAAAGCTAGCTACTGGCATCACTTTACAAGCTACGTAGGTTAAGAAATATTCAAGTCAAAGTCAAAGTCAAATGTGGGAACTACGTGTAGCAATCAGACACAAGTCACGAAGAAATAACAAACATCAAGAGAGCGAGACTGAAGATTGGATCAACTTTCAAGGTTACAGATCGAGATAAAATCTCCTATGACTTTCTTTTTCAATAGAAAGTCATAAAGAGATTAAAATATAAGTTAAATCAGTCTCATAGGTGTCGAAATGATTCATAGCATATCGGATTAAAACTCTTTCAATTCATTTTATAATCTGTATAAATGTTGTAAACAATATGAGAAACATAAGGTTTTTATTGCTAAGTTTATAACTCTTTTCTGGAGAAGATTGATGACACTCTGTTTCATAAAATATATATCATTGTTATTTCCAATGCATGTGTAAAGATCTTATGATCACTAGTCAACCTACACTCATGGGAGGGTCTCCTGTGAGTTGTGAGGTCTTATTCACAGTTTTTGTTTTGTTTCTAGCATTATCATTTCTTTCAAGAGTTTTTTTTCCATTATAGTTACATTTCTTATTGTTTTCATTTGGTTGTAGAGTACTCATAAACATAAAATCATTAAAAAGATTTCAGTTATTGAATTCATCTTCTTTCCAGCACTTGGTCATTTCATAGTTTAAATTGATTTCTTAATTATATATGAAACACTTTTTAGAGGATAAATGCACACACAAGTAATCATTCTCAAGTTGTAAATATTTTCATTTTGTTTTTTGTAAGTAGATCTTTTTATGACAATTTCTCTTTCATGCAATTAATCTAAATTTCTTTGCTGCAATCTAGCATAAGAGTTTCCTTATGCAAGATAGTGTAAAATGCTTTGAATTCTGCAAAATAGAATTAGATTGTTTCTTTCTTGAATTTTGGCTTTTCAGCATTTTACTTTCATAGAGGAAAGTTTTGAATTCTGCAACTTAAGATAGATTTTCAATTTATGCAAAGAAGAGGTTTTCAATTCAGTTAACTAGGATTTAATATAAATTTAGATTGAAAGAACATGTGCGTAATTACTCACCAATTTGTGTCCATACTTAGAACTAGTTTCATTTCTAGAATCAATTAGTTCACAAGAAGAATCCTAGAATATATAGTGCACATACATTTCACAAGTACACGAATCGTGGTTGGCAATTAATGAAGGAAACTAAGAACAATTAATTTACGAAACAACTAGATATATTACTGGACATACATGGTTTCGTTGATGTAGACTGGGTTGGAGATATGTATAGTAGTAGATATACAAGTGGGTATGTGTTTAACCTATTTGGAGGAGTTATCAATTGGATGAGCAAGAGATAGTCTACAGTGTCACTTTCAACTACAAAAGTTGAACACATGGAAATCACTCATGCAAGCAAAGAAGTAGTTTGGTTACAAAGATTTCATTTCAAGTATGGCGTTGGTACAACAATATAAAGTATAAATTATAACAACCAAAATGCAGTTTTATTGGATAGGAACCATACATATCATTTGAGGACAAAGCATATTAATATTCAGTATCACTTTGTGAGGGATATGATTGAAGACAAGAAAGTGTTGTTGGTAAAGGTGGAAACTTTGAAGAACGATATAAATGCGTTAGTAAAATTTGTGAGCATTGAAAATTCCTCTCGGTGTAGAGAAAAAATGGGCATTACTACCCTGAATTTTTTATTGTGTACTCATGAGACCCTGTTTATGCAAATAAAACAATGGTTGGGAGAATCTTGGGTATGTGTTATATTCTCTGCATGACTTATATGCACCATGAACAAAAGGCCTTTTTCTAACCCCCCTTGGTTATGGGTATGTAATGGGGTGAGAGCCCCCTTACACGAGGTTTGGGGTAACACCCCAAGAAATTTTGTTTGGGCAGTTTTTTGCATCAAATTTTTGGTTGTTTTTGGCCCATGATTTTTCTAAAACCAATTTTGTGGTGCATGGTGGTTTTTCCCATGATTTTATAGTTTTTGTTAAAGGACTAGGGTTTGATTGGCGATTCATGTATGCCACAGGATATAAATTCTATTTCAATATTGTACAAAAAATATAATGAAAAAGAAAGCTTGCTAATTTTGTCAGTTTTGGGTTTCCAAGATAAAATCTCTATGTAAATGTGTGTGTTTTCCATTGTATATTTTTCTAATTTTTTTAAAGAATCTATTTGTAGCAATTAATTGTGTAGGGCTAAAACTTATAAACAATAACTCAGGGGGATTTACTCTAAGATCAAGAAGTAGAGGGTAAGCTTAGGAGGAGCCATGCTAAGATCAAACAATAGAGGGAAATAACCATGGAAACATAACAAAGGCAACAGAGCAAAGGAAACAAACTATAATCATTGAAAATCATTGTACTTAGTTGATGTTCCATCATATCAAGCTTCAAGGTTCCATCGTATCGGGGCTCGGGTTATCAACTCTCAGCATATCATAGTTTTGGCCCTCATCACATTGAGCTCATCTAATTTGTGCTTGCATACAACTGTTTGAAATTGAATATCTGCTAGATGACGCAAAATCCTATAATCAATGCCATCAGTTAACGATCTGCCATATCAAGCATCGACGTTCTAAGATATCATGCCTTAGGGTGTCAAGCCTTGCCCTATCAACCATACTGACCTTCGCCCTATGAACTCTAGCAGAGATCAAGTGCATACTCTATCAGGTGTAGGTCATTTGGCTTGTCGGCCACATCAACCCTCAACTTATCGGTCATTTCTCAATTCTAAAACTCTATGAACCTCCAATAATCTGACATCTGTAAATGACATAGTATGCCAAGTGGCAGTAATGATGTAGGGTACCAGGTGGTGCCAGATGGCGAAGACTGTGACATGGAAACAACGATGAATGACACATTGTAGGCTTTCTGACATATTTGGAAGGTTGACTAGACTAATGGAAATTGACATGTGGCAAGTCCTGATTGGTTCCAATAGATGATGTGGAAAGTACAATGGAAGGTGAGGTGGCATGGTGGGCCATATTAGATCGTAGGTTATCGGACTTCCTAAACAAGTTTATCTTTAGTCTACGGGTTTCACTGATATCCAATAAGGTTTAGCTCTAGGTCACAACCCCCAATCATGAGGTGCTACATGACAACACCTAAGAGCTTCAGGTCTCAGTACATCACCATATCAACATTTAAAAATAAAGGAGTAAACTTGATCTATCAATATCTAATAGAGAATAGTCAGAGGTCATGGCGCCAAGTCATATGGAGGTAAAGGTGTAGCACCTAAGGGCTTTGGGCCTTGACAAATTGAAAAATTAAGAAAATAATTGAACTTAAGTCTCTTGATATCCCGCGAAACTTAAGCCATTAGTTAGGAAGCATTGATCCCAATTCAGAGGGGTATCAACTTATTTCCATATTGGGGAATTGGGGAAAGAAATGCAAGCTAAGTATTATGATGTTTGATATGCTTAGGTAGCGGTCATAGCACATGATAACAAAAATAAAGAACCAACCCTAATAGCTAGTGGCATATCGCCATTTCAGAAAAAATAATATATATGAGGTCCTAGTATGTAAATCTACGACCATGTACATGAGTGAATGTAAAGGCGCAAAGACTATAACATTGGACAAAGAGGAAGATGCAACCAATGGAGTAGAAGAGCAAGCTTTTGTGTGTGAAAGGAAATTATTCATTGTGCTGGCAAGTTGTGTAGGATAAGACTCAATCAAAGCATAATACCATGGGTAAATACTGTGGGTTGATACCCATAGTAAAGCTAGGACTCGTGGAAGAATTCATGTTGTATAAATACATGGTTATACAATTGGTGAAGTTGTTGATATTGTGCAGATGTAAAAGAAGTGTAATCAAGATATCAAAACATTGTAAAAGGACAATGAGCAAGGAGTACGAGTACAATGAAATCTACGTCAGTGTGTAAGATAAACAGTAAGAGTGAGAGATACAGTAAATACATTTTATAAGTGACGACAAAAACTAGTGTGAGTATAGAGAGGGCAAAGAAAGAGCAGAGCAGGGAGCATATTAGTTAGCAACAAACACAATTCAAATCAAAGATCAAGAGGGGATTGGTGTTCCCTATAGTTGGGTTCCTACAACATTTGGGGATTGGTGTCTCCAATAGGTTGGAGGTTGTAAATTTGAAAGGTGATAGGTGTCTTCTGTAAATGGGTGCTTGAAAATCTTGTAAGTGTAGGTTGGTGCCTACAATCATCATCTAATGAAGAAATTATTTCGTGGTTTTCTCCCTTTTTGGTTTCCACATTAAATATATTATGTTACATGTGTTCAATTGATTATGTGTGGCTTATCCTTTTTTTCTTATTTTACAATAGTGAAAAATCATAAGTATAGAAATAGAGGTATGAAATAGTATAAAAAATTATAAATATTGGTTCACCACCGCCCACTATCCTCCTTGAGTATTTAACGGACCTCGTATATATATATATATATATATATATATATATATGAAAGATTCTGGCCCTGGAAATTATTTGCAAAACTTTTTCATTCTTTCTTTCATCTTAAAATGGGGTTTAGATCATTTATTTATGGGAGTGAATATGGCATTTCAATTCATGAGAGTATTAGTCTATGTTAAATAATAATCATTTCTTGTAAGAATATATGTCTAAGTTATCATTAGTACAATAATGTACAATAATACACGTAGCAAATGATATATCATATCTTTAGTAAAGAATATAACTTATCATTATTACACGTTAAACATTACAAAAACTAATTAAGATTATCATTGCATTATTATTATTTATTATATAATAGTCACTATATCATAAACCTAATTGAAATATACTTTAGATATATTGCATTAATAAATATTTCAATACATGAATAATCAACAAACTACCTAGCCCCAGAAGTTAGCTCACGAGAAGTTAGCTCAATTTGTTGAGTTCAGTCTAAAGCACCTTGTTAATGGAAAGAAGATCACATAACTAATTAATATTTAAGTATTTTTAATTAAATATTAATAAAAAATTAAACTAAATTTATAAGAAAATGGTAAAAAATTAATTAATATTTATAAATTTATAAATTAAATATTATTATAACAAAAAAAATTAAATTTTTTTGTGTATAAAATTTTTTACATACTCATAAACTTTGTAATTTAAAAAAATATAAATATAAATAAAATTTTATCGTATTTTAAAATTCATAATAAAATCTTATTTACTTTATTGAGTAAATCAAAACATCAATTAACATTTAAAAAATCACAACATCAATTAACATTTAAAATCAACATATCTATGCTCAGAGAAGAAGAACAAAACCCTAACACCTTCCCAGTACAATCTGGGAACAATAATTCATAATCATAACTATGCCTAAAAACCATGGAAGTAAAGCTGCCGTGGAATGTAAACAAGCTTGACCAACTTGTGTAGAAAGAGACACACACAAATTGAGTCTCAGCGAAGGGAATGACATCAAAACATTTATCAAATATAGCTTCTACTTGTGTTCAAAGCATTTATCAAATATAGCTTCTACTTTTGTTCAGTTCTTATCCTTTTGCGTTCAATATAAAACAAATTTTCTAAGTCTAACTCTAAATTTGCTGGTGGAATAACGAGTTGAAATGTTCGATTGGATCAATAGGAATATGTACATCTGAACCAGATGGTATATATATTTAGTATATCACCAAAGATGAAGCACAACCATTGTTGGAGCATCTTTAACCTGCAAACAGCTGGGCAATTTGAAGCAGGTGTCCATGGAGCTCCAGAGGGGAAGAAAAGAAAGGGCTGTGGTCGGTTTCATTCATGAATGACAGTGATGGCCATGGTCAGAAAGAGTTGCGTGTTGGTATGTTAGCAATTTATGAATTTCCTAACTTGAATCAAATAGCATGATTCAGTAGTAATTGCTTATTTTGGTCTGTGGAAGCGCTCAAGGCTTCTTTGATTATAGAAAGATAGACAGGTTGGTTGTCATTTTTTAAAACATTCAGCATTATATTGTTTTTTAAAGAGTGAATAGGTTATTTTTGGGCTTTTTATAATTAGTTTATGAGTTAGTTATTCACCTAGGTATAATTTTTTGGATTTGAAATAAATTTTGCTTTTACCGTAAAATATAATATTTATTTGAAAAGATGTAAATTTTTTAAATTTTTAAATTTATTATAATTTAATAATGAGTTAATTTATATGAGTAAAATGGTTTTTGTTGTTTCAAATAAATAATATTTTTATATTTTAAAGAGATTAAAAATTTAATTAATCACAAATAGTTTTAGATTGAATTTTAATATTAAAATTGGTTTTAACTTAAATAATATTTCTTGT
Organism: Pinus tabuliformis; assembly: GCA_031772625.1. Classification (NCBI taxonomy): domain Eukaryota; kingdom Viridiplantae; phylum Streptophyta; class Pinopsida; order Pinales; family Pinaceae; genus Pinus; species Pinus tabuliformis. The sequence continues at coordinate 1,953,848,173 of CM062818.1, forward strand.
GATCATGGCTAAAGTTACTTTTACTGAAATTATATATTTTTTTATATATAAAAATTTAATTTTATAAGTAAAAGAAAACATATACACTATTATATATAATTGTTAATTTCTATTATATCTTTAATTCTTTTATTTTATTATTGAATTGAATTTTTAATATAAAATAATATGGTAAATAATTTCTAATAAAAAAACTAAATTCAATATGAATATCAACCAAAAAAAATATTATTAACTTTTGTTTGGACTATATGCAAACTACAATTGAAAATCCAAAAGCACTTTATTATGGGATGTTTTTTTTGGATTACATCCAAATCAAAATCACAAGTGAATCAATCCAACACTCTATATTATGGGATTTTCTTTGGTTTTTTCATTACTATGGTGTTTGAGTTTTTTTGTCAAGATGCAGAGGATTTCATGAATTTTTAAATCTTGAATGTTAAGTATTTTTTTATAAAGGATGCAAATGTCATTTATACTAAATTATGTATGTTTTATGGGCTTCCACATAAGGATTTATGAGAGATGAAATACAAAATCAAAAGGTCACTAAATGTAAAATTAGGATTCATGAGAGGTGAAACAAAAATCAAAAGGCTTTCTTATCTAACTAATGTTGTTACATGAGGAGTAATTAGTGCTTCCACATCCCATCAACACAATACACAATTGCATGTGACTTAGTTGGTAAGGATCGTTGCCTACCAATAGTGATTGGGATGGGACCATGTAATGCAAATGTTTTTGTCATGTGTAGTGTCCTTTATGTGTCAAGAAAGATGTTAAACCATTTAATGTACAAGAATTGGTTTTTGACAACCAAAATTATTAAGTGATCTTAAAATGATACATTATCTTAGAAGCAAGAGTGTCTCAACATTTATAGATTTTCTATTTATTACCTGTCATTGTCTCAAGAAAAAGTCACTTCTAAATTTTCTACAAATTGAAGAACATGGTTGATTGACCATCTTAATTAATGAAAATTCAAAATATGTTGTGCCAATGAATTTTACCTCGGTGGTAGTGTTTTCCAGTAGTGGTCATATAATTTGTTTCAATTAATATATGACTTGAAGTCTATAGTTGTACCATGTTTTGTTCACTCATATTTTGCTTTTAAGAGTTTTAAAAGCTTATCATATTTAAATAAAAGAAAATCTCCCTTGAGCCACTTGTTATTTTTTATCTTTCAACAAGCACATTACTAAGTCTTTGAGACATGCTTTATCTTCAAGAACTATTTCTTTATTTCCTCATATCCTTACCCTTATATGTGTGGTGAGATCTGTATTTAATTTACATATTATTTAGACAACCATTTATATATGTATCTATTAAATGTTTAATTACTAAATGTGATCATTCGCTCTTCGCGGATGACACTCTTCTCATTGGAGGAGCTTCCAGCTTAATGGCAAAAAGGTTCAAAAAAGTGTTGGATGCATTCTTAACAGTTTCAGGAGGGAAGTTGAACAATAGAAAATGCAAGATTTACACTTGGAATGTCCCCCTTCAAATTCAACAAAGGATATCTCTGATCCTGGACATTCCTGTGCAAAGGAATTGGAGCTTCTTCTCCTATCTAGGGCTACCTCTTGCCAAAGAAACAATCAAGGCAGAGACATGGGTCAAACACATTGAAAAGATGAGAGGTCTCCTTCAGAGCTGGGGAGTGTCCTGGCTGAACTTGGCGGGCAGAGCTATTCTTATTAAGGCCATCCTCTCTGCTCTTCCAATTTATCAGTATGCGGTCATCATGGCTCCGGCAAGCATCCATAAACATATGGAACTCATTATGCAAAGTTTCCTCTGTAAGGGAGGAAAGCAGGAGACCAAGAAATTCAGTCTTGTCAAATGGGAACAGCTCACCTTACCTTATGACAGGGGAGGCCTTTCCATCAAGATCCCGAGTCTCTCCAATCAGGTCTTGGGTCTCAAAATGATTTGGAGAATTTTAAACGGCAAAGGTTCATGGTGGGTGGAGGTTTTAAAAAAGAAATATCTTAGTGGCCTGAATTCAAATCTTCTCTCTGATCCAATTACAGAAAGACCTTGCACCCCGGTGTGGAAGCTTATTAAAAGAATGCTCCCACATTTCAGAGATAACACTTCTAAATTCCCTGGTAATGGCAAGAACACCAACATTTGGTCAGATAGAATAATGGGCTCAAAGCCGAGAAATCTTCTCCAAACTCTCCACCCCCTGCAGATCTGGATGGGCGAAAGAAACCTCACCACCCTGTTTGATATATCAATTTGGAATCACAACATCTGGCAAGATTGGAAAGACCTTCAACCTCCTTTGGATCTCAGAGATCTCTGGTCTACTCTCAAGTTCTCTCTTTATGGCTCGGCGCCCACCAATATAGGGGCTGAAGACAAGTTTATTTGGGATCCCAGTGGAGGCAAATTCACGGTTAAAGAGGGGTACAAAGCCTTGCAGGCCACAGCTCAAACAATGAAATGGAATCTATATACAATGGTCTAGAAAACAGAGTGTCTCCCAAAGATCAAACACTTCAACTGGACTCTCCTTAAAGGAAAGATCCTCACAGCTGAGAACCTAAGAAAAAGAGGAATCCTGGGACCTTCAATTTGTTGCTTTTGCAGAGCAGAGGAGGAAACCATGCAACACATTTTTCTCTTCTGCCCCTTTGCCCGAAGTTGCTGGAAACAAGTGATAAGTCCCATGGAAATCAGTGAAAGCTCTCATCAGATTTCCTCTCTTCAGAAAAATTGGGGGAACGGCTATCCCTTCCACAAGAAAGGCAAGTAGAATATCTTTAGACTGTAGAAATGCATACCAGCCAATCTATGCTGGCAAATTTGGCTAGCAAGGAACAACTTCGTCTTCAACAACAAAAAGCCGATCATTGCCAGTATCCTAGCCAGAACTATAGCCACCATATCTGAAACCATCAATTCAAACAACATCGCTCATCCAGATCAGTCAAGCTGGCAGCAAGCAGAAATAGATTGGTACAATAGATTCAGTCTTAGCTACACCAACATCCAACATTTCCACTCAAGATCTCAGAAGAAAAGGCCTCTTTGGAAACTCAGAGGAACCAAGGATGAAGTCAACCAGTGGATTCTCAAGCAGAAGCGCCCTACGCTGCACTTCGATGGCGCCTCCAAGAATAACCCAGGCATAGCTGGAGCAGGGGGCATTATTAAAAATCACAATGGGAAAACTCTAGTGAGCTATGAATGGGGTCTGGGAAGAGTTTCTAACAATGCAGCTGAAGCATACAGTCTCCTTCTCGGCACCTCTATCTTGATAAGACTTGGCGTTAGAAATGCAATCATATTGGGGGATTCAGCCATCATTATCTCAGCCATGGTCTCGGGAGCAGACTTCAACAAAGCCGCCCTCAGCAACATTAAGCACAGGATTCAGGATAACCTTAGAAACATTGGAGAAACGACATTCAAGCATATATTAAGGGACAACAATACTGAAGCGGATTCCTTAGCTTCAAAGGCTGTCAACAGGCAGAGCGGTCAAATTAGAGAGAATGAGAGCGTCTATGTCAAAACCATCCCCTAGCAGCTTTAGCCGCCTGAAAAATCCTTCAAACAGCTGCAACAGTACCTCTCTGAATCCACGTCACCTCAATCATCATTCTTATCTCTTCCCTCTATGCTCAAGTCCAGTCAATCTCTCCCCAAATCTCCCCTCTGAGAACGGCGCCTTATCCATCCCTTCGCACGCAGGCCGGCTCGCTATCAAGATCAATTTTCCTCAGGATCCTCGTGACTTTACCCCTGGGAAATCCGGTAGATGTCCCCTCATAATCCATTTCGACTGCATCAAGATCATTCGGTATCCTATCGAATCAGACCATTCTCATGATTGTTCCCAGCTCTCCTCGCTCGCTCAGCTTCCCTTCCTGCTCTTTAAATCTCCCACTTCCCCCATTCACTCCGTATCTCTTCCTTCCCCGAAGCGCAGCAATAGTGCTATGCCAGCTCCCTGTTCGTATCCTCCTTCTCGCCAGCATAAGCCAAGCTCAGCATCGGGCTCCCGGTCTTTGGCATCCGGAAGCACCTGTGAATCTATACATCTTGCTTCTTCAGTCAGATCTCACCCCGTTACTTCCACCCGGCACCTGAAGCTCTTCATCAAGCGAGGCGGTCTTACGAGCAGTTCTGTAGCGCGCTCACACACCAAAGGTTCCAGGTATACCTCCTGTTATTTCCAAATTCAGTTATCACTGACTATCTCCCTATCTACTGCAGCTTTCTTCTCTGTCCTCTCTTTAGTCATGGCAGAGACCTCTGGAAAACGTATTCAGAATGAGAACCAGGACGGTAGCGATCCAGCTGAGAATCCTTTGGATCGTGTGCTTGGCAACAATTCTTGTACGCTATGCAAACAACACTGTTTCATGATTGCTAGGTTCATCAAGCATTTCAACGATCTCAAGGAGGACTTTCAGGCCGACAGCCGCTCTAAGAGGAAGAAATTGGAAAAGCAAAAAGCTGAGATTGAGAGTTTGAAAGAAAAGTGTAACCACATGGAAGAAGCCATCTTACACATCCAAACTGTTACTCAAAGCATGCAGGCAGAAGCCTCAACCAAAGCAAGCAGCAAAAAAGAACCTCAGACCAAGGATACTGTCAACCAGTTTTGGTAATCTCTCAATGACCAGCAAATTTTGCCTCCTTGCAGGCCTTTTTGTAAGGCAATACATCTGTTTTCTATTCCAGTATATTAACTTCAAGTCCATTTTCAAGAAGCCTGGGTCTGCGTACCCCAGTGCGACTTCTTTTCTTCTCCTTCCTATCTCTGTAACAGCTCTTGCTACAAGCAGTTTTTTTATAATATAAAAGTACCCGACCACGTTAAAAAAAAAATTACTAAATGTGCATAATGAAAGTTAAGCCAAAAAAACAACAAATTTATATAATGGTAATAATGTGAAAATGCACATGTTGTCAAGATATGATAGCCCAAATATATAATAATATTTAAAAATAAATAAATACCTCTAAAGCGTATTTATAAAGAATAGTTGTATATAGTTCAAGATTACATGATATTGTATTCCCAACTCATATTATGGTATGTTTATTTAGATCATTGTAAATACAAAATTTGTGAATATTTCACAAAGTCTATTATTAAACTAACCCACTAAGTCCATGAGATACATATCCTCTCTCAAGATCTCATTCTTGTCATAAAATCATTACATGTATTAAATGATCAATCATATATAGCACACCATTCTCTCCTAATAACTATATATATGACTTGCATAAATAGCATATGCTCTATATAACTAACATTAATAACATGTATATCACATCATTAAAAAAAAATATTCATAAATAGTAAATACATATTAATATAATCAAATTTAGTGCAACAACTAAATCATACATCTATTACATTATGTCTTATTCCTTGAAATTGTAACTAGGTTTGGTCTTCATAATGTATATCTATCATTGTTGTGTTTATTATAATTTTTCAAGCATGTTTTTTATGTTAGAGTAAAAAAGAAAATTATTTTTGCCATGTCTCATTTGGACTTTTATAAGAAAAAGAAAATTGTTTTTTATGTGTCTTTTGTTCAAATCTCAACTGCAAAGTTGGCCTTCTAGAGGACAAATTGACTGAGCCTTTAGAGGCACCTTTTCGAATGAGGAAATAACTATACATTGGAACCATTACTCCATCATTTGAAAACCAATTCACACTTCATTTGTGGAGATAAATTTGGGTGCGCGACATGTGAATCTGAAGCGCAATCCGAGGCACATTCTATGTGATTAAGCGAGCTACCTAAAGCACTATTCTTTTGTGATAAAACGATTTTTCTTGAGCCACACCTTTCTCTTGTCAAACAAGTTTTCAGTGGCAACATACTTTTGTGGTATCTAAATTATCTGTTGCACCATACTTTTGTGGAATTCGAGCTACGAGTGACAATACTTATGTGGAATCCGCGCTACCAGTGACACTGCATCTCTGTGAAATTTAAGTTACCTATGATGCTACATCTTTGTGGCAAACTTACGGACAAACAAATGGCATCTTGTGGACAAACTTCATGTGGAAAATTGTTGCTTGGTGGAGGGTTGACTTGGCTCTTGGGTAATTCGTCTATAATTTGCATTTCTCTATTGTTGACAAAAATTCTATAAAGAAAAGATTGTTGGGTTTTCTCTTTGTAGATTTTTCTTTAACCTATGGCCTAATTTATGGTGTCTTTGATGTAATGTGACCTTTACTTTCTTTATATTTTTGAATGTATAATTGCTTATAACATAACTAAATAAAAATATATATAAATAACAATAACATGTAACATTTTATTTTAATTTATTTATATATATATATATAATTTATTTTTAAAAATCAATATTTTAAAAAATAATTAAATAAATATAAATATAAACAAACCCATATAAATATATCTAATAGTTTTTTAATTAAAAATTAAATTAGGAAAGCATTGCTATAATTTCTCAATTAAAATAGAATTTCAAAACTAATTTTATGTAATAGCTAAACCTACTTAGACTTGCACAAGCCATGAGTAATCAAAACAAACGACAAGCACTACAGTAAACTAATAAAATGGAAGAATAACAACATAAGGAAATCCCAAGACAGTATTAACAGACGTTAGTCAAGGTTACATATTGCATACACGTGAATCGTATAATTTAACAAGTGGCATCAACTCAGTGTTAAACGCAAGTGACTTAATTTAAAAATAACTAATTATAACTCTAAAGTCTAAGTCAACTTATTATTATTACTCATTAAACATTAAAATTAAAAAAATTAAAGATTATTATTATTTATTATATAATAGTCACTATATCATAAACCTAATTGTAATATATATACAAATATCAATACATGAATAATTAATATACTATCTATTTTCAAAAGGCAGTTTAATTGGTGGTTTAAGCATTTTGCTAATGGAAGGTTACTCACTCCGAAGTGATCCTGTTTCTGTCTAGATAGCTTCTATAGTAATAGTTATCATTAATAACCACATTAAAAAGTACTACCTCAAACAAGTCAATACATCTAACTATATTAGTGATGAACCAATTAACCTATTAACCTATATGGCAGGAGAATGAGTATTAAGGACCTACTAACTTGATGTTATGATCTATGTTTTTCTTATATCAATTTATAATAATGAAAATTATAAAATTATTTATTCAAAATTATTTTATATTTACAATTTTCTTGCTTTAATTTTTTAAAATTGAGATTGTTTATTTTTAATGGACAAATTAACAATGATAATACAATTTTTATAATTATATTTTTCAGTGTCATTTAATTTCAACAAGGTTTTCATATATGAAAGTTCATTATATTATTGTAGAAGTTGAATTAGAATAAAGAAGATAACAATCATTCTTCCTAACCACTTAAAATAAAGTCAATAAACATCTATTCTAATTATATTGTATAAATACACTAAACTTGTACATTTTAGATTATCTTTAAATATCTATAAGCACAATCTTACCAATACATCTATTCTTAAATAGCTATTACGCTTTGTTATTAACTTTGTCATATTATTTTTTGTCTCTAACAATTTAATTATTTTAAATAAATATTATTTTATTATTTTTATCATGCTTTTTTTCCCTAACAAAATGAATAGCATTAAGGAAAAAAGAAGTCATAGTTGTTGTTTAACTGCTATAAATAAATTTAATTGTTGTTTAACTGTTTTGATTGATAAAGTTATGTTTGATGGACAAAGATGTCCAGGATTTTGATAATTTATATCTTTTTTTTCTTTGAAAACCTAATTCTTATTGTAAATAAATTTATTCCATGTCAGGAGGCTGCACTGCATGAACTCTGTAAAGCTTCTGCTGTAAATAAATTTAATCGTTGTTTAACTGTTTTGATTGATAAAGTTATGTTTGATGGACAAAGATGTCCAGGATTTGGATAATTTATATCAAGATATCTTGTAAATAAATTTATTTTTTTCGGTACTAAATGAAACTAAATAATATGGATATATTTTTTTTCCATCATTTGAAAACTAAATAATTATTATAAATAAATTGTTTTTCTATCCAACATCAAAATTAATCTAAAACCAAATAATAATAATAAATCATTTTTCCATCCCATTAAAACCCGTCCAAAACCACCGGTACAAAACCATCCAAAGACAAAGGCCAGATCGCAGTGGTGGATAGGTTCCCCTTGTGATGAGACCAACCGATAGGGAGGTATTCAAGTTTCATTGAATCAGTCTGAGTATAAATGACTAGCAACCGATGGGATGTGTTGGAAATAAGCCTTTCATGTCCAGATAAGATTCCGTGAATGACATGAGTGATGGCCATGGTCAGAAAGAGTTGCGTGTTGGTATGTTGTAATTTATGAATTTCCTATCTTGACTTTCTAAGTTGAATCAAATAGCATGATTGAGTAGTAATCGCTTATTTTGGTATGTGGCAAAAGATTAGACAGGTTGGCCGTCATTTTTTAAAACATTCAGCATTATATTATATTATTTTTTAAAGAGTGAATAGGTTATTTTTGGGATTTTTATAATTAGTTAATGAATTCACTCGTGTAATTTTTTGGATTTGAAATAAATTTGGTCTTTAATATAAAATATAATATTTACTTGAAAATATGTAATTAGTTTTAGTTTTTTAAATTTATTAGGATTTAATTATAAGTTAAGTTTATATGAATAAAATGAATTTTATTCTTTCAAATAATTCTTGATTCCAGTATTCTAATATTTTATATTTTAAAGAGATTAACTCTTAATTAATCACAAATAGTTTTATATCTAATTTTAAGATTAAAACTAGTTTCAACCTAAACAATATCTCTAATACTTTTGATGATCATGGTTGAAGCTATTTCAAGTGACATCATATGTTTTTTAATTACATATAAAATTAAAAGAAAATATAAGTACTTATATACAATTTTTAATTTCTATTTTATCTTATTCTTTTATTTTGTTATTGAATTGGATTTTTAATATAAATCTGAAAATGAATTATACTAAAACCTTATAAATATCAAATGTAAGTCTTCATATTTTATTTATAGTAAAAATAATGTGGTAAATAATGTCTAATAGAAAACTAAATTCAATATGAACACCAACAAAAATTATTACTAGTTTTTGTTTGGATTACATCCAAACCACAATTAGAATAGCACAACAAAACAACTCTCTAATTGTTTAACAATGGTTTGGTTAGAACACGGTTAGGAATTATTATATACCATATTTGAATTGTTTTCTAGAAATTTGTGCCTATTTGGTTTGCTACCATAAGAATTTGTATTCTAGGTATTTATGGGTAACTTCTTTGATCTGCTCAAAAAAAAAAAATCTACTTCGTTCTAGGAAATCTCATACACAATGCAGTTTTCTACATAGTGCACCAGCGAAGCGATTTCCTTTCCCTTTGATATGCCTTATGTCAAAGTCAAATTCTCTTAGGAAAGTGGTCCACCTAGCTTGGCCTGCATTTAAATTAGGTTGTTTAAAGAGACTCATTAAAATGCTATGATGAGTCATTAAAAGGAATCTCTTCCTCAATAAATAATGTCGACATACCTTCGAGGCGTGAACTATTGCAGTTACTTCCGGGTCATAAGAAAAATATTGTTGTTCATGATCTTTCAATTTGTATGATTCGTAAGTTATTACTCTACCTTCTTGCATCAAAACTCCTCTAACACCTTCTTGATACGCAAATGTGCAAACTATAAAATCTTTCTCTGGGTCTACCATTTTCAACACATGGGTTGTAGTCAATAAATGTTTCAATCGCTCAAAACTGTGCTAATGTTTATTATCCACTTGAGTGCTCTCCCTTTTTTTGCAAAAAAGTTGTAAGGTAAGTGATCCTAAATTTTTTTTCTATAAAACAACAGTAATATCCAGCTAACCCCATAAAAGACCGAATATCTGCAACACTTTTAGGGACATGCCATTCCATGATGGTTTTAATTTTCTTAGGTTCTACAACTATACCTTCAAATGAAATTATATGTCCCAAGTATTGGATTTGATCCCTGAAAAAATCACATTTATTGTATTTAACATAAAGCTAGCTTTCCCATAAAGTTTGCAACACTATCCTCAAATTCTCTTTATGCTCCTCAAAGCTTTTTGAGTAAATCAAAATATTATCAATAAAAATAAAAAGGAATTTGTCTAAGTAAAGATGGAAAATACCATTCATCATACTCATAAATGTTACTAAAGAATTAGTAAGCCCAAATGACAACACAACAAATTCATAATGGTCATAGGTAGTGGGTACTACATGTTACTTGGTAAAGAGATCATCCTCGTCAAGGCTGGATCATGAGACTCCACATAAGGTATGGACTAGTAAGAAACCATCACTCACACAACTCAAGGTATTTTTCTATGATGCATATGTACATGTTTCAAAGGAAAATAAAACTAAGTTGGATAGAAAATCTAAAAGGTGCATTTATATTGGTTATAAAGATGGTTTAAAAGGTTACAAAATTTGGAATCCATAAACAAAGGAGTATGTGTATAATCAAGATGTGGTATTTAAAGAAATGAAATATGTTATCAAATAGGAATTCTTTCCAAGGGAGAAAGAACCAGAGAAGATAGAGTTTGAACTAGAGGATCATGATTCAAATCCTTGGTGCTACAAATTTAATTTTAGGCATGAAAATTAAAAGAGATAAGGAAAAGAGGAAACAATGGTTGATTAAGATGAAGTATATCGAGATAATATGAAGAGGTTTAATATGCATGAAAGTAAGTTAGTGAAGGTTTCTATTCCTGCAGGTGTAAATTTATCTACACATTAATCTCCCAAGACACATGAGGAGGAAGAGGACATGACTCGTGTTCCATATCCCAGGGTGTATTGAAGTTTTATGTAAGCAATGGTTTGTACTAGATTGATGTAATGGGAGTACTAAGTAGGTATACGTCAAAACCAGGAAAGGAGCATTGGACAATAGTAAAGGGGGTGTTAGGTACATATAATACTAGTGTATCCTCCTTATTATTTTCTTTTGTGCCCATGTATCCCCCATATTGTTATTGTTGTGCCCCATAGAAGACTGCTATTGTTGTTGTTGTGCCCTTACATTATTATTGTTATGTAGGCTCTAATTAAATTGTGACCCTTTAGACTCATATATATACAAAGGAGGTCTTGTCATTTGTATCATCCAAAAATTGTTCATTTATGTAATGTAAAGGAGGTTTCCCCCTTGAAGAGGATAATTTTTAAGTCGTTGACCTATCTTTTTGTGCATTGGTAGTGTTAGCCTTGCTGGAAAAAGGCCCACAAATGGATCCATATAGGCTCTTGAAGTCTCCAAATTTGCTTAGAAACATGTCAATGGATCCATTAATGCCCTCGAAATCTTCATTTTTTGCTCAAAGATCATCTAATTATCAAAATCAACGCAAGAGGAAAGCCCTTGGAAGGGCAAAAATGCACTATCGGGAGGCTAAAAAAACCATGAAAAACCCACAAACGCATGCTTAAACAAAGGAATGAACAGTTGCTGTCAGATTTGGCCGATCAATAGCCCAGATCTAGGGAGCTAATCGCAATCAACTGAGCAGAGGGGACAGTATAAAAGCGGGCGCATGACACTGCCGATCAGCTATCGTCGATGATCGGATGAGTGGATCGCATCGACGGGGAGTAGGTTATGTTATATAAAGGACCTGAGCATTGGCCAACAGCGATTGTGATTTATCGCATCGCTGACATCGCATCAGCACTATACCAAGGGGCGAGGCCTATGCACATACATATGGGCAACCCGATAGCCGGACTCGATGGCAGTATATATGAGAATTCATAAAGTTTGAAGTCCACACCAAAGCCATTTTTAAAGCATTTTCCATGTTTTTCGTTATTTTAATGAAATACAAAGGGAATGGGGGACAGCGCCGATGCGATAAAACCCGGACACGAAAGGGTTTCAGAATAAAAATATATATATATTGAAGTCTGCAAAAGCCCAAATTTTAATGTATTTCATGTATTTTCGTTGTATAATGAAAATATGAAGGGAGCATTAGACGACATCGATAGCGATGGAACTCGGACCTGATGGGTTCCAGGAGGTGAAATACATAATTTTTCAAGTCCACCAAAGTCATTTTTTAATGATTTTCAATGTTTTGGTGCGTTTAAAAAAAACACAAAGAAATCGCAAAATAGGCAGGATTTCGAGTGGGCCATGGGGGGTAAGTGGTTTAGGTCGAGTTCCGCCCGATGCCATACAGCGGCTACCATGTGTCCAAGACGAGGAGAGACAAAACTGCCCTCATCGGGTGGCTAACTCTAGTACAAAAGAGGCGCCCGAAATGGATCATCATCGTTGGATCTAGGGCTCCCAGATCAACGGTGGAGATGTGTTATCATTGTAAGCACGTATCCAAGAGGAGAATAAGCCATATATAAGGATTTCTTAAGTCCGAAAAGGATAGAGATGGGCGGGATTTTCACAGTGTCACTACGTTTTCTGTTTAAAAAATAAAACAGTCATGCATTAACAGAAAGGGGCCATTTAAAGGGATTATAAGGGCCCAAAGACCCATTACACCATATAACAGAGCCTGGGAGACATATTACCGAGAAATAGGACCCTAGAAAGGGAAAGAGAAGGGCCACAACATGCTACAACCTGAAACAGAAAGATCAGGGAGCATCAACAACGCAACACAACCAAATCAATAGAGATCATGGAGTAGACAGCGCAACTATCCAAAACAAATAGAAAGATCAAAGGCCACATCGTAGCTCATCAAAACAAGCATCATGGGGCATTGCTGGCATGAGCGAGCTCCCAGATAGTGCATTAAGCTACCCAAAATATCTGAATGTGGTTATTCCTCTGTCAGAAGGAGAAAAACCTCCAAGCCATGCTTGCCTTTAGGGAATCAAATAGTTAAGGGACAGATTGGATAGATTAAGACTCTGAGCCTTCTAGAGAGCTCAAGAGCATTGTAAAAAGGCTATAAATAGCTGAAAGTAAGATGTAATAGAGGTTCAACTTCTAGAGATTATTCCTCCTCTGTTCCTACAAACTTCTCATCTTCATTCTAGGAATATAAGCTTCTTTTGTAATTATATGTTCAATTTCCATTCTCTTTGTTGTTCTATGATTTCACTTGAACAGTTTGTTCATGTTTTATTTTGTGTCTAAGGCCAGATAACTATCATCTTATCTATGTTTTGATGAATTAGATTTGCAAGCTTCTTTACTGTCTGTAGCTAGTCATTCATATGTGGTCATATATGCATCTACCAGTATAGTCAGTATTCTCTTTTGTTGCCTGTAGCTAGCCATTCATTTATGTTTATGTATGCAATCTATTGGTATAGTTAGTATTCTCCATCTATTGATTAAATTTATAAATTAGCGAGAATTAGTGGTTTAAAGCCTTGTATTGGTGAGAGTGTCCATGCATGCCTTGACTGAGAATAGAGCTGAAATGGTTATCTAACTTGATCCAAACCATCATTTATTCCAATAGTTCAGAGAACAATATTGAAGATTATATGTTACTAGGCATCTCTGAGCTACAACCTAGGAGAGTTTCTTGGAGTGATAACATAATTGGCACCACTGCCGGGGAGAGGAAACTGAAGCTCAGCTTCCCTAGGAAACGACATAGATCTAGCTTTGATGATAGACAAAGTCTGGGCACTTTTTTGGTTGTAATCATCTATCTGGCGACTCTAATGGAATCTTAACCTCTTGGCGACTCCACTTCATAGTCCTGGCTCAATTTGCGAGGCATACTCAGAGAAATCGTGAGAAGATACAAGCTAACCCAGTACCTGAACCTGAAAAAATCATCAAAGGGAGAAAGGTATTGCAGAAAGGAGCATCAAGTTCAAGTAAACCTAAACAATCTTCTATATCTCTTCAAGAAAGGCTTGTAATAGAACAAATACATGTTGAGAGTACAACATCTAATACTAGCAGTGAAGAAAAACTCTTAGAGATTCATGAAGCTCCTTCTTCTTTAGGTTCTCCTTTTGTTGTGAGCCCAAAGGAAACCTCACCTCCTATCCATCATACTCCTTTAGTCCTGTCAGTCACAACTGAGCCCTCTATCATTCAAATTGCCAGTACTCTTTTAGCCACCACAACTATGGCAGGTCCACAAGCACCTACCAAAATGGAGAGAATCATAGCTACTAAGTATGGACCTCTAATACTACCCACTCCTTTGAATGTTATGCGTACTGGGGAGTATCAGAGGTATATGCCTAAGTTCATTGGGACTAAAGGTGTTTCAGTTGAAGAACATCTCAAGTCATTCTATAGCTATGCTAATAACCTAGACATTAGTGAAGATGATGTCTGGATGAGAGTCTTTGTCCAAAGCCTAGATGGAGAGGCTAGAAAATGGTTCAGGGAACTGGCCCCAGCATCTATAGCAGATATTGAGGCCTTAGATGATGCATTCCTAAAGCATTGGGGGGATAAGAAGGATCTTCTTTACTACCACACTGACTTTGAGAACTTACAGAGGGAAAATGATGCGCGGTTGTTTGATTTTAATAAGAGATTTAACCATATGTGCAGTAAGATACCAGCTGAAGTGAAACCCACCACTACCTCTGCTAGACTCATCTATGCCAGCGCCTTTGATTCTGACTTCTGTTTACTATTGAGGGAGAGGGTATCTGCCTCTTTGGCTGATATGCAAGATGCAGCCCTCGAAGTAGAATAAAACATCATGGCTACAGAAAAGCTCAAAGGTAATGCTGATAGAAGGAGACAGAGGGGTGAGCCTTCATCATATTTAGATCCCAATATCGATAAAATGGCCAAGATGATAGAGTCATTAGCCTCTGAAGTTTCCAAGTTAAAGGTTGAGCAGCATTCTGGGAAAGAAAGGCTTCCTAATACCTTTGCTCCTCCAAATCCAAATCCATATAGAAGAGAAAATGAGTAGTTGTAGATTTTGAAAAGAAACAAAGATGCCAATGAAGACCAAAGGGTGAAGGCCCCTCTTCAAAATGTAGTCATGGAGGAAGAGCAATTTGAAGAGGATGATGAGATCCATTGTATGGAAGACAAAGGCAATGCCACTTTTTAAACCAAAGCTGCCTATGAGAAGTCAATATTCAATGACCAGATCAACCAAGAATGGGATGGTGAAGCTGTTCTACAAACTGAAGATCAACACCAATATAATCTGAGGTCTAGGATGAATAATGTCAAAGAAACTTCTGTTCATAAAGCTATTGTCCCTACAGAACAACAAGATAATAAGCAGAAGCAACCAGCAGTTGATCCTATCATCCTCAAAGATCTAGCCATAGAGGTAAAAGGCCTTGACAAGCCTCCCTCGTCTTTCAATTTTCAATCAGAAATTCAGAAGCCAAGAATACCTATGCCTCTAATTGAACCAGTGAAGAATGAGTTCTTCAAAAAATCTATCCTTGAGGCTCTTGAGCCTAAAACCATCCAAGCCTCCACTGACTATGTAAATCTGCAATATGACCAACCAGCTGTTATTCTCAGCCCAATGATTGAAAATTGTGAAGACATCTCCCCATAATTCTATGTTTCTTTGTCTATTCATGATGAAATCCTTCATATTTGTCTTCTGGACACTGGAGCCAGCCATAACCCACTGCCCAAGGCTGCCATGGATAAGATCGTTCTTGACATTAAGCCTAATAGTTGGCCTTTACAGAGCTTAAAAAACCAGTTTGCCAGATCACAGAGGAAGAAGGCCCACAGATTTGGGACATGATCCTTGATGGGGCTTGCTCTAAGGAAGCTGTAGGAATAGGTGAAGTCCTTGTGTCCCCCACAGAGGAATACATTGATTCATCTTTTATATTAACTTTTCAGGTCACAAATGACATAGCAGAGTATAAAGCAAACTTTATAATTCAACAAGTGTGCTAAACCTTCCAAGAAAAACATCTAAGGCTGAAAGCACATGGAGATGAGGTGAAATATAGACCATCTCTACCTAATAATACCAAATATTGGAAGGTGTTTGAAGTAGAGGATCAAATCAATAGGCTTTTGCAAGTCTTTGATGAATTGACTGATATGCACATTGACCAAGAGAAATAAACCTTTCATAGAAAGGTAAAAAGGGTCAATTTTCAGTTTGTTGACTGTTTTCTCAAAAGGAATGCATCAAAGGAACGAGGAGATGTTTTTGATGGCCCATTCAATGGGATGTTCTTCAAACTTTATTTCAGTTAAGGATTTCAAGCCTTGGTATTGTAAATATGTTGTTTTCAAGTTTTTATTTCATGCTAAATAGATTCCATGCCCAATGTAACACTAGGAGGAAGATTTGATCTTGTTTTTTACAGGAAAGAAATTGATTTGTGATCCTTGAAACCTCACAGGGGGATTTCATCCCCAAAAGGAGCGAGTGTTAGCCTTGCTAGAAAAAGGCCCATAAATGGATCCATATAGGCTCTTGAAGTCTCCAAATTTTCTTAGAAACATGCCAGTGGATCCATTAATGCCCTTGAAATCTTCAATTTTTCCTCAAAGATCATCTAATGATCAAAATCAATGCAAGAGGAAAGCCCTTGGAAGGGTATAAATGCACTATCGAGAGGCTAAAATGCTTTAAAAACCATGTAAAACACACAAACGTAGGCTTAAACAGAGGAATGAACAGTTGTTGTTAGATCTAGCTGATCAATGGCCCAGATCTAAGCAGCTAATCGCAATCGTCCGAGCAGAGGGGACAGTATAAAGGCGGGCGCATGACACCACCGATCAGCGATCGTCGATGATCGAATCGGCAGGTCACATCGACAGGGAGTAGGTTATGTTATATAAAGGACCTAAGCATTGGCGAACAGCGACTGTGATTTATCGCATTGCTGACATTGCAACGAAACTATACCAAGGGGCAGAGCCTATGTACATACATATAGGCAACCCGATAGCTAGACCCGACGGTAGTATATATGAGAATTCATAAAGTTTGAAGTCCGCACAAAAGCCATTTTTAAAGCATTTTCCGTGTTTTTCATTATTTTAATGAAATACAAAGGGAACGGGGGACAGTGACGATGCGATAAAAGCTGAACACGAAAGGGTTTTAGAATAAAAATATATATATTTTGAAGACCAAGAAAGCCCAAATTTTAATGTATTTCATGTATTTTCATTGTATAAAGAAAATACAAAGTGAGCATTAGCCGACAGTGATAGCGATGGAACCCAGACCCGATGGGTTCTCGGAAGTGAAATACATAATTTTTCAAGTCCACCAAAGTCTTTTTTTAATGATTTTCAATGTTTTGGTTCATTTAAAAGAAAACACACAAAGAAATCGCGAAACAGACAGGATTTCAGGTGGGCCATTTGCGGTAAGTGGTTTAGGCCAAGTTCCACCCAATGCCATACAGCGGCCACCACGTGTCCAAGACGAAGAGAGAGAAAATTGCCCTCATTGGGCAGTTAACTCTAGTACAAAAGAGGCGCCTGAAACGGATCATCACCATTGGATCTAGGACTCCACGAAAATGGTGGAGATGTGTTATCACTGCAAGGGCAGACCCAAGAGGAGAATAAGTTGTATCTAAGGATTTCTTAAGTCCGAAAAGGATAGAGATGGGCAGGATTTTCACAGTGTCACTACATTTTCTATTCAAAGCAGAAAACAGTCATGTATTAATAAAAAAGGGGCAATTTAAAGGGCTTATAAGTGCTTGAAGACCCATTCCACCATATAACAGAGCCCGGGAGATATATTGCCAGGAAACAGGAGCCCGAAAAGGGAAAGAGAAGGGCCACAGCACGCTTCAACTAAAACAGAAAGATCATAGAGCATCAACAATTCAACACAGCCAAATCAAGAGAGATCGTGCAGTAAACAACGTAGTTGTCCAAAACAAACAGAAAGATTAAAGGCCACAGCACAGCTCATCAAAGCAAGCATCATGGGGCATTTCTGGCATGAGAGAGCTCCCAGATAGCGCATTAAGCTACCCAAAATATCTGAATGCGGTTATTCTTCTGTCAGAAGGGGAAAAACCTCCAAGCCATGCTTGTCTTTAGGGAATCAAACAGTTAAGGGATAGAGTGGATAGATTAAGACTCTGAGCCTTCTAGAGAGCTCAGGATCATTGTAAACAGGCTATAAATAGCTGAAAGTAATATGTAATAGAGGTTCAACTTCTGGATATTATTCCTCCTCTATTCCTTCAAGATTCTCATCTTCATTCTAGAAATATAAGCTTCTTTTGCCATTATATGTTCAATGTCCATTCTATTTGTTGTTCTATAGTTGCACTTGAATAGTTCATTCATGTTTTCTTTTGTGTCTAAGCCCAGATAACTATCATCTTATCTCTGTTTTGATGAATTAGATTTGCAAGCTTCTTTACTGCCTGTAGCTAGCCATTCATATGTGGTCATATATGCATCTGTTGGTACAGTCAGTATTCTCTTTTGTTGCCTGTAGCTAGCCATTCATTTATGTTTATGTATGCAATCTACTGGTACAGTCAGTATTCTCCATCTATCCATTGAATTTATAAATTATTGAGCATTAGTGGTCTAAAGCCTTGTATTGGTGAGAGTGTTCATGCATGCCTTGAGTGAGAATAGAGCTGAAATGGTTATCTAACTTGATCCAAACCATCATTTATTCCAATAGTTCAGAGAACAATATTGAAGATTATATGTTACCAGGCATCTCTGAGCTACAACCTAGGAGAGTTTCCTGGAGTGATAACAGGTTGCATAACATTTGGTATGAGAGCTTTGGATTCTAGGGTTTCACTTATTCAAACAGGTCATCTTGGAATTTTCACTAGAACATTTTTTTTTTCTACGAAGCTTCAGAAAATGAAATTGAAATCACAGGGATCCAAAATATTGGCAAACCTCATATATGAATTTCAGATCTTGGTTCCCTATAGTTTCTTAGATATAATCCATGTAAGTTAGGGTTTTTGCATGCTCCAGAATTTCATCTCAACTAGGGGACATTAGTAAAATCATCATATATTCCTCTACGAGCATCGGATTTGAATTTCGTAAAAAAGGACCGAAATTACACAAACATTATTATCTTTTGTATTGTTTTCAGAGTCGAAGGTCGAAACAATGACATGTAGCACTCCATACAAGTTTGTTTTACTGAACCTGTCCATAAACATACCATCGTGGGAGATTGGACATAACTTCATCTTGAATAATACAAATTTGGTCTGACTTCTAGCATTGTAAATAATACGCAAAGGCCTACCACAAGACCGAATTTCATACCTTGAAGATTCAAATTTATAGAGATACAATAATTTCAATATCATGCTCCTACAAAGCAAGTAAAAGGTGTGTATTTTTGTAAAAAGTGGCATAAGTTTTGTTTGAAAATTCAGTTTGAAGTGATTCAAGGGGAATGGTAAAGCATCAATATCATTGTTTGATTCCAAAATTACTCAAAGAAAGAAAATGGAAACACCTAGTAAGAAACTAGAAAGATCTATTATGATGCATAAAGAAGAGGAGGAAATGCAACATGATATATCAAAATTACGAGACCAAGTACAAAAAGTTGCGCTCTCGCAAAGAGTAACCAAAATGAAATGGAATATAATATAGATGGTTTGAAGAATGGTATGGAAGCTAAGATTTATGGTATAGAATAAAAAATGAAAGGCAACATGGAAGATTTGAAGAATGGTTTTAAAACAGAGATGGAAGGTATTAGATGAAACTCATTATGAGAATAGAAGGAATTTTAATCATGATTCCATAGGCTCTAACTTTGGATTGAAGACACACCATATTACAAATATCAATATGATGAAGTTTGATGCCAAAAATTCAGTAACATGGATACTATATATGGAGTAGTATTTCGATCTCCATAATCTGAAACACGAACAAAAGGTATGCATTGCAACTTTATATTTAGAACCTAGTTAGTTTGTATGGTAATGATGGATTTGTTCTCGTAAACCACTTGCAACTTGGTTAATTTTTATGGAGGAAATGATAGCACATTATGAATATACAAAGAGAAACACCTTCTTTAGCGAATTGATAAAGGTCAAACAAAAGGGTTCAATGGTGGAGCACATTGAGGACTTCCAAAAATTGAATATGAGGGTAAATGATATTCCAAAGGAGCATAGGATGGATATATTCGTAGGTACCATAAAGGATAACATCCAACATCAGGTTCACCTTTGGGAGCCTAATTCATTGGAGAAGGTATTCAGGGTGGAAAGTAAAGTTGAAAGAAAAATTATGGCAACAAGGAAGCCTACCACTCATAACTATAAAGATGGAAGTGATATTTCTCCTAGCCTTCCACAACCTACAAGGTTTACACCACAAAAATTGGAGGAAAAAAGAGCAAAATGGCTCTGTTACAGTTGTGATAAAAAATACATTAAAGGTCATAATTGTGCTGAGAAGAAATTATTCGACATAGATTGTGAAGAGGAGGAAGAAAAGGAACAAGAAAAACCAAAAGAAGAGTATATACACAAAGAACCAACCCCAAAAAAAGAAGAAATGAATCTGACCATATCTTGTAATGCATTGGCTAGAATTACCACTCCTCAAACTCTCAAGATAGAAGTATATATCAAGAAGAAAAAGGTAATAGTGTTGATTGATTTGAGAAATGCCCATAATTTTATTTATTATCTGATAGAGAAGGAATTAAATTGCTTCCTATATGTAGCAACAAAGTGTCAAGTGATGGTTGCAAATTGAGGAACTATAAATTTCTCTGGATAGTGTCGTAATATCAAGCTACCCATAGGGGAATATTCATTGAATAATCCAATGATTTCCATTCCAATGGGTGGTGCTGAGGTTGTATAAGGAGTCCATTTGGGGATGATAGCTTTCAATTTTCAAGAACTTTTCTTGAAAATTTTTTGGGAAGGAAAGGATGTTGAATTAAGGGGTATCGCATGGAAAAAAGGAAATATAATCAGATTTAATGGCATGACAATGATTCTAAAAAAAAGAAAAATGGGGCGTAATTACACAATTATGCTCACTAATGGTTCAAACATCGAAATCATCCATTTATCCATATCTCCAAAAAGTCTTGGACAATCATTCCAAGGTGTTTGAGACTCCCAAATGCCTCCCACCTATTCGTGATCATGATCATGTGATTCAATTGATTCCAGGAAATGTTCCTCCAAACATCAGGGCTTACAGATATCCTTATGCCCAAAAGAGTGAAACTGAATGTATGGTTGTAGAAATGCTAGAGACTAGTATAATTCAACCTAGTCAAAGTTATTTCTATGCTCCAGTAGTATGGGTGCATAAGAAGGATGGATCATGGTGTATGTGTCCAGATTATATGGAGCTCAAAAAGCTCATTATTAAAGATAAATTTCTAATTCCTATCATTGATGAAGTTTTGGATGAATTACATGGAGAAATTTATTTCACCAAGTTGGATCTTCGTTTAGGATATCATCAAATTAGAATGAAGACTGAAGACATTCTGAAAAAACCATTCAAAACTCATGAGGTTCATTATGATTTTTTTTCATGCCTTTTGGCCTTACTAATGAACCTTCCACATTTCAAGGTTTGATGAATTCCATTTTCAAAATCTTCCTTAGAAAATATGTTTTAGTATTTTTTGATGATATACTAATTTACAACAAGTCTTGGAAGGATCATATTCAACATATTAATAGGGTTCTCAAACAATTGGAGGAGAAATAATTATATGCAAAAACCTCCAAATGTTTCTTTGGAGTATAGGAGGTGGAATATTTGGGTCATATTGTATCTCATGAGGGTGCTAAGGTAGACCCTAACAAAATTAAATCCATTAAGGAATGGAAAATCCCCACAACCATAAAGCATCTTCGAGGATTTCTCGGGTTGACAGTGTATTATCACAAGTTTGTTAAGAATTATGGGAGAATAGTGGCACCTCTAACATCATTACTGAAGAAATATGCATTTTCTTGGACTTCAGAAGAGATGAAGGCCTTTGAACATATTAAAGAGGCAATGTGCCAAACACCGGTCTTAGCTATGCCAGACTTCACAACAAATTTTATTGTGGAATGTGATGCTTCGGGAAATGGAATTGGTGTTGTTTTAATGCAAGAAGGAATACGCATTGCTTTTGAAATCCATCCAATCAAAGGAAAGTATTTACACAAACCTATTTATGAGAAGGAAATGTTGGCAATACTACATGAATTAAAGTAATGACAACCTTACTTAATGGGAAGGCACTTCAAGTTTAAAACAAATCATGATATTCTTAAATACTTTTTGGAACAAATATTATCTTTAGAAGAGTAGCAAAAATGGGTGACAAATATGTTGGGTTATGACTTTGAAATCATCTACAAAAAAGGGAAGAAAAATGTTGTTATAGATGCGCTCTCAAGAAAGGATGAGGATGTGGAAGCATTTCTTTGTGTCATTTCTATTATCTAACCTAAGTGGATAACTGAAGCAAGGGATGAATGAAAGAATGATGAAGAGGTTTGGTCACTCATTCAAAAGTTACAACAAGATCCCAGTACATCTAATACATTTAGTTGGAAAAATGATTCATTTTGGTACAAATTTCGCTTATATCTTTGTAAGAATTATCAACTCAAACAAAAGATTCTTTTGGAATTTCACACCTTTCCCTTAGGAGGGCACTCAAGATTTTTAAAAACTTACCATAGGGTCAAGAAGGAGTTTTTTTGGGATGGCCTTAAATCTGATATTCAGAAGTTTGTGGCAGAATGTTTGGTTTTCCAACAAAATAAAGTTGAGACAATTAAGACCCCTTGTCTGTTACAACCTTTAACCATTCCAAGTCAGCTTTGGGAGGAAGTCTCAATGGATTTTATCACAGGTTTACCCAAGTCTGAAGGAAAGAGTGTCATCATAGTGGTAGTTGATATACTTACCAAGTATGCACACTTTTGTGCATTATCTCATCCTTTTAAAGCCACTATAGTTGCTAATGCATTTATGGAAACAATTCAAAATTTTCATGGAAATCCAAATATTATAGTAAGTGATAGAGATCCTATTTTCACTGGAAATTTTTGGACAAAATTATTTTCTTTTCTTGGTACTCAATTAGCTCATAGCTCATCTTATTGTCCTCAATCTGAAGGGAAAACTGAGATAGTGAACAATTTTTTGGAAGCATATATTTTATTGCCTTGTATCTAATAAATAAACACAATGGTTCAAGTGGTTACCTCTAGTTGAATGGTGGTATAACACTTCCTTCCATATTGCAACAAAAATTACCCCATTTATGCCACTTTATGGATATCATCCACCATCCATCACATCATCTTTAGGAGAAAATTCTAAGGTTTAAGCAGGGAATATCACATCGAGCATCACTAACAAGTTATCGAACTCTTAAAGGATAACCTCAATTTGGTGCAAAATCAAATGAAACAATAAGAATATCAGCATCGTAGTGAAATAAGTTTCGATGTAGATGACTAGGTATTTTTATGGCTACAACCATACAAACAAATGTCTTTGAAGAAAGCTAAGAAGGATAATAAACTATCACCCAAGTACTATGATCCTTATAAGGTGTAGCAAAAGATTGGTGCTATGGAATATAAATTGGAGTTGCCTGCATCTTCCTGAGTACACCTAGTTTTCCATGTTTCGTGCTTAAAGAAGGTTATTGGTGACAATATTTCAGTTCAAACAGTGTTGCCAGAACTTGACGAAGAAGGAAAAATCATATTTGAGCCTGAAGCAGTCATGGAAATAAGAACTCGAAAACTACGAAATCGATCAATTTCAGAGTATCTCATTAAGTGGAAGAACTTACCTGTTGAAGATTCCACATGGGAGGATGAGAATTTTATACAAAAGAATCCATAACTACTCAAGCGTTGAGGACAACACTTTTTTGAAGGAGAGGGGCATGTTAGGTCCCTATAATACTAGTGTATCCCCCTTATTATTATTATTGTGCCCATATGGCCACCATATTGTTATTGGTGTGCCCCATAGAAGCCCACTATTGTTATTGATGTGCCCTTACATTATTATTGTTATGTAGGCTCTGATTATATTGTGACCCCTTAGAATCCTATATATACAAATGAGGTCTTTTCATTTGTATGATCAAATAATTATTCATTTATGTAATGTAAAGGAGGTTTCCCCCTCAAAGAGAATAATTTTTAAGTCATTGATCTATGTTTTTGTGAGTTGGTTGCATAAAAGAGGGATTTCAAGTATTTGTGTGGCATTATTGATGATGGATTATGATACCAAGGAAGACCAAGACTGGATAGATTATTGGACATACGTGGTTTTGTTGATGTATACTGGGTTGGAGATATGTATAAGAGAAGATCTACAAGTGGGTATCTGTTTAACCTATTTGGAGGAGTTATCAATTAGATGAGCAAGACTATGTTGTGGCATCAAATATCAGGACATATCAAAGACAAGGACCTTCAAGTACTGGATTGTAATGGTATGGTAGATGGTATGTCTAATTTCTCTTTGGATTTTGATTTCTGTGAATGTTTTTTAGATGGGAAGCAGAATCAGGTGATATTCTCATTTATTATTAAAAGGAAGAGGGAAAACTACAACTAGTGCATAGTGACGTGTTTGGACTTGTGTTATTTCCATCATTGGGTAAATTTATGTACTATGTCTCATTTATAAATGAATTCTTGAGGAATACATGGATATATTTCCTTAGTAAGAAATATGAAGTCTTTGAGAGATTTAAAGAATTTAATGTTTTGGTGGAGAATTAGAGAAAGAAGAAAATAAAGGTGTTGAGGATGGATAATGGTGGAGAGTTTTGGGGGAAGGAATTTGAAGAGTTACGTAAAATGTGTGGTATAGCACGGTAGAAGAATGGACCATACACACCTCAAAAAAATAGAGTTGCATAAAGGATGAACATGATGTTGATGGAAAAAGAAAGGAACATGCTCAATGGTGTTGGGTTAGGACAAGAATTCTTGGTAGACGTAGTGGATAGTACATGTTACTTGGTAAAGAGATCACCCTCATCAATGTTGGATGATGAGACTCCGCATGAGGTATGCACTGGTAAGAAACCATTTCTCACACATCGCAAGGTGTTATCTATGATGCATATGTACATGTTTCAAAGGAAAATAAAAATAAGTTGGATCGAAAAATCTAAAAGGTGCATCTTTATTGGTTATAAAGATGGTTTAAAAGGTTATAAAGTTTGAACCAGGAAACAAAGAAGTATGTGTATAGTCGAGATGTGGTATTTAAAGAAGTGAAAGATGTTATCAAATAGGAAGTCTTTCCAAGGTAGAAAGAATGAGAGAAGATAGAGTTTGAACTAGAGGATGATGATTCAAACTCTTCAGGATAAAATGAATCATAAGAAGACGAACCATATACTCTGGCATTGAGGAGATTAGTTTAGGAAAGAAGGAAGCCAAAAAGGTATACTCCACCAAATTCCAGTTCAAATTTTGATTTACCTATTACTACTAATGATCCTAGAACTATTAAGAAGGAAGTGGATTTAGAAGATGCAAAACTGTAGAAAAATGCCATGGTTGAAGAAATGGATGCCCTAGACAAGAATGAGGCTTGGCATCTAGTAGAGTTATCAACTTTAAGGAAACACATTAGCAACAAATGCACGTTTAATAAGAAGTTGAATGTAGAAGGAAAGGTTGCAAAATGCAAAGCTCAATTAGTAGCAAAAGGTTATTTCCAAGTGAAGGGAATTTAGTTTGGTGATATTTCTTCTCCTATTTCTAAGTTAACTTCTATTAGATTTCTTTTATCTATTGTTGTTGATTTTGATTTTGAAGCAAAATATATTGATGTGAAGAAAAAGTTCTTACATTTGCATCTAGAAGTAGAGATCTACATGAAGCATCCAAAAGTCTTCATTATCAAGGTTAATAAAGAGTTGGTATGTGAAGCAATCACCAAAGACATGGTATCAAGAATTTGATACATATATACAGTGACTTGGCCTCAAAATGATCAAAGTGAATCATTGTGTCTATTTTAAATTATTTGATAATCGTCTTATTTATTTGGTCTTCTATGTAGATGAATTATTGTTAATTGGAAACGATAGGAAAACCACCTAAGAAATGAAAACGAAATTGTCTTTTAAAGTTGACATGAAGGATCTTGGTGCTACAAATTTCATTTTAGGCATGGAAATTAAAATAGATCAGGAAAAGAGGAAACATTGATTAAATCAGAGGAAGTATATCAGGATAATGTGCAGAGGATTAATATATATGTAAGTAAACTGGTGAAGGTCCCTATTCCTTGAGGTGTAAAGTTATCTGCACATCAATATCCCAAGACACATGAAGAGGAAGAGTACATGGCTCATGTTCCATATGTCTCAGTGATTGGAAGTTTGATGTGACCAATGGTTTGTACTAGACTGATGTAGTGGGAGTACTAAGCAGGTACATGTCAAAACTAGGCAAGGAGCATTGGACAATAGTAAAGAGCGATTTCAAGCATCTGTGTGGCACTATTGATTATGGATTGTGATATCAAGGAAGACCAAGACAAAATAAATGATTGGAAATACATGGTTTTGTTGATGCAGAATAGGTTGGAGATACGTATAGGAGAATATCTATGAGTGGGTATGTGTTTAAACTATTTGGAGGAGCTATCAATTGGATGAGCAAGAGATAGTCTATAGTGGTACTTTCAACTACAAATGTTTAACACATGAAAATCACTCATGTAATCGAAGAAGTAGTTTGGTTATAAAGATTCCATTTCAAGTATGGGGTTGGTACAACAATCTAAAGGATAAATTATGATAGCCAAAATGTAATTTCCTTTGCAAGGGACCATAGTTATCATCTGAGGGCAAAGCATATTGGTGTTTAGCATTACGTTGTAAGGGATATGATTGAAGACAAGAAGGTGTTGTCGGTGAAGGTGGACATTTTGAATAATACTATGGATGCATTAATAAAATGTATGAGAATTGAAAATTTATCTTGGTGTAGAGAAAAAATGGGTATAACTTCCCTGAATTTTTTATTGAATACTCATGTTTCCCCCTATATGCAAATAAAACAACGGGTGGCAGAATCTTGGGTATGTGTTGTATTTTTTGCACGAATTACATTCACCATGAAAAAAGGGGGGTTTTCTAACCCCCCTTGGTTAGGGGGTATGTAATGGGTTGAGAGATCCTCTATATGGGGTTTTGGGAAACACCCCAAGAAAATTTGTTTGGGCAGTTTTTTGCATCAAAATTTTGGTTGTTTTTGGCCCATAATTTTTCTATAAAAAAATTGGTGGCACATGGTGGTTTTGTAGTTTTGGTTAAAGGACTAGGCTTTGATTGGTGATTCATGTATGCAACATGATTTATATTGTATTGTAATATTGTACAAAAAATATAATGAAAAAGAAAGATTGCTCGTTTTCTCGGTTTTGGGTTTCCAAGATAAAATCTCTATGTAAATGTATGTGGTTTCCATTTTATCTTTTTCTGTTTTTTTGTAAGAAATTGTTTGCAACAATTAATTGTGTAGGGTTAAAAACTATAAACAACAACTCAGGGGGATTGACTCTAAGATCAGGACGCAGAGGGTACGCTTAGGAGGATCCATGCTAAGATAAAATAACAAAGGGGAACAACCATGGAAACATAACAAAGGTAGCAGAGCAAAGGAAACAGGCTATAATTGATGAAAATCATTGTCATTACTTGATGTTCCATCATATAAAGCCTTGAGATTCCATCTTATCAGGCCTCAGGTTATCATCTTTCAGCATCATAGGCTTTGGCCCGCATCACATTCGGCTCATCTAATTTGTGCTTGCACACAAATATTTAACATCTAATATTCGTTAGATGATGCAAAATCCTATAAGAAATGTCATAAATTAATGACTTGTCATATCAAGAGTTGACATTCTAAAATATCAAGCCTTGGGTTGTTGAGCCTTGGCCTATCAACCATGTCGGCCTTCACCCTATGGATTCTAGAATAAATCAAGTGCATACTCTATTGGGCACAGGTAATTTAGCTTATTTCCCACATCAATCCTCAACCTATCAGTCATTTCTCAATGCTAAAACTCTATGAACCTCCAATAATTGACATCTGATAAATGACATAGTATGCCAAGTGGCAGTAATGATGTAGGGTACCAAGTGGTGATAGGTGGCGAAGACCGTGACATGGCAACAATGGTGAATGACACATTGTAGGTTTTCTGACATATTTGGAATGTTGACTAGACCAATTGAAAGTGACATGTGGCAAGTCCTGATTGGCTCCAATAGATGACATGGAAAGTATAATGGAAGGTGAGGTGGAAAGGTGGGCCATATCAGGTTGTAGGCTACCAAAGTGCCTAAACATGTTTGTCTTTAGTCTACGGGTTCCACTAATATTCAATAAGGTTTGGCTCTAGGTCACAATCCCCAATTGTGAGGTGCTAAGTGAAAACACCTAAAAGGTTTAGGCCTGAGTACATCACCATATCAATGTTCGAAAATAAAGGAGAAAACCTGATCTAACAATATCCAATAGAGAATAGCCAGAGGTCATGGCGCCAAGTCATATGGAGGTGAAGATTTAGCACCTAAGGGCTTCGGGCCTTGGCATATTGGAAAAATAAGAAAATAATCAAACTTAAGTCTCTTGATATCTCGAGAAACTTAAGCCATTAGTTCGGAAGCAATGATCCCAATCCTTAGGGGTATCAACTTATTGCCATATTGGCAAATTATGGAAAGAACTACAGACTAAGTATTCTTATGTTTGATATGCTTAGGGAGTGGTCATAGCACATGGTCAGAAAAAGAAAGAACCAACTCCAATAGCTAGTGGCATATCATCATGTCAGAACATATAATAGATCTAAGGTCCTAGTATGTAGAGCTACGACCATGTACACGAGTGAATGAAAAGGCACAAAGCCTCTAACGTTGGACAAAGAGGAAGATATAGTCAATCAAGTAGAGGAGAAACATTTTGTGTGTGAAAGGAAATTCCTCATTGTGTTGGAAAGCTTTGTTGGATAAGAATCAGTTAAAGCATAATACTATGGGTAAATATTGTGGGTTGATACACATAGTAAAGCTATAGGACTCATAGAAGAATTCATGTTGTATAAATGCATGGTTATACAATTGGTGAAGTTGTTGATACTATGCAGTTGTAAAAGAAATGTAATCAAAATATCAAGACATTGTAAAAGGACAATGAGCAAGGAGTATGAGTACAATGAAATCTATGTGAGTGTATAAGATAAACAATAAGAATGAGAGATACAAAAAATACATTTGCTAAGTGACAACAAGAGCTAGTGTGAGTAAAGAGGAGATAAAGAAAGAGTAGAGGAGAGAGCATATCAGCTAGCAACAAACATAATTCAAATCAAAGATCAAGAGGGGATTGGTGTTCCCTATAGGTGGGTGCCTACAAAATTTTCGGATTGGTGTCTCCAATAAGTTGGAGGTTGTAAATTTGCTATATTGCACAAGTTTCCAGTACGCAGTGGTGGGCTCTAGTATTGTAGCAATAATGCTACAACTCTTGGAGCTTCCTTCTTTAATTTTATCAACCCGGTAGTTCGTAACAAACTTGGAAGCGACGGTGCTGTATGCACAAGTACTAGCTCTTGCCGCAGCTGTCACTTGGTCAGCTGGCACAAGTCCGCTAGGGGCTTAAGCCAACTTCTATGAGCTCTTAGAAGAAGCTTTTTAACTGATGTACGAAAGCTAACTCAAAGGAAGCTAATCTACTTGCGGAAAGCAACTGAAAGCCAACAAGAAACGCAAACCCTAGCAAACCCTAATTCTACCAGCTAGTCCTACTGATGCAAAGATGGGAATTCAAACTAATGAAAGAGATGCCATTACTTCTATGAAGGTAAGATGCATGTGTCTAAACTACTTCTAGCTGAAGAAAACATCTTTTTGTATTTTTGAATAAGTTATTTAGAATTATCATGCATGTGCTTTTAACTGGCTTTTTATTGTGCAGAGGCGGATCATGGAGGAGAAATGCTTGGAAGAGGTCGGGAAGATTCAGAGAGGGTCTAAGGAGTCCCTAACATCCTTCCAGAGAGTTTCACAAAGTTTGGCTGCCAAGAAACCGCGTTTATGAGCTTCTACAGGAAGTCTGCAGGGGTTCTACAGGATGTTTCAGAAATTCTATAGGATGTTCTGCGATTGGATTTTGGATGATGGGTGAGTGGAAGAGGCTGCATGGATGGATAGGGAGGTAGGAGAGGGGTTTGTAATGACTTAGTGACAGAGGGATGAGGTGATGAGAGGGTGTGGAAAGCTAGTTTGTCTTAAAGAGGGCAGAGGGAATGGAAGGCCAAAAAGGTAGGATGACGTGGGCAGTAGAGTAGTTGTGAGACGAGGGGTCTAATTTGGAGATGAGCAGTTGGCCTGGACGAAGCTTAGATGGACGAGAGAGTGATGGAGTTGCACTGCACAGTGTAAACTGAACCAAATCATCCACGTCCTGCACATAATCAAAATATTACTAATCTATCCTAACTGTTAATGAAACCAATGAACAGCAACGTTATCTCTAAAGAGAACCATGTATGGTACTGAAGCAAAGAAACATTCCAAGAGGTCTGAGCACATGGATAACTTTTACAAATGAAAATATTGCACCAAAGATTACATGAGTACGCAAACTAGTGTTTTTTGTTGGGTAGCACTGTCTGCAATTCCAGCCCCTAGAAAGAGGTGAAAATGAGAGTGCAGGCAACCCTTTTCTGGAACTCTTATCAATTCTAATCTCTTTACTCTATTCTAGACATCTGAAGCAACTCTATCTTCTAACAATGACCTACTTAACCACACCACGAAATCTAACTCAACAAACTGCGTTTCAAATGCATGTAAAGAAAACCATATTGCTGAAAGGAAAGATATCAATACAAAAGAAGGAGGCCCTAGGCTCTCAGGTTGGGCCCAACCCCGAGAGCTATGGATCCTTTAGAAACTCAGAGCTGAGATCAAATCTGACTACTTCTGATTAAAAAATAATAATCATAAGTCAAAAGGTCTGCCAATGATGGCTACAAAAGAGCAAAAACAGAGTTGGCAGCTTGTAGTACAGAATGTGCAACAGTTTTTCAAAAATCCTTTTCGAAGTCTGAAGCCTTATCATTTATACATCAAGAGGCCCCAAGCTGGCCTCCTAAATCTATGGGACTTGGCTGACCAAACTGGGAGTGAACAGCTGCTTCCACAAAATCTGTTTGGCTGCCTTCTAGATCCGGTTGTGGTGGCTTTTGGAGCTCGGAGTTGGGGGTGAAGATCTCGAGGAAGGCTATTTAATGCCATGGACAACCTTCCTACGAATCCTCAACCCCATCTTGGCTGTCTCCTAGCCCTTATCTGCTTGGTTTTGCTCCAACATGTGTCAGAAAACTTGAAATGAGCACGTGTTAGCCACCTAGGAATAGTGACTGCCCTTATTCGTACAAATGACATAAACATACTAAAAAATGATGCATAAGTTATGAAAAATGAAGGATTGAGCAAGGGTAGTTAGGCCAAATGAGCCCAAAATGTTACCAAATTGGGGGCTTATCATCACCCCCCAGCTAAAATGATTGCTCATCCCTGAGCAACTAATCCAGCTCCTCGTCCTTCATTTTGATGTCGCCATCCTTAGTCAAATTTCGAAAGGCTTCCCATGAGAGAGGGACGGTGTATGTGTGGAGTGCATCCTACACGAGGAGCTTAATGAGCCATGATGGGCTACCTGGTCTGGCATGCCCTCTCGTAATTTGGTGGCACATTCAGTCATGGACTGCAGGAGGAAGTAAGGAATACTTAGCTTGTTTTCTGAAGGTAGGTCCATTTGGTGCCTAAGTTCTGTGAGCAGCCAGAAATGGTACCCATATACGATGTTGAATCGTCCTTCGCACATGATATATTTCATAATTTGGAGGCTGACCTCACTCCAGAGTGGCTGTAGGCTAGCTCTGCGAACCCCGTTCTTATCCTCTGAGAATTGCTCCTCCGTCAGAAAGAACTCCTTTTTAGCCTTCTGGCCTAGTTTTCTCTCCTCCTTATCCCACGGTACCCCCGTTGGGAGATCAGTGACTCTGCTGGTGAACTGTGGGGTGAGTCTGAGATTCAAACCCCTGAAATTGACAACGGCCCGCGTTTTTGATTTTGGCTTCAAAGCTCGCAGGAATTCCTCTGCCACCTCGTCATCGTAACCTTGAAGCTTGTCGCAGAACGACATCCATCATGCACGAGAAAATAGGTCTACCACCTCAAGGTTTTCCCGTAGCTTCTTTGAGTCTGTTGGTTCTTTCCTAATGAACCCACCCGGCATGGTGAAAGCTTGCTGTGTTAGCCGGAGGTGGCTGGCCCGTATCAAAAGATGAGCCTTTGGGATTTCCTTAGACAGAGCGCCTCTGTCAAGCACACAGTTCGTGAATTCTCAGCTATCTACAGGTGAGCCTTGATAGGTGCTCAATTACGAACCAAATCCTATAGAAAACCCCACATATACTACGACGACAATTCTCATGCAGAAGGAAGATGACGCTTGCAAATTTATGCGCAGACTGTAGTTCTACTTTTTGAGGACGTCGACTTTGCCACCCTTCAAACCAATTGCATGGGAGGACCAGGTTCAGGCTTACCTCTTCCAATTTGCCACCTTTGACGTGAATAGATTGATTTCCTCCGTAGCGGTGAGCTTCCTGTAGTGCAGCTTCCTGTAGAAGTCGCACACGGGTTTTGGAGAGCGCGTCAGTGGTTCTGGGCCTTCTGTGCAACCACCAGACGTTTGAACAAGCCGAGGACTCGGAGTAACAGGCTTAAGGCAATTTTGGACGCTTACTCGACTGCAAAGCGGTTGATGATAAATGAGTGGAGTGTCATACACGATCTAGCCGGTGGATTTGAATCCCTGCGGAACTCGTGGCGCGGGGGTGAGCTGTCCCTGCCGGACCGTTGGACGACGTCACCTATTATCATTCCACTGTAAGTCTGCCTGACCGTCGCATCATTCCCTGCATATCTACCACTGCCATTTCTGTTAGATCGCCGCTTCTCCCCAACTGGACGCTTCCCACGTGTCCATTTCATGTCTTGCTTGACACGACCAACACTTTCTGAATCTGACAAGACCATCGAACTAGTCGTGGTGGCCAGTTGAATGGCTACCCGACTTGCTCAACCCATTAATTTTCATACTCGCACACATTTTAGAGCATTGTTCATGTAATTTGACGAAAAAGGGTGAGGCACTTACCTGTGCGGCCGCGACGTTATTTTCAGGCTTTAGGACGAGGGTGACGGATCCGCTTGCTGCTACTTCATGCACAGGCACGAGGGTTCCTCCTTGCCGATTGCTGCTCGTTACGAAACTTATTACCTGACTGCGGATGGTGCATGTGCACGCTCTATGTGTTGCAGGTACCTTCATGGTGTACGTTCTAGCTGGATGAACTGCTACAGGATTCCTGTAGGATATCCTGTAGTTGTTTCTCCTCCTCGGGTGCATGCCGAAACAGTGGAGATGGTGGCATCACGGTCACGGTCGCAGGGTCCTCGGATGGCTTTGATAAGTAGCGCATGGGGCCTCTGCATC
This sequence comes from Pinus tabuliformis, assembly GCA_031772625.1. Classification (NCBI taxonomy): domain Eukaryota; kingdom Viridiplantae; phylum Streptophyta; class Pinopsida; order Pinales; family Pinaceae; genus Pinus; species Pinus tabuliformis. The sequence continues at coordinate 1,953,881,788 of CM062818.1, forward strand.
CTTTATTCCATTTGGGAATTGCTTCTTCTAAGAATCCAACGTTCTGATTTGACTGTGCAGGTATTTCCATTGCATGGCAACAGGAGTGGTAGAAGGAGGCGACAACAGTGGGTGATGGAGAAAAACATTGGCTTGCATGCCTCCGTGTCGGACCTCGGGCTTCAAATCTTCCCACACAGTCGGTCCTGGGCCGTCCGAAGATTCTACAGGAAGTTTCCTGTAGAAATACAGAACTTCCTGTAGAAAGTCCTGTAGCTTCCTGTAGAAGGTTAAACTGTGATCAAATCATGCCCAGACCTTGGAAGAGATGAGTGTTTCTGGAGGGAGTGCTGGTGAGGTCACCTGGTAGCATAGTAAGGACCCTTGTCCTTGAGTTGAGGGACCTCTTTTCCTGCATGGAATACCTGGAACCTGCATGAATTGTCAAATCTCGAACCTGTTTTCCCTGTTTCTTTGTTCGTTTTTTTTTTTTTTGAAACACAGCAGGGGCGCCTTCGTGAGGTTTTCACCCTTACCATCTGCCTTGAGCGCCTCAGAGAGGTTTTCACCCAAGGGTCTTTTTTCAAACATTTTCAGAAAGACAGCAGGGACGCCTCAATGAGGCTTTCACCCCTACCATCTGCCTTAGGAGCCTCAGAAAGGTTTTCACCCAAGGATCTTTATTATATACATTTTTTTCTTTTTTTTTGAGATGTTCAGGGTATGCCCAAAATAGAGGCAGAACCCTTCTCTATGACCAGCACTGATTTTTCCATAGTTTTGATGAATTCTTGCCTTGAAAGAGGTTTTCTGTAGATCTTTAGTCGATGCACATTGATAAGCATGAGGATGGCCTCCTCATCAATGGTCCGAATAAGAACAAACCCATTGTCATTACATTTTTCCACTGCATATGGTCCCAGCCATCTGGTTCTCAGCTTCCCCTTAAAATCCTTATGCCTGGAATCGTACAACAGCGCCCAATCTCCCGGCTGAAATTGCTTGTCATTGAGGTGTTGGTCACGGCATACCTTCCTCTGAAGTTGAACCACTTCTGAGTGGAGAAGGGCCTGCATTTGGTGCTCGTCCAATCCATTTAGCTGCAATAACCTTTCTTGTTGGGCATGGCTGAGATCTAGGTCCAGCTGAGCTGCCATCCTCAAGGTGTTGTATTCGAACTAAATTGACAGCAAAGCTCTCTTCCCATAGACCATATCATAAGGTGTGAAGCCGGTTCTGGTCTTCCAAGTGGTGTTGTAAGCCCACGTGGCCTCAACCAGGCGATCTGCCCAATCTTTTATACTGCTGCTCACCACCTTAGTCAAGATCCCTTCCAATGCTCTATTGGTGACTTCCACCTGTCCATTTTCTTGAGGATGATAGGGGGTGGAAGTCCTATGCTTGATTTTGTGATGAGCGAGTAGGTCTTCAATTAAGTTGGAGGTGAACTGGCTTCCTTGATCGGTGACTAGCTCTCTTGGGTAGCCAAATTTGTAGAAGATGTTTTCTCTTAAGAACTCGGCCACCTTTTCTTCTGTCGTTGCTTTGATTTCCTTGATTTCTGCCCACTTTGTCAGGTAGTCTGTGCACACAATGATGTAAGACCTTTGCCTCGAAGGAGGATTGATTGGACCCACAAAATCCATACCCCACTTCTCAAATGGCTCAAGAGTCACTTGAGGTTGGAGAGGCATTTCGTCCCTTGGAGTCGGTTTCCCCATCCTTTGGCATCGGTCACATTGGCTGATATACCTTCTGACATCTTGATGAAGCGTGGGCCAATAGTAGCCTGCCTGTAGGATTTTGAAGGCAGTCCTTTTGGCTGCAAAATGTCCTCCACAAGGCCCGTCATGACAGGTTAGGAGGATATCAAAGACTTCCTCCTCCCTTACACAACGCCTTAAGATCTGATCGGGGCCAAGCTTGAACAGGTTGCCCCCGATCCAAGTGAATGAGGCACTCTTCCTTACGATCCTGCTCTTCTCTCTTGAGGATAGGTGCAGAGGGAACTGTGCTGAGACAAGGTAGTTTTCTATATCAGAAAACCATGGAGAGAGTACTGAGATAGCAAACAGATGTTCATCTGGCATCTGGTCGTCCACTGTTCCATCCTCACCTACAGGTAAATCCAATCTAGACAAAAAGTCAGCAACAACATTTTCTTTACCTGGTTTGTCAACAATAGTCAAATCAAACTGCTGCAACAAAAGTAACCATCTAATAATACGAGCATTCACATCTGGTTTATTCATTAAATATCTAATTGCAGCATGATCTGTATGTACAAATGTTTGATAGCCAGTGATATAATGTCAGAACTTGTTTAGTGCATGGACCATGGCCAAGAATTCTTTCTCAATTACGGTATAATTTAGTTCTGCCTTGGATAAGTTTTTGCTGACAAAGTATATGGCGTATGGAATTTTTTGTTCAACTTGTCCTAAGGCTGCCCCTATGGCTTTGTTCGAAGCATCAGTGTGGATGTGGAAAGGTAGGGCCCAATTTGGACCTCTCAAGATTGGGGCAGACACCAACTTATCCTTTAATTCATTCAGAGCCTTCTGACAATCGTCAGTCCAATTAAACTCAACATCTTTTGCCAAGAGGCTAAACAATGGCAAGGCTAGCTTACTGAAGTCTTTAATGAATCTCCTATAATACCCTGCTAAACCTAAGAAACTTCGAACATCTCTTACCTTCTGAGGAGGTGGAACCTTCTTGATGAGAGCAATTTTGTTAGGATCTACCTGTAACCCTTGGCGAGAAATGGTATGGCCTAGCACGGTCCCTTCAGTCATCAAGAATTCACACTTTTCTGAACTAAGGAACAGGTTCATCTCAATGCACTTGGTTAGGACTTTTCCCAGATTGGACAATGCTTCCTGGAAGTTGGACCCATGAGTGAAGTCATCCATATAGATTTCCACTGAATCATGGACTAGCTCAGAAAAGATGCTCAAGACGGCTCTCTGGAAGGTGGCAGGAGCATTACATAGTCCAAAGGGAAGAACTTGGTAAGCAAAGGTACCCCAAGGACAAGTGAAGGTGGTCTTATCTTGGTCTTCCGGGCTGATTTGGATCTGGTTATACCCACTAAACCCATCGAGGAAAGAGAAAAACTTCTTTCCTGCCAGTCCATCCAACACTTGATCTATGAAGGGTAGAGGAAAGTGGTCTTTCTTGGTGGCTTTGTTCAGTTCTCGGTAGTCCACACAGATTCTCCACTTCCTGTTTTTCTTGGGAACCAACACCAGAGGGGACACCCATTCGCTATCCGAGATGGGGTAAATGAATCCAGCATCCAATAGTTTTTGCAATTCTTCCTTGATGATGTCCTTAGGGGCTGGATTCATTCTCCTTTGGGGTTGCCTAACCGGTTTACAATCTTCTTTGATGTAGATGTGATGGGTACAGACCGAAGGATGGAATCCTTTCATCTCCTTATAGCTCCAAGCAAAAGCATCTAGATGATTGGCCAACAGACTACACAACTCCTCTTCCTCGGAAGGAGATAGGGAGGAGCTGATCTTTAACGTTCTCTCGGGGCCGAACTCCACATTTTTGACTTTCGGAGCGACTGGGTTGGTCCCACAAAGGTCCACAAAGGTGCTGGCTTGGGCATCCTCCACCAATTCCTCTAAGGACAATGCATTGGGAGGTGGATTCTAAATCAAGGTCTCAATCAAATCATCCTCGGTTGGGGGGCCTCCCCTAGTGGTGTCTAGGGTGCACAAGGGTGCTGAGTACACCTCATCCTCTTCTCCTTCCTCCAACCAAAGTGGTACGTCATGCTCCAATAAGGGTTGGGAAGGAGGGTACAGGACTAGCTGCTTGGACATAGGACCATTTTTTATGGTCATGTTTCCTGCACGACAGCTTATGTAAGCATCTGCAGTGGCTAACCAAGGCCTTCCCAAAATAAGGGGGTATCCAGTAAGCTTTGCCTTTGGTTGCAAAACCAAGAAGTCTGCAGGGTACTCCCAAGAGTCAACAGAGACCAAGACATCCTCTACAATCCCTTCGGGAGTCACGGTGGAGCGATCTGCTAGTTGCAGTACTGTCGAGTTATTTCTCAAGGAACCCTGAAGGTTGAGTTTGAGCATGGTATCTCTGGTCATCACATTAATGGCAGCCCCCAGATCAATCAATGTGTGTGGTATGATGGTGCCATTGATGTGGACATCAACTACAGGACTCCCAGGATCCAAATACTTTGGGCAGATTACTTGCCCCAACATAAGATCAGACAGTTGTCCTATGACATTGATGGTTGAAGCATCTCTTTTTCGCCTGCCTAGGTGTCTGAAACACTTTTCCTTAACCAGTTTGTTATATATCGCTACATCTTTGATGGCTTGGAGAAGTGGTATTCTCACACACAACTGTTTGAGTTCTCCCAGAAGCTCATCCTCCTCTGGGTTGGGTTGTGTGGTGGCCGTTAGTCTCTCAGGAAAGGGTGGAATGGCTTTTGGTTCACTTTCCGGTTTATCTTCCTTGTCCTTTGGGGGAGGAGGTTGGCGATCCGGAGGAGTCTTTCCAGATCGCAGGTTGATCTCCTGGATCTCCACAACATAGGTAGGGCATGATGTTTCCCCAGTATATACCTGTTGGGCCTGTCGGTTGTTGGGGTTCAGGTTCAGTTGAGCAGGCATTTTCGGTTGCCTTGGAGGAGCGGGAGGTAATGGTTGTGGTTGAGCTGGTGGAGGAGGCAAAATGGCAGGAGGAGTATTGTACTGGGGCCTCCACCCCGGTTGAGGTGCATTCCACTGAGGTTGTGGCTGGGCGTGTGAGTGAAACGAATGAGTAGTGGGTTGAGTATGGTACTGAGGCGGGTAAGACCATGGAGGAGGCACAGACCAGGAAGGATGAGCAGGGGGACCCCAGGAAGGCATAGGAGCAGATTGGTTGGGGCTATAATAAGCTTGGGGTGTCCCTTGCATCCCTTGTTGGTAAGGTCTAGGTCCATGTGGCCTCCTTTGGTTGAGGAAATAGAGAGGTTCAGTGGGCGCTTCTATCCCTTGGTACATGGCTTTAAGCCCAGGTAAGGTTGGACATTGGTTTGTGGGGTGGTCCTCCTCACAAACAAAACATACCTCAACCGAATGTAATGGGCACTCGTTCTTAGGGTGCTTCCTTGTACACCTAGGGCAGAAGATAGCCAAAGCCTTCTCAGCTTCCTCTTTCTTCTGCTGGATTTGGAATGTATGAAGTTGCATGGCAATGGTCTGTCTCACCTCACTCTTGAGGTCCTCTAATTGATTTGTAAACTCATGTTTGGAGAAAGGAATACTAGCTGAGAGGAGGTTTCCTCTACCTCTTTTTCGGGCTGCCCTAGAGTGGTTCCTAAACACAGTCTTTATATCCTCATAAGGTAGTTGGTAAATATCTCCTCTAGCTAGCATGTGAAGGGTATCTAAGAGGTCTTCAGGGACTCCTCGGAGCAGGACCAACTTGAGAGATTCAGGGTCAAGTGTGCACCTGGCCCGTTTATAGCTAAGTTGGAACCTTTCCTCGTAATGTTCTAAGGACTCATCATTCCCCATGGTCATCCGAAAGATTTCTCCCTTGGCTTCCTTGGACCTACAGTAGTCCCGGTATTTGGTAATGAAAGCTTGCTGCATCTGGGCCCAAGTGGTGATACTGTTCCCAGGTAAGCCCATGAACCAGCGTAATGCTGCATCCTTAAGGGTAGAGGGGAAGAGTTTTAGTTTTTGCTCATCTTCGGTATAGTCATAGGTTCGACAAAGGATGGAAAACTCAAACAGGAAGGTATCACGGTCTTCAATAGTCAGTCCATGGAAGTGAGGTCAAGCGGAGGGGCTTATGTTCTTCATTTTCATGTCTCCATTGGTCTCTCGGATGGGGAAGGCACCTTCAATTCTCTCATCTTCTGCCCTATTGTCAGCCATAGCTTCAGATGGAGTGTTCTCTAACTCTTCTTCTGTTATAGGATCTTCGTATATCTCAGGAGGCTCACCTATAGGTTCTTCTAGATCACTGTCACCAAAGAAGAGAGAAGGGTGACTCAGTGACGTGGTGGGGGTGTTGGGTAAGAATTTTCCTGTTTTATCTCGATTTCTACGAGGCATGAAATGGAAAGTCTTTTGATTGCTTTTGTTCTTTTTTTTGGTACCTGCAGAACTAAAACAGATTGAACTGCAACTAACTATCTTGCTGAAATGGAAATGCGGAATTGAAATGAAAACATGAAAGAACTAATCTATTTTGCTGAAATGAAATTGCAGGAATGAAATTCTAGGCTACGCTTGCGGAATTTAAATGCTAATCTACGCTTGCAGAAATGGAATTGCGGAATTCAAATGTTAATCTATGAAAGCAGGAAATGTCTATGCTACTTTTGCGGAAAGGAAATTGCAGAATGGAAATGAAATAAACTACTTAGCAGAAGGCGAGAGTAGGAAAATAGAAGAAAAGCAACAATCACCAATACTCTGACGCTTCCCCGGCAACGGCGCCAAAAAGATGGTGGGCTCTAGTATTGTAGCAATAATTCTACAATTCCTGGAGCTTCCTTCTTTAATTTTATCAACCTCGTAGTTCGTAACAAACTTGGAAGCGACGGTGCTGTATGCACAAGTACTAGCTCTTGCCACAGCTGTCACTTGGTCAGTTGGCACAAGTCTGCTAGGGGCTTAAGACAACTTCTATGAGCTCTTAGAAGAAGCTTTTTAACTGATGGACGAAAGCTAACTCAAAGGAAGCTAATCTACTTGCGGAAAGCAACTGAAAGCCAAAAAGAAAGGTAAACCCTACCAAACCCTAATTCTACCAGCTAGTCCTACTGATGCAAAGATGGGAATGCAAACTACTGAAAGAGATGCCATTACTTCTATGAAGGTAAGATGCATCTATCTAAACTACTTCTACCTGAAGAAACCATCTTTTTGTATTTTTGAATAAGTTATTTAGAATTATCATGCATGTGCTTTTAACTGGCTTTTTACTGTGCAGAGGCGGATCATCGAGGAGAAATGCTTGGAAGAGGTTGGGAAGGTTCAGAGAGGGTGTAAGGAGTCCCTAACATCCTTCCAGAGAGTTTCACAAAGTTTGGCTGCCAAGAAACCGCGTTTATGAGCTTCTACAGGAAGTCTGCAGGGGTTCTATAGGATGTTTCAGAATTTCTATAGGATGTTCAGCAATTCCTACAGGATGTTCTGCGATTGGATTTTGGATGATGGGTGAGTGGAAGAGGCTGCATGGATGGATAGGGAGGTAGGGGAGGGGTTTGTAATGACTTAGTGACAGAGGGATGAGGTGATGAGAGGGTGCGGAAAGCTAGTTTGTCTTAAAGAGGGTAGAGGTAATGGAAGGCCAAAAAGGTAGGATGACGTGGGCAGTAGAGTAGTTGTGAGACGAGGGGTCTAATTTGGAGATGAGCAGTTGGCCTGGATGAAGCTTAGATGGACGAGAGAGTGATGGAGTTGCACTGCACAGTGTAAACTGAACCAAATCATCCACATCCTGCACATAATCAAAATATTACTAATCCATCCTAACTGTTAATGAAACCAATGAACAACAACGTTATCTCTAAAGAGAACCATGTATGGTAATGAAGCAAAGAAACATTCCAAGAGGTCTAAGCGCATGGATAACTTTTACAAATGAAAATATTGCACCAAAGATTGCATGAGTACGCAAACTAGTGTTTTTTTTGGGTAGCACTGTCTGCAATTCCAGCCCCTAGAAAGAGGTGAAAATGAGAGTGCAGGCAATCCTTTTCTGGAGCTCTTATCAATTCTAATCTCTTTACTCTATTCTAGACATCTGAAGCAACTCTATCTTCTAACAATGACCTACTTAACCACACCACGAAATCTAACTCAACAAACTGCGTTTCAAATGCATGTAAAGAAAACCATATTGCTGAAAGGAAAGATATCAATACAAAAGAAGGAGGCCCTAGGCTCTCAGGTTGGGCCCAACCCCGAGAGCTATGGCTCCTTTAGAAACTCAGAGGTGAGATCACATCTGACTACTTCTCATTAAAAAATAATAATCATAAGTCAAAAGGTCTGCCAATGAGGGCTACAAAAGAGCGAAAATAGAGCTGGCAGCTCGTAGTGTAGAATGTGCAACAGTTTTTCAAAAGTCCTTTTCGAAGTCTGAAGCCTTATCATTTATACATCACGAGGCCCCAAGCTGGCCTCCTAAATCTATGGGACTTGGCTGACCAAACTGGGAGTGAACAACTGCTTCCACAAAATCTGTTTGGCTGCCTTCTAGATCCGGTTGTGGTGGCTTTTGGAGCTCGGAGTTGGGGGTGAAGTTCCCGAGGAAGGCTATTTAATGTCATGGACAACATTCCTATGAATCCTCAACCCCATCTTGGCTGTCTCCTAGCCCTTATCTACTCGGTTTTTCTCCAACATGTGTCAAAAAACCTGAAATGAGCACGTGTTAGCCACCTAGGAATAGTGACTGCCCTTATTCGTACAAATGACATAAACATACTAAAAAATGATGCATAAGTTATGAAAAATGAAGGATTGAGCAAGGGTAGTTAGGCCAAATGAGCCCAAAATGTTACCAAATTTGGGGCTCATCACGCGGGTTTCTAATACGTGGGAACAAGTATCCGACACGGCAAGAAGTATTACCCAAATTTACAAGAAACGTAAGTTGGGAGTGGCAATAATATAATATATTAAAATTTAATATATATTAAAAATAAAAATAATTTATTTATTTCCATCCAAAACTTGCCAATCAAATTCCATCTTGCAAAGAAACATGTAAAAGATTGAACTTTGAAATATCGCCAAAAAAAATCAAAATATTAATCCATCAATAATTTCTCAATCAAATTCTTTCCAAGCGAAGAAACATGCAGAACTCCCAAACCGGAAAAAAAGTTTTTATTACTCAATTATTATGTGATTTCATGAAACGCTATATGTTAAGTCATTGGTTCAATTATTCTCCCTTCATGTAACCTCACCATATTACATCTAATTATGATAGAGATAAGAAAAAATAAAATATATATTAATAGTAATTAAAAAAAAAAAAAAACAATAGAGTTTAAATCCAATGTTATTTTAAAAAGAGTTTATATAATAAAATTATAAATTTCCAAGTTAATATATATTTTATACTTGAATAAATATGAAAATTAAATTAAAAATTGTTTTTTTAATAATATTTATATTTCATAATTTCAACTATTTTTTTCTTTAGTATTCGATCTTTTGTCCATTCAACTCGGGTGATAATGTGTGATAATGATGGTTTTTCCAGTGGCCAACAATCTTCCTAATTTTTTTTATATCCATTGGCCATCCGCGTATATGAGAAGAATGGATAGTTTTCCAATGATGAAGATCACGATTGGCCAGATGCCTCATCTTCATTTGGATAGAAGGGCTTCCATAAACAGGGTGTTTCTCTTAGTTCCAAAAACCTAGGGCATACCCTTCCCTTCCCACAGTTCCATCAGTTTAAGCGACACCAAAGCTTGCAGCGTCAAATACACCTAAGTTTGCACTTATTCATTGCAGTGAAGCTCCCAAAACATCGAAAATCGGTTGCAGTGAAGCTCTCGAAAAGCTCCAAAGTACCAGATGAAGCTCCCAATGGTTTTGGAGCGTTTCCTATCAGCTCCCAAGCTCTCAAGAGCGGAGGATCTTCAGGTACATGCTCTCCAATGCCTACGAGCCATACTCATGTAACTATGTAAATTTGAAAGGCTATAGGTGTCTTTTGCAGGTTGTAAATTTGAAAAGCGATAAATGTTGAGAGGGTGATGATTTTCCCATGTGTTCTAAAATTTATGCAGGTTTCCTTCCATGAATAGAGATGAATAATTGTAGAACAATTCTTCGAAATGAAAAAAGAAAAAAACCGCCATTAATTTAAACATGCACAGGACCTTGTTGCCTGACTGCAAGATCCACCAGTCAAAGCGGAATAAGATTTTTTCAATATATATCTATATATATATATATATATATATATATATATATATATATATATATATATATAAACAAGAAGCATCAAACGTCACTCCACGTCCCTACATTATTAGAAGCACTGGAAAATACTTTATTGGGTACTTCCCTCATATTGTGCATTCCCAGTTGATCCAATATTTGTAAAGATTTATTACTGAAAATTCTTGTGGGTTGAGTATTAGTGTGGATGTTGTATGGACATACCAGTAATACCTTCGGTTCATTTAAGAGTTGTCCAGAAATACCAGGTTGTTTCATTTGCTAAGTGATGCATGCCATGTCAGGAGGCTGCACTACATGATCTCTGTAAAGCAACAGAAATAGTCACATGTAATAAAGACTTTTAACAAAAGATAGACAATTAATTTAAATTTAATGGTTGTTTAACTGTTTGGATTATGTTTTACCTGGATGTGTTGCAAATAAACCTTTTATGTCTAGATAAGATTCCATGAATGACAGTCATGACCATGGTCAGAAAGAGTTGGTATGTTGCCATTTATGAATTTCCAATCTTGACTTCTAAATTGAATATAGCGTTCAATCAAATAGCATGATTGAGTAGTAATTGCTTATTTTGGTTTGTGGCAGAGCCTGAAGGCTTCTTTGATAATAAAAGGGACAGGTTGGCTGTCATCTTTTTAAACATTCACTATTACATTGTTTTTTAAAGAGCGAATAGGTTATTTTTGGGATTTTTATAATTAGTTAATGGGTTAGCTATTCACTCATGTGTATTTTTGTGGATTGGAAATAAATTTTGTTTTTAAGGTAAAATATAATATTTATTTAAAAAATATAATTTTTTAAAAATTTTGAATTTTATTATGACCTAAATTTACATAATGAAAATGATTTTTTTTTATTATTCTTTGACATATTTTTTGATTGGGATGTTTTAATATTTTTATATTTTAAAGAAATTAATTCTTAATTAATTAAGAATAGTTTTAGATTTAATTTTAAGATTAAAATTGGTTTTAATCTAAATAATATTCCTTTAATTATGGATCAAGCTATAATATTCCTTGTAATTATGGATGAAGCTACTTTCTAATTAAAGATTATTATTATTTATTATAAAATAGTTCCTATATCATAAATCTAATTCTAATATATTCTAGATATATGGCATTTATATAAATTTCAATAGATAAATAATTAACATATTACCCAGTTTTAAAGGTTACTTTAATTGGTAGAATTCTTGTTATTAAAGCATTTTACTGAGAAGTCATTTGTGAGAGGGCACTTGGTCAATTCTCCTCAACACTCTTTAGAAGTGATCCCTTAGAATAGATATATCTAGATAAACCTATATGGCAGGAATGAATATTAAAGACCTATCAATTTGATGTTATGATCCATCTTTTTCTTATATCAAATTTATAATAATGAAAATTATATATTCAAAACCATTTCAAACTCACAATTTTCATTTTATAATTATATTTTTCAGTTTCATTTATTTTCAATAAGATTGTCATATATGAACGTTCATTATATTATTGTAGGAGTTGAACTAGATGTTGGCATTATGACACAGGTTTGGTTCGATGGTATAAGTGTTGTCCTTGATGGAAACTCACTCAAATAGCAAATCACAAGTTCAAGCTCTCAAAATAATAGAAAATGAGATACCCGCATTTTCCTGTTCACGAAGCCGCTGATGTACGTAGGTCCGTCGAACAAAAGTTGCGGACATGTACACAGGTTCTCTGATCAAAAGTGCGGATGTAAAGTACATGCACTTTCATGCAGAAAAAAGTGCGCACGTGGGAAATATTATGGTTGGTCCATGGTATTTAGTCCAACATTTTTGATCCTATGGTTTTGGTCCGTGGTTTTGCATCTAAAGTATTGAACCCAGGTTTTGGGTCCCTAGTATTGGATCTCTATGGTTTTGGACCATGGTTTTGAGTAAGACCTAGACTATAAAAAGGAAAGGAGATCATTTGGCTTCGGAAACTAAGGTGTTGAATATCTTGAGATGAGCAAGATCTGAAATATTTGTGATCGGTTGGTGAGCTGGACCTGAATCAAGGAGAAACCTGGGCATTACAAGACGAATCTACTAAGGGGTTGAGATCTCTTTGGCGCGTGATTAGATCTGTAAATCTGATAATCTGGGGTATAATCGAAGTCTGATAAATTTCTATACCCGCAGGCCCAACTCACCGTAGGCACGGATACCCGTAGGCTTGGTACATCGTAGGCATGGATACTTGTAGGCTTGGCACAACGCAGGTGTGGATACCCATAGGTTCAACACAGAAGAGGTGCAGATACCCGCAGCCTTGGTAGAGCACAAGTGCAGATACCACAGGTTCGACACAGAGGAGGTGCGGATACTCGTAGGGTAAAGAAGGGAATATTGTGGATGTACGCAGGTTTCTATTGGTGAAGTTGCAGACTTTTTCCTTGAAATATATTTTAGTTGCTTATATCTATTTCTGCAGTGTTCAGGGGTCTGACTTGGTGTCTGGTTACTGGTACTGTGTTCTGAGAAGTTATTGATTCAGTATTTGTACAAAGAAGCTGGTTGATTGCAGATCTATTTGATGTTTGATTGATATTCATGGATCCAGTTTGAAAATTTATGAAATGTGGTCCCTAGAAGAAAAGAGAAGTCCTCTGTAGGTCAACACCTACGTACAAGTACCTCAGCTAGTGCAAGAGCTAAGGGGGTTGTATCTCCCTTCTAGAAGAGTCTGGAGAACGAGAGAAGGTTGTAGCCTTCTACAGGTTGAAGCCTGCGTGCTGGTATAAGACTGCACCAGTACAGAATCATTGTAAAAGGAAGTTTCTAATTGAAAGAAGATAAAGACATATTGCAGCAAGTGGTTTTCACCCACATTGGGTTTCTACCTTATATCTTGTGTTCCTTTGTGTGATTCTCTGGTCTCCTTTTCTGTTCCTGCTTACTCTTATATGGTTCTGACACATAGATTAATGATTAATATCTGAAGAATAAATTAAATTATAAGTCATGAAGGTATACACAAGTTTAATTAGTCAGATCTGCTAATATTTATATAATTTGAAAAAGAATTTGATAATACTGATTCACCCCCCCCTCTCAGTATTATTTTCAGCAATTGGTATCAAAGCAGGTTCTTCAGGAAAAGCTTGATTGCTTGAAGGAAGATCTATCATCATGAGCAACTATGAAAAAGAAGCATCTATCAGGCCACCAATTTTTTATGGAAGCAACTTCGTCTATTGGAAGGTAAGAATCACTGCTTATCTTCAATCTCTTGTTACAGAAGTTTGGGATATTGTGGAAACTGGATACACATTTCCATCAGCAACTCCTATAGATGCAACTGGTAAGAAGCAGTATGAAACAAATGCAAAAGTTGTTAATACTCTATTAGGATGTTTATCTCAATTAGAATTCGTCAAGGTTATGAAGCTCAAAAGCACAAAAGAAATATGGGACAAGATAGTTCTGAGCTATGAAGGAGATGAACAGGTAAAATGAGCAAAGTTACAAACTCTTAGAATTCAATATGAAAGTCTCAGAATGCATAATGATGAAAGTGTGGCTAGCTATTTCCTATGTATAGATGAGATCGTAAATTGTATGAAAAACTTGGGTGAAGAAATAAAAGAAGTTGTTTTGGTTGAAAAAGTTCTAAGATATTTGTCTCCTAAGTTTGATTCAAAAGTTTCTGCCATAGAAGAAAAGCAGAATCTATAGAGCCTTACCATGTCACAGTTGCACGGAATTCTAACTGCTTACGAGATGAGAAAAGGATGACCATCAAACAAGAGAGAAGCTGCATTCAAGGCTTCAGGAAAAGGAGATTACTATGAGGCAGGAGATGTGTCAGAAGAAGATGAAGAATCAAATTTTGTCAAGAACCTTCAACAGGGAACTGGAAGATTCAGAGGTAAGCTTCCTTTCAAATGCTTTGCTTGTGGGAGAGTCGGTCATTATGCTGCAAAATGTCCTCATAAGGTGTTGAGGGCCCTGAAATGGGGTCAACAACAAGGGGGATACCCACCCGGTCGAGAACCTGGTTGGCAGCTCCGTGCCCGTTTGGTGTAGCAGGTCCGACTGGGGATGACGGGACCAGCTTCCCATTCTAAGGGGTGTGTGTGTGTGTAGAAAATGGTGATGTGTGTGTGTAGAAAATGATAGTAGAAAATCTGTAATTATTCCTTAACTAATCTAATTCTAAATTCTGGAATGACTTTATACTACTTTAATCTAACAAAAACAATACATCTAATCTACACTAACCCAGGACAGAATTTTTCCATTATGCAATCTAGAAAGATTTCACAGAATAACTGGTAATGAAGATTATTCAGCTATCATGAGAATATAAATCAATTAAGATGAACCATCTTGCGTAAGAAGTTAAGCAAAACGGTTGTGAACAGCGTATTGCATAATCAGCTATTCATGTATTAAGCACAAATCAATGACTCCACCGTACAAAAGTGCCAAATGGTAGTCCACTCATTCATACGTTAACATATAAATAACATCAGCTGTATATTACTCTAAGAATGCGAGCAGAAACTAGTCAAGAGATAAAAGTACCATTTATGACTGATTTTAAACTTACAGACTTTAAGCAATAATGATCTATTTCTACTTGCTTCTAATGCCTACTAAGAGTACAAAAGTGCAACATCAGTAGCAGGTATTAAAATGCAAACATAAATAAATCTTGATCCGTCCATTCATCAAAAATCCCCTTCGAGGGTGCAAAAGTGCATGTTCTGAGGACAAGTTTTTTGACAAAATTTCGGACCCTTCTCCAATGCAACGAGAAGGGTTAAATACTAGTAACCGACTAATTTTACTTTACACAAATTCAGGGAACGGCTTCAAATGACCGCCCTTTTACTAAAAACAAATTTATTTCTAAAAAATGAATCTAATTTCTAACCGTTTCTGTATCTGCTCCTTAGTGCTGTAAGCAATGCGCTGTTCGCCCTGAAAGAGTCGGCTGGTTGTCCTTTCCTTTTGTTCGAGCTTGAAAATTAGAAACAACAAGCACTGGCACCTCTTTCTGTTAGATTAGAAGATATTTTCGAAAACCTTTCTCTAGCTGGGTGTATTCGTTGTGCGCACACTTAGTACAACCCAGTTTCTTTTCGAACTGATTTTCTTGTTGCTATTTCGGTTTCTGGTCGTGCGAATGACTCAATGAGTTAGAAGTCGCACTCTATGGACAATCCCCTGTTTCGAGAACTGTTTCCATTCTTTGTTCCAGGATTTTCTGGAGCGTCTTTCTTCTCTTGCGCTTCTTTCTCTGCTTTACCAAGTCTGAGCTTCAGGATCTTTTGTAAACACGCTGCTTTTGTGCGCCTTTGACTTTGAGTCTTGGACAGTCTATTTTCATCAGTGCCTGTTGGGCGATACTCTGGAATCCGCGGTTCTGCTGCATGCGGCATCCAATTGTGGAGGCATCTTCTCTCTGTGGTCTTATTGGTGCTCTTCCCTTCTCCTTAGATGTTTCCTGCATATAGATTTATATCAGTTGCATGTCTTGCAGTTTACGCAAAGAAGAAGGGAAATGACGAAAAGATTGACATGAAAGCATTAAATTCTAATGAATGCGAAATTAATGGCATTCATCATAACTTGACTCTTCAATAAATGCGATGCAATCATTTCTGGATATTCGAGCATGCGGTCATTAATTTCCCTTAAGGCGCGCTTTCAAATTTGGATCTACCGTGTATGTCGAAAAATTCTTGCGATGAGTTTTTTCTGCGATTGGTATCACAGTATCGATGGCTGCGACGTTATTAAGTGTTATCGTAGATCGCAGATATCGCAGATCGCAGATTGCTAATATCGCAGATCGCAGCTTTGCATGGTCGCAGATCGCAACATCGCAAGGTTTTCACTTTGTCATTTTGTGTTGCTCGTGTGGCATTGCGACGTGCGACGTCGCATATCGGCCGTCGGCATTTCTTTAGGTTCTCCTTTTTCAAACGCTCTTAATGCGTGCAATGCGATGGGTCCTCGCGTCGCTCCTTTTTAGTGTATTTATGCGCTTTGGGCAAGCGCTCCTTTTTCCGTTGCGACGCGATATAGCTTTTAGGGAGCTGATACAAAAGGATTTTTAAACAAAAATATTTTGTGGATTTTTGGCTAAGGGTCCCCCTTTGCTTGATGTTATTACAAATATCAAACGAAGAGGGGGGTTGTTGGTGACCACAACAATGGCGATTCACTGTGAAGAACCAGTTATCTCTGCATTTCTATTGATCGTTCACTTCCGAAACAGCAAAATTCTTATATGTCTAAATTTTGTTATGAACAGATAGAGTAGACTACCCCTCACCTTGTCAACGATACTTTGTCTCAACCTTTTTTAATTTCAATTGCTTGCTTCCTCAGGCTTTTTCTTGCATTCGCACCAGACATTACTTGGTCTTGATTAAAGGTAAAATAAGGTCTTCTCTGTGTACTGGCTTAAAAGTATACTCATTTGTCGTAGGTAGAGCCTCTGCTGCCCGCAAGCGTCCATAGCCTCGACAGGGTTACCATGTTATCCAACAATGATCCTTTTTCCTGCTTGAGGTTACTCGCAACATTCCAGAGAAAAATCATTTTTGACACACTTTTCCTTTTTTAATTCTCTAAAGAACAATGTCTTGGTTTGGTGGCCAAATTATGACACAGTCATTCACTTGATTTACACTTTTGCTGAACAAGACGGCTCGTGATGAGACCTGTTGTCTTTTGATTGCAACAATCTTAAGTCGTTGCCCTGTTTTGATAGACAGTATTGGCAAAGTCAGCAAGTTATAATATCTGTGATCATGATAAGACGGCTCGTGATGAGACCTCTTATTCTTTGAGATATAGTGTTTTGCTTGGATTATTTCTCTAAATGCTGCAATTCCCTTTTAGCAGGGAGGAAGTCATTGTTTTTTCCTTAAGAAAGCTCTGGACGACAATAATAGAGTTTTTTGAAAACAACAACTTTGCAGAGAGTACTTATTTTATTGTTGATGATACCTTTCATGGTGCTGATACAAAACAATTTTTTCACCAAAGGTTGCCTTCGTCAAAGTTCTTTGAGGTTGAAACTAATATCGTAATCAAGGTGAAGTTAACTCTATTTGTTAATAATAAAATTCAGATTTTTCAAAAAAAATTCTATTTGTACAAGCGAAATCAAAATCTGATAGAGAATTGGCGTGCTCTTTTCATGAATCCTTTTCACATGATCATCTACAACGGGTTTTATTCATCAAAAAGAGAAAAACAAAACCAAATGAAATATAAAAACTAAATCTATCCTACAAAAATTAGAAGAATTTCTTCTTCTATGGAAAATATAATTTATGAATCAATCCATTGACAGGTAAAGAATCTCTCCTACCTGCCAGATCCTGCAACACGAATGTGGATGGGCCTATGACTTCTACAATCTGAAAAGGGCCAAGCCACAGCTTCTGGAATTTCGTATGTTTGCCCTTTTCTTCATGTGCCTTATCCCATTTCAAAACTAAATCACCCATCTGAAAGTTTTTTCTGGTTATGATGCTTGAGTCAAAAGAAGATTTTATTAGCGCTTGGTGATGTGCAATCGTTTTCCTAGCTTGTTCTCTTTGTTCTTCTAGTTTGATTATTTCCATTTGTCTTAATTGTAATGAGGAAGTAGGTACTTCATCAATGTACTGCACTAAAGACAAAGAGGGAATGACTAAGTGAGTCGGAAGAACCACTTCCCGCCCGTAAACTAAATTAAAGGGAGAAGTGTCGATCGAAGCTTTCTTTGTGATTCTATCGGCCCATAAAGCATTTACCAGTGCTTTGTGCCAATTCTTTTGGTTTAGGTCGACTGTTCTTTTGATAATTCTGATTAGGTTCTTGTTTGTTGATTCAGCCAATCCATTACCTTGCGGATAGTAGTTGGCAGAATATTTCAGTTTGAACCCTCTTTTGAGCGCAAACTCGGTCATAGCATTTCCAGAAAAATATGAAGCGTTATCCAACATTAAGGCCGTTGGCAATCCAAACCTAGTTATGATAAATTGGTCTATGAATTCAATAATGTTTTCAGAATGAACTGTCTTGAGAGGGACTGCTTCTACCCATTTGGTAAAATAATCAGTTGCCGTAAGGATATACTTATGCTGCTTAGAAGAGTGAGGAACGATCTCACCTATTATGTCCAAGCCCCATTGACTAAATGGTTGGTCGATGTTGACCGGTTGTAGCGGCATGGACGCTTTCCTTTGTTTTCCTGCAGCAGTCTGGCAGACTTGGCATTTCCTTACATGATTGTATGAGTCTTTGAACAGCGTGGGCCAATAATATCCTGCACGCAAGATTTTGTGTGCAGTCGCATCTCCGGCATAGTGTCCACCTGCTGGTCCATCGTGAAGTTCCTGCAAAACCTTTTCGGCTTCAGTTTTCTCAAGACACCTAAGAAGTACAGAATCATAATTCCTTTTAAACAGGACATCATTTATGAGCTGTTATTTCTTAGCTTTTAATCTCAGAGCCCTTTTCTTGGTATGATCCAGACGTGATGGAGCATACCCATTCTTAAGAAAATAAAGTGTCAGCATATAATGATTCTGAGTCGTTTAGGCTTACCTCATACGCGTGTACCTCTTCAGACGCGTTCTCAGGGATTTGCGATGCTCCAGCTAACATCTTGCAGAAGCCTTGGCCTCTTACGATGTGTGCCGGTTTGATCTCAAGGTCGTATTATTGTAAGGCGGTGATCCAATTCGCTCTCTTCTCGCCCACATCCTTCTGTATCAGGAGGTTTCTTACCGCTGGAAACGGTACTATGACTTTGGTATGGGCTTTTAGCAAGAAAGGTCTGAAATATTTGATCACTTTGAAAACGGCATATGCCTGCTTCTTGACGTCAGAATAATTGAGTTCAGCACCTTGTAAGTTCGAGCTAAAGAATGTGATTGGGGCTTCTACCTTTTCGTGATTTGCTTGAGTTAAAATCGCAGCATAAGATTTTTCTAAGGCAAACGTGTATAAGATGAAAGGTTCTGAAAACTTTGGGGTAGCCAAAGATGGAGCGTTGATGATGGCTTGTTTGATTAAGTTGAATGCTTCGTGCTCGTCTAGACCCCATTTGAAATTTGAATTCTTTTTTATCATATTTTGTAAGGGGGAAATAATACGTGAAACATCCGGGACAAATCTTTTGACAAAATTGATCTGTCCAACGAAGGATTGCATGGCTTTGTTGTTATGAGGTATGGATATTTCGGAAATTTCCTTGATTCTGTCGGGTTCTATGTGAATACCAGATTTTGATACTATGAATCCGAGCAATTTCCCTTCGCTTAATGCAAAGAAAGATTTCTTTGGATTGAGCGAAATCTCATACCTCAAGCATCTTTGAAAGATTTGCTTCAAATCTTGGAGATGGTTTTTCCGTTTTTTGGAGTACACTGTTATATCATCCAGATAAATCACTACTGATTTATTGACCAATCCTTTAAACGCGATGTCCATGGCTCTCTGAAAGGTAGCTCCGGCGTTGATCAGACCAAATGGCATCTTCCGATATGCATAAGTGCCCCACTTGGTTCGGAACGTAGTCTTTAACTGATCATCAGGATGCACCAGTACTTGATTGTATCCTGAAAATCCATCTAGGAATGACATTAATTCTGAGCCTGCTACTGCCTGTAGAATTTGCTCCATAGGTGGGAGGGGAAAGTTATCTTTCTGACAGGCTTTGTTGAGATTTCAGAAGTCGATACAGATTCTAATGTCTCCGTTTTTCTTCCTAACTGGCATCATATTGGATACCCATTTGGAATGCCTAACGGGGAAGATTATTCTGGCTCTCAACAACTTATTAAGCTCAGTTTTTATCTGGTTTTCTAGGTTAGGGTGTATTTTTCTGAGCTTCTGCTGGACAGGTTTCTCGTTGTCAGTCATAGGGATAACATGCTGAATGATGGAAGTGTTGTAAGTCTTCAGCTCATCGTAGTTCCAGGCAGAAACGTTTTTGTACTGTCTCAGAAGGCGGATATATGCTGATTTTTCTTCAGGGGCTAAGCCCTGGCCTAGATTAACATTTTGCGGCTTTTCGTCGGTTCCTAGGTTGACTGATTCGTAGTTCAGAGTTGAACTACAAAGCTTGGCATTAGCCGACCTTTTGAACCGACTTTTCAAGTCATATAAGTCTTCTAATTTGACCACCGATTTGGGTATAGCATTATCAGTGCTACTTTATTGTATTTGGTGATCATGACAGTCTTTGTCAATTATCTGGTTTGTGTAGGATCCTTCAGAGGTGAGGAAACTTACGATGTCTGGGTCGTCGTTGAACACTCTCCAGTTGGTGATATTGTCAGGAATGGAAGGTTTAAAAATTAATTCTATTGAAAACCTATCAGGACTAAAATCTTCGGAAGGGATAAGTCGAGAGGCTACGTTAGCTAACAGGTCTGCGCTTGCGTTTTGAATTCTTGGAATTGACGAGATGTTAAATGCTATGAAATGTGCAGTGAGATCTTGCACTAACGATTGATAATGCTTTAAATGACTAGACAGGCAATGTATGGTGCTACGTACCTGTTTTACGACGATCTCAGAATCTCCAAAGACTTGAAGATACTTAACATTCAATCTGATTGCTTTGTATAGGCCTTGAACCAAGGCTTCGTACTCCGCTGTGTTGTTCGTGCAATCGAACTCAAGTCTGCATGTGAGCATAATCTTGTTCCCGTCTGGGTTGATCAGAACGCATCCTGCTCCTGCCCCTTCGTTGGATTTAGATCCGTCAAAATATAATTTCCAAAATAAAGACGTATTTACAGAATTATGTAAAAAACTAAAACATTTTGAGTCATCAGTTTGGGAGAAACTTTCAACTTGGGATAAAACTGAATTCTCTAAGTATGGCGAAATATGAGCACTGAAATTGCCTAGGAAAGAATCTATTGCGTAATTGCCTACAATGCTGCTATTGTATGTGATGGCTTCATTTTCTCCTTCTAGTTCTGTCACTATGTATTTTTGGTGCAACTCTCGTTCAACCTTTATCTGATTTGGTTTACCGTTGGATGGTAACCACATGTGCGACCAGTCGGTTGAGAAATATCCATGGAGTTTCTCCGACCAATCCCTGCTAAGAATCAAGCCATAGAACTCAGGGATATCGGCTACCAGAATGTCGATAACCTGACACACTTTTGGGTTAGACGACAATCTTATGGTCACCTGATTAAGTTCACCAATCACTTCGACCTGGGATCGATCAAGTTGAACTATACGTACTGCAGATTTTTGAGGTTGCACATTCAATTTGGCACATATTGACCTGGGTAAAATATTCGTTGAAGCACCAGAATCGACCAAGCAATTGTGCACGTTTTTGTTGAATATTTCATATGGGAGAAGAAAAGGAGGAGTATGAGACCTTGATCTTCCTCCAATCAAGGCGATGTCATTTGGATCAATTTTATTTATCGTATTGGTTGGAGGTCTTCCCAGATTGTGGGAAGCCACAGCTGTAGGTAAAGATGTAGTAGGCACAGCATGTAATTCTTTCATCATGATTTTCTGCTGGTGTTTCAGTTTACTCAATTCTTACAGAGTGATATTAGCCCTAGTCTTCTTCATGTCGTCAATGATGTTATAATCCATTTCATCCGACACTATTAGTGTTCTTGATGGAGGTGCTTGTTCAGATTGGACTGGGCTAAACTGGGTCGCTTTAGCAGTTGTCTTTTTGGTTACGACCCTTTCTTTTGTTGCAGGGCTTGCGCCCTTTTGTTTTGGGGTAGTTTGGGGAGGATGAAGCTGATTTTTGCTTCTCATGCTAACATGAAATGCTTCTTGATCCTCTTCCTGTGGGAGGATGAAATCCCACATTCCTTGAAGTTCTACAACTTCTTCCTCGTCGGTCTGCCCTTTAGTGGTATTCTCTTCTTCTTCGTCTTCTTCAGACTCAACGTTTGAGACAACACTGGGTGGTTTTACATCCATGGGAGGATTTCTTTTAAAAGTCCTAAAGGGCTTTTTCGAAGAAGTCTCTGCTACTTGTTTCTTGATATCGACCATCTCATTGGACATGGCTTTCAACACTTTTTGTAACCCTTCCAAATCGAAAGGATCTTTCGTTTGCTTCTTCTTGGTGTCTTCTTTGAAAGAGATCTTCTTTGATTTGCATTCTTCTATAGCAGATCTCTTTTCTAGGGCTACCACGCGTCTTTCCACTGCTAACGCTTCTGTCAAGTTGTCAACTAATGTGGTCTTGTTTGCCCTATCTACGAAGATAGCCAAGTTTGGAGGTAAAGCTGTGTTGTACCATTCACATCTTACTTCCTCGCTGGGTTGTGAAGCAGCGGGGATTTTGTTGAGGATCTTATTGAACCGTAAGTTAAAGTCTTTAATGGGTTCTCTAGCCTCAGCCTTAAGATTAGATAGGTCATTAATCAATGTCGTCGTAGATCAGTCATCACCAAACTTAGTGAGGAACTGACTTTGAAAAATGTCCCAGCTTGTGATGGATCCGGAAGGTAACGAAAAGTACCATGACCCGGCCATTCCTTGCATTGTATAAGGGAAGAGCCGGACAACAGCGTCTTCGTTAGTAACTCCGTTGAGATTAACAAAAAGCATGAAATTATTGATATGTTCTTCGGCTAGCATACCTGCTTCTGGGTTGAATTTAGGTAGCCACTTCTCTGGATGGGCCGGTATAGGGCTCAGGGGTGGAGGCATTAAAACCGCCCCAGGATTGTTCCATGGAGACTGGGCCATCGTGGAGCTGCTAGCTAATGGAAGTGCAGAAATTGACCCCTGATGCTGAGAAGGTGAAGAAATCAGGATCTTTGATGTTCGAAGAGGAAGGTTTGTGGAAGACGGGTGAGTGAGTTGGAATGGAAAAGTGGGTGGTTGACTTCGCGGTGAGGGAGTTGATATGGACGAAGTGGATGAGAGAGTCTCTCCGTCAGACTCTTGAGGTGTTTTCCTTGCTCTTTTTCTGGTAGGAAGAGGGAGTTCACTTGGTTGTATGCCAAATTTTTCACTCTTTAATCTAGTAAGGGGATGAGCAGGGTTGTACTGCGAAGTCACGCTGCTTTTAGATTTATCAGACTTCTGGTTAAAAATGGAGAATCCCTGGAGTTTACGAATCAAAGTTTGAATTTCAGGGGGTTCAATAATAGATTAGTCTGATATATTCGAATATGTAGCAGTGGTGGATACTCGAGCGACTTCAAATTTCGGGTTTAACCGTGTTGGAGAAGTCGAGGGAGTTGATGAGGGTGTATTACTCTTAGAATGGTATTTGGATATTGCTTTAGGTGCCATTCATAGTTCGTGCCCTCCTTCTAGCGCCAAATATGTTGAGGGCCCCGAAATCGGGTCAACAACAAGGGGGATACCCACCCGGTCGGGAACCTGGTTGGTGGCTCCATGCCCGTTTGGTGTAGCGGGTCCGACTGGGGATGACGGGACCAACTTCCCGTTCTAAGGGGTGTGTGTGTGTGTAGAAAATGGTGATGTGTGTGTGTAGAAAATGATAGTAGAAAATCTGTAATTATTCCTTAACTAATCTAATTCTAAATTCTGGAATGACTTTATACTACTTTAATCTAACAAAAACAATACATCTAATCTACACTAACCCGGGACAGAATTTTTCCATTATGCAATCTAGAAAGATTTCACAGAATAACTGGTAATGAAGATTATTCAGCTATCATGAGAATATAAATCAATTAAGATGAACCATCTTGCGTAAGAAGTTAAGCAAAACGGTTGTGAACAGCGTATTGCATAATCAACTATTCATGTATTAAGCACAAATCAATGACTCCACCGTACAAAAGTGCGAAATGGTAGTCCACTCATTCATACGTTAACATATAAATAACATCAGCTGTATATTACTGTAAGAATGCGAGCAGAAACTAGTCAAGAGATAAAAGTACCATTTATGACTGATTTTAAACTTACAGACTTTAAGCAATAATGATCTATTTCTACTTGCTTCTAATGCCTACTCAGAGTACAGAAGTGCAACATCAGTAGCAGGTATTAAAATGCAAACATAAATAAATCGTGATCCGTCCATTCATCAAAAACCCCCTCCGAGGGTGCAAAAGTGCATGTTCTGAGGACAAGTTTTTTGACAAAATTTCAGACCCTTCTCCAATGCAACGAGAAGGGTTAAATACTAGTAACCGACTAATTTTACTTTACACAAATTCAGGGAACGGCTTCAAATGACCGCCCTTTTACTAAAAACAAATTTATTTCTAAAAACTGGATCTAATTTCTAACCATTTCTGTATCTGCTCCTTAGTGTTGTAAGCAATGCGCTGTTCGCCCTGAAAGAGTCGGCTGGTTTTCCTTTCCTTTTGTTCGAGCTTGAAAATTAGAAACAACAAGCGCTGGCACCTCTTTCTGTTAGATTAGAAGATATTTTCGAAAACCTTTCTCTAGCTGGGTGTATTCGTTGTGCGCACACTTAGTACAACCCAGTTTCTTTTCGAACTGATTTTGCTATTGCTATTTCGGTTTCTGGTCGTGCGAATGACTCAATGAGTTAGAAGTCGCGCTCTATGGACAATCCCCTGTTTCGAGAACTGTTTCCGTTCTTTGTTCCAGGCTTTTCTGGAGCGTCTTTCTTCTCTTGCGCTTCTTTCTCTGCTTTACCAAGTCTGAGCTTCAGGATCTTTTGTAAACGCGCTGCTTTTGTGCGCCTTTGACTCTGAGTCTTGGATAGTCTATTTTCATCAGTGCCTGTTGGGCGATACTCTGGAATCTGCAGTTCTGCTGCATGCGGCATCCAATTGCGGAGGCATCTTCTCTCTGTTGTCTTATTGGCGCTCTTCCCTTCTCCTTAGATGTTTCCTGCATATAGATTTATATCAGTTGCATGTCTTGCAGTTTACGCAAAGAAGAAGGGAAATGACGAAAAGATTGACATGAAAGCATTAAATTCTAATGAATGCGAAATTAATGACATTCATCATAACTTGACTCTTCGATAAATGCGATGCAATCATTTCTGGATATTCGAGCATGCGGTCATTAATTTCCCTTAAGGCACGCTTTCAAATTTGGATCTACCGTGTATGTCGAAAAATTCTTGCGATGAGTTTTTTCTCCGATTGGTATCACAGTATCGATGGCTGCGACGTTATTAAGTGTTATTGTAGATCGCAGATATCGCAGATCGTAGATTTCTAATATCGCAGATCGCAGATCGCTAATATCGCAGCTTTGCATGGTCGCAGATCGTAGATCGCAACATCGCAAGGTTTTCACTTTTTCATTTTGTGCTGCTCGTGTGGCATTGCGACGTGCGACGTCGCATATCGACCGTCGGCATTTCTTTAGGTTCTCATTTTTCAAACGCTCTTAATGCGTGCGATGCGATGGGTCCTCGCGTCGCTCCTTTTTAGTGTATTTATGTGCTTTGGGCAAGCGCTCCTTTTTCCGTTGCGATGCGATATAGCTTTTAGGGAGCTGATACAAAAGAATTTTTAAACAAAAATATTTTGTAGATTTTTGGCTAAGGGTCCCCCTTTGCTTGATGTTATTACTAATATCAAACGAAGAGGGGGGTTGTTGGTGACCACAACATAAGGATAAACTAGACAAAGGTAAGGAACCTGTTAGATGGAACAGAAAACAAAATAAGAAGAGCTGTTACACACATGAAGACAGTGATGGATTGTCAAATAGTGATGAAGATGAACAAGGTAATGATGATAGACTTTTGATGGCTTTTGAAGATGATGATTTCTTGGATGCTATAAATGAAGAAGGTCTTTATGAAGAAATTTCTAAACTTAAAGTTTGTTTAGAGGAAAAGAATATGATTATAGGTACTCTAACATTCCAACTTGCTAAAAAGGATAAACACAATGAAGAGTTAGAATGTGAAATTGTGGGACTTAGAAAAGAAATTGAGAAAACAAAAGCCCTTAATCTCAGATTTGCTAAAGGATCTGAAACTCTAGATGAGATTATCAAAGTGCAGCGTTCTCCTCTAATCAAGATTGGTCTCGGATATTCCGAAGAAGCATCTCAAGCTCAGAAGCAAGTGCAGAAGCCATCCACCTCCAAAATTTATCTTGATGCAGCAAGGAGAAGTGAACAAGTTGACAATCGACAGCAAAAGCATAATGCAGATCACCAGGTAAATCAGGGACAATTTGCTTCAAGAATAGATTATCAGGGGCAATCTACGTCAAGGATGAACATAAGCCTCAACTGACCACAGGTAAATCATTCTCATATTGGCTCAAGAATGGATGGAAACTACAATCATATGGTTGGTAGATATGATAATCGCAGGAATTTCTTCAATGGCCAATGTTTCTCTTGTCATAACTTTGGTCATAAAGTTTCTCAATGTGTTGCCTACAAGACCATCATGACTAGGGAAGCTCAAAAATAAAGGAGTGTGATAGGAATCATGAAAAGAACCTACAATAATTTCTCTGCTCTTGAAAATGAAATAGAATGTTCTATCTGTAACAACTTCGGTCATGAAGATTCTGAATGCAGAAGCAGGTTTTGGCAAACAACTCAGAAGGAGCAAGCCTCATTGAATTCCAAAACATGGAAAAAGAAAGAAACGCAACCGGAAAGATGTGGGATAGCCCTATATGTGGAGGGACAGAAAAATCAATGGTACATCGACAATGGGTGCTCAAAACACATGACAGGAAATAAAGAAAAACTTCAATCATATAGTGCCTTAGATAAGGAAATGAAGGTCTCATTTGGAAATGACACCCCTGCATTCATAAAAGGTAAAGGCTCTGTTCGTTTGAAAGAAAAGGTGAAGGCTGGTAATGTTATTTATGTTGATGGCTTAAAGCACAATTTATTAAGTGTCAGTCAGATGTGCGATCAAGGAACTGAGGTAATATTTCGATCAAATGGATGTATTATTTGTGAGCTGGATACAGGAAAGACAGTGATAAGAGGCATAATAACTCCAAATAACTTATACATACTCAAGGGAGAACAACAAAAATGCTATTTAGCAAGAATGATGAACACTGGCTATGGCACAGAAGACTGGGGCATATTAGTTTCTCTCAGATAAGGAAAGCATGCAAATATCAGGAAGTTCGTGATCTTCCTCACATCAGAATTCCAGACAATACAATATGAAAATCATGTCAATTTGGTAAGCAAACCAGAACTAATTTCCTTGAGAAGGAAGAATCAGCTAGCAGGCCACTTGAACTTGTTCACACAGATATATGTGGTCCAACTAGGAAGAGATCACCTCGAGGAGAAGAGTATTTCATATTATTCATCGACGACTTTTCAAGGATGTGTTGGATAGGACTCATGAAGTATAAAGATGAAGCTTTCGAAAAGTTCAAGTCATTCAAAGCCTTGGTTGAAAACGAATCAGATTGCAGAATCAAATGCCTCACATCTGATCGAGGAGGGGAATTTACCTCAGATGAATTTTTCAATTTTTGTGAAGAACATGGAATAAGAAGGGAATTTTTTGCGGCAAGGACTCCTTAGCAAAATGGAGTTGTGGAAAGGATGAACAGAACGGTTCAAAAATGCCTCGTGATATGCTTGATGAGTCTAGAACTCCCTCAACCTTCTGGGGTGAAGCTGCATTTGCCATTGTTACTATTCTTAACAAGACAAATGTCCGGGTAAATAGCACTCAGACTCCTCATGAACTTTGGTATGGTAAGACTCCCACGGTAAAATACTTCAAAATTTGTGGAAGCAAATGCTACATTAAAAGGACTGATGAAAATCTTGGCAAGTTTGAACCTAAAGTAGATGAAGGCATTTTACTTGGCTACTCTCTCCACATCAAAGCTTACAAATTTTACAACAAAAGACTTGGTAAAATTGTTGAAAGCATTGATGTAGTGGTTGATGAAGAAGGAAACACTCCTAGGCAGGTAAAATCTGAAGATTTTGAAGAAGACTATCCGTCAACATCAAATCAAATTCATGATGAAGAAGAAACCCATGAGGCACTAGAAGAACAGATAAGTATAGAAGAAAAGACTCCATCCAGATATGTTCAGAAGAATCATCCAAAATCTCAAATTTTGGGGCAGAAAGAGGCAGGTGTACAAACAAGAAGAACCATTTCAGAAGCTTCAAGCTATCTAGCATTACTCTCCTCCACTGAACCGCAGAACATAAGAGAGGCTTGCAAAGATGAATGCTGGGTCAAGGCCATGGAAGAAGAACTTGAGTAGATTGAAAAGAATAACACTTGGGAGTTGGTTCCTAGACCAAAAGATAAGAATGTCATAGGGACAAAGTGGATTTTCAAAAATAAGCTAAATGAAAATGGGTATGTAGTTAGAAACAAGGCAAGACTTGTTTGTAAAGGATATGCGCAACAAGAAGGAATAGACTTTGAAGAAACTTTTGCTCCAGTTTCCAAACTTGAGGCCATAAGAATGTTCCTTGCTCTCTCTAGCTTTCAGAAGTTCAAAGTATTTCAGATGGATGTAAAATCTGTCTTTCTGAATGGAGACTTAAATGAAGAAGTATATATTGAACAACCAGATGGGTTTATTCTTGGAAATGATCCAAAACTTGTATGCAAGCTCAAAAGGGCGCTCTATGGCCTTAAACAGGCACCAAGGGTGTGGTATTATTGGTTGGATAAGTACCTCCATCAACAAGGTTTTATAAAAGGATCAACTGATAGCAATCTGTATATAAAAATTGACAATGTTAGTTGCTGATACTTGTTGTGTATGTTGATGATATCATCTTTGGTAGCAATGAAGAAGACATGAGTCAAAATTTTTCCTTGGTGATGCAGAAAGAGTTTGAAATGTCCATGCTTGGTGAGCTCACATATTTTTGTGGTTTACAAGTCCAATAAAACAAAGATGGCATTTTTCTATCACAAACCAAATATCTCAAGCAAATCTTGAAGAAATATGGGATGGAGGATTCGAAACCAGTATGTACCCCTATGGTGATAGGATGCAGCCTCAACGCAAATGATGAATTGGCAGTAGTACATCAACCAACCTGTAGATCCATGATTAGTAGTCTACTCTATCTAACAGGTACGTGACCAGACATTATGCATGCAGTGGGTATAGTTGGAAGGTTTCAGGCAAATCCAAAGGAAACTCATCTTCAGATAGTTAAGAGAATTTTCAAGTATCTTCAAGAAACTCAAAACTATGGCTTATGGTATCCTAGAGGTACAGATCTCACACTTCATGCATACACAGATGCGGATTGGGCAGGAAGCGTGGATGACAGGAAAAGCACTAGTGGTGGTGCATTCTTCATGGGTCCTAAATTAGTATCTTGGTTCAGCAAGAAACAAAGCTCTATTGCATTATCTACAACTGAAGCAGAATATGTAGTTGTTGCATCTTGTTGCACACAACTCCTTTGGATGATGCAAACATTGCGAGATCTTCAAATCACCTGCACTCCACCTATCTCTATTTTCTGTGACAATACAAGTGCAATCAATATTTCAAAGAATCATGTCATACATTCAAAGACTAAGCACATACCGATCAAGTATCATTTTCTTCGAGAACAAGTGCTTGAACAAAAGGTCAAATTAGAGTATGTTCCCTTTAAGGAACAAGTTGTTGATATTCTCACCAAACCACTACCCAGGGAGACCTTTGAATACCTCAGACAAAAGCTGGGGGTAGTTGATGCATCATCTTGTTATTGAATCTTGTCTGTTTCAGAGATTGTTGGTTGTACGCGAGTTTCATATGGGGTATACGCGTACATATGCTGGTTTATGTGGGTACAATCAACTTGAAGAAGAGCAAGGATAAAGAGTCTGATATGGGTCTGTCAGAGACAATCTAGCACAGGGTCAAGTGGAGCATATATTCTTCTAATAATGCATTGTTGGCATTATCATAGAATATCTTGGTTCAATTCTTCAGTTGTCTTGATTTCAAGAGGAGCAAGTGCAGAAGGAGAACATGGATACTGATCTGAATAGTGCTTGACAGATTTTGCTGATATTTTGTCTCTATCTTTCTTTTGTCAAGGTCATGTAATGGCCTATCTTGGTTGCCCCACTATGCCTGGGATGGATAATGTCATATGCCTATTATATCATGTATCCCCACTTGATTGGGAGTCGTATGTATGAGTCTTTGGTGATAGGAAGGTCAGTTATGATGTATAAAGTCATATTTCTTTTGTAGAACATCTTCTTACAGATCTTGCCTATATGTCAGGGGGAAGTTGGACAGCACAGCAAAGCAGAGATTTCAACATGTACTCAGGGGGAGCATAACCCTTTGCCCTTGATGTCAAAGGGGGAGAAAAGACTTTGAGTGACTTTTGGTTGCCACCAAGTCCAACGGGGGAGATTGTTGGCATTATGACACAAGTTTGGCTCGATGGCATAAGTGTTGTCCTTGATGGCAACTCGCTCAAATAGCAGATCACAAGTTCAGGCTCTCAAAATAGTAGAAAATGAGATACTCGCAGGTTCCTATTCACGAAGCTGCAGATGTATGCAGGCGCGTCGAACAAAAGTTGCGGACATGTACGCAAGTTCTCCGATGAAAATGTGCGGACGTAAAGTACATGCACTTTCATGCAGAGAAAAGCACGCACGTGGGAAATCTTATGGTTGGTCCATGGTATTTAGTCCAACATTTTTGATCCTATGGTTTTGGTCCGTGGTTTTGCATCTAAAGTATTGAACCCAGGTTTTGGGTCCCTAGTATTGGATCTCTATGGTTTTGGACCATGGTTTTGAGTAAGGCCTAGACTATAAAAAGGAAAGGAGATCATTTGGCTTGGGCAACTAAGGTGTTGAATATCTTGAGATGAGCAAGATCTGAAATATTTGTGATCGGTTGGTGAGCTAGACATGAATCAAGGAGAAACCTGAGCATTACAAGACGAATCTACTTAGGGGTCGAGATCTCTTTGGTGCGTGATCAGATCTGTAAATCTGATAATCTGGGGTATAATCGAATTCTGATAAATTTCTATACCCGTAGGCCCAACTCAGCGCAGGCGCAGATACCCGTAGGGTTGACACATCGCAGGTGCGGATACCCGCAGGTTCAACACAGAAGAGGTGCAGATACCAGCAGCCTCGACAGAGTGCAGGTGCAGATACCAGCAGCCTCGACAGAGTGCAGGTGCGGATACCGCAGGTTCGACATAGAGGAGGTGCGGATACCCGCAGGGTAAAGAAGGGAATATTGCGGACGTACGCGGGTTTCTATTGTTGAAGTTGCGGACTTTTTCCTTGAAATATATTTTAGCTGCTTTTATCTATTTCTGCAGTGTTCAGGGGTCTGAATTGGTGTCTGGTTACTGGTACTGTGTTCTGAGAAGTTATTGATTCAGTATTTGTACAAAGAAGTTGGGTGATTACAGATCTATTTGATGTTTGATTGATATTCATGGATCCAGTTTGAAAATTTATGAAACGTGGTCCCTGGAAGAAAAGAGAAGTCCTCCGTAGGTCAGCACCTGCGTATAAGTACCTCAGCTAGTGCAAGAGCTAAGGGGGTTGTAGCTCCCTTCCAGAAGAGTCCGGAGAACGAGAGATGTTTGTAGCCTTCTACAGGTTGAAGCCTACGTGCTGGTATAAGACTGCACCAGTACAGAATCATTGTAATATGAAGTTTCTAATTGAAAGAAGATAGAGACATATTGTAGCAGGTGGTTTTCACCCACATCGGGTTTCCACCTTATATCTTGTGTTCCTTTATGTGATTGTCTGCTCTCCATTTCTGTTCTTGCCTACTGTTATATGGTTCTGACACATGGATTAATGATCAATATCTGAAGAATAAATTAAATTATAAGTTAGGAAGTTATACACAAGTTTCATTAGTCAGATCTACTAATCTTTATATAAATTGAAAAAGAATTTGATAATACTGATTCACCCCCCACCCCCCCCCTCTCAGTATTATTTTCAACACTAGAGTGAAGACGATAACAATCATTCTTCCCTATTACATAAGATAAACTCAACTCAATAGGCATTTATTTTAATTATATTGTATGAATACATTTAACTTTTATATTTTAGCCTATCTTTTAAATATCTACTTATAGACACGAACTTGCCTGCAACTATTCTTAAATAGCTTTTACACTTTGTTATATTATTTTTATCTCTAATAACTTAATTATTTTAAGTAAATAGTTATTTTATTATTTTTATCATTCCCAATCAAAATGAATAAAGAAAACTATGATTTGATCTTTCTTTTACAAAATTATTTATTATTATTATTATTATTATTATTATTATTAAAAATAAAACATAATATATATCAAAAAATTTAATCTTAATTTCAACACTACTCATAGTTTTAACTTTAACTTCATGGTTATGGAAAACTCAGAAAATAACTAATTAATATTTAAGTATTTTTTAATTAAATATTAATAAAAAAATAAAATTAAATTTATAAAAAGAAGATAAAATAATTAATTAATATTTTTGAATTTTTGAATTAAATGTTATTAAAATAATTAAATTAAATATTTTATATATAAAATATTTATTTATATATATATATATAAAATTCATAATTTAAAATTCACAATAAATATAAATATAATTTTATCATAAAAAAAATAAAAATAAAATAAAAAGATTATTCAATTTTTATTGATTATATCAAAACATCAATTAACCTTTAAATTTTAAATCATTAAAATAAAATTTCATTCAATTTTTCTTGATTACATCAATTGACATTTAAATTCTTAATCATTGAATATAGCGATGTGTATCAGCTTGAATATTTGATAAAAATTTATCAAATATAGCTTCTACCTTTGTTCAGTTGCGTTCAATATAAAACAAATTTTCTGACTCCAAGTCTAAATTTGAAGGTGCATTAACGAGTTGAAATGATCAATGTGATCAATAGGAATATATACATCTGAATTAGATGATATATAGATTTAGTATATCATTATACATGTGTATCAGTTTTGTAATTTAAAGTTGGATTTAATTTAATCAGTATAGATCTATTTTAAATATGATTTTTTTTTGTTTATTTGTTGAGTGATGTATGTCAGGTTAAGAAGCTGGATTGTTTGATCTTTGTAAGGTAACATAAAAGTGCATCTAAAGTTTTCAACAAAAAGAATAGATAATTGCTAGTATATTCCAGTGTAGTTTTTATTGTAAATTTTCAAATTTAATTGTTGTATAATTGTTTTGAATGATAATTTTTTTGTAAGATTGGTAGGACTTTCAGATTTTTTTACAAGGGAAGGGTATTACAAAATTTGAATCCAAGATTTCTGGTTCAGTGAGACTTCATTTCCACATCCACTGCCACTTGAGCTACTCCAAATGGACCAATGTTTCCAATAATTCTAATTACAATAATTGAATAATTTTTTTCCCCTCCAACATTAAAACCAATTAAAAAACCAATAATAATGATTATCCATCCAACATCAAATATAATTTTTTAATTTTTTAAGATATATCCAAAGACCAATATTAAGATGTTTCCAAGACCAAATAGTAATGGTGGATTGTGAGTCCAGCCCATGGGGAGGTATTCAAGTTTCATTGAATCAGTGTGACTATAAATAACAAGTTTCACTTGACCTTGATGGGATTATGTTTCACTATTTCTTTCTCAGTCGAGAAAAGGTTTACCTGGAAGTGTTGTAAGCCTGCTCTCTGGATAACATTCAATGAGTGACAGTGATGGCCATGGTCAGAAAGAGTTGCGTGTTGGTATGTTGCAATATGAGTTTCCAATCTTCATTTTCTAAGTTGAATATAGCGTTGAATGATATAGCATAATTTAGTAATTGCTTCATGGTTTCATTGACTTCTTTTATAATACATAGATAGACAGGTTGGTTGTTATTTTTTTAAATATTCACTATGATATGATATTGTTTTTTAAGAGTGAATAGGTTATTTTTGGGATTTTTATAATTAGTTAAGCCAATATTATTTTGGTGTAATTTTTGGGATTTGAAATATATTCCCTTTTTATGATAGATATATTACTTATTTATAAATATGTAATAGGTTTCAGTTATGTAAGTTTGGGCCATTAAAATTGTTTTTATTTTTATTAAATAAGTTTTTATTGACATATTTATTTTTTAATAAAATAAACTCTTAATTAATTATAAATAGTTGTAAATTTAATTGTAAGATTAAAACTTGTTTCAACTTAAACCATAGCCTTTTATATACTTTTTAATCACATATAAATTTTAATCTTATAAGTAAAATCAAACTTTACCTTATTATAGTTTAACATCATATTTAAAATAAAATATACATACTATTATATACAATTTTAAATTTGTATTCTATCTTAATCTTTTATTTTGTTATTCAATTGATTTATTAATATAAATCTGAATATGAATTATACTAAAATATTATAAATGTCAAATAAAGTCTTCATACTTATGTGCCATAAAAATAATGTGGTAAATAATGTCTAATAGAATAGCTAAATTCACTATGGGGAGGCAGGAGCTAGAGGGGTTATATTTAGTTCCGATGGAAAAATAGTGTTTCAATTTGCTTGGGGCCTTGGCACTATGACCAATAATCAAGTTGAGTTCCCTTCCTTCTACAAAGGCTTGGAACTAGCTCGTGCAAAGAAAATTTATAGTCTCATAGTTTTTGGTGAGTCCATGTTCGTCATTTGACAAGTCCATAGGGCAAAAAGAGTCCGGTGATTAGACCCCCCTCCCACTCTTCAAAGCATCTCTCCAATCTTTTCTGAATTTGAGCGATTCGAATTTTTCCATGTGTACGAGAACCTTAACCCTATGGTGGATGAGTTAACAAAAGAAGGATCCTCCTTTGGACAACAAATCAAGGTATAATCAACTATGCACCAATTCCTTGATTATGCTCAGAGTTTCCAGGCGCTTGAACGATATTCAAAAGTATATCATCATGAGAAATTTAATTCAACTCAGAGGAATTCTCCCCTACTCTCAACGTGATTTAAGAGATGGAAGAGTGATGTGGTCCAATAATACTTCATTTTCCAGCCACAGATTTTGAAAATTTCTCACTAATGGAAAATTTTGTGCAAGTATCTAGTATCTTTAATTCTTTTATGCCCTAGGTGGTACTTATATTTATTTTGGCAGTGGACAGAGTTGGTAGAGTTTACTGTAGAAATGATGAGCTACTCCTTATGCAATGGGTTGGATTTAATATGCCAACACTCTGCATCTCCCATCATTAGCCTTCCCAAAGTCCTTCTAAGGATTTTGGGTTTGGATTTGGATCTTATATTTTAGTCCAGGTCATGGCAGAGTTTTAATGTTGATTATTTAATGGCTTTTTGGGCTCCCTTGGGTATTTATGGGTCAATTTTCTTAATCAATTCTAGATATTGGCTCATCTTTGTTGGTGTGATAATTGTTTGCATTCAACGACTTCTTTTGGACATGGAGGAACCCCTGTTTTTCCCAAACAAGGAAAATGATGGTTTATTGCTTGACAGGATACTGAAGTCAGCCAAAGCCTTGTTGGAAGCTAGGCAGAGGTAGGATGAGATGGCGAAAAATTTTCATCAGTATTTCTAGCTTCATTAGAAGCTAAGTTGCCCCTCCATCTAAGCAATATGGAACAATCCATTAATGGTTTGCGTGAGGAGCTTTTCACTCTTAATGCTCGAGTTTTAGCTTTGGAAAATATCATCCTTGGTAATGCTTAGCTCGACACAGGCAGAATTGGCTCCAACTTTATCCTAAAGAAAAAGGAGACTCGTCATATGCGGGGTCTCATCGCCCTCACAATGGCCATAGTTGAAGGATGGGATTTAAGTTGGCTTGCTAGTCTCTGAAATGTTTCAAGTTATCTTGTAAATATTGTTTTATTCTCGAGTATTTTTGTCGTTCTCTCAATATAAGCTTCTTTCGTATAATTGTGAACTGCAGCTCTAGAGTTGGTATATTGTTCGCATGGGAAAATGTACATCTCTATGGTCAAATATTAGAATTCTATTGTAAGGGTTCTAACCCATATTCCAGTCATTTTTAATGCAAAACCCTTACCTGTTTCTTAAAAAAAAAAAAAAAATCACTATGAACACCAACAAAAGTTATTACAAGTTTTTGTTTGGATTACATCCAAACACACTATATTATGGGATGTTTTTTTGGTTTTTCTCATTTGTATCATGGTTTTTGAGTTTTTTTTCAAGATTTAGAGGATTTCATGAATTTAAAAATATCGAATATTAAGTATTTTTTATATAGAGGATGCAGTTGCCACTTATTCTAAATTATATAATTTTTATAAGCTTCTAAATGGAGATTAACGAGAGATGAAATGCAAAATTAAAAGGTCTCTAAATGTTAATTTAGGAGAGGTGAAACACAAAATCAAAAGGGTTTCATATCTAACTAATGTTGTTATATGAGTAGTTATTGCTTCCACATTCTATTTATGTAATACGCAATTGAATGTCACTTGGTTGGTAAGGATGTTTGCCTACAAACAATGAATGGGATGGGTCCATGTCATTCAAATATTTTTGACATGTGTAAAATCCTTTATGTGTCAAGCAAGGTGTTAAACCATTTAATGTACAAGAGTTGGATTTTAACAACCAAATTTATTAAGTGATCTTAAAATTATACATTATCTTAGCAGCAAGAGTGTCTCAACATTTATAGCCTTTGTATTTATTACCTATCATTGTCTCGAGAAGAAGTCACTTCTAAACTTGCTACAAAAGTCAAGAACAATGTTAATTAACCATCTTAATTAACGAAAATTCAAAATATTTTGTGCCAATGAATTTGTAGCATGGTGATAGTGTTTTCTACTAATGGTCATAGAATTTGTTTGAATTATTATATCACTTGAAGTTTGTAGTTGTACCATGTTTTGTTCACTTGCACAATGTTATTTGAAGAGTTTCAAGAGCTTATCGTGTTTGAAGTAAAGAATCTCCTTGAGCCCATTGTTATTGTTTACCGTTCAACAAGCACACCACTACGTCTTTGAGGCATGCTCTATCTTTAAGAACTATATCTCTATTTCTGTGTATCTTTATACTTATACGTATGCTGAGATATATATTCAATTTATAAATTTCTAATATGAAAAGAGGAAAAAGTAGAAAATTATTACACATATCAAAAAAAATATTATAAACAATAAGACTATCAATTTAATAGTTTCCAATCCCAATCGCAAAGTCTAAATACCTTTGAACCATGACTTTGACTTAGATATTATAGATTTGGATAATAAGCACTTAATTCAAATTGCTTTATGATACCTTTTGGTTAGGTGAATCTTATTAGCTATTTTAATTAATAAGTTCATGGGGCTATAATAATAGGTGTAATGTTAACACACTCCATAGAAACTTTGTAAGTATTCCCACTACTTATCCTCTCAAAAATAAAAATAAAAAACTTAAACTAATTAAATTGTTTATGTTTGTTTATTCTATATATGTATATATATATATATGAATTGATGATGAATGGGTATACTGTTAAGACACTCTTTGTGAAAACCCCTTCAAACGCTACTTTGGATTAGCTAATAACAATAATTTATAACTTTTATTACATAAAATTGAATAAAAACAAAGTTAAATAATACAAACTATTTGCATGAACATCTAAAAAATGCTTATTTAAATTGAATGTTTAGAATGATTAATACTATATCAATTTTTTCACTAAATTTTTTATTCATCCATTTGAAATTTAAAAGATTTAATTAATTCTTCATCTTTATCCAGTTCTACTCATAATGTCTTAATGCCTCTCAAACTAAGATATAAATATATAAACTTAAAATTCTCCTTGTCATCTCTATATAACCTATGGTCATGTATGTCACTCACATAATAACTCTTGCATGTAAATATTTAAAAATAATGTCATTTTTCATAATATTATCTAAATGACTAAATATATACATATGTATTTAATTCATTCCATTAACGAACTATGTTTATTAAATATTCATTACCTAGGTGCATATATAATTTATTAAACAATATACTTATTAAATGTTTAATCACTAAAAATGCATAATGTCCTTCATGTTCGCTTCCCCACTCTCACATCGTAAGCCAATTGCAAGGATTCACCAATGTTAGTGCCCCCCATTAAACGAACAATATGAGTACCATCATCGTCCTTCATGTTGGCTTCCGCAATCTCACATTATAAGCCAATTGCAAGGTTTCACCAATGTTAGTGCCCCCCATTAAACAAACAATATGAGTACCATCATCGTCCTTCACGTTGGCTTCCACAATCTCACATCATAAGCCATGGCTGACTCAGTCCTCTTGTGGCTATTCCTTCACCTTCGCTTCCCTACTTTGACATCCCTCTACAGATCTCGCAAGTGTGGTACTGTGTCGACTATCCATGGACACTGAGCTTCTAGTTTTTTCCCCTTTATGATGATTATGCTTGTGCTAATGATTCACACTATTACTTTTCTACGTAGGTATCAGGATTGAGACCTGACAACATCCTTATTTACCTCTTATTCTTGTTTTATTCCTTATGCAAAGGCTTAAATTATGATGACAAATAATTGATAGAAAATATATTATTTACCTAAGTATCAAATATTTTAAAAGATTTTAATTTTGAATGATTTTATTGCAAAGCTTAAGAATAAAAAAATCAGAACTCTTATTTAAAAATCATGCACTAATATAGCAAGAATATCTAAAAATAATAACATAAAATATATGAGATAGTTATCCATATTAAAATATTTATTTTTACAATGTTAAATATTATAAACTAAATATTTTATTTTTTATATTTAAATTTAAATAATTTAAATAAAAAATTACCATTCAATAAATATAATTTTGAAATATTTAATAAATTAAAAATTAAAATAATCCTAAAATTCATATTATTAAAAAATAGAAGTTGATTCTACAATTAGAATAGAAATAAAGAAATCATTCATAAAATAATTCATAAAATAAATCATAGATGATAAAAGGGAAAAAATCACTACGTATGATATACCGCTCCTACCAAAAGTTTCACTATGATATAGTAATCTTTACCAGAATTCTTTAACAATATTTGAACACCCCAATTAAATTCCGACGAAATATGGAAGAGATTTATATATTTACCGCATTATATTATTCTAATTATACTCGTTTTGATTTCGATAAAAAATTTCCGATTAATCACATCATGCATTTTTAGTTGATATTTCAAATCATTTAATGTGGTTTATAGGATTTTTTATTTTATTTATTTTTTAATATCAATATTTTGTAAAAATAATTCAATATTTATCAATATAAACAAACTAATATAAATATATCTAATAAGTTTTTAATTAAAAATTAAATTGAGAAAGATGTCATAATTTCTCAATTAAAAATCGAATTTCAAAAATAATTTTATGTAATATTTAAACCTATTTAGTTTGAGAATCTTTGTTGCAATAGTGACTTTCCTAGCATTTTACGTTGTCAAAATTACAGTGAGCTTGGGAAGCTTCTCTCAAAGCTTTTTGAGAATAAGAATAAAATCTTAAATCAAACTAAATAATTCATTTCTTTAAATCCAATAAACCAAAAGATGAAAATAACAACACAAGGAAATCCAAAAACAATATTAACCACACTTAATCAAGACATATTCCATACATGTGAATCATATCTTTTGATGACTGCCATCAACTCAGAGTTAAACGCAGCTGACTTAATTTGATAATAAGTAATTAGAAGTCGGAAGTCTTAAGTCAAGTTTAATTAAGGGCGGGGCATTGCATACTCTATATTTTGCTCAATTATTTTATTATAATGTAAGAATAACTCCAAAACCAAGCATAATATTGATGCTACAACCTTTTTTTATGGATAATATTATTCAATTTTGTGTAAAGATTAAGTAAGTTTTTTTAATTATTTAATTAATAATATTATTCAATTTTATGTGAAATTGAGTTTCTTTAATTAGTTTTATTATTTTGTTTTAATAATTTATATTAATTAAATTAATTTAGGGTTGATTTGATTTATTAACGCAACTCATATGATAATGAATTAGTTCATATTTCTTATATTTTATTTTTAATGTACAAATAACTTGATTATATATTTACAAGTAAAGAATGGTATTGAAATAAAAATCTACAATTAGATTTAGAAAATTATTTAAGATAAATTTGATCTAGTAAAAATTCAATTCTTTTTTTCCGAAGAAAAAGCGAACTTTTTATTAAGAAAATAAAAAGTTACATTGCATATGCTGTGAGCATTTCAGTTGCTTCTATTTGACTGCTCATGCAATCAAAAAAGTGACAACCTTTCTGCCATTTGGATCAGACTGTCCTCAAAAAATTCAGCTGTAAAATAATATCATAAACAGCTGATATATATTGTTCAGATTTGTTCATCTTAAGACCATCCTCTCCTACAAGAGAGCATCCAAATAAAAACCAAAAAAAGTATAGTGGGTCTCCTCAGTGTAGAGAGGAAAACAACCCATTACAATACGTATATGATCATAGTGTCCAAGAGAAAATAAGAGAGCATAGTTTTTAAAAAAACTTTTTGTTGCTGATATAGAGTCCGTAAAATAAAACTGTAGCTGAACGAAAAAGAGTAAACATAAAACAGTCATTGATGAAATGCATAGGGTGGCTGATCAGATGATTGAATCTGTCCCTGATGGTCTTCTACTATTTTCCAGACTCCCATAATCTGCTGCAAACCTTCCTTAGAAAGCTGGTCCGCTGAAGCATTACTGTCCCTGAATATATGACATATGGAGAGGCTGTTAAAAGATGTTTTTAATTCCTGCAATTCTTCCAGTAAAGGCTTCAGAATTTGATTTTTGCATAAACTTTTTCCATTAACCCAATTTATAACGTTAAGGGAATCTCCAAAGATCTGAATTGTGAAGATGTTTCTTTGTAGAAGCCAGCAGAGGAGAAGTCTCAATGCCGACAACTCAGCAAAATTATTTGATCCTGTCCCTAGGCCTACAGAGGCTTTGAGAATGTGATTTGCATTTAAGTGAATAACAATACCAGCTCCTGCCCTGTTGTTTTGAGAAGCTCCGTCAAAAAAGGCCCAGGGGATGCCTTCTTTAATGATTACAGTCTTGTTTTGGGCTTGGGATTTTTTAGTTTCTGGGACAGGGATGGACGAATAAATGGAGACACAATGTATAGCAGTGACATTTACCGGAGTTTCCTTATCTTGAAAAAGACTCCTGTTCCTAGCAATCCAGACCCCCCAGCAGAAAATAAGGGGAAGGTTTCTCATGTTCCCATCAGGGTGATTTTGCCACCAATTTGCCCAGACTTCTTCCAAGGACCCATTTCCCCATTCTGCCTGAATGTTTAGCAATTTCTCTACCTCCCCCCATATCTTTTTTGTTTCATTACAGTGGATAAAAAGGTGATTAATAGTTTCTGCATCAGATTTGCACACAGGACATCTCCCTGGGCCGTACATATACCTTGACTGAAGTATATCCCAGGTTGGGATTTTTCGTTTTAACAGACACCAGAAGAAAAGTCTAGCCTTGGCCGGACACTTGAGCTTCCAGAGGTGCTTCGACCACCATTCTGGATCTCCCCATCCCTTCCTCGACATAATGTAATTGTATCCACACTTAGGAGTGTATTCTCCAGTTTCGCCATGAGCCCATATCAGCGAATCCGGACCATCTTTTAACCTGACATTTGATCTGATGAGTTCTTGTATGTAAGAGTTCCATTCGTTCCTCCATCTGATATTCATTCCTAGATCTTCCCCATCTTTCCAAGCCTGTCCCCACATGGTAGATTGGCCTTCCTTTTCCACCTGATTTAAAGTAAAAATGCTCTTACTCTCTAAATGTCTGATAAGCCCTGGGGATAGGGCATACTTTTCATTGCAACCTATCCAGGGGTCCAATCCTATCTTCAGGTTCCTTCCATTCCCTATCTTCCACGCCAGTCCTTGTTCTATCACCTTGAACGACTCCACCGTTGCTTTCCATATTACTGAGGCATTCTTCTTATTTTTTACCGGGTTCCTTATCCAATCTTCCAAGGGAACTGGATCTATATATTTCCTTTTCACCACTTTGGTCCATAAATTTTCCATCGAAATTAAGCGCCACCCTGATTTTGCTGCCAGAGAGAGACTAAAGTCGGGTAGACTTTTTATCCCCCATCCTCCCCATTCCTTTGGCCTTGCCACTTTGTCCCAGGCCACCCAAGGAAGCACCGGGTTCTCTTTTGAGCCATCCCACAAGAATCTGCAACATATTCTTCTAATTTTCTCCATAACTCCTTTAGGTACCCAGGTTAATGCTGCCCAGTAGACTGGGATGGCCAGAAGCACGGATTTAATAAGGGTCAATCTTCCAGCTCTGGAAAGCCATTTAAAACTCCAATGAGAGATTCTGGATTCTATCTTTGCAATCAGCCAGTTCCAGTCCTCTTTTTTATATGCATTTGGTTTTAGCCAGAAACCCAAGTATTTGAAGGTGGAGTCCATAGAGCTATATTGAAAGGGAAACAGAGCTTGCAGATGAATCCTCTCCTGTCTGTCCATACCTGCCACTATCAGCTGAGATTTTCTGGGGTTAATCTGCATTCCAGTTGCTTTCAAAAACAGGTCTAGAATGGTTTTTAATTCCTTAAGTTCATTAGAAGCTCCGTTTGAGAAAATCAAGATATCATCAACAAAAAGAAGATGAGAGATGAATAGATTGATTGCTACCTCAATACCTTTTACCTTTCCCTCCCTTCTGGCCTTTTGGATCAGCCTGCTTAAGCCTTCTGCCACTAAGAGAAAAAGCAGAGGAGACAAAGGGCATCCTTGCCTTAAACCTCTCTGTCCTCTAAAGAAAGGGGTTGCTGCTCCGTTAATTAGAACTGCATAGCTGACGTTGGAGATGCACCCCATGATCCAACTGATAAAGTCTGGTTTGAAGCCCAAGTGAGTTAGAAGCAGCCGAATGTATATCCAATTAATTCGGTCA
Organism: Pinus tabuliformis; assembly: GCA_031772625.1. Lineage (NCBI taxonomy): Eukaryota > Viridiplantae > Streptophyta > Pinopsida > Pinales > Pinaceae > Pinus > Pinus tabuliformis. Next base: position 1,953,924,682 of record CM062818.1, read on the forward strand.
TATGCTTTGGATAGATCTATTTTTATTACTGCACCCTTCTTGTTCTTTTGTCTGACACTGTGTAAGACTTCTTGGGCTACTCCGATGGCCTCATGAATTTGTCTTCCATTTAAAAACCCAAATTGCTCCATTGAGATGTGGCTCGCCAGAATAGGTTTGATTCTGTTTGCTATCACCTTAGCAATAATCTTGTATATACAATTGCATAAGGAAATCGGCCTGAAATCCTCAAAATTCTCAGGGTCTTCCTTCTTCGGGATGAGGGCTATGAAGGTGGCATTGAAAGGACTGTAGACTTCTCCTTTCTTTCTAGATTCTTCTACTACTTCGGTTATTTCTGCACCAATCAAATCAAAAAAATGAAGGAAAAGCTCTATAGTCCATCCGTCCGGCCCAGGACTTTTTTCTTTGGCCATGGATTTCATTACTGACTCTACTTCCTCCTTAGTTACCAGGCATAACAACTCCTCTGCTTCTTCCTCCTCAACAAATCTTGGGAAGCATTGAGCTGTTTTTATTACCTCAGCAATGGTAGCCTCGCCTGGGTCTGCAAATAAACTCTGGAAGTGCCTCTGTCCAAGGCCTGATAATGAATTGAAAGACCGAAACTCCCTCCCTTCTTCGTTTTTTAGGTTCCATATGGTGTTAGCAGATTTCCTCCCTTTAGCGTAGTTGTGAAAAAAACTGGTGTTCTCATCTCCAGATTTTAACCAAATCGCTCTACTCTTGAGCCTCCATTCCTCTTCTTTTGCCAATAGAATTTGGTTCTGAAGTTTCTCAAGGTGGAGAATCCTTTCTTTTGAGACCTGGGTAGCGTATCCATCCTCCTCTATGCTTTCCAGCTTTTTTAGTTCTTCACTTATCCTGGATTGTTCCTCATTCTGCTTTGCCTTCCTATCTTTTGCCCAGAGAATGGTCGCTTTCTTCAATCTTTTGAGGTTTTCCATAAACAGGAAGCCTTTATCCTCAATTGAGCTATTATCCGGGTGTCTCCAGGTTTCTTTGAAGAGATTGGTAAAAGAAGTTTCTTGCAACCATGAAGAATTAAACTTAAAAGGTGCCGGAGGCTTTAGAGGGGGAATGGAGAGGTCTAAAAAAACAGGGAAGTGATCAGAAGACCCCCCTTCTTCAACCCATTGTCTGAAAATAGGGACCTTTGAGGCTAATTCTTCAGAGATGAGGAAACGGTCCAGTCTTTTCGCCACTCTAGCCTCCCCTGCTCTCCGATTCCTCCAAGTCGGCTTTAGCTTTATCAGGTTAACATCTATAAATTTGTTGACCGTTAGGAGGTTTAGGAAAAAGTCCGTCAAAGGATCTTCCCTAGCCGATGGTCCCCATGCCTCCGCTCTCCCTACGGAGAAATTTAAATCTCCTCCCATCACCAAGTGTTTTGTCTTCAGCAGCGATTTGGACATCAAATCGTTCCAGAAAAACTCCCTTCCTTGACAGGGCCCATATACATTGAGAATAGTAATAGGCAATGCAAAATCTGGGGATTGAATTTCCATACCCATCACCTGCTTCATCCCCCACTGATTTGTCACCTTTATTCTCCCTTCCTTGAAACCTATTGCCAATCCCCCTGAATGACCATCTGAATCCACTGCTGAGAATTTCCAGCCCGGGAGGAGAGCATTTAGTCTCAATTCTACTTCTGCTCCGTTCCCTAAAGTCTCTTGCAGAAAAAGAATCTCTGATTTTGAATTTTGAATCATCTCTCTAAGAGCCAGTCTTTTGGGTTTACTGGCTAAACCCCTACAATTCCATGATGTCAATATCATTTTATAACATTTTCAGGGGTCTGCACCGCTCTAAGAACCCCAGTGATGGACTGTTGTTTCCCGTCAGCTACATCAAACTTTGCTTTTATCTTGGCCTTGGCTAGGTTAGACTTCCTACCTCTTTTATTTCTGTTTTGGCTTTGAGAGGGGAGCTGACCTATACCGCCTACTGATTCTGAGGATACAGGCTTGCAATCATGGGATCTGAGATTGTAAGGGCAAGGAGTATGGAGGACCGAGGATGCAGGATGAGGCAAACCATCTTCACGATTCAGATCTAGGGAGGGCAAGGCTGTCGAGATGTTTTCCATTGCTCTTTCGCTTTCGGAGGGTTTTGGAGAAGATGCCGGCTCCCCAAAGCTCTCCTCTTTTGCTTTGACAGGTTCCGTCTCCAGGTCCTTGCCCGAACCACTGAGCAGGGCTGCTTCCTGAGTCTGCCCTTCCTGATGAACCTCTGTCTCCAGTCCTTCAGCATTCTGATCCACAAAAGCCTCCTTCTCTTGATTGAAATGAGATTGTCTGATGTCCTTCTCCCAATAAGATGATGTCCCCCGAAATCGTCTTCTTCTCTTGCCCAGAGGACATTCCTTGGCCAAGTGACCATATGCATGGCATCTATGGCACCGAAAGGGCAAGAATTCATAATCCAAAATCTGCTCAAAAACATAATCTTTGTATTGAAGGTTTATCTTTTCTGCAAGTCCTCTGCTTGGGTTTAGACTGACTAAGATCCGTGCCATAGCCTTGTTCCTGGTTTCTAAGAAAGTCATATCAGCTTCCAGAAAAGAACCCAATCTATTCCCAATCGCTTTGAAGACTGATTCGACCCATAGGAATGAGGGCAACCCTGGAGCTCTAACCCAGACCGGGAAGACGTCCGTTTTTTCGTGGATAGCATCAAACAGGGGATTCCATTTCTTCAGCAGCACGGGAATGTTTCCTATGGCCCAATTCCTTTCGAGTACCCAGTCCGCCGCCTCTTTATTTTCAAAGCGGAACATGAACCATCCTTTTGCAAGGTTTGAAGCCTCGAAACCCTTGATTTGATCAGACAGAAAATTCTGTTCTCCCCAAGCTTGAATAAAACTAGAGGTGAATTTCTTCCCTCTCGCCCTGCCAACCAATGTACACTCTGCCACCTCCAAGGTTTCCTCAATAGTCACATCCATGCCCAGCACCAAGTTCCCTTCCAAGTCCTGTGAACCGATTGGTCTCTGTTTTTTCCTCTTTTCCCCTTTTTTCTTATTCCCTGCGTCCACCTCCCTTGTCTCCTTACTTATAACATTCCTGTCTAGGTCTTCCGGGGCCGGAAACGGAGGGGGTTCATACTCAGAACTGGGCGGGTTCGAAAAACCTGTGAAGTCTGGGAAAGAATCGGCTAGGGTTTGTTTACAAACCTGTGAACCCAAATTTTCTCCTGTACCTGCCGATTGATAATCAGGGGGGACTCCATATCCTTCCGCCGGCCGTTCTCCTAATCCTTTAGTGCAGTCCTGTTCTTTAGCAAAGGATACCCTAGAAATCGCTGAAACCCTTCCAGGTCCCCTTGCGCTTCCCTGCCCAGAACTTAACCCTAAATTTACTATGTCCTCTATACCTCCGGAGTGAAAACGCCCGACCGAGAAGGACTTACCTTTGTTGCTGTGGCTCTGGTGATAACTTGCATGCAACGCGTCCTCATCAGATCTGCATGACCGCTGTGAAAAGGGCGGGTCCTGATGATGGAAGACATTCCCTTCGCATTCCTTGGATAATTGGAGAAAGGATTGTTTGTTCTCGGTCGATTTCTGCGTAAGGGTTTCAGGCCTTGAAGATTCATAACCTCCGAAGTAGCGCTCAATGTTCCTCGCGGTAGGGTCTTTCCCCCAAACCGACAGAATATCCTCCAGCTCCGGGTCAAGGTCCACCAGCTCATTTGAATTAACCATGGTTACTGTGACCACTCAGGGAAGGTCGCCGGAACGGTTTTGCTGCCAGCACAAAGCTTCTGTCTTTTGCTATCTCAGGAAGTCGAAATATCGAACCTTGCAGCGTAATGACCCCAGCTGTCGGCTTATGCTGAGTCTGACCTCCAGCTGCCTGTCCTCCTGTCACTTTCCCTCCTATTCCTTCACCTGCGAACTGTACTCACCTGCTGGAACCCTAACCCTCGCCTGATCCTGGTTCCGGCCAGAGTTTTTTCTCCCAAACCCTCGCCATCCTAGCAGAGAGAATCTTTTTCGAGTTCCAATTGAAGTTGCAGATTGCAAACCTGTAAAAATTCAATTCAAAAGGACTTATTTGAATATATTAATTTTAATGAAAATTTTACAAAAGGTTTAATTAGAATTTCTATTGTTGAATTGAGGCTTCTGTGATCCATGTCAAGATTAAGAGAATTCTTTGGCTTAAATCACATGATAGTATATTTGTCGATGTGTGTTTCGAACTAATGAATGTGATTCATCATGAAGACAAGTTGAAGGGCTAGACCATGGCTGTATGTTAAATAGGGCGAGCAAATCATCCAAGGGCTAGGTTTGACTAAAAAACGGCTAAATTGAAAAAAAATGGCTATATTAAGTCAGTTTTAGATAAACGGCTAGATTTGACATTCAAATTATTTAATTATATAATATTATTATGCTAAAATATTATTATAATACTTATCATATGTAATTTATGTGAAAAGATAATAATAGAATTAGGGAAAATTGCTAGAAATAATATATCTAGGGACAATAATTGAAAGGATTTAATAATAACTAATAATAATTAATATACTATTATTCTAATGAAGTTATTGTGTTAACCTTATTGTTAATGAATTGTGTAACTAATTAAACTAAATTTAAATAAATTTAAGGATATTGTTAATATGTTCTTATAATAGATCATTCAGATTAGTATTACTATCACAATTATTATTATATTAATATTATTACTATTGGTATTAAAAGTAAAATTCAATATGATAATGGTATCTCCCTATCAATGGATAGGGTATCAATTACTTAGTAATCTAATAGGAACGTGAGTTACTTGTTTTAGGGAATTAGTAATAGAAAGCAATTTATTATAGTTTTATAATAATAGAATTAAATTAAGGGATGGGTAACCAATTAACATAAATTTACTAGAACATAAATTAGCTATTTAAATATCTTATACTATATAATTTAACCCTGAAGGAATGAAAATGATTAAAATAAACCAAGGAAGAAGGCTTAAAGAAAGAAGGTTAAAGGAAAACAAGGGGAAAAAATCTAGAACAAGCTACTAAAAGAGGGAGAGGGAGGAAATGTCTAGGAGGTGAGGGAGCCTTTTTTTAATCAAACCTAGCCATTGGATGATCTGCTCACCCTATTTAATATACAGCCATGGTCTGGCCCTTCAACTTGTCCTGACCATGAACCACACTTGTTGGTTTGAAACGCGTCGACAAATATACTATCATGTGATTTAAACCGAACAATTCTCTTAATCTAGAATTTATATTATTGTGTAAAAACTCAATAATTATAAAGGTGAATGTTTCATAGATTTTGGTCTATTCTATGACTAAACAATTTTTGGTGTTGGTCTTCCAAATCTCTTTTTCTCGTGTTCTTCCTTGCGACTTTAGGTACTTAATCCACTAGTTGATACTACCATTCTCTTGATATAAACTATTCAATAATTTACTAATAAAATTTGCAAAGAACTAATTACAAAAAGAATCATTCATTGTTTGTTCATTAAAAACTAATTAACAAAAGAACCATTAATTGTTTGTTCATTTATTTTTTATTTATTTCCATTCATTTGAAAGGAAAAATAACCCTCAAGAATAAGTGATGCAAGTTGATGAGGTTATAATTGTCCTAAGCCAAGTGGAGCTAGCATGGACACTATGATGTTTTTTGCAATCTAGATTTCTCCTATTGATGAGCAGTTTCATCCCACTTAAAAAATCCATTTGTGCTTCATGCATTTGAACTTCCTTGTTGTTACAGTGAGTATTTGAATATCATGCCACCAAATTTTAGTGTGAATATATTTGATCAAAATGATGATCAAATGGTGTGCGTGGAATAGACTAAAACCTTCTTCATACACTCGTCTTATCTCATAATCTCCTCCCGTCCTAATACAAAACCACTCACTAATCCTTGTGAGTGTAATTGATAATCAAATTTCTAGTCCATTACCTAGATAAACTTGTGCTCGGTAAATTATGATGAATATTCCCTTACATCTCTTTTTTGTAATCGACTCCCAAGATAATTTTGATCCCTCATTTCCTTGTATACCTATGTAATAATGGTAACTATAAAATCATTAAAACATGCCTCAATTAAATTAAAATATAATCACATAAACCTAGATAAATCTTATATACACAAATTTGAGCATATGTTAAACTGTCCATTTTTATTATTATTATAATGTTTATGAAGTTCTCACACAATGATTACTTTGAGCTCTTAGCAAATTTGTTTCTCTTTTTATACAAATAGTAATATGTATTTGAGTCATTATATTTTTACAGTCTTTTTTTGGTGTGGTTTGATTTGCACCCAAAAACACACACACATATATTCTAAGGCACATATATATATTCAATATTTTAATAATTATAACTTATTATTTTATTACTATACACTAATTTGTATAATCACATTGAAAAAATATAATTAGAGGCTTGAAAGCTTATTATGTCTTTGAAAACATTTGTAAGTTGACAAATCTTCAGGTATGGAGTAAAAAAAATTCCTCTTCAAGGCTCTCGTCATCCCTGTTATTTTATATGGATGTGAGCTTTGGGGTTGTAATATATCTAGAGAATCGTGGAGGAAGATTGGGTTGATACAAAAACAATTTATATCCTACAACCTCAAATTTAAAGGAAATACTCCCAACCCTATCCTCTTGATTGAAGCTAGCCTTTCCCCCATTGAACGCATGGCTATGATTAGGTATCTCATGTATAAGAATAATCTATACAATATGGAAGCCAATAGATTCGCCATAACTGCTTCTAACTCTAACCAAAGCTCCCACCTTCAACTCAAGTGAGGTTGGCATAAGGATGCCCAGTCTTGGCTAGACCATTTGGGGTAAAGGAAGTGATCATCTTGGAGAATAAGGATAATATTAAAAATATTATTACTTCCAAATTTAAGGATAAGTTGTGGGATGATAAGAAGTTAGAAGTGAAAAGAAAGTGAAGGTATTATAAGGAGGTGATCAACCCTAATCTTGATAACCAAAATTATATTTATATCTCGACTAGTGCTAAGAAGAAAATGAACATTGTTAAAATAAGAACTAATTCTCATGAGCTCCAAAGTGAAACGAGAGATTGGTCCAAAACATCTTGAGAAGAAAGAGTTTGTCCAATTTGTGATACTAAAAAGGTTGAAGATAAAAAACACTCTCTTCGATTGCCCAACTCTTACTCACATCTCTTTTCATTTTCAAAATCTTTACCACACTACCAATCTTCACTTGTTAAGTCAACAAAACTATAGTGATATAAAAATATTTTTCTCTTTTTTTATCATAGTAATAAAATATTAAAAAATACAATACACGATACAATTAAATACGTAACTCTATATTCCCACGTGCATATACTTGTCATATAATTAATAATATTATGAAAGGGTGCTGTTCCGTTTGGTACTTCTCGCCGGTTTTTGGGGGAATATACGTATCCCTATCACGGCATTTTATATTATAAAGAGATGCCGTCTAGTGCTTTCCCCGACTTTACGGAAAATAGGTGGCGTTTTTCGATGCGTTTTACTATTAATATATGAGTAATTGTGTTTATTATTATTATTATTAATAATGTGATTTTTTGTTTTTATAGTTGGCATAGTTTATATATTTTATGTATTTTTAATTTAATTTTTTTTGTAATTGTATCATTAAAGTGTTTTCAATTTTTGAGAATGGAAAGAAAGAATAAATTAATTGTTTTTAAATTAGTTTATGTATTAAAAATTACATAATTGTGTTGTTGAATTTTGAAAACAATTGTCTTTTAAAAAAGGTTTAATATGTAAGGTTGTTAATGTAAAAAGTAAAATGTAATTGAAAATATAAGTTATTGATTATATAAATCATAATTTCAGACATTTCTGATCTTACTAATATTTTTTTCATAAAAATTGGTAGGAGCTATCACATGATATTTTTTTTGCAAAGTTATGATTAATATTTTTTTAAGATATTTTTTTTAATTTTATTTTTAATATAATTTTTATATCTTATATTCAGTTTAAAACTACATAAAAAAATAGTCATCAACCAATTAAAAAAAATAAATTTGTATTTTAAAAATAAAAAAATATTTTTTAATTTTCAAAATATTCACTTTAATATTTATTTTTTTCAAAACTTTAATAAACTTTAAAATCTATTTAAAATTTTCCAAAATTAATTAAAAGTTAAGGTTTTTTTTTACCAAAATAAAAAATCATATATATTGTTATTTAGGTATAAAAATAAAATATAAAAGATTTAGAGTATTATTTTATAATTTTATATTTTATTTCATTAAGATATATTTTTATTGTAGTTATATGTGTTAGTCTAACTAGTCTATATTCATTTTAACTTTAGATCTTCAATGAAGGCAAGAGTGAAAGGAGAAAAACATGCATGAGACAAAACAACAAATGGATGCAAAAATGGAATATCTACCTCAAGGCATGTCCCTCAAATAGCAAGTAGTTAAAGCATTTTGTTATGGAGAGGTTTCATAAGCGTATATGGGGGAAAGGGTTGGGCAGAAAGAAGGAATACTATGTCCCTACTTGTGATCTTCAACAAAAATAGTACATTGGAGCTAGCATTTCGTGGAGAGAAAAGATTCTTATTGCTCAATTAAGAACTAACTCGCATCAACTTCGTTGTGAAATAGGACAGTGGAAAAGACCTAAAGGATCTTGGTAAGAACGGGTGTGTAACTTTTGCACTTATGGGGTAGTGGAACCAAAAAAACATTTCATTTTGGAATGTGATGCTTTCAAAGACATCAAGGACATTTATGGCAATATGTTAGCATCGGTCCCTTGGCATTGTATTTTCAGCTAGGGGACTATTATAAGGCTGGGCCAGCTCATCATCAATTTGAATAAGAAAAGAACTGAATTGCAAAAGGCAAAAAATTAGAAGGTTGGGCAATGGGGATCTCATAGGTTAGCACTTTGCAATTCCTCCAGGTTGAGGAGAGGAACCCAAAGGTAACCACAAACCAATCTTTAGGGCTAGAAGCTAGCCGTTCCAAACTTAGAGAGGGCTCTCTCTTGTGAAATCTTCTAAATCTTAGGCTAGGTCTATAGGTCAAGTAAGAATAATTTTAATAGTTTGATGGCAAGGGAGAGGGACAATCCATTGGATATGGAGTCAAATTAAGCTAAATATTTTCAGTGCTATGATGGGGAAATGAAGAATCCTTAAATAGCTGCAAGGTAGGCAATACTTTATCGTGTCTTTGTCAAATTTCGTTGCAGAGAGGCGAGTAGAGGAATAATGAAATTGATAATATCTAAATAAATTTGTTTAACTAAACACTAAAAACATAACATTTAAGCACGAACATAACAGAGGATAAAAAACAAAAATGGGAGATAAACACCACTATAAATGATTGACGCAGGAATCCTTAAACAAGTAGACTTCGACCTTCACCATTCATTGATTTGTTTTTAAATAGAACTGCACAGTGCACAATGTCTTCTCTCTATAACACGCCTTCTCGCCCCTTTCTCACTCAAAACTACATCATATATACATCAAAATATTATTTCCTCCCTTTAGGGACCAAATTCCCCAAAAAGACAGTTTACTGGTTGTAGCAGCAAATACAAAACCACCTTCTACAAATTAGCAAATTGTTTGACTAGAGGAATCTTTAACAAAATACATTCAATGCCTTCATAAGGATGAGGCTCGAATCTCCAAGAAAATTAAGGACACTTTTCATAAACATATAAATTGAATTCAAGAGGTCTGGAGTAGGATTGAAAGGTTAAATTGTTGCTTGTTTAGAAATGAAACAAATATGTTGCGTTATTTCCTCCTTTGGAAGAAGTGCAACAAAAATGCAGTGAATTCACCATTCTCATACTTCTGATCATCTCCTAGATTTTTGAATGTGTTAGACATGTGTAATGCAACCCTTAATATATCAAACACCTATTAGAAGACATATGTTCAAACTAGAAGCCTTCATTCTTGAAAATTATCACCTACAGAAAAAAAAAACGCAGTGATTGAGCATAGTGAAACTTCAATTGTAGGGGTTTGACCAGGGGTTGAAGTCTCTGAAAGAGCTAGATGGTTGGCGGATGATGTTGACAATCTCAAATATCTTCTTTGAACTTCCATACATAAGAAGGAGAGCCCAAACTGTGATCATCTACCAAATCTCAATGCCTTTGACAGTAGCGCAACAAATTTGTTGTGTTACTATGTAACTTATCTTCTTTTCAAAAGGTTCCAAGAAGTAAGAGGATATGACTGATATAAACTGCTGCACTTGGATAAAAATTATCTTGATTACCTGTCAAAAATCAAACCTTAGTTGCCTGAGCTAACAGGTCCAACATTCCTCTTCTTTTCTTATGCATTTCCTGCAATGCCCCCTTAGCTATTAAAACTTTGTTTTCCCTCATCCAAATCCATATTTTTATTCTCTTTCTTTGAATTTTCTTTCACCGCACAAAAAATTAAATATATCTAGTCCTAAATTGACACTAAAGAATCGATCTCACACTCTTCACAAAAACTAAGTGCTTGATCTCTATGAGATCATAACAACACTTTTACAAATTGACCAAAATGATGAAAATACTAAACCTGACTATGATTACTATATCATAGCACTCTAACATTGGCTCCAATGGGGATGACATCCTCCATCTGAGGTACCAAAGAACAATGTAGATTAGTAGCCCGATCCATTATGCTGCTACCACTTGCAACTTGCAAACTTACCTATGACCAAACCCACTGAAAATAAAAAGTGTGCTCTACTGCAAGCTGATGTTCAAAATTGATGAAGTGCCATACTGAATTCCAAACTAAGAACTATTGATAATTATTATTATTATTTAAATTCAAAAACTGAAACCAAACTACTAAAACAATGTTGCAAACCCAAACTTAAAGGATGTTTTCCCAACAAGCTTATTGCACACCATACTCTCTTATAATATACTGAGGATAGCTGCAAAATTATGTGAATAACTCCTTCCAATGTAGCCAATCAAGCCAATATTTACTTGGTTTCTTTATGCTTTCATTTTGCTCAAACAAAAAAGAAAAATCTAAGACATGACCAAATAACATGAAATCTGAACCCAAATTCAAAATTTCTCCTTTTTGAGAAGCTAAATCCATTGACTAATTCCAAGAATACTACACATTTCTCATTCATTGATTTTGGCAACATAAATGCAAAAGAATCCCAAAAATCATGAATATGTCCTTGTTGATGAATGCAAGGAAAAATGGAAGCTCCATCCATAATTTCTAATTGTCTATGTTCTATGTAGTCATATTTAAGATCATTCTCAAATGAAATATCAAAAATTTGTTTGATAGAATTATTCTCATCATACAAAAAAAAGGACTTTGAATATTCTTGAAAATGTTTAGATGCAACAACTATCTCATCTATAACAAGAATGTCAAAAATTGATCCTTTATATGGCACAAAAAGCATGTCATCTTGATTTTCAAGAGTTTATGAATTTATAATTTCAAAAGGTGTGTGACTATTTTTCAACAATTCTAGTTCATAATTTTCACGTATGGGCTTGTTGTCTTCCAAAAACTTTATGTTACACATTGATTCACTTATACATGCAACTTTAGAGATTTGATTTTGGCAAATTTCTTCTTGAAGCAAAGATTCGAAAAATAGATGGTATGAAGAACAATTTGATTGAGTGTCTTGATCTCTATCTTGATCACATAAATGCTAACAAAATTGTTGCATCTCTTCTTCAATATCAGGAGAAGGAACATGAATGTATACATTAAGATGCTGATCAGTTTTAGTTAAGGGAGAAATTATACTCTGTTGAAAATCATCATGAGTGTGACAATTGACCTCTAATTTCTGTTCATGATGCTGAAAAGGGTTATCATTTAAAGCCTCTAGTATATCTTTGTCCATGAACTCTTCGTCATCATAAACACTTTCTAGATGTTTAATAAAAATTTCAAAATGATGACAACAATCTTGAACCAACAACGAGGATGGATAGGATCCCTTAAAATGTTCAAAGAATATTGTGTGAAAATTCTATAAGGAATATATACTAGTAGTTGGTAATCCTTCATACCAATATCATGCATCTTCTTCTAAAGTTTCCATAAACATCTTCATCAAATAGTCCTCATGAAATTAAACCTTAAATCTACATACATATGTGAAAGTTCACCAAATGAAGAGCGGCATCATCTGCTTTATGATCTCTGAATCTTGGAAAATAAGTTTTCCAATATACATGAGGCATGTGATTTAGAAAACTTGGAATATGCATACGATTTAAAGGAACATACCTTGCAGATTTAGAACTCATATTGAGCCAGTAGAGTCACGAGTGGAATGTTGATAGTTGAATTCTAGATCTCATTGACAATAGAGTTTCCCAGTGAATAATGCAAAACCTTCTTGTGTTTAATCATTGTTCACTATCAATAATCAGATCTGAAACTTGATGGTTATTTCCCGAGGAAAATGGAACCTTTCACTCCACAACAACAATGACACTATGTTAGCACTTCATAATCCCTCCAAGTTGAGGAGAGGAACCCAAAAGTAACCACAAACCAATCTTTAGGGGTGGAAGCTAGCCCTTCTAAACCCAGAGAGGACTCTCCCTTATGAAACCTTATGGATCTTAGGCTAGGTCTATAGGTCAAGATAGAATAATTTTAATAGTTTGATGGTAGGGAAGAGGGAAAATCCATTGGGAATGGAGTCAAATTAAGCTAAATATTTTCAGTGCTATGATGGAAAAATGAAGAATCCTTAGACAAGGCCAATGTAAGCAATCCTTTATGGTGTCTTTGGAAAATTTCATTGTAGAGAGGTGAGTAGAGGTATAATGAAATTGATAATATCTAAAGCATATAGCTTAGGATGAATTAGATATTATGGTGGAGGAAAAAAATGCTAAAATGTTGAGTTACTCATAACAGAGCACTTGAAAGTGAATTCTGAAATAAATTTGTTTAACTAAATGCTAAAGACATAAAATTTAAGCACGACCATAAAAAAAGATAAAAAACACAAACGAGAGATAAAAAGCACCATAAATGATTGACACAGGAATCCGTGAACAAGTAGACTTCGGCCTTCATCATTCATTGATTTTTTTTAAATAGAACTGCACAATGCACACTGTCTTCTCTCTATCACACTCCAAATCACCCCTTTCTCAATCAAAATTATATCATATATACATCAAAATATTAGCTCCTCCCTTTGGGAACCAAATTCCCCAAAAAGACTTAGTTTACTGCTTGTAGCAGCGAATATAGAACCACCTTCTACAAATTAGGAAATCGTTTGACTAAAGGAATCATTAACAAAATACATTGAATGCCTTCATAAGGATGAGGCTCAAATCTCCAAGACACTTAAGGACACTTGTCATAACCATATAAATTGACTTCAAGAGGTATGGAGTTAGATTGAAAGGTTAAACTGTTGACTATGTAGAAACACAATAAATTTGTTATGTTACTTCCTCCTTTAGAAAAAGCGTAGCAAAAAGGTGGCAGAATCACCATTCTCATACTTTTGATCATCTCTTGGATTTTTGAATGTGTCATACAGGTGGAAGACAACCCCTAAAACATCATACACTTGTTAGAAGACATATGTTCAAACTACAAACCTCCATTCTTGAAAATCATCACCTACAGAAAAAAAACGCAGCGACTGAGCACAACGAAACTTCACTTGCATGGGTTTGACCAGGTGTTGAAGTCTTTGACCAGGAAATATGGTTGATGGATTATATTGACAATATCAAGTATCTTATTTGAACCTACATACATAAGAAGGAGTGCCCAAACTCTGATCTTCTACCAAATCTCAATGCCGTTGACATTAGCGCAACAAATTTGTTGCGTTACTATGTAACTTATCTTCTTTGCAAAAGGTTCCAAAAAATCAGAGGATATCACTTATATAAACAAGTGGACTTGGAAAAAATGGAAGAAAGAAAAATTATCTTGATTACCTTTCAAAAATTAAACTTTATCTACCTAAGCTAATAGGTCTAGCATTCCTCTTCTTTTCTTCTGCATTTCCTACAATGCCGCCTTAGCCTATTGAAAGTTTGTTGTCCCTCATCCAACTCTGTATTTTTCTTCTCTTTCTTTGAATTTTCTTTCACCACTCAAAAAATTTAATATATCTTGTCATAAATTGACACTAAAGACTCCATCTCACACTCTTCACAAAAAATAAGGACTTGATCTCTATGAGACCATAGCAACACTTTTACAAATTGACCAAAATGATGAAAAGACTAAACCTAACTTTGATTACTATAACCTAGGACTCTATCACCATAGACTATTTTAGTCTCGTAGACATTAATATATCATTCATTTATTCATTCTACCAAATGTCGAGAGGCACCAAATCTCTTTTCACTCTAAAAGAGGTTTGCGTCACAAGAGATTTGATCCTTCTCGATGTTTGTTAGATAGTAGTTAAGATGGATATAGGTTGCTTTGATTATTCATTATAATTATAAGTATTAATTTATGTTTTTTAGTTTATTTTATTTATTTTTATTGTTATATAATTTGATCGAGTCAAAATGTTTAATAGTACAAGACATTACAACATCTCTACCATACTGGGCTCAAGAATACCTCTCAATGCAATAATTTTTATTTATTTTTTATTTTATAGTTTATACATTGATAGGGAAGTAATTCTTAGATAAGTATTTTTTTTGTTACACTTTAAGATATTTAATTTATCTTGATATCAAATAAATTTAAATTTAAAATGAAATTACATTGATATATTATTTAAAACAGTAATTTTAAAAATTTCATCTAAAACACCCAAAGGAGATGGATTTAATTGTGAAAAGAGGGGACTTTTTCACCATTGAACAAAAATTTAAATGATTACATCTAGAGGAATTATGTTAATGATATTATAGTTTTAACAACTTAGCTAAAATAGAATTAAGAAGAATTTGCACAACCACATTAAGAAAGTGGTACAAATACATTGATCGACATTGTTTTCCACCTTTCATATGCCAACACCATTAGTTTTAAAAGATGGAAAAGAAAATGACATTAATCAACATATTTCAACCACTTAATTAATTTGGTTGTGCTAGTTGACGATTGACATACATGGGGAGGATTAGCAGACTATGGTTGACTATGATTAAATATGGTAAAATTATGGTTGACAAAAGTGGATTATGGTTAACAAATAGTTGACTATGGGCATCCATGGTTGTTCAAGTTAAACTAAAGTTGTTTATGATAGGTTATAAAATGAAAATGGTTGATCATTGTTCACAATGTTGCCTATGGTTAATTGTGATTGTCCATGGTTGACCATGTTGACCATGGTTGTCCATATTGATGAGGTTGACCATGGTTTGACCACTTTCCCATGGTTCGCCTAGGTTCACTATGGTTAAATATGGTCGAGTTATGGTTGTAATTATTTAATTATAGTTGACCATGATTAATTATGGTTGATTGTGGTTGATCTTAGTTATCCATTGTTGACCATGCTTGATAATGTTTGACCATACAAACCATGGTTGAACTTAGGTTCACTATGTTTGACCTTCATTTATCATTAGAGACTATGTTAGTCCATGTTGACCATGGTTTAGCATGGCACATTATGTTGACTATGGTTGAGCATCGTTCATTATGTTGTCTATCATGGATTATAGTTGACTATGCTTCACCATGTTGAACATGGGTGAAAATAGTTGACCATGTTTTGACCATGGTTGTCCATGGTTAAGTATACTTAGCCATGATGACCATGGCAAACTATGGTTGGCAATGTTGACCATGGTTGGACCATTTTTCCCGTGGTTCACTTTGGCTGACTATGGTTAAATATGGTTGAGTTATGGTTATAATTATTTAAGTATAATTGATTATGATTAATTATGGTTGCCCATTGTTCACCATTCTTAACAATGTTTAACCATGCATACCATGGTTGACCTTGGGTTGACCATCGTTGACCTTGGGTTGACCATGTTTGACCTTGGTTGATCATAGGTGACCATGGCAATTCATGTTGACCATGATTCTACATAGATGAAAATGTTTGACCATGTTCAAACATGGTTGATCATGATGTCCATGGTTTTCTATGGTTTCTTGTGTTGACCATGGTTGAACTTGTTTGACCATGGTTAAACAAGGTTGCCCATGGTTGAACTTGTTAACCATGTTTAAGCATATTTGACCATGGTTGAGCTTGTTGGACCACATTTGACTATGGTCAACATATGGTTGACTATGGATGATCGTGATCCTTAAAATACTGTGGATGTTACACTAGACAACTCATCACAACAAATATGATAAAATTATACTTAAAAATCCAAAATCTACACTATGAAGGTTTATTTCTCTTTATATTTATGGATTTATAAAATTTGTTTATTGTGTCTACGTGAAAATTATAGTGATGCAAAAAATAGAGAACAATGAAATAAAAACTTGCAAATGAAATTTAACACAAGATATATCCTGGGAAAAGCTTTGGGGAGAGAACCCATCTAGAAGGTGAGGTCACTTTGCTCTCTTTCTCTTAATTGAAAACCATTGCAAGTACAAAATAGGGCCTATGGCCTGCGGGCTAATACAATGCACAAATCCTATATGTGTTCTCTCTCCCTATCCCTCTCGGTTACTTTGTTCATCTGTGGAGCAAATGCACTAAAATAGAATGGTGCCCCTTGTCTCCTAGCGGTCTGATTATAATACAACCTGATAGCCTACAAATGGTTAGTTTTTACTCCTTCAACTCATTTCTAGAGTTACAATATGGACTCTTCTAAAGTATTATTTGTCATGGTTATGTGGCTAACCCCTTTTCCATGAGTAGTGGGGGCTAATGTGGCATACTATTGAATTATGATGGTCAAAACAGGAAGGTCAACTCCAAGTGGCATAATTTGTGTATGAACTCTAGTTGAGGAAATTCTTGTGCCATCAGAAAGGTCTTTGTGTGCAAAACAAGGAAAAAATGTTCAAAACTAATGCAGAAAATTTTTACCCCCAAAAAACATCATTTGATGCCTCAAAACTATCCTGAAAGGTTTCAGACCCTAATCTGCCAAACTAGCTCTTGCCAACAAAAGTGATCATGTGAGCTTATTCCTCCATTTTTTCCACTCTAAAAGCATCGAGATGGATGAAAAAAATATAATAATCCTATTTGGATCACACCTCACCATTTTGGGAGAATTTTGGTACCAAACGATTCTACTGAATGAGGTGAGGAAATTTTTCCTCCACCTTCTCTTGGGTGTACCATTTAGCCTTGCCTAGAAGTTTTCCTTTCAACCCAATCTACCAAAGGTCACACTTCCCTTATCTTGTATTTCTAGACCTATTTTACCAATTTGTATCCTCTATCAACTATGCTTGAGAATCTAGTATCAAATCCTCTATAGAAGGTAGGGCATATTCCTCTTCCTAATCCAACATGGAAGGCTCATAGAATTTCTTATTCTGTACATTCACAACTGAGTAAATGCACATGTATGGTGGTAAACTAATCCTATAGGCCTTATATCCCACCTAGTATATCAAAGGGAACATACCACAAAGCCTTTATTTTCTTACCAATACAATGTAGCCTCTCCATGTTCAATTGTAGCCATACTTTGTCTCCCACCTTAAACAACTTCTCTATTCTATGTTGACCATGCCTCGACTTGTATTTTTCTTGTGAATTTTGTAATTTATCCTATAGTATATATGTATCTCTTATCCACATTTTTTCTACCCTTAGGGAATCCCCTATAATATCCTCCCTCACTCCTCCTTGCTGCCCATATGCCATATCCAAAGGTGAAGGTGGAAAATATCTAAAATAGGTTTGAAATGGGGACTTACCAATAGAAGTGTGTATTGATTTGTTATAAGAGCATTGTATATATACCATATTTTCATCCCAGGTCTTCAGATTCTTCTAATCGTAACCCCTCAAAAGCTACACCAAAGCCATGTTGACCACTTAAGTCTATATTTGTGGATAAAATGTTGTAGACCTGTTCAACTTCTTGTCCACCTTGTCCCACAATGTAGTCCAAAATGCACTAAGCAATATTGTGTCTATTTCTGATAGATTATCCTTAGTATCCTAAAGTGCACCCAAACTTGTGCAAAGAACAAGTTTGTTTATTCCTTCTCACTGACGGTCCTTTTATATGGCATCAAAGAAGACACCTTGTTGAACCTACCATCTACCAGGAACAGATAGTCATGTCCCTTCCTGGTTGTTGGTAAACCTCTCAAAAAGTCCATGGAAATTATTTTCCAAGGATGATTAGGTATAGGTAAGGGATGATATAGACCTTGTTTCCTATTACTAGGCTTGTTGGTACAACAAAGCATGCATCCTCTTATGAACCTAGCTACCCGTTCTTAAATATTTGGCAAATACACATACCTCTACAAGCTGGCCACTATCTTCTCTACATCAAAGTGCCCTACAACCTTGCAGGTGTGATCCTCTCTAATCAGCTGCAAAATGAACACATAATACGCCCATTTTGTAGAGTAACTATTGGGCATGGGATCCCTCGCAATAAGTTCTGGGTCTTAAAGCCCGAGTTTTGGTCAATTGTAGTGTAAGACTCCACGAAGTGCGGACGCAGAGCGCGAAAGTTAAGGATGAGTCATAGGGTTGTCCACCCTAATAATTGTAATTTAATGTAAAAATGTGTCAGCCTACCCATGGTCTACGGACCATGGGATTGTATAACTAGAGCGAGGCTCTAAGTGTAAAGATAGTTTTGGAGAAAAGCAAGTAATAGATAAATGCGAAGGCATGGTTAGAGCATAGGGGAAAAGTTGAAGTGTATTGGGTCATAGTAGTAGGAAGAGGCTCTGCAGCTAAGTGTGTAGAGGCCTAGTAGAGTCCGCAGCTGAGTGCGCAAACCCCTACAGCTGAGTGTGCAAGGGTGGAGTCGGGTCTGTAAGTGGGATTGTACATGAAAAGAAATACTACTAAAGATAAGTTTGATTCGGAATATTGTGCATCTATGTTTCTATTTATCTTTATGCATTTATACTGTTTATGATTATGTGCATTTACCTAAATGTTGAATGAAGTAATAATAATATTGGGCCCTCACAAGTTAAGTTAAGCACTAATAGAACAACACAATAAGAATAAAGATAAGGGTAGTACTTTCTTTGTGCCCTTACAAAGGTGTGCGGAGGTAGTGGCACAGGTCGCGAAGGATAGACAGCTGCGCGGAGTAGCGCAAGCATGCAGGTTCAAACCTCGAACATCCAGAAACTTCATCAAGACATCCCTAGGGTGTGGAAACCTGGTTCTAGTACCCTCCCATACTACTTCGGGTGAGACCTCAGTCCGCGCTCCACGGACTATTGCCGAAAAGGCCAGTAGTACTGGGATTTTCTTTGCTAAATCACTTCTGAACGTGGATCAATCCCCATTAAGCCAACAAATGGTTCCGTTGCTGGGACTGGGATCTGCATAAGGCATGTTGGCTCTCGTGCCACTGGAACCAAACAAAGAAAGAAATTGAAGAGTGGTTGGATAAGAAAATTCACGAGTTCGCGACACAGGGAAACAGAACCGTGCAAGTATCTGAGGAAAGGTGGCTGGATCACTATGTGTATATAGAAATCCACAAGATTTTCTTTGCATCCTTTCCGTCTGAGTTGTATGAGTGGATTGCGAGGTTAGCCGACAACCAGGGAAGGTGTAGGCTCGACCAACTAATAGTGTGGACTTTGGAGCTAGTGCGCAGACTAGAAGCCTCAGAGGATAAGATAGCACGAGCTATGGACCACTGGCTTGACCGAATAATAGGAGGATTTATTACTGAGTTCGCAGTGGACATGACCATCAGTTACAGTTAGACAGAGCGACGTTTTCTCAAGGGAATCAAGGTAAGTATATTAAATCTTTGAACACCTGGATTAAGATGTTGTTATGTGAAAAGCGGGTTATGCAAATAAATTAATGTTTGGGACTACACGGAGCGGAAAGATCTACAGAAGCAAAAGTAGTGAAGAATTAGAAAGCAGTCCCCTTAATTTCACCCTCGCGGGAGAGCAAGGACAATCTTGCGAAAGTTTCTCTGAGAAGCGCAGTCAGTTTGATAAGGTAGTGGATTCCACAGTTACCTCCACCCACCTCGCTACCCACTTCACCTCCCTCACCTCCATCTCCGCCCACTCCACCTCCACCACCTCCACAGTTCGGTATGGTGAGTGCGATCAAACTACCAATATTCAGAGGAGTAGGGAATGAGGATCCAGACCAATTCTGGTTCGTGGTAAGAGCAGTATGGGAAGCACAAGGTGTCACGGAGGAAATATTAAGAAGGCTACATTGGTGAGTGCATTGTAGGATCACGCATTAACGTGGTACATCAATCACTCTAACAACCACCCAAACACAGGGATAGCAGAGATCTAGAATGCGTTGAATAGAGAATTTAGCAGGCCAAAATCAGAGACATAGTCAATCATTAGGTTTAAAGAGATCACGATGCTTCCAAGTGAGAATCCCTGTGATATGGACCAAACGCTGAAGAGTACGATCCGCGAGGGCAATATGATGCTAACAGATGCACAACATCATACATGGTTTGTAACATCTCTTACACCACACTTGAGGACAACGCTGTCACAGTAGAAACTTTCTACCCAGGCCAAAGCATTGGAGATGGCGATGAGATTACATGAGACCCCGATACAAGACCCTGGGTTTAGAGTTTAGCAAATCCATGTGCAACTATAGAATCTATGTTTGGAAATGAAAATCTTGAAGCACGATACGGAACTGTGACAAGAGGGGCGCGAGGAAGTATGGTGCATAAAATGCAAAGGCCATGGTCATGACAAGGATCACTGTCCAGTGTTTGCAAACTACTTTGGAGGAGGAGGGCCAATGCTGTTGAGACTAGAGGAGTAGGCAGGGCCGAGTGTGGCACCCACTTTATGGTGCACAATCTGTCAGATAGGAGGGAAACACACGATGGACAATTATCATTTGCTGCAAAATATACACAGACACCCAACAATTGTTTTGTAATTTCTGCAGATCGGTAGGCCACGATGAGCACACTTTCCGCAGTGACGAGCTAATGATGGATCAGAGCCCAGCCTATAGAATGCAGACCGAAATGCGAGCCCTCAACCTAGGTGCAAGGATGGCGCACACTAGATTTCAGGGGCGAGGTCGAGGACGAGGAGGAATGGACCAGGAAGGGGCCACAGACAGTTAATTTTTTACAATTGTGGAGGACCAAGGCATCATGCCCATGACTGTACCAACCTGACGAGGATATCCTATACGTATTGTGCTCAGTTTGATCATGAAACAATAGACTATCCTACGTTGATCACAAAGCTGTGCAAAAAAGGGGTATTCCAGCCTCCCCTAACTCAAAATATACAAATGATGAGGTCTGAACCGCGTGAAGAGGACCCGAATGTGAACATGATGCTCAAAAGCGGTGCGACCATAGGGGAGGATAAGGGGAAGCATTGAAGGATCCATTCCTAGATTTGGTTGATCCTTACTACCTGTAGAACATCTTCGCAGAGGCCTCCACTTCAGGTAGTAAGGATCAACCAGATCTAGGAATGGATCCTTCAATGCTTACTACCTTTCTGGAGACATGCATGAAACTATTGTGCGACAACAAGGCGATTAAAGGACTACAGGAATTGATCACCAGGTGTGCGGGGTCAGGGGAACCATGCATCATTTGGAAATTGGGGAAGCATGCATTGTGCACTGGAAGAGAAATGAGGTTGACTACACAGATTGGGGAATATGAAATGGATCAGGTAATCCTAGATCTGGGTTCGGACTCAAATGTATTACCAAAGAAAACATGGGAACGTATGGGCAGGCCCACATTACGGTGGTCCCCTATTCAATTATGAATGGCGAACCAACAGAAGATTTTGCCCATGGGAAGGTTGCAAGGGGTAACAGTTGATATTGAAGGTGCGAGCACACAGACGGATTTCAAAGTAATAGAGATTGTCGATGACAACAATCCCTATCCCACATTGTTAGGAATAGACTGGGCCACCGATATGAATGGAGTCATCAACCTGAAGAAGCGCAAGATGATCTTCAAGAAAAAGTCATTACGCGTAGTAGTCCCATTGGACCCAGCTGAAGGAGCACACTACACTGAACCAATGTGCGACGATGATCTGGATTGTATTTAGAAGATAACTACGCGAGACCAAGATTGCATGAATCTGACTGCAGATGGGAGGATCTCATGGGAGCACAAAAGCTCCTACACTTCGGATTCAGACGAAGAAGTAAAGTGATGGCAGAATCGATTGCATGAAGTAATGACGCTGAATTGCAACATGATGATTAGATCACTGTGTTGATTGAAAACAGAGGCATGAGAGCTGCCGACATATGATGGATTGACAGTGGTGGATGAATTCTTGAGCAAATTTGAAAGCGCAGTACTGGAACAACAGTGGTTTGATGCGTTGAAATGGGCACTGCGTGCCACACCCACACGATGATGGGGTACACATCAAGAAAACTTTGAGGATTGGCACGGATGTAGAAGGATGATGCGCCTACAGTTTGGAAGCCCCCAATCTCGAACAATAGTCAGGCAGCCAGGATGGAGCAGCTTGCACACCCACCTGTGTCGATGGGTACAGACGTGTGCTATGCAGTCCACACAAGCATACCCCAAACTAAGGATCAAAAATCACAATATGACGTAGCAGTAGGAAAGGCGACGCACATCACAAAAGTTCCACCTAGAAGCATTCAAGAAGGTATGCGGAATCCTGAACACAGTTCACCAGGTGAGACAAACTGATTGGGACCTGCACGTACCAGCGGTCCGATGGGCCTATAGGGCCATGTGCAAAAACCTGATCATGGAAAGGATTCCGAAGCTAAAGAGCAGAGTCGAGACCATAGTTTTGGAAGAAAGGAATTCTCACGTAATAGATCTCACAAGTGGGACAGTACGAGGACCCGGACGAAGGAATTATGCAGTTACAGGAATCCATTCGGTGAGGGAACCTTAAGCTTTGCGAACTCAAAGAAGATCGGGTATGACTGAGGCAGAAAAGAATCTTAATGGATGTGGAAATCAAAAAACTAGAAACTGAAATCGCGCAAGCACATCACGTTGATAGAATGACAGGACAAGATATGGGCAACCATACCACTGCATTAGAAGATAGTCACCGAGAAATTGTGGCTCTGCTACCATGGCTGCGACCACACCTTACCAAACAGAGTAACCAGGGAAGCACACCGCATAAGGAGGAACGCGCGGCGATGATTTCTGTAATGGTAATTGAGGGGTACCCATGGACCGGGTTGGAAGGTGAATTGAAGCCTGACATAGGTGGTGCGACCACTTGACTATCCGTAGGAAGCATAGTCTCAGCGCTCCAAGCAGTTGAAAGAGAGCGCAGGACTATAAAAGAATCTATATGGGAGCTGCGTGATAAGGAGGTTTCGCGCAGGATCAGTATGTCACAGGGGTCACTCCTGTGCATAGGGGGTTGCGCTGCCACGTTGTTAGACTGGGAAGTGACCGTTGGTGTCACTGTTCATGATAATATGTCCAATTTAAGGCAAAGAGGAGCGGGTGGTGGGCAATTAAGACAAGAATTAAGAGCTAGATTTGGGACAATCTGCTACCAAAAAGGCATTAATGACTCAGAAGTGGGGGGAATGGTCGAATTAAAATTCAAAATATGTTATAAAATCCTCAGGGCTAGCCACGAGGCAACACTTGGTTGTGTGAGAATTGAGCAGTTACAGAGCAGTGAGTGCCACGTACTCTTACCACCCTTGACTATAAGCACAATGACTGCTGCCAGAACAAGAGTGTGATTCGCCAAAGATACCACGGAGCCCCATATGGTCCATGAGGAGCTCGGAGAGGCAGCAGTTGCACCAGAAGTTCCAAAATCACCACGAACACCACGGCCGAAGATAGATAAGCAGACTACGGGCCCAGTCCGGGTATCCCCAAGAAACCCACAGTTTGGCAAATTGTCAATGGCAGAAAAGGGAAAAGCTATCACCATCGAATTAGACGAAGAGGAGGAAGACTTGCAAGCTCTAATCACTCAAATTGAGGTGCAAGACGATGTGGCGGAGAATGTCTTACTAATGCCTTCTGCAATAAAGTTACCTACATATGCCCCCCCGTGGAAAGGGAAAGCCAAGATACCAAAAGACCTGGAGGCCACGAAGAATGCGCTCCAGACCCCGCTCCTCCCCGACGGGATAAGGTTTGAAGGTCCGCCTTTAGGACGAATACCTACCATGAAGTTCAAGGATTGGGACCTCGTAGAAAACAAGTATTCCTTCT
Source organism: Pinus tabuliformis (assembly GCA_031772625.1). Classification (NCBI taxonomy): domain Eukaryota; kingdom Viridiplantae; phylum Streptophyta; class Pinopsida; order Pinales; family Pinaceae; genus Pinus; species Pinus tabuliformis. Next base: position 1,953,949,073 of record CM062818.1, read on the forward strand.
AATTGAATTCCAAGTGGAGACCTTGATAACAACAACCAAATTGGGCCCTGATCTATCAAAAGCTCAGAAAGAAATATTGGCACAATTGAACGAGCTAGATGAGATCCGACAAGTTTCTATTCAAAGAACCAACATAGTTCAAAAACAAAGATCTAAGTGGCATGAAAAATTCATAAAAGCTAAAAAGTTCAAGCAAGGTGATAGGGCTCTTCTTTTTTTTTCCAAGTTCAAATATTTTCAAGTAAAATTTCAAACTCATTGGCTTGGTCCTTATGAGATTGACACTATTTTTTATAATGGAGCAGTCAAAATAAAAACTATTGATGATGAACAAATTACTTTCCTTGTTAATGGTCATATATTAAGGTTGTATCATAAACTACTAAGAAGAGAAGAATTTGTCAAATATTTGCAACATAATTCTGAATTCAAGTTGGTCAAGGAAGGGGATTCCGCTCCTCACTCTCCAACTTCATTGTAATTTTTGGTTATTTATATATATATATCTATATATATATATATATATATATATATATTATATATATATATATATATATATATATATATATATATAGGTATAAATATGAAAACCAACTATGTTGGCATGTTTATACAAAAATCTTAACTGAAAACCAAGATCTCTTGGTAGTTTAGATTTTCAAAAAACCCTTTTCTTGTCCATATTTTTTTTGTCCTTCTCTTTCTTTTCAGATGCCAAGCTATATTCTTTAGGATCAATACTTTTATTGTTCATCATCATGAGCATAAACAACAATAAAGAAGCCTTTTTTCTAATCAAATAAAGAAAGACCAAGAACAAAAATCAGAAACATAATTTCTATCATTTTGCAATGGATCTTCAATTCTGCAACCAAATCCAATTTCTATAGAAAAATATCAGGGAACACATTAATAATGTTATGAAACCAGCTCACAAAAAGCTAAAAAATATAGATCAATGACTTCAAAATCAGCCTCTTCAAGGGGAAACCTCCTTTACATTACACAAATGAAGAATTCTTGGATGATACAAATGACAAGACCTCCTTTCTATATATAGAAGTCCAAGGGATCATAATATAATCAGAGCCGACATAACAATAATAATGTAAGGGCACAACAATAACAATAGTGGGCTTCTATGGGGCACAATAATAACAATATGGGGACTACATGGGCACAACAATATAATAAGTGGGTTGCACTAATAACAATAAGGGGTTACACTAGTAGTATAGGGACCTAACATGCCCCTCTCCTTAAAAAAGTGTTGTCCTCAACGATTGAGTAGTTTTGGATGATTCTATATAATATTCTCATCCTCCCATGTGGAATATTTATCAGGTGAGTTCTTCCACTTGATGAGATACTCTGAAATTGATCGATTTCGTAGCTATTGGGTTCTTGTTTCCGTGACTGCTTCAAGTTCCAATATGATTTTTCCTTCCACGTCAAGTTTGAACAATATTGTTTGAACTAGGATCTTCTCACCTATAACCTTCTTTAAGCATAAAACATGGAAAACTAGGTGCACTCGGGAAGATTCAGGAAACTCCAATTTATATGCCATAATACCAATCTTTTGTAACACCTTGTATAGACCATAATACTTTGGTGATAATTTATTATCCTTCTTAGCTCACTTGAGGGACATTTGTTTGTATGGTTTTAATTGTAGAAATATCCAGTCACTTACATCAAAACTTCTTTCGCTGCGATGTTGATCTACATGTTGTTTCATTCTATTCTATGCCAAAGTGAGGTTATCCTTTAAGAGTTTGAGAACTTGTTGTTGATGCTCTATGTGATCCTCCATTGCTTGAACCTTAGAATTAAAGATGATGTGATGGATAGTGGATGATATCCATAAAGTGCCATAAATGGGGTCATTTTTTCCACAATATGGAAGGAAGTGTTATACCACCATTCAGCCAGAGGAAACCATTTGACCCATTGTGTCTTTTTATCAGATACAAAGCAACGAAGATATCCTTCCAAACATTTGTTCACTATCACAGTTTGCCCATTAGATTCAGGATGATAAGATGAGCTATGAGCTAACTGAGTACCCAAATGTTCCACCTCTTGTACTCCAAAGAAACAATTAGAGCTTTTTGCATATAATTGTTTCTCCTCCAATAGTTTGAGCACCCTATCAACATGTTGAACACGATCCTTCCAAGACTAGATGTAGATTAGTATATTATCAAAAAATACTAACACAAATTTTCTAAGTAAGGGTTTGAAAATGAAATTTCTCAAACCTTGAAATGTAGAAGGTGCATTGGTAAGGCCAAAAGGCATGACCAAAAATTCATAATGACCCTCACGAGTTCTAAATGTTGTTTTTGGAATGTATTTAATCATCATTATGATTTGATGATATCATGAATGAGGATCCAACTTGGTGAAGTAAATTGCTCCATGTAGTTCATCCAATAATTCATTAATGACATGAATAGGAAATTTATCTTTAATAGTAAGCTTGTTGAGCTCCCTATAATCTGGACACATGCACCATGATCCATCCTTTTTGTGTACCAATACCACTAGAGCAGATAAAGAACTTTGACTAGGTTGAATTATACCAACCTCTAGCATTCCTGCAACCATACATTCAATTTCACTCTTTTGGGCATATGGATATTTGTAAGGTCTGATGTTTGGTGGAACACTTCCTAGAATAAAATGAATAGCACTTCCTATAATCAAATGAATAGCATGATCACGATCATGAATAGGTGGGAGGCATTTGGGAGTCTCAAATACCTTGGAATGATTGTCCAGGAATTTTTGGAGATTTGGAGAAATAGATGATTTCAATGTGGGTACCTCTAGTGAACATAATTGTGAAATTTTTCCATGTTGTTCTTTCCTTAGAAGTTTTGTCATCCTATTAGAGTTGATTATCTTTCTCAGTTTCCCTGCGATACCCATTAATTCAACCTCCTTTCCTTCCCACAAAAAAATTAAGAAAACGTTTTTGAAAATTAAAACTATCGCACCCAAAGATTGTAGCCATTGAACTCCTAGTTCAACACCCATACCACCCATTGAAATGGAAAGCATTGAACTATTCAAGACATATTCTCCCATGGATAGCTTGATATTATGGCACTTTCCAGAGCAATTTATGGTTCCTCCATTTGCAACCATTACTTGACACTCTTGTGCTGGATATAGGAAGCAAATCAATTCCTTCGATATCTTACAATGAATAAAATTATGGGTACTACCCGAATCAATCAACATTGTTACCTTTTTCTTCTTGATATGCCCTTCTATCCTGAGAGTTTAAGGAGTGGTAATTCTTGTCAATGCATTACATGATATGGTCAGATTCATTTCTTCTTTCTCTGGGATTGTTTCTTGGTGTATATCCTCTTCTTTTGACGTTTCTTGTTCATTTTCTTGCTCCTCTTCCCCATCTATGTAAATTAATTTCTTCTCAACACTTATGACCTTTAGTGTATTTTATATCACAATTGTAACAAAGTCCTTTTGCTATTTTTTCTTCCAATTGTTGTGGTCTCAATCTTGTAGGTGGGGAAAGGATAGGAGCAACAACACTTCCATCTTTATAGTTATGAGTGGTAGGCTTTCTTGTTGCCATAATTTTTCTTTCAATTTTTCTTGCCAACATGTATGCCTTCTCCAATGAATTAGGATCCCAAAGGCGAACCTCATGTTGAATGTTATCCTTTAAATTCCCTATGAAGACATAAATCCTCTGCTTCTCCAGAATATCATTTAACCTTATATTCAATTTTTGTAAGTCCTCAATGTGCTCTGCCATGGAACCCTTTTGTTAAGATTTATCAATTGGCTAAAGAATGTGTTTCTCTGTGTATACTCATAATGTGATATCATTTCCTCTATGAAAATTGACTAGGTGACAAGAGGTTTATGAGAACAAAGCCCTTTATACCATAAAAATTGATTCGGTTCTAAATATAAAGATGCAATACGTACCTTTTGTAACAGTTGCACATCATGTAGATCAAAATATTTCTCCATCTGTAGTATCCATGTTATGGGATCCTTGCCATCAAACTTCCTCATATCGATCTTTGGAATATGGTGGGTCTTCAATCCAATGTTAGACTCTATGAAATAATGATTAACATTTATTTTTTTCTCATCATGAGTTTCCTCCACTACCTTTTCATCATTAGGAGGCCTTTCTTGTAACAACTTTTTGCCACCTTTCGTCTTTCTTGAAATATTCCATGCCTTTCTTCAAATATGCATCCCTACCATCGATATTAGCTTCCATGGCACATTTAAAACTATTTATCATAGCTTCGATCACATTCTTCAAATCCTCCATCCAATTTTGCTTACTAGGTGTTTCTATTTTCTTGATTCGAGTCATTCTTTTTCTTTCTTTTAGCAGCTCAATCTTGAATATTTTGTATCTCTAAAATTTAGGATCTCCAAGATCTAAAATTGTGACCTGCAGTAGCCCTCTGTGTCCTCTTTCCAATTCCACCAGCCTGATCGAAATTGAATTTTCCAAGAAAGAGTTATGCCCAATCTCCCAAGATGACTTGCTTATATACTTTTTCAGTAGAGCAAACTTGTACAAAGTGCCACATGTTAATTTTTCAACCTTCGGACCTGAAAACAATACAAAAAAAATTATAGTTTGTCCTCTTTCTATAGCTTCTTACGAAATTTCAATCTGATGCTCAAAGAGAGTTATGATGATTTTCCCCATGTCATCTGTTTGGGATGTAATTCAAGAGCCTGCAGAAACCCTAAATGTCTTGGACTGTATCTCTGAAAATATAGTGAAACAAGATCTAAAATTCAACCCCGCACTTCACTACGATTTAGCCTGAAATGGGGTTTAATTTTAGAGTCCAAACCATCATATAAAAAGAATTATAGCGAAAATTCCACGATGACCTGTTTGATATGGAATTCTGGAGTTTTCAAAAGCCCTAACTTCCATAGATCATATCTCCGAAACTATAGCGACACAAGATCTAAAATTTGGACCCGAGGTTTAGAACAATTTTGGCTGAAATGGGTTTTTGTTTTAGCTTCTAAAACTTCATAGAAAAAAATTATATCGAAAATGTAACGATGACCTTGTTAGAGCCTAGATTTCCTCAGGCTGAAAAGGCAAGGTTCTAGGTCCACATCAAACCACGCTCAGCCTTGTAGCTAGCCCTACAAGGACAGGAGAGGGCTCTCTTCGGGTAAATCTTAGTAAAAGATAATCAATGGGTCTGGAGATGACTGAAATACAAACTAATTTTAGGCTAGGTATGAAGTGCAAGGATTTGATTTGATTTTTAGGAGTTTTTTGTTGGAAAAAGGGAAAAGCAAATTTGGGTCCGGGGATGAGGCCTAGTTTTTCCAGAGTTCTGATTGGGGCAAGGAAGACAATCATTTTGATGCTTTAGATTGGATGAATGGATGGATTTAGACCGGTGAGGAGCTAAGGAGGGAAAGAGGGTCTCAAGAGTCCTCCTAAAACAGATGAAAACATATAAAATTAAACAAAATTACAGGCAGAGCACAACAGTCCAATGAATTCTACCTCAATCACTCATTTGTTTAATTTCAGAAGAAAAGAGAAGGGAAAATGATACACATAAACATCAATGAACTTACAATTACTTAGAGAAAAACACCATTAAAACACAGAGCCACATGGATCCCAACAAGTGCTGCAAAACTCTGGTCTTTCCTTAGCCAAAATTGTAGAAATGAAATGTGCAATGAAGTGCCAAGCAATCCCAAGTATCCAACCCTGAAAATTACTGAGAAATTATAAGATATAGACAAGCCTAACTCATTCCCTTGCCTCTACGGGTCGAGCTCATCATTCTAGGAGCTGTTTGAACCAATTCTAAACAAGGAAATAAAATCTAGGTAGTCAAACAACTTACACCTATATGCTAGGAAACTGATTCATTCATTTAATTTTCACTTTTTAGTGAATGAATCCTCTAGAACAAGTAAAAATGTGCCAATATTACATCATGGTTATCAAATTACATCATTAAAGGTCAAGAGTAACATAAAGAAACAAAATTGGTCAAAACTGGGCAAATTTTTGAGCTGAACAATGAAAAATAGGCAAAAATCCTCCATGCGCTACGCCTGATTCTCTATGCATTGCGCCACTTTGGAGCTGAATTTGAGGCATTTCCTGAAGTCAAAATTGAGCCCAAGTGTGCGTTTTGGAAAGCCCGGCCCGTCTACTTTCCAATCCAAGTGGAATTTTTGAATTTGGATGTCATTTACCCCTCCAAAACTTCAATCTCCCAAGACTACTTCCTGTGGGTCAAAATAGGGACAGTGAGGTCATTGTTTGAGTGTTTTTGGCCTCTTGAGGACTCAAAACTTGGCCAAATTTCTTGGCCATGCACCAGAAACCATAATTTATCATGAAAAATCTAGAAATGAATTTTTTTTTTAGATTTGGAGCCCTCTAGCAAAAGCGAGTTCCACGTGGCGCGACACATAGGGAGGAAAACCCTGTTTTTTAGTGCAAAAATTTTCAAAATGCAAAAATTGCTCCAAATTTCTTGAAATTTGGGCTGTACCTTCTCTATCAAGAGCAATGATGGGCCAAGGATGCCTCAGCCAATATCCAGAGTCGATCATGCATTTTTCGCCTCCTTAGTACCCTCCTGGTGTATGTAGTTTAGTGGTGCAATTACTGTCTTGTTCATATGATGAATCTGTGTCCGCCATGGTGTTGCAATGTGTATGACAAGTGTATGTTCAATTGGTTGAAAATGAGAAACAAAGACTTGATGTCTTTGTCTCCAAGTGCCAAATATACCAAAGGGAAATGAGGGACTGTGAGAAATATGGAACAATGGGTATAATGGAGTGAGGGAAAGGGTATGGTTCAATCAAGTGAAGTTTGCAATGTGAGGACAGTCACTTGATTGTGTTTTAGGAATGTGATGTTTGTGGATTTAGGAATTTTGAAAATGATATGGGAAAAAGAGAGTAATAGGGTATGGTAGGGAGGAGTAAATTTAAGGGGTAGTGGAACTTAGGGAACAGTGAGATTAAGGGATAAATGGGATAAGGAAATGATGGAAAGAGGATAGACTTGGTAGCAAATAGTTGTCAAACCCTAAGCAGCAATATTTGTGTGAGGAATTTGAAATGGTAGGGTTGGGTTTTATTATTTGTTTAAACGCTCCAATCATCATAACATAAACACCAAACTTGGATGAAAAAAACAATGATGAAGGGTCTACTTACTTGTCACAAGGCAAATCCATGCGATTTGGGACAATTTGATGAAGTTTTTGAGAAAATTGGGCTTGGCAGCTCTATTCGCCGCACCTCAAGCCCAATGCCACCGCCTTCCCTATGCGCCACGCCAGTGTATTTTTGCACTGAGAAATGCAGCCCAATGCGTCACTCCAGTTGCCCAATGCGTCGCGCCTCCAAACCCTGTGCGTAGTGATTTTTGCAGGAGACGTTTGGAGGCCTTCCCGGTGTCCAAATTAGGTGCAGGATAGCTCGTTTAAGGCCTTTGAGTCTACTTTCGAACCCAGCTAGAATATTTCAATTTGGAGTTTATTTTCCCTATTAAAAATCAAATCTCCCAAGATTGGTCAAAATGTGCCAAATGAGGTTGCCTAAAGGCAGAGTGCTGTTGCAGTCAACTTTTGGAGGTCTTCCTCAACTCCAAATTGAGATCATGATAGCTCATTGGAAAGATATTTGTGTCTAGTTATCATTTTACTCATCAAGTAAGTTATTTGGACAACCAAGCTAGGAGAAATATTGATTTTCCCAAGGTCACTGTGGGGTACATTCAATACTCCTAAGGCAACGACATTTTTGACATTTCTCTAAAACCATATCACCTGTGTAAAAAGTGAAGGAGGTTTTCTTCCTTTGAATATTGTGGAAAAAAACCTCTCTCGGTTTTTCAAAATTCATCTTTTATTGCTCATAAACATCATTGGAGTAAAACTTATCCCGATGTGTGGAACAGGGGATTTGTCGAAATGAAGCGAAATGAAGGTGATAAGGGGCTTCTAAATTCTTGAGAAAATTTTTGGAAGTGGGTAGGGATGTTAGGAAGCAGGGGAAAGTGGAATTTCAAAGATTGAGTGAGGGGAAGGGGTCCAAAAAGGCAAAACATAGGCCTAGCCTAGAAAATTGCCAAGTTGTAGCAAGAAACTAGGGTTTGTGCGAAAATGAGGAATTTGGGGGATCTCAGTGATGGGAAGTGTTTAATAAGGTACATTAAGGATAGGGGAAGGTGTACGAACATCAGGATACAAGTTTTGTTGATGATTTGGCCATCCAAGAGAAATTACCTCCAAAACCCTAGGAGAGGGAAATGAACCTTACCTAGGCACAACTGAAACATGAACAAGGCATAAAATAACCCAGTGGAACCTGACATGATGATGAAAACCCTCTGAATGATGCTACATTCTTCCGAATGGTGACATGAAGCTCTTGGGACAGCCATTAGGGTTTGGTGCATTTGGGATTTTGAGAAAGGGAACTTAGGATAAGGGATTAGTGATTTAAGGGGGTAGTGGAACTTAAGGAATAAGGGAATCAATGAAAAAGGGATAAGGGAGTAAACTTGGTGGCAAAATAGTCATCAAAACCCTAGGCAACAATTTTGTTGGAGGAACTTAAAATGATAGAGTTCAACTTCTCTAAGCAATCACCATGAAACAAGCAACATGAAGTAAGCACCCAACTTGGATAGAAAATGATAATGGAGGCTCTACGTGACAAATCCGTGCATTTTTGGGTGATTTGAGTGATTTGGGCAAGTTATAGCAATTTTTGAACCCTCTGTTTGTATGCGCTGCGTGGCCAGCCCAATGCGCCATGCCCGTGTTAAAATGCACTGAGTTTTGAGGTCCAGTGCGTCGCGCTAGCTGTATGCACGGTGCCGGCTGCCCAGTGCACCGCGTCTAGCAACTTAATGCATTTTTCACCCAATTTCTCACTTGATTGCCCTGCCTTGCTTCTCTTTTACAAATGATATTTTCAAATGAAGGAATTGCTTATAAACAAAGAGCCTTTGAGATTTTAGCTCATGAAACCCACTTTCATAATGTTTGCAGAACTTTGGCACTTTCACCTTTTAATCAAACTCTGATTGTGTTTCCATTTGATTTGTTGAACTGATGATGAATCTCTTTGTCTATTCTGTAGGGATGGATGTCATTGGATTTGGAAAAGGTGACCAGGGCTGCGCCTGAAGGACTTTACAAGTGAAACAACTTTGAAAATTACATGATATTTATTACAAAAGACGAAATTTGACGATTTTTCTTCAAAACAAAGTTTTGAAGAAAAGTCATGATCGAGCATTATTACGATATTTCGAACCTCCCTCATGTGCCTGTGGACATTATTAGACTTTTTGAAGACGAAACCCCAAACCTAATGGCTAAAATGACCCTTTTGCTGACCAAGAGACCAAATAGGACTGTGAATGACTTCAAAATTGATTTTGATGAATAGACATGAACCAACAGGTACATGACATGAGGGCCATGAGTGACAAAACCCTTCCGTCAGAAGACCAATGCTCCTAATGGAATGCAAATGACTGAAGTGAATGAGACACCTAAAAATGAAATGCAACAAAAAAGATTTTGATCTCTGACGGAGGGATGAACAGACCGGCTCTAACATTGGCTCCAATGGGGATGGTAGCTCCTTGGAGGTGCCAAGAACTACAGATATTTGGAAAAGTAGACAGTGCCTTCATTCATTGGGCAATGGAGTCAAAACACGAAAACTGACATTATGCAGACGACTCTGACTCAAGGCTAAAACTGAAAACTACAATAAAACCAAACCTAACTAAACATAACTATCAAACTGGAAAGATGCTCATAATTGGGCTTATTCATCAAACCTACTCTAATTGTTCTTTTCACCACCGATCAAGTGAAATGGAACAGCCAATGCAACCAAGTAAGCATTCCGGCTGCTATTTGATTTCTTCCCAAATGCTTTCTGATGCACAGGAAAAAGGAAGAATTGAAAGGCAACTCCCATGGAAACTTGGAATCAAGTTGACTGTTGATAAAATTGCAAAGCATGAATTGACTGGATGACTTCAAGAATACTGCAAAAGGATCTTCATAAGCATAGCTATTGATTTCCATTAACACATTACTGCTTTGGTCCAAGTAATCTTCATAGCAGGATATTAAAATTTTCCTCACATCTGTGTTGTCTTTCTTTGGTGATTGTAGCAAGTTGCCAAAAGGATCCTGAATTTTGTGAATAACCAAACTCTGTTGCTGATTCCAAACAGAAAAAAAGTCTCCTTCATCAATCTCCTCATATGACTGCAAACCTTGAGATGGACTTTGTAATGAAAAATCTGTTAAACAAGACAATGAAGGAAACTTTTGAATAAGATTATTATCAAAATTTTTATCTGGCACATGGTTTGCCAATGGGGGAGAACTTTTATAGCAAACATCATCCAACACATGAGCAATAAGATCATCAAAAATTTGAGAAGACTGCTACGATGTATCCATTAAAACTGTATGACATCCTACTGGCGGTTCATCTTTTTCTTTAGAGATATTACGAAAATTCTGCCTTATAAACTGAAATGCTTTGAAAA